>OU342736.1:500686975-501286975 GCA_910589765.1 Avena atlantica | reverse complement strand
CGGCCACCTCCCCGACCCGCGTCCGGCCCGCTTGCTAACGCCGGGTCTGCGTCACCGTTTGGTCGGCATGCTCTGCCCTCCTCTTGAGCTCGACTCCCCGCTGCCGGCTGATGGCCACCCATCCGAGCCGCCCTTTTTCTCCGCGTCCATCGCTGGCCACGTCAAGCTCGTCCGCCACGGCCTCTGCTTCCTCTGCTACGGTAGCGTGTCCGAGTCCCTGATTCTTCTGCAGGACGTGGAGCATCGACACTGTGTTGTGGTGATAGTTGACGTTGTGGGTATGTTTTGGTGAAGGCATAGTGGTGCCGTGAGTATGCATGCTGGTGAACCAGGCCTAAGTTCAGACAAGGTTCCCCTACCCACCAATAAGTTCTTCTATCATCGTCGCTTGAACCCCCAAGAACCGCCCCACGACTATTGCCGATTCGAAGATCACGAAGACGTACATGTGACGTAGTCCGAGAAGACATGTACTTCTACTTCACGGGACAACAAGATCGCCTTCTTGGACCTGGTGATTCAAGGTCTCCTTCCCGGAAACCACCAAGCACTCCCTCTCGGATCCGAGGACCGAAGATGCCCGGAATGCCAAGATCGCCTTTCGGACCCTTGAAGACCGATCACGGTGTCCCCCTCCCTCTCGGACCACAAGACCGACACGAGTCGAGACCCGGAAACTATGCAAGACCACGGCGCCGGACCCGAAAACCCAACCTCGACACGCCAAGTTCGCCGAGACTCCCGTACCCGAAGACCCCAGATGCGACGAGTACTTCGTCCCGGATCTGATGACCGCGAACCCTGACGCCAAGATCGCCACCGGAACGCCAAGTTATCCACTTTGAACGCCATGACCGTCTACGCGGACCCGAAGACCACGAATGCGACAAGATCGACACCGACCAGGGCGAGACCGATGCGCCCCCGACACCGAACCAAGTCCTTCTTCCCGGATGCGCCAAGATCTATTCCGTTATCCGAGAACGCTCCCCCTGAGACCGAACCCCGAACCCCGGGACCAAGACCGTCGAGCCCTAATGTGTGACCCTTATCCGAACCCCTATTTTTATAAATGCTAAACATAAAACCTGTTGCATATTAAATTGTCATACTCGCATGCATATTTGTGTGGTTTGGGGGCCTTGTGCCGATTCACCTTATAATTAAATATGGGGCCCATATGCGGGCAAATCCAGTCTCATATTGGCCTCATTTAAATTGGTGTAGCGAACCGGCGCCATATTATGCCATGTTCAAACAACATTTAATTTGCGGGGTAGATAAATAACATGAACCACCTAATTAATTGTCGGAACCCCGGTTCCGCTTAATATGATCTAACTGCATTGCCCCTTTGCCATGTCATACATCATACATGCATCATGCCGATCTTCTGCCGTTGTATTAAATATTGCATCCGGTGTTTATTCTAGTGTTTTGCTTCTTCGCGGATAAGGCCGTTGAGTTGATGCGAGTGTCGACCCGATCTTCGGATAAACCTTCAGCAATGTTTTTAGGCGAGCATCTCCCCCTTTCTACCTATCTTACTTTTATAGTATTTATTCACTCCTGTTGATCTATTGCTATCTGTGTTGCGATGCTCTAGTTTTCATACCCGAGATATCCCTTGCCGCCTTATATTGCCTTGGACACATCCTATTACCTGTTGTTTGGTAGATAGTTGGACTTGCGCGTCGTAGTCGCTTTCTCAAGTGCTGTTGCGTGTCGTCCAGTACCACAGTTGTTGGAGTATTATCGCATGTTTGATGTTGGAGATGATCATGGTTTTACTTATCGTTCACTTTAATTCCTGTTTAACAACTAAAATTGAAGTAAGTAAGCAGAGGCACAGGTGGGCAATAGATGTTATTTGGTTGTTACTCGTCCACTTGTGTCCCGTAGGACCCCGAGTACTTGATACCTGTTCCTTGAATTTTCGCGCTATCCACATCCGGGAGGATTATGGGCCCCCCTGAGCCAGAGCTTGATTCATTCTTATTTCTTGGGGCCACAAACTAGTTTGAGGTTTTATTACTATCATGTACTTATGCCATGCCTTACTGCTTTATTACGATTGTGCGAGGAGCACACTATACTGTTTAGGATCGTGGCACGATTCCGCGGTGTCGACAAGCCCAGTTTTGGGTTCCCAGTCGTTCACAGCCGTCCCCACAACCTTGAGTCCGTCTCGGAGCCGGCCGGCTTCGTTGCGGGTCTACTTTAAGGGGTGGCCCCCTGAAATATTTCTGAATCCTGTGATTGCTTTGTCGTGAAGGCCTCGTTGGGTTTTGATTTGGTTTTTCCGAGGTTGATCGAGCGTGTGTTGCTATTGGTGCACCCCGGCCGGGTAAAACTTTCTGAAAGCCGTGTCCGCGGTTATGGACGACTTGGAGCATAGTATCTCGATCATAGACAACTATAACTAAAGTAGTGCTATAAATTTGACTTTATAATGACTAGTAATCAGCTTCACTATAATGGAATGGCTAAATAATACTGCAAACAATTGCTTGTTTGGTTTGTCGCTTGCGACAATTGTATCTGACTAGTAAGTATTGCAACTACAATGGAATGGCTAAATAAAAGTATCAACCACTGCTGGGTTTTGGGTTATCTCATGCTAAATGTATTTTGACTAGTAAGTGTCGCAACTACAACGGAATGGTCAACTAAAAGTGCCCACTGCCTACTTTATCAGGATGATTATCTATACCTGACTAGTAATTGCTGCAACGATAACTGAATAAATAAAACTGCCAACAGTGTGAGTTCCTCGGTTGACTTCCTCGATTGGTCTCGAGGGGGAAACACCAGGATGGGTTTGTTTGATGGTAGTATCAGGTTGGTTCCGAATAGGTCTTTCTTACCCCTCCTCAGATAGCCGCCAGTTGTATCGAGTCTCTATAGGATGTTTAGTGCATGCTGCGCTGCCGCTGCAGTCCACCATACCTATGTAGGCGAGGACCGTCGAATTCTAGTCTCGCCGTGTACTGGCCTCAGTACTGACGCTTCTCTTTTTCCTTTGCCCTCTGTCGGCACCCCTTTTGTTTAAGCAGGTTTTGAGATCGACGTCGTTAGCAGGGTTACCCTTCCGGCTTGGCCTGGGCAGGGTTATGGACGCCATTGGTTATTCTTCAGGGCTCTTAGCCCCATTTGCATCTTGTCCGTAGTCGGGCGCTGTATCATTTTCAAGGTGATTTGGATCTTTGTATATTATATCTGTATTCTTGACTCGTGGAGTCGTGTTGTATATGTATCTGTTTTGTGGGTCCCATCGAGGACTGTTGTGTAATGTTATTACTTCGTTTTCCACCCGCACGAAAGTGCCTGGTGGGCACCTTTGAATCGTTTCTATGCAGGTTTGGCGGTTTTCGCTAAAACTTGCATAGGGTCGATTCTGAGGGTGTTACAGTCTTCCCCTTTGCATGTCATTTATCGGGCTACGACTATTCTCCGATCATGGACTATCTTCCAACGTACGGAGAATCGCCATTTATTTGCGGATGGGTGTATGCGTTAGGAGGACATAGCGAGGGATATTTATCTCCCGATATAGATGGCCGCGTGATTTGCAGATTACTTTGTCATAGATGGAGGCTGTCATTTATGTCCACTTGTTGTATTCGTACTTTTTCCGTGTTTCTAGTTGTGTGGCGTGTGTGGCTGTGTGCATTCTAGTTATGCAGAGGCCGGGTATAAACATTGCTATTAAAGTAATAAAGCGCTAATTTCCAAAAAAAAATATGATTCCATCATTCAAGCTTTGGTTACACATGTTGGCACGATCGGCAAGAGCGGTTGATGTATATGCAGTCTAAAGTAGTATATCAACTAATAGTCGGGAGGGTGAATCCAAATGGATGAGCTAAAATAGTATATGGCGGCATTGGGGGTCTCAACACTGCGGCTAGCCTCATCTTGCAGACAACGGTCAGACACATGTGGTTGCCTATGGAGCTCATGCAGATGAGGACCATGCCGAGGAGGTTGTTAGGGGGTTGGACCATGATGTTGATGTTGCTGCCATCGTGGTTGGGGGCGATCATATGCATTGTCGACGCCATACATCTTGACATGTAGTGCCTTGATGTCCGAATTGTGACGTGTCTCCTTATTGAAGTATTTTTTCACCGCCTTCGGTCCAGCCCACATTAGCCTATATACACTACCGGAAAACCGTGGTGTTGCCGGGCGATTCAATGCTCGCCGTGTGTCCTCCTAATAGGCATATGGCAAAGGACGACAATGCTATGCGTATTTCCAAAAAACGCACGGCAAAATAAAAACACACGGCATAATGATAGAAAAACACACAGAAATAAATAAGGCATAGCGAAATGAATGAAAACACCCGGCAAAGAAACATGCACCACAAACTGATAATCCATGAGTAATCTCGGCCGTCTTTTACCAAACCGTTATAATAGTAGGCTTTGCCGTGTGTCGTCCGTAGGTACTCGGCAAAATTTCAGTACTTTGTCGTGTGCTTGTCTCCCAGAACACACGAGCAAACGCTGATATCTTCTGATTGGTTGGAAAAAAAATACCATGCATTGATGACACGGCAAAGATCTATGGATGGCAGAAATAGATCAAAACCAACCACACTGTCTAGGACCTGGTACGACAACCTTGCACGCACACCTACACGACCTGGCCTAGCACGCGTGCTCCACCACAACCGGATTGGGATTCAGTGACTTGCCTACAGCAAGTCATGCCATACCTGCCCCCTCCCATCCGCCCTCCATTGTCCATCCAACGGCTGACGAGAAACAGAACCAATAAACTTGCTGTTTATTTGCATTAAATGTAGCTTCATACTTGTAGTTTTCATCGTACAATCGTACTGGAGTAGAATAACTGATGGGAAGATGACCAAAACAGTGTGGTCTAGAATAATTATTGTTCACTTAAATTAAAAATAGCGCGTCCATGGTTGTCGAGCTGATAATAGTAGGAAAATGTCCTTTTGTACCGGTTTCAGAGGGGCTTTCGTACCGGTTTGGCAACCGGTAAGTCGGGACTAAATCATCTCCCCTTTGGTACCGGTTCCTTACAAACCGGTATTAAAAGTGTCTCCACGTGGGCACGCAGGAGCCAGCGGGGCTGGAGTCTTTGGTACCGGTTTGTAACACGAATCGGTACCAAACGTGGGGATGTGGCAGAGATTTGGCAGAGAATTCAGTGTTTAGGGTTTAGGAAGGGTTTAGGTGTATCGGATCGTTTCATTGTACGAGAATCGCGTCGATGTACCAGAAACGCGTTTGGGTTTAGGTAGTACATGAAGATCAAGGTGATGCATATCGACTTGGTACATATATATATATAATATGTAATTACATAAGATCGCAAATTAAGTAGTACATGCATAGTGGTACTCTTCGGAGCATACTATATATTACATGTAGCATAGTGGTACTCTCCGAGGCATATATTACATGTAGTACATGCATGAAGATCGATCTTCATGCATAGTGGTACTCTCCAAAATTAGCTATAACGTCCCGAAGGAAAAATTCCGCCAATTCCTCGCCAATTGCTTTGAAGCGGTGCTCGATTGACAGCGTGTCCCGCTTTCTTGACAACTGTAAAAGAATAAGATACAAATAAATACATGAGCTATGTGTGTATATATATATATCAAATCATAATCAAACAATTATGACTAAAACTCAGCACAACTGATGGTAACAAAATAAATTTGTGAATATTGTTTACGTACCTCTTTATTTTTTTTTATTATTCATTCTCTCGCTCACAATCTTGTGAATGTACTCGCAAACGTAGTATCCACATAGATTAGTCCCCAATGGTTGTTTCGCGCATTTCTATACAAGAATATAATTCAATCAAACAATAATCAAGTATGATAAAGGTGTGTGGACCTCGGTAGTACTACTTACTTTGTTCGAACGCCATGTCAGCTTCGGTTTCCATCCACCGGCCGGATCTTCCTCGATGAACGTTTTCCATACGTTGCCCGACAAAGAAAATGCATAAAAGAGTTATCAATTTGTTGATATCAGGAAATTAACGAAAAAACCAATAAGAAATTAAAATTACTTTTTGAGCATATCAAAAGCCGTCTTGTATAGTATAGGCTCTTTGCTTAGTGAGTCAAAGACTTCAACTTCTCCATCGTACATTTTAATGACGATAAGAATAAAGTGGAACCTGCGTACGTTTAGATATGCAGTA
The DNA here is from genome assembly GCA_910589765.1 of Avena atlantica. NCBI lineage: Eukaryota > Viridiplantae > Streptophyta > Magnoliopsida > Poales > Poaceae > Avena > Avena atlantica. The sequence goes on along the minus strand of OU342736.1, from coordinate 501,280,774 downwards.
TCATAGATATAACTCATCAGTTAAAATTTTAACATCTGGTGAGCAAAAAGAATGTGTTAGAAGACAGTAACACTTACTTAAAGTTGTAAGGCCAAAGTATTATTTTTTTGTCAAGTTGTCGCTTCAAAAACCTTAGCAAAGTCTCCGATGTATCCTTGTTATACATGGGATCTTCTATGGTTTTTACATGCATTGTATCCGGGTCAATGAACCCAATGTCCTTGATTTCTTCCCTTTTGCATTCGAGCTTCTTCGATCTGCATAATATAGTGCACAAAAGATTAAATTGAGTTTAATTGCAGATAATGAACGAGCTGAGCTAAAGACTTCTCAAATTACATAAATAAATCACTTACAGACAATAGCAACTGATGATAGATTAGGGCCCGAAGATTGTATAACTGAAAAAGTTCACAGAATTCAACGCTCACACTGTATTCTTGGAAGTTGCTCATCCTTAACTCGCACCATGATAGCCTCGATCCCTCTCTTTGTGGCATTAGTGTACCATATATGCAAATTACGCATACTTGTTGGTAGCAACCTGACATTCTCGACCAAATCTTCCCCTTGAACAAATTTATATGCTACTTCAGCGATGGGGTACTCGGTTGTGTTTTGTCGAGAACTTTGAACGTCCTTCTTGTCAAACACCTTGAGAGGGGGGCCGATTGAACGGGTTGTTCTCCGAGCTGGTGCACTTGTTTCCCATTTTTTGCCTGGACCACCGATTGATCGGGTTTTTTAGCCAGGACCATCTCGTCATATGACCTTTCAATAAAACACCTATAGTCAGATGGCGGCGATGGTACAGGGTCATATAGATTCTCAACGGTACGCACAACTTTCACCGGATCTAGTGTCTTCTCAAAAGGTATCTCTGGCACTTTCTTAGCAAAATGGGCTTCCACCTCGGACTTAGAGATTACGGTGCATTCCTCGATAGTTCTTTCCCAAGATAACTTCTGAATAGGCGGCTGTGCTTTCTCCTTTCTAAGTCTCTTCCTAGTCGGCGAACCATTCCGCTTAACGGGCGCTTTCTTACGCGGAGGATATCGAGATGGTGGACTCGCGGTGGGTCCCTATCAAGTAGGTGTGGACTTTGCTCCTCATGTGGACTGCTACCAGGAGGAGTCGATGGCATTTGCTGCTCATGTGGACTTTGCTGCCCATGTGGACTGCTACAAGGAGGAGTTGGTGGCCTTGGCGAAATGACGATGTATTTCTTGTTCCATAGGGCGAAACTGCGCTTGACATCGCCCATTGTCTTCTCATCGTCACCTCCAGGAAAATCAAGATCCATTGTTTCATAACCCGTCACAACGTCGTCCACCCCGACACAAGCATAGCCAGCCGGAATGGGCATATGATGGTGCGTTGCTCCATCTTCATTTGGGTAAACATAGCCGACCGCCACCTTAATGGACATGTTCCTCATTGGCACATGTAGCTCGCAATCTGTCTTCTCCGTGACATAATCCACGGGGTAGCTTGCTCCACATCCTTCAAGATGCGAGGAACCCACGCTGCTTCTTGGTTGAGATGGGGCAACATCGGCTTGAGTATCTTGTAGAAACAGTTGCTGATCAGGTGCCCTCTACTGACTAGTTGAGTCTTTTTTATTTTTCTCAAGCAGCTGCACCTTACGTTCCAATTCCGATAACCGGTCTAAGTCCTGCTTCTTCTTTCTTGCACGACTTCTATAACTGTCAGCGCACTCCGGCCACGCTTCCTTCATGGTGACACCTGGGAGGGCTCGTATTCGTCCAAAGTGTTCAGGATTCCCCAGAGCGAGTGTCAACTCGTCATTCTCTCTATCGGGAATGTAATCTCCCTTTTTAACTTTTTCTATTGCATCTACAAGAAGCTTCGTGACTTTTGTAATTTTTTCCTTCCATTTTCCCTTTGCAACGATCCGCCCTGTCTTTGGGTCTAACCCTGCCCCATGTACGAACAACCAGAACTTGGACCGGTTGGGCCAGTCTCTTGTCTGTGGAACGATCTTTGCATTCATCGGTTTATCTTCAAATGCTATCAACTTTGGAATGGCAGTCTTGTAGCCACCTGACCCCAATTTATGGAAATATTTCTTCTTTGCAGCATTTTTTGTACCCGTGGCTGATCGGGACACGGCAGTAGACGATTCCTTATACGCCTTAAATGCGGGCCAGTGCGCTTCTATCTTCACTAGACTTCCAGTGAATATTGGATCTTCATCTTCATATTTGGCCCATAATTTTTTCTTCCAGGTCTGAAATTGTGTGGCCATCTTCTTAAGAGTCCATTTCTTTACTTTCGTCTTCTGGCCTTCCGTCAAGTTTTCCGGTAGGTTGAAGTGTGTCAGTAGACTGTCCCAAAGAAAAAAAATTAGAGTATCATTGACATAACTAGCTTCATCCCCCGCGTTCTTCGGCTTATGCCACTCTACAATGTTGATCGGTACATGGTCCCTAACAATAACTCCAGCTTGATTTACAAATTTACGACAGTACTTTTTGGGTTCCACCGGTTCACCACTATCCTTAAATGCGGTGAGGGCTAACCTACCCTCGCCCGATAGACGATGCGTTGGGCCTCGTTTCCCTTTATCACATTTGCTCGATGATCTAGAGGCTAAAATAAAAATGATTCATTAATAAGTGCAATACAAATAAATCAATGCATCTACTGATGAACATAGCCTTAATATATAAATACACCTCACCGGAGTTTGTTAAGAACACTTCGTTGTCTCTTCTTTCTTCAGACTCAAGTCCCTTACCGACATCGTTCAGAAATTGTGAGCCGAAATCATCGTCATCTCCATCGGGTTCTGGTCCACGGGCACTCTCATATATCATTTTTTGCATAATGTCTTCTTGCTCCTCATCTCGGATGAAGAGGTTGTGCTCCATAGCTAAATGTCACTACAAAATCTGGATATACAGAAGACATAGCACAGTTTTAACATCTGCTTGCTGGTAACATATTAAAAAGTAGCAACTTGAAGCAAGAAAATTGTCCGACAATATTGTCTTGAAGCAATAAAATCTAACATGCACTTTCTTGCTAGCTTAACCATCTGTTTCATGTACACGATTCCCTTTTATTGATAAAATATTCAGTTGACAAAGCAGATAAGTCATAGAGGATCGTTCCCATGTATGGAGATTGCTCGGGGCAAATGGTAAAAAAAAAGTCTGCAGTGATGTTCAGCCGCCATACACATAGCTAGTGTGATCAATAGAACATAAAGGAGAACATATGAACTGGTACATCAATAGCTAAAATATTTTGAGTATTAGTTGGAAGGTAACAAATAGATGGAAGGAGAGAATGCTCTCTAAGGCAAGAAAATAGTTGGAACGCTGGATGGGGAGCGGGAGAGCAAGGCGTCGGCGGCCACCGCTGGGAGGAGGGGGACAAGGGGAGGACTCACCTGCTACTTGCCGGCGATCAGGCGGAGCGGCGGCGGCTTGGCGCGCCGGCCGAGGGATTCGCTGCGCTGGGGGAGCGGCGACGGTGGCGGCGGCGGCGAGGAGCGCTGCGCCGAGGACGGCGGCAGCTTGGCGCCGGTCGGGGAGCTGCGCCAGGGGAGTGGCTGCGCCGAGGAAGGCGGCGGCTTGGCGCCGGCCGAGGAGCTGCGCCGGGGGAGCGGCGACGGCGGCGGCTTGGCGCCGACCGGGGAGCTGCCCCGGGGGAGCGGCGACGCCGAGGACGCTGCGGCGCCGGACTGCGGGGTGGAGATCGATATGGCCGTCGTCGATTTGGATAAGCTGGATCGATTGGAGCACATTGCAGGGAAGTAAAGGGCTTAGACTATTGGTATCGGTTCCATCTAACAACCGGTGTTAATGTTTTTTTGTACCGGTTCTCTCCAACAACCGGTACCAAAAGTTTTAGTTTTTTTCCTGTTTTGCAAGATTTTTACTTTTTTTGTATTTGTTTATATTTTTGTTTTATAAATGTTCACATATACCGGTGGTCCCTCCTCGCGCCTCCCCCAACTGGTTCTCCCTAACAACCGGCGGTCCCTCCTCGCGCCTCCCCCGCATCGCCGCCGGCGAAGCCGCGTGCGCCCCCAGGAAGGTGGCGGCGGGGCTTTCTTTCCTCATCTCGAGGTTTCCATGGCGGGTATTTGGCGGCAATGTTTTCGGCCGTGCGCCGTGGCGGTGCTGTGTGGCCATCGCTGAGCGCGGTGGCGTGTCTCTCGAAGGCAGGAGGAGCTGCACGGCGGGCCTGCGTGGCGGTGGTGTGTGGCCAGGCCGGATCTTTATTTCCTCGACAATCTTACCTCGGGCCAAATGATGGAGGAAACGGGCGAGAGGAAAAGGGCGGGAAATAATGGGCAGGAATAAACTTTTATTACGATTGAACTGGAATTAAAGTACATAGCTCAACTGAAAATTAAGATACATGGCCAGATTAAGTCACAATCAACCAAACTTGTTTTTAAATGTTGGAGTGATTCAGTCATACTCGTGCCTAGCCCTATAAACGTCGCCATTGTAGTCGTCGTAGTCGCCGATGTCGCCGTCGCTGGTATCGGGGTCTTGGAAGCACGGACAATGTTCACGGAGAAAGGTTTAATACATTATTACACATCACCAACAACTTCCCTATCTAGTCTTCTGAGTTTTCTTTGTGTGTTTCCCTTTCTTCTGATTGCGACGCAACCATGGACAATCTTCGTTATTTAACACGATGCTTGGATCAGTTTTCACCTTGAAGGATGGAATATCATCAAACTTATTATAATCTTCTGACATGTCTGTCTTGTCCTCTACTCCCACGATATTTCTTTTTCCTGAAAGAACTATGTGGCGCTTTGGCTCATCGTATGACGTGTCCTCTTGCCTTTCTTTTCTTTTTTCGGTTTGGTAGACATGTCCTTCACATAAAAAACCTGAGCCACTTCACTGGCTAGGAAGAATGGTTCGGTGTCGTACCCTAGATTCTTGAGATCCACTGTAGTCATTCCGTACCGCGGGTCTACCTGTACCCCGTCTTTCAGGTTGAACCATTTGCACCGGAACAAAGGGACCTTGAAAGTAGGTCCATAGTCAAGTTCCCATATCTCCTCTATGTACCCATAATATGTGACCTTCTTCCTATTGTCCTCTGCTGCGTCAAAGCGGACAGCACTGTTTTGGTTGGTGCTCTTCTTATCTTGGGCGATCGTGTAAAATGTATTCCCATTTATCTCGTACCCTTGAAAAGTCAATATAGTAGAAGATGGTTGCTTGGCCAACAAGTATAGTCGTTCTTCATCAGTGCCATTAATGAGACGTGTTTGCAACCAACCGCCAAAAGTCTTTATGTGTTCTCCATCAATCCAATCTTCACGTTGCTCCAGGTATTTCGAGCATAAAATATTCTTGTATTCCACTATATACGGAGCCACCAAGCTAGAATTATGTAAAACTGTGTAGTGTGCTTGAGTGAAAGAATGTCCGTCCATACATATTGTTGCTTTCTTTCCTAGCGTGCCTTTTCCACGAAGTCTCCCTTCATAGCGCGATTCAGGAACACTGATCGGCTTAAGGTCAGGAATAAAGTCAACACAAAACTCAATGACCTCCTCTGCTCCATAGCCCTTGGAGATGCTTCCTTCTAGCCTAGCACGGTTATGAACGTATTTCTTTAAGACTCCCATGAATCTCTCAAAGGGGAACATGTTATGTAGAAATACAGGACCGAGAACACCAATCTCTTCGACCAGGTGAACGAGATGTGTCATAATATTGAAGAAGGATGGTGGGAACACCAACTCGAAGCTAACTAGACATTGCACCACATCCTTCTGTAAATTTTGTAGAGTTAGTGGATTGATCACCTTCTGAGAAATTGCATTGAGGAACGCACATAGATTCATAATGGGTACTCGAACATTTTCTGGCAGAAACCCTCTCAATGCAACCGGAAGTAATTGTGTCATAATCACGTGGCAGTTATGAGACTTTAGGTTTTGAAACTTTTTCTCTGACATGTTTATTATTCCCTTTATATTCGACGAGAAGCCAGACGGGACCTTGATGCTACTCAGGACTTCAAAAAAGATCTCCTTCTCTTCTTTGTTAAGAGCGTAGCTGGCAGTACCTTGATACTTCTCTGGATTCAGGTTGTTTCCTTCGTGGATACATTGCTGGTCCTGCCGTGCATCCGGTGTATCTTTTGTTTTCCCATACACGCCCAAGAAGTTTAGCAGGTTCACGCAAAGATTTTTCGTCATGTGCATCACGTCGATTGCAGAGTGAACCTCTAGGATTTTCCAATAGGGTAGCTCCCAAAATATAGACATCTTCTTCCACATGGGTACGTGTCCGTCAACATCATTCGGAACAGATTTTCCGCCAGGACCCTTTCCAAAGATCACTTTTAAATCCTTGACCATATCATATATAACATCCCCAGTAGGGCGGGTAGGCTTTGTTCGGTTATCTGCCTCACCTCTGAAATGCTTTCCTCTCTTTCTTACATGATGTTGTTTTGGAAGAAATCGACGATGCCCCGGGTACACATTCTTGTTTCCCAAATATATACTGTCAGTCTCACCTAAACAGTGTGTGCATGCATTGTATCCCTTATTTGACTGTCCTGAAATATTACTAAGAGCAGTCCAATCATTGATGGTTACAAACAACAACGCTCGTAGGTTAAATTCCTTTTGTCCGTGCTCATCCCACACAGGTACACCTTTTTCATGCCACAACTGTAAAAGTTCTTCAACCAATGGCCTCAGATACACATCAATGCCATTGCCGGGTTGCCTCGGGCCTTGGATGAGCACTGGCATCATAATGAACTTCCGCTTCATGCACAACCAAGGAGAAAGGTTATAGATACATAGAGTCACTGGCCAGGTGCTATGACTGGAGCTCTGCTCCCCGAAAGGATTAAAGCCATCTGTACTTAGACCAAATCTTAAGTTCCTTGCGTCCTCTGAAAATGACTTGAACTCTCTGTCGATTTTTCTCCACTACGACCCGTCAGCAGGGTGTCTCAGCATCACATCTTTTTTACGGTCCTCTTTGTGCCATCGCAACAACTTGGCATGCTCTTTGTTTTGGAACAAACGTTTCAACCGTGGTATTATAGGAGCATACCACATCACCTTGGCAGGAACCCTCTTCCTGGGGCACGACTCGTCCTCAACATCACCAGGGTCATCTCGCCTAATCTTATACCGCAATGCACCACATACCGGGCATGCATTCAAATTCTCGTACTCCTCACCGCGGTAGAGGATGCAGTCATTGATGCATGCATGTATCTTCTGTACCTCTAATCCTAGAGGGCAGACAACCTTCTTTGCTTCGTATGTACTAGAGGGCAATACGTTCTTCCCTGGAAGCATCTTCTTTATTATTTTCAGCAACTTTTCAAATCCCTTGTCAGAAGTACCATTCTCTCCCTTCCATTGCAGCAATTCCAGTGTGGTACCCAACTTTTTCTGGCCATCTTCGCAATTTGGGTACAATAGTTTGTTGTGATCCTCTAATATTTTCTCCAACTTCAACCTCTCCTTTTCACTTCCGCAGTTTATCTTCGCATCAAGAATGGCTCGACCCAAATCGTCATCGGGCTCATCAAAAATGGGCTCATAAAAAATGGGCTCTTCTTCAGATTCCTCTCCCCTCATTCTACTATCACCGTCTTCAGTGAACATAGGATAGTTGTCATTATCCTCTTCTTCTTCTTCGTTGTCTTCCATTATAACCCCTCTTTCTCCGTGCTTGGTCCAACAATTATAGCCAGGCATGAAACCGTTCTCAAGCAGGTGGACGTGAAGGGTTTTTGAAGTAGAGTAATCCTTCGTATTCTTACAAAAACTACATGGACAACACATGAAACCATTTGACCGCCTGTTTGCCTCAGCCACGTTGAGAAAATAATGCATGCCAGTAATGAACTCGGAATGGCATCGGTCACCGTACATCCATTGTCGATTTTCATCTGCATTATATAAGTATATCAAAAATCATTAATTACACAACATCATGAATATATGAGTGACCAAATTAATTAATATTCAAGTTTATCATCACATAAAACTAAGTGTTTTTATCAAAAAAAGACTCACCGAGGTTGTGCCGACTAGGGGACGACGCTGGCGATCGTCGGCGATGAGGACGGGGACGATACTAAAACCAAAAAATCATACTTCAATTTGAGCTCAAATTGCATATAAAAAGAATGAAATCCCTAACTTAGGCATTTCATCGAACACCTTGCTAGCACTAGAAAAATGATACGAGTTAGACTAGCAAAGAAATAAGCTAAATTAGGATGATATTGCTAACCCTTGGATAGACAACCGATGCCGTCAATCTTGACAAAATGGTGGAGAAAAATAGAGATTTGTTGGAGTGTGAGAGGAGGAAAATATTTGGAAATGTGAGACGAGAAGCAAAAATGGAGCTTGCTCGGGTGGCTCGCGTGAAGAAATAGATCTGAAGACCCTTTAGTACCGGTTCTTTATATGAACTCATACTAAAGGTGCAACGCTGGACCCACCTCTGCCTCAAATTTGGCGCGAAACCCTTTAGTACCGGTTCGTAACACGAATCGGTACTATACAACCTAAACGAACCGGTACTAAGGCTTGCCGGTGACCTGAGCAGTTAAACCGGTACTAATGCAGCTGGCTAGTTTTCTACTAGTCTAAAGCCATGGTTGAGGTTTTTTTAAGCACATGGCTGATTTAGTGATGCGCTTAATTTTTTTTGTTTATGTTACTTTTACGTTAGAGCAATAAACAAAAAAAGGCCTTGATACCATACCCATGGGGTGATTAAACTGAACTTAGCTAATCCATGAGAGTTTTACGAACAACGATTTCCAAGGCATTGAGGCTAAGTTGAACACAAAAAATGAACTGCACCAAATGATCCCAACATTCAAAAATCATTTATGTTTACATAGAGCTTTGACATACTATCTGTGTTGTCCACCCCCAGCATCGATTCTTAGGAAGATGAGCCAGAGGGTTAATGGCAGTATATATGCTGACTAGAAATCCGGAGGGTAAATCCATGCGAGTGAGTTACAGCGGTCCCTCCACATGGGATTATTGCAACAATTCATCCAGTAGTACCCTGTCCTTCCCACACCATCGTTAACAATCCGTTCTTCCCTGCAATATATTTCATCTCCATCGCCCGAGGTAACCGAGTAGTACACTTCTTCATTAGGAAACTGGTCTTCTATGGAAGGTTTGCAGAAGTAGATGTGGTTCCTCTTTATACCATGAAGGCCGCCAACGGGCACATGAATTGCCTTAGACCATCCCAAGAACAAGGCATGTTCTCCAAAGCTCCTCACCTCCGACCACCTGTACTTGTAACAAGCCTTGTTGTTGCTGGCATCGACGAGCTCGAACACCTTGAAGAAAGACCTGCGCTTGGGCAACCACCCGCTCCTCAACGCCATCGATAATTTGCCGTGCAATTCAACAATGTAAGCTTCGTACTCCATGGGCTCGTAGATAAGCCAGCGACGGCCTTGGATGTCCATCCGGTGGGTGTCCGTGATCACCGGCGCTCCGTCTGCTTCCATCATGGTGATTTCAGAGTATCTCAGGGGGACCCTCGAGACCATAGAGCTCGCCGTTGAAGAAGGCAATGTCCCGGATAATATCCCCACGCCAAAGGCGTTCCGACCACCTGCCGTCCGGGCAGCCGACTCCGCACACGGAAATCACGGAGGTACCGTTAGGTTTTACTCTAAGCACGGCAAGGGTGCAGCCATCGGAGGAGGAAGGGTCCTGGGAGAATATGATCTTCTTGACATAGTTTTCTCTGTCGTAGCTGGATAGGATCGGTATCGAGGGGATCTTGCTTTGCTCCGGGGAGAGCGCCACCTCGGCACCGGAGAAGAGGTTGATGATCGCCAGGTTTTCGTCGTCCGTCGCCGCGATCCAGCCGCCCCGGTAGAACCCTACGTACCGTTTGTTGACCGCCTTGCTCGGAACGCGCATGGCCCAGCTGCCGTCGGAGCCGCACAGGTGCTTCTTGCTGCTGCTTCCGCGTGGCGAGAGTATCAGCGCCGGGACGGCCGGCGTCGCTGGGAGCCGGGACGCGGCATCACGCCACGACCTGCAGACGGCGGCGATGTGCACGCTGTCGCGAGGGGAGTTGATTCTGAGGCGGACCATGCCGAGGACGTCGTCGGGGAGCTCGGACCACCGCGCCGGTGACGACTGAGAGCCGCCGTCGCCGTGGCCGGCGGCCGTCCGCGTCGTCGACATCCCTCGATCGATCCGTACGTATCTCGATCGATCTCCTCCTCTCTGTTGCGGCGCGTCTGTCGACGTAAACCGTAGGTGCTTTATATCGACCACGCGGCCCGGCCCACCCGGCTTACAAGGCCCAGAATGAATGGATTTTGTGGAGCCCAGTTGCGACTTGCGAGCTGCCCCTACTCTTGCACGAAATTCCACCGAGAAGCCCACAGCTCCCTTCTTTCCTCCACGGCCACGGGAGAGAGGTCAGGATAGGAGAGGCGGATTAGGGTTCCACCTCCGTCGCCGGCGCCCCGGGCCGGCACCGAGCCTCGCCCAGCCCGCCTGCCCGCCGGCGAACCGGAGCTCCAGGCCTATCCCTGACCGACCCGCTCCGGAAGCCGTCGTCCCCGAACACATTTGCGCCTGAATCGCCTCTCCTCCCCCGGATCTCCCCCCCGCAGCACCGCGCCGCCGCAGGCCGGATCCAAATCTCAGTCGCCCTCCTCCGACGCCCGCATCCGTCTCCTCACCGAGAGAGGGTCCAACGGTACGCAGCGTCCACCCCCTTGCCACTTGGGCTGTGCTTAGTTTATCATTGCTCGCTTACCCTTACGTTTGGCTTAAATCCTCGCTGATTGGAGATCTTAGACGCTCTCATGCTCATGGCTACTAGTACACGGGGAAACTCTCATGTTCTGATGCCGGTAGAAGTTTTTTTCAGGGCTGAATGGCCTGGAATGTCTTCTCCAAATGGAAACGTGTGGGGTTCCGATGATATCTCTGTCAGTGTCCGACTTTTTTTCGAGTGATACCTGTGGGGCTGTGGCTGGCTTGTTAGCTGTTAGAATGCTGCACCAGATATAGATTGCTGTTAATTTAGAACTCTACTTGTGACCATCCTTAGTAGGATATAATGCACAGTGTGCGCATCTAGCATGAGAGGTTGTAATTTTTTCCTTCTCCAAGTTTTCTGCTAAGACTGTTCAGCCCTCATTTTCTCAACTACAGCATATCAATTTGTAGTTTATCCTCATTTTTATCTTCTCCCTGTTTTAGTATCTGTCCAGCTCTGTTTCTCTCATTGATCATTTTGCTACTTTGCACTTTTCTGCTTGTAATGTACTAGTACTTCCAAACTACATGCTTTGAACGATGACACTGATCATCTCCAGCTGTTCTTTTCATTACAGATGGCTGGATACATCTCAAGAGGACCCCCAAATGGTTCTATCTATGTATGCAATCTGCCTCCAGGAACTGATGAGACCATGTTGGCTGAATATTTTGGTACAATAGGGTTGCTTAAGGTATGGGTACTACCAGGTAACATTTTTTGCGACCACGTGCGAATTCTTCAAGTCTTGTATGCCTCTGTTTTATTTGAGCTCATGATGAATTTATCACTTCCTCTTGTCAAACCTCAACAGAAGGACAAAAGGACTGGACAGCCAAAAATTTGGATATATAGGGATAAAGCTACAAATGAACCAAAGGGTGATGCCACAGTCACTTACGAGGACCAGCATGCTGCTTCAGCTGCTGTAGAATGGTTCAACAATAAAGATTTCCATGGAAGCATCATTCAGGTTCACATAGCTGTGTCAAAAAACAAAGATACATCTGATAACTCCATGAATTTGAGCGTCACTGCTGACCTTGTTGAACAAGATGAATTGGATGACGGGTCAGGGAGAGGTAGCGGACGTGGTGATGGTCCAGCAAAAGCTTGGCAGCAAGATGGAGATTGGATGTGTCCAAATGCAAGGTCTGTTATGATTAGTGAGCAACTTCTCTTTCGTTGTTAACCAGTATGGTCTTTCTCCTGTATTCTATATTTTCTTATATGATTTCTTCTTTCAGCTGTGGAAATGTAAATTTTGCCTTCCGTGGTGTTTGTAATCGCTGTGGAGCCTCTCGTCCTGCTGGTGTTAGTGGATCAGGAGGTGGTGGTGGTAGGGGTAGAGGCCGCGGTAGCGATGATGCAAGAGGAAACAGTCGTGCTCCTGCTGTTGGTGGTCCTCCTGGGCTGTTTGGTCCTAATGATTGGCCATGTACGATGTAAGAACACCAATTTTTCCTGTTTCTCTTTGATGTCTGTTTTTTTCTTTATGTATCATATTGCATGTATTAGTTGCTGTACACCTGTCTCCTGTACCCATATTGAAATCCAAATAGTTCGGTAACCAGTCGACCATCTTCTGCGGTCTAAAATTTGCAGCCCTTTCTTTCAATTTACTGCAACTGTGGATGTCTATTAGCTCACAAGTATTTTTGAAGATCTTGCAAGGAATATGCTTCTTTGTAATGTCGTACTTAGGAACTGTTCAAATTGTATATGTGTTCCAGGTTTATGTACTATTATAGTTGTTATATCTGACATGAAATTCATTTGGGTGTTTGTTCCAGGTGTGGCAACGTGAACTGGGCAAAGCGGACCAAATGTAATGTCTGTAACACGAGCAAGCCAGGTCACAGTGAAGGTGGTGTGAGGTACACATTGAATATACACCATTTGATCTGACATGTTGAAAATATTTTACTGAACATGCTATGTGTTATAATGTCACTTAGCTATCTGGTCAAGATTAGTGGGGGTGTTTAGTTATGTTACTGAAATGGGGCTCATCCATGCTGTTCACCTGGGTTTATTGCACTCATTTGTACGCATGCCATGGATGAAATTACAGGCTAAGTCTAGTAGTTTTGTGCCCTTTGCTACCTTTTTTGGCCTCTTAGGGTCTTCTTTCTTCTTAGCAAAACTGGCACAAGGGTGTGCAATATTGGTCCAACTGGCCCATCTGTTGGGTCATGATTGAATATGTGAAATCTTTGTCTACTCTAGAATAGTGGCTCTGTTTACTTGTCGGATGGTGCATCTTGTACAAGACGTCATGCCCCATTGTCTAGAGTGGCATGATGCACCACAACAGGGTGTATTGTTTTATGGTCATATAGATTAAGCAGCTATTTATGTAGAAGGTACTAGTTGAGCCTTGAGACTTTTCTGATCAATTATTTTTGTTTACAGAGGTGGTCGGGGTGGTGGCTATAAAGAACTCGATGAAGAAGAACTAGAAGAAGTTAGGAGGCGTCGGAAAGAGGCTGAGGAAGTAGGGCACATTCTTCAATACTTATCATGGTAACGAGTATCCATGTCTAAATCTTGTTTGTTTTGTAGGATGATGGAGAAATATATGATGAATTTGGTAACCTCAAAAAGAAGTTCCGTGTTAAATCTCAGCAAACTGAAAGTGCACCAACTCTTCCTCAGTCTGGACGTGCTGGATGGGAAGTAGAGCACAGAGGTACTAATTCTGTTTTATTTACTTTTGATGTTTTCTCTTGATATATGGTCTTGTCTTGCTTGTAGTATTGTGCTATGTGCGTTCTTAGTTCTGATGGTATGTAGTGATTGTTGTTTTGGTGAAGCACTTATGTCTGCCTTCTAAAAATGTTCAGCTACGCAAAACTTAACTTCATGCTCAGAATACAATTACCAGTCGTTTGAAAATTTCTGTGTGATCACTATTCTTTGTTATTGTAGGTTCCACTGAAAGAGAAAGCCGTGAGAGGAGCAGAGACCGGGGCAGGGACGGCTACGATGAAAGGGAGAGCAGGAACAGAGACAGAGGCAGCCATGGAAGAGAGCGGCGCCGTAGCCGAAGCCGGAGCAGAGACCGCGAGAAAGAAAGGGGGAGGGACAGGGGCAGAGACCATGGTAGTGACAGAAGTTGGGAGCGCGGCAGTGAGCGTGGCCATGATCGCTACAGATGAAAAAGATATGGCATGGTTTCCGATACTTTAGTTGCATGCCCCAAGCTCTTGGTTTTCTGAAATTTCTTGTATGCTGCCCAAGAATCTTTTGTTAACTGATGTGCTGCTTTGCGTCAGTTTATTGGCCTGTGCGTTTGGGTCGATTTCTAGAAACAGACTGGGTTCACATTGTTTTGAGGCAATCAGTTGCAGGGTTGGATTTAGGGGTTAGTCCACGTGGCACAACTGCACCCATGTTATGCTTGACGCTTCAGAGGATCGTAACTATTACGCTTACATATATTTTCTATTGTTGGGTTATTATGTTGATTTATTTGCCATGGATGGTAATTGTCATGAGTACTATTAACTTAAGACCATGTATTTTAGAAAATCCTTGGTCCATCATGCTTGGAATGCTTAATTACGCCATTTATTCCAGACAACTTACACCATCTGATTAAGATGTACGGTTAATGACAAAGTAGTGTAAAATCATCGCATATATTGATAATGATAATTATAACTTGCGGATCTTTCTACAACCAAAGCAACTCAATGGCGCTTATCACATATCAGATGCCCTGGCCATAAGCTAAAAAGAAAGGCATCGCCTGCAATTTTTAACAACTTGATGAGGATCCTTCTTAAAACTTTTTTTTTTCTTGAACAACACAGTCTAACCTTTTGCATCTTGCCTTTTGCTGGACGCACAGGTCGTCATAGGTGTCATATATAGATCCGGCAAGTACGCGGTAGTGGCTTTGGCGGATACCCAAACCGCCGGTGGGTTGAGAAAGCCGTCCCACACCGGTGACCCCCAATGATCACGTCGGGATCAAAATGGCCAAATTTGACACAATTGGAGGATGTTTATTACAACGAATGCAAATACAATCAAGTTAAATACAACAAAATGAATGTTTCAAATCCAATAGTTCACAAAATAATTTACATAAATAAATTTTGGAAAATATCAAGTAGCAGGGGTCCGTTGGCTTGGGGGTTTTAAGGTGCATTTTCTCTAAGCTCCCACAAATACTCGATGAGACCATCTTGTAGCTGCTCGTGCACCTAAGCATGGCGGATTTCTTGATGCATGGTGAGAAAAGAACCAAAATCAGCTGGCACGTCATGATCAACGTCAGCAAGAGGGGCCATGCCCTCAAATGGCAATGGATCAACCACAAAAGCATCACACTCACTCTCAATGATCATATTATGCATGATCACGCAAGCATTCATCACCTTCCACATATGTGATGTTAAGCAGGTTAGAGCAGGGTACCTGATAATAGCAAAGCGAGCTTGGAGCATACCAAATGCTCGCTCAACATCCTTCCTGCAAGTCTCCTGGAACTTCGCAAACCAAGCTCTTCCATCGGTACGAGGTTCGTTGATTGTCTTCATGAAGGTGTTCCATCTAGGGTAAATACAATCGGCTAGGTAGTAGCCTTTAGTGTACTCACTACCATTGACCACAAAGTTCACTGCCAGGCCATGGCCTTCTGTAAGTATGCCAAACACTGGAGATCTATGTCATTGTGTGTTCTGGCCATGCCAAAGAAAGCGTGCCAAATCTAGAAGTCATAATCTGCCACAGCCTCTAGTATGACACTGCACTCTCCTTTATGGCCTTTGAACATACCTTGCCAAGCGAAAAAGCAATTCTTCCATCTCCAATGCATGCAGTCGATGCTCCCAAGCATCCTAGGGAATCCTCTAGTTGAGTTATGTGCTAGTGTATGAGCTATATCTTCTTCAGTTGGTTCCCTCAGATATGTTGGTTCAAAGTATCCGACAATAGCACGACAAAACCTATACACACACTCAAATGTCATGGACTCGGCCATGCGTAGGTAGTCATCACTGGTAGAAAACGCCCTATAGGTCCCGGTTGGTAAGGGGCATTAGTCCCGGTTGCCCAACCGGGATCGGGCAATCGGGACTAAAGCCCGAACCTTTAGTCCCGGTTGCCCCACCAACCGGGACAAAAGGCCACACACGTGGCATCTGCTCCGTGCGAGGGGGGGGGGGGGGCTTTAGTCCCAGTTCGTAACACGAACGGGACTAATAACCTGCTGCCGCGGCAGAGATTTGGCCCATTTCTCTGCCGCGGCAGAGAATTCATTTTGGCACATTTTATTGCCGCGACAACATTTTCGCCACTTTTTGTGCCGCGGCAGAGAATTCATTTAGGTTGTTTTATTGTTTATTTAGTGTTTTGCACTTATCAATGAAGGAACCTTATATTACACAAGATCATCATGACAACATTTTACATTCAATACACGGATCGATTTCATGCACTACATACAAAAGTTGCTATTCGATGCTACCGGCCAATTTCTTGAAAGTTGCTATTTTTACAATTCCTATTGTCTATACACAGCCGAGTAGTATTCCCCTTGTGTGTTTAGGACTTCTGCATCCAAGAATCCCGCCAATTCCTCCTGTATTGCTCGTATGCGATCCTTTGGCAGAAGACCGTCTCGTAGACGTTCGATCTGATTTAAAAAAGGAGTCAGCCTATATGAATATGAAACTAAACACAATTTGATTGTAATTAAAAACTATAGAAATTGTTTACGTACGTGGAGTTGCTCTAAATTTCTGTCTTTCTCATCGCACGTCTGCCGGATGAACTCGCATACATAGTATCCACATAGATTGTTACCTGGTCCCTGCGTCAGGCACTTTACGACAACAGAGTTCAATCAAAATAATAATCAAGCATGATAATAACTGTATCAAAACTAGAATCAAAGAGATGCGCGGATATAGCTAGTGGTGCTTACATCTAGTGGTTGAAATGTAAGCTCCTCTTTCCAAACACCCCTAGCCTTCTTGGTGAACCGTTTCCAAGCGCTGCCCGGCGTAGAAAACGAATAAAATAAGTTATTAAGTACTTGATATCATAAAATTCACGAACGTTGCCGATATAGTGTCGTAATGATTAGAATTACCGCTGGAGAAGTATCTGCATGTCCTTCCACGTCTCAAGGGGTTTATGTTTCGAGTCCATGACTAGTACACGCCCTTTGTCAAGTTGAATGATTAACAGAATATAGTGGTACCTGCGAATGCATAACTAATCAATTATATACTTAACATCGAGTAAGCGAAATAGAAAGTGTATACAAGACAATAACACTCACTGGAAGTTGTAAGGAAATAGTATTTCCCTTTTGGTTTCTTGAAACCTTAACGCGTGTACTATGTTATCCTCCGTATCCTGGGGGCTTATTTTGAGATTAGCTTCATGAACCCAATATGGGTCAATGAAGCCAATGTCATAGATTTGTCCTCTGCTGCATTCGAGAATCTTCATTCTGCATATTAAAGTATGATTATATACATGCAATAAACAAAATAATATAGATGGAGACTAAATTAATTACAGAATTAGTACTTACAGACAATAGGCACTCATGATCGATTTGTCCAAGGGGTCTTGATTGAATAATTGAAATAGTTCATCAAATTCAATGGATATCATGTCATCCTTATCTTTCCCATGATGCTTTTTTGTAACCCTCGGCACTATCCAGTTAGCCCCGGCCCTTGTGGCATGCATGTACCAGTTATGCAATCTTCGCATTTTTGTTGGAAGATTGTTTACCTCCTCAGGTTTGACGAGAGGTTTTCCGTACTGGTATTGGTATGCTACTTCACTCACGGGGAAGAACTCTAACTGGGATAAGTACTGGGCAATACTCATACCTTGAGCAGCGGCAGCTTCTCCGTATTGTGCAACTACCTCTGGATCATACTGCTCTTCGGCCCCATATTTGCTCGACCCCACATTGGTTTGAGAAATCACCTTGAGAGGGGCGCAAGTCTGTTTTGCTTGTTCTCCGAGCTGGGCAACAGATTTCCCGCTTGCATCAGTACTGCTCTTCGAGGCTTTTTGTGCTGCATGTGACTTGAGAATAGAACGCTCATAGTCTGATGACAACTTTGGCTTGGGTTGATGAAGAGTCTTTAGCATTTTCAACACTTTGGCTTTTTCTTCTTTGGTGCTGGGGAACTCTGGCTCTTTCGGCCGCCTCAGCTTAGCGAAAAACGCTGTCGTTTCCGCATCAACGATCGCTGCAGTCTCCTCTTCAGTACAGCCATAAGCTCTCTTGGGAGGAACTGTTGGTACTTTTGGAAGAGGCTCTTGTTTACGTTTCGGCGATCGCTTACGACGCATAGTAGCGGTACGCTTACGCTTTTTATCCTGAGGCGCCGGCGATGGCTCCCGCGGCGATGGCTGCACCGGAGATTGGTGAGGCGACGGAGCCGGGTGAGGCGACGGAGCCGGGTGAGGCGACGAAGACGGCTGCCGCGGCGGCAACGACCTCGCTGGAGACGGGTGAGGCGGCGGCGAAGATGGCCTTGGCGTGTGATTTCGAAGCACGATACAATCCTTCGGCCATAGAATGGTGACGTTTTTTGCGTCACCCAGCACAGTCACATCCCCTTCACCAGCAGGGTAGTGAAGATCCAAAACCTCAAAGGTGGGCATGATTTCATCCACGCCGACAACAGCGTATCCCTCTGGAACCGGACGACTGTGGTAAGTTGGTGTGGGTCCAATTGGTAAGGCATAGCCGACCGCCACCTTCATTGATATGTTCACAACTTTGACATGTAGCTCGCAGTGTGTCATCTCTGTGATATCATCCACTGGGTAGCCAACAAGAGCCATCGTCGGTGCATCATCGGCATCGCCATTGTCATCACCCGGGACCTCGGTGGAAGCCACACTGCTTTTTCGATTATTCGATAGGCCGGTAGCATCGAATGCAGTGTGCTGCTGAGATGGGCCGGTAGTACTTTGCTCTTTAAGTGAGTTAATTTCATCTTGTTGTTGCTTTAATCGTTCTTCAATTAAACGCATTCGCTCTTTCTGACTTTCTGCTTCAACTGCCGCCCTGTCCTTACTCCTCTGACGGCTTCTATCAGGATATTTCTTCCTCTCTTCGGGAAACCCAGTCCTCCAAGATTACTTCTATGTCCTTGACCATACCAAATACATCATCACCAGCAGGGAGTTCAGGCTTCTTCCGGTGATCTGCCTCACCTTTAAAATGCTTGCCTTTCTTTCTTACGGGATGATTGGTCGGAAGAAATCGTCGATTCGCTAGGTACACAACCTTCTTGCATTTATGCAAATATGTACCTTCGGTCTTATCTAAACAGTGGGTGCATGCCTTATATCCTTTGTTTGTCTGTCCTGAAAGGTTACTAAGAGCAGGCCAATCATTGATGGTTACGAATAACAACCCTCGTAGATTAAATGGCTCCTGTTTGTTCTCATCCCACGCACGTACACCTGGTTTGCCCCACAACTGTAAGAGTTCTTCAACTAATGGCCTAAGGTACACATCAATGTCGTTGCCCGGTTGCTTCGGGCCTTGGATGAGCACTGGCATCATAATGAACTTATGCTTCATGCACAACCAAGGAGGCAGGTTGTAGATACATAGAGTCACGGGCCAGGTGCTGTGACTGCAGCTCTGCTCCCCAAAAGGATTCATGTCATCCGTACTTAGACCAAACCATAAGTTCCTTGCGTCACCTGCAAAGTCTGGGAAGTCTCTCTCGATTTTTCTCCACTGTGACCCATCAGCAGGGTGTCTCAACTCCCCGTCTTTCTTACGGTCTTCTTTGTGCCATCGCAACAACCTGACATGCTCTTTGTTTCTGAACATGCGTTTCAACCTTGGTATTATAGGAGCATACCACATAACCTTAGCAGGAACCCTCTTCCGGAGGGGCTCTCCCTCAACATCACCAGGGTCATCTCGTCTGATCTTATACCGCAACGCGTTGCATACCGGGCATTTATCTAAATTCTCATACTCCTTACCGCGGTAGAGGATGCAGTCATTAATGCATGCATGTATCTTTTGCACATCTAATCCCAGAGGACAGAGAGTCTTCTTTGCTTCGTAGGTACTCTCGGGAAGTTCGTTATGTTTTGGAAACTTCGGCTTCATTATTTTCAGCATCTTTTCAAATGAGGAGTCAGTTAGACCACACTCTGCCTTCCATCGCAACAATTCCAGTGTGGTACCGAGCTTTGTGCTGCCATCTTCACAATTTGGGTACAACAATTTCTTGTGATCTTCTAACATGCCCTCTAACTTCAACTTCTCATTTTCTGTTTCACAGTCTCGCTTTGCATCAGAAATGACCCTACCAAGTTCATCAGCCGGCTCATCTGATGCCCGTTCTTCACCTTTTTCCTCTCCATTGTCT
The DNA here is from genome assembly GCA_910589765.1 of Avena atlantica. Classification (NCBI taxonomy): domain Eukaryota; kingdom Viridiplantae; phylum Streptophyta; class Magnoliopsida; order Poales; family Poaceae; genus Avena; species Avena atlantica. The sequence goes on along the minus strand of OU342736.1, from coordinate 501,260,568 downwards.
TCCATTGCAGTATCACTGTATTCAGGAAACATATGATGATAGTTGTTATCATCATCTTCTTCTTCACCATCTTCCATCATAACCCCTCTTTCCCCGTGCTTGGTCCAGCAATTATAGTTGGGCATGAAACCTTTCATAATCAGGTGGCCGCGAATGATTTTCGAGGAAGAGTACTCCTTGTTGTTCCGACATTGAACACATGGACAACGTATAAATCCATTCTCTTTATTTGCCGTAGCCACATCGATAAATTTATCCACGCCTTTGATATACCCGGCTACCCGCCGGTCACCGTACATCCATTCCCGACCGTTCATCTGCATCATATAAGTAAGTTTATCAAAAAACAGGACATCATAAATAGTGAAATAACCAATTCACACCGACACATGAATTGTATCAATGACCTAGAAAAGATAAGATTGCTAACCTCGATCGAGGGAAATAAAGAGGAGAAAGCTCAAGTGCGTCTCGGACACCTTCTATATTTTTGTTCTATGAGAAATTCAACGGGATTTTTCACTCAAACATTTCAACAAACACCTTCAATGCATGCATGAGAAAAAACTAGCACACACCCTCACACCTTACACCATTCGAAAAAACAGAGTGGAGGCAGAGGAGGGGGCTGGGGCGTTGCATTTATAGAGGGCAGGGGTCTTTAGTCCCGGTTGGAGCCAGCAACCGGGACTAAAGGTGCGTGCCACGCCACGTGGCTGTGGCCAAACCTTTAGTCCCGGTTGCTGGCTCCAACCGGGACGCATGCCCCCTTACCAACCGGGACCCATGCCCCCTGGCCCCGTGCCCGCTCCAACCGGGACGCGTGCCAGCATTAGTCCCGGTTGGTGGCGCAACCGGGACTAATGCTCCGAGGGGTCGCGAACGGATGGCCCTTTTTCCTCTAGTGCATCTTGAGTATCTGTAGGAGCTTCGTATGCAAGACATCACAAGGCAGCCGTGCACTTATGAACATAGGTGAAACTAGGCAATCATGTGCAGCCCCTATTGCAAATCCAACATCAGGGCACCGACTAGCCACTACATGTCTCTGTTATTCTTCTTCCCTCGACCCTCCTCACCGAGGAGCCTGCCATCTGGAATGCAGGAGCCTCCTCTTCCAGCATTTGCACCATCATGAGCTCATCGTCACTATCCATGGAAAATGGTCGAGCACCTTCCGTGCGCAGCAAGCTCGACACGGTTCGCAGCCGAGTGGGAGGCCCCTTATACCCCAAAGACACCGTCGGTGATGTGAAGACGCGTCCGATTCAAACGGCCTCCCACGTGAGGGGCGGTGGGGGTATCCTCGCCGGTGGCAGGCGATCTTCTCGGCCGGTTGATGGTGTTCAATTGACAGTGAGCGCCTGACAAGAATCGATGGGTGGGTGGCTGCTAGGGGTGGGACGCGCCCTAGGGAATGGGCGACGCACTAGATGGGAGATATGGCCAGCAGCAGGTGGAAGGATGTTTCTCCTACAATCATGATAGTCAGTATTGGCAAAGCAGTGCAGTTTAAGGGTTCCCAGCCTTTTGCTAGGTTGACAACGGCAGACAGAGACATGAAGTTGATTAGCTTCACCAAGGTTGGAGAACAACAATTAAGCCTTGACTAGACATATGCATGTGACAAACTATTACTTTTATTGTATATTTTTTCTATTATTGTGTAATTATGTTGAGTTAGTTTTCATGCATGTTATTGACTTAAAACAAAGTTTTGAGCTAGTTTTGCACTGGGATCAACTTGATTGTAATAATTGCAAAATTCTCGGCACAACATGATTGTGATGCGTTACATATCCCCTCTGTGAATGACAGGTAGAATCAAAAGGAAAAAAACTAGTGTTAAAGCCCTACTATCAGGATGCTATTCAAGCTAGGATGGTCAGATTGTTACTTACTACAAGTTTGGCAGGTGAACCCACGTGGCATAATTACAACCTTGCACATAGTACCCGGTCCTTTCCACGCCATCTCCATAGCTTTGGTCTTTCAGACGGTACATCTTGATATCGTCACCATCATCCGATGTCACTGAATGCACCACATCTTCAGGCAATTTGCTTATCCATGAAAATGTATGTTTAATGTAGTAAATGTGGTTCCTCTCTAGGCCGTGGCATTCGGCGGAACTCATCACCGGCACGTGCACCGCCTTAGACCCCGTTGGCCCGATGAATAAGGCATAGTCGCCGAAACTTGTCACCTCTTCCCACTTGTGCTTGGAAGTCTCGTCGCCGGTATCATCGTCGTCAACAAGATGGAAGACCTTGAAGAAATGAGCGAAGAGGCCGGGCAACCACCGGGCCCTCACCGCCATTGAAATCTTGCCATCCAGCTCAAAGATGTAGCACATGTGCCCTTTAGCACCGTAGTTTAAAGGGAGCTCGTTAAGCCTTTGGATGGACAAGTGTTGACCGGTAGTGCAATCTCCTCTTTTCATTTCGATTTCAAACTTGTACAGTTTCTCGATAGTTCTCGTTAGACCATAGAGTTCGCCGTTGCAGAAGGCAATGTCGATCAAGTCCTTGTACCAGGGACATGTGGTCCACCTACCGTCATGGCAGCCAACTCTGGAGAGCGTGATGTAGAGCTGTCCCTCTATGATGGCGGCGAGGATGCAGCCGTCCGAGGATGCTGGGTCTCCAGAGAAGATGATTTTGGAGACATCGGGCTTCCGAAACAAGATGTTACTTTGCTCCTCCGAGAGCGCCACCTCAGCGCCGGAAAACAGGTTCAGGACGGAGAGCTTGTAGCTGTCCATGTCGAGGAGCGCGACCCAGCCGCCATCATGGGAACCGACGAAACGCTTGTTCCCCGTCGTCGTGCCTGGGGCTCCTGGGAGGACCCAGCTGTCGTCAGGGCCGCAGAGGTGCTCCATCCTGTTGCGGCCGCGCGACGAGAGGAGCAGCAGCGGGGCAGCGGGCCGGGGTGGCTGCCGCGACGCGGCGGAGCGCCATGGCGTGCAGACGGCCGTGAAGCGCACGCGGTCGCGCGGGGAGACGATCCTGGAGAGAACCTTGCCGAGGAGGTCGTCGGGAAGGTCCGACCACAGCGGCGCCGACCGCTTGCGGCTGGTACCACCGTCGCCGGCGCCGGTCGGATGCGTAGACGACATCGCTGTGTGTGTGTTTAGATGGGTCACACACGGCCGAGAACTATCAAGTGTAGCTAGCCGCCCTATAAATAGTCAATCCTTGGGAATCCGATTCCGATTCATAACATCCTTTTGTGCGTATGTCTTCCGATCCGTGTTGGACCAGCAGAGATTTGGCTAATAGGGACACGTTTTGTGAGTACAACTTGTGGTTTACCAGGAGTAGCCTCAACGTGTATATATAGGCAGCTAGACTGTACCGTCCCGGCTAATTCTAATAGGACACGAACACTCTCCAAACCGGACTGACAAACTGTACTCTTTATTAACACGCATCGGACTACTACCTTAAAAGATATACAGGTTCAAGATGGACTACTACCTTAAATAATTTTTTCTGGAGTGCAACGAAAGCGCCCCGCGCTAGTCCTCCGGACGATAGTAATCCTCTCATCGTCATGTTTCCCGTGATGTCACGTGTCTAAGCAAAACCACAAGACGATTATAGCAAAAAAAAGTTTTTCTAATATAGCAAAACACTGACTTCATCGGATACATCGATGGAGACTTTAGCCGGGAGACCTCTCCGGAGAACTTATAGCAAAAGCTTTACGGTATTGTAGCAAAACAAAAAAATGGAGGTAGCAAAAGCTTTATGACTAGCGCGCGGGCGCAGCCGGACACGGTCGGGCGGAGGCCGAGAAGCACGGACGCGGCAAAGCTGCGTCGACTCTGGCCGGAGATTGCCGGCGACTCCACCAGGCCGGCGCTCGCCCGGGCCCCCTGTAGGCTGGAGGAGAGGAGGACAAGGTGGGGCTCAACGATGGAGAGGCCGACAAGGTCGCGGGCGGGCGGAGGCCGAGAAGCATGGGCGCGGCGAACCTCGTGTTGACCCTAGCCGAACCTGGCTGGAGCTCGCCATAAGGGAGAGAGGGGGGTAGATTGAAGATGCAAATTTACAAAAAAAGACCTAAAGTTTAGAACTTTTAATATGTAAGTAGCTATTGGTTGTTACCTTTGCCACGTATGCCTGGGCATTGGGTCTCACATGTCAGATTCATCATTAGAACCGCGTCAAAGCCAGATCGGTGTTATCTGCAACCTCTTGCCCCAAATTTGGTGCTTTTTTAAAAAATTGAAAAATGTGGTGGTCTTTTGAAATCCTAGCCCCAAATATGATGTTTTTTTTGTAATTTTATCAACATTTATAAATCAGGTTCATATGAGGATGACATGGCCAATTTGTGCACAGACCTAAGTAAATAGACATGTTTATATATGCCAGATGAAAACAGAATATGAGCAAGACACTTACTCCCAGATATGATTTAAGGTATATTTTCATCCAGAATATCATTACTACAACACCTCAGCCGTTGTAAGCTCATGATTCTTGATAAGCAGAGATGATGGATCATCAAATGAAACTACCATAAAAGAACCAAGTAACTCCTTTATTGTCTGGGCCTCGGTCCGTATAAAATCAGAAGTTCGACCAGGATAACATGCTTTCCAAGATGGGGCTAATTCCAAAAGACCAGCTAATTTTAATTCGTCTTACTACTCAAAAAAGGATGAGAGATCCGGCCAATTTCACTGTTTCTAGGGAATTTTCTTTTAGGTGGATGGTACCATCCCTCTCATTTTACAACCAAACGCATGCAGAACGTGGACCATCCCATCCCTCACGCTAAGACATCCTCTTTAGGACGGAGGGAGAACTACAAGTTAAAAAAAATCATATTTTACAGGAAAGATAACTTGAGAAATCCTAACTGATCCAGTATTTTCTCCGTTTGGAAATATAAGATGTTTTAAGTTTATGGAGCTAATGTATCTAGACACATTTTAGTATATAGGTTCAAATAAATCTACACACTAAAAGGTGCCTAAATGCATTTAATTTATAAACCTAAAACATCTTATATTTCTAAATGGAGGGAGTACTTGTGTTTGACAAATGATAATAGCTGCTAAAAAGAGAAAGGAAGTAACTCTCGAAGCTAGAACCTTGCAGGTGCAAAGCAAAGATAGGCAGATAGGACTACTATAGGAGAAGGAATGTTGCATTTTCTGAGGTGCAGCTCAAAGATAGGAAAATAGGACTACCGAAACAGGTGGATAACTTGATATCACAAACAGAAAATAAGTCAACATTGCAATAACTATCTTCTATAAGTAGCATTCATTTGCATTATCGTTGTCTTGTGTGCTTTATCCTTGAATACGAAGACTTATCAGCACCCGATTCAAACTAATGCCACAACACACATGCAGCAAATAGTCAATGTACATTTCGTAATGGAAATACATTTGCACGACAACTTGATTGACCCTTATCTCTCCTTGTCTTTCTATCAATGATGCTTGTCAATTCTTCCTTCTTGTCTAAAAGTTGGCATCATCTTTGACCTTGGCATCCACCGCGGCAACATCAGCCTTTGGTGTCACTTGTGAACATGAAGACAGTGCTTTCCTTATGCATGTACGCCATCTAACATTTATAAATCAGTTTCATATGAGGATGACAGGGCCAATATGTGCACAAGCCTAACGAAATAAACATGTTTGGATAATCATAATCATGCAGTAAATTACAAGATAAGAAGACAACAGGAAAAATATACTTACTTCAAGACATGATTTAAGCTATTTTCGTCCAGCACATTTAAATTCGAACAAAACAGTATTATCTGGTAGACAGCAGAGAATACAAGCAGACAGGGTCATAACTAAGATAAACTTAGATAGAAGAAGAGCTAGGCAGGCATTACTCCACCACCTCAGTTGTAGTAAGCTCATGATTCTTGATGGGCAGAGATGCTGGATCATCAAATGAAATTGCCACAAAAAAACTGACTAACTCCAGTCGTATATCGGCTTCAGACCATACAAACTCTGAAGCTGGATAACGTTTAAAGTACGACATGCTTTCATGCATACAGAGCCTACAGAAAAAAAAGACAAGGAAAACTTAGTTCTTGCTTACACTACTATAAAAGGGATAATGGGCATGAATTTAAATGCTCAAATTTGAAATGCTAAAACTGCTTATTTCATTTTAAGAATAAGAATCCCATCTAAGTTGCCCTCTTCACTTTCCCTGGTAGGAGCAATCTTTACAATGAATCGCAGTAAATAGCAGTCACATAGCAACTGGAGCTACGAAGAAATGAATGAAAAGAAGAGGCGAAGTATAACGACTGCATCTGATGTAAGAAGGGATATGTACCCTCTTAATTGTGTCTCCACTTCATCCCTAGGCTGTAGAGCATAAAAAATGTAACGTTAAGGCTGACACATCGTAAAAAAGAAGAGAAACAAAGGAGGTAAGCTGCGGCAAATGCTTCAACGAACCTTGTTCTCCAGACTCACAGTGAAGAGGTAGTTTAGATCAAAAAGTTCTGGTTGAATCTTTGCAGGGGCTTTATACTCCAGACAGACAAAATAAATTTCAGCAGATGCAATCCGACTAGCTATAGGTTTATACGGCTGAACCTTCTCAAATAACTGCAAGTGGGTACATCTGATGCATTAATGAACTACTATCAAATAACTAGCATAACAAATACAAAAACATTGATCAAAACATACCTGTTTGAGACAGAATATGATAGCGTCCAAATCTTTAGATCCGGTGAACTGTTAAAGAGAGAAAAAATATACTGATTTGAGATGTGTACTTCACATAGGTGAACAAAAACATCAAGACCCATCTGCAGCCAATGAATACATCGCATAGCGGAATGAAGAACTGAAGGAGATAACACATGAGTTTTGCAAAAAGGCAACAGATGTATGAACTGCCCAAGAAGCCAGATATATAACAGTTTATTTTGTTTTTTGGAATGGCCATAACAAATTGGTGCTAGCTACAGTCTATTGCACTAGCCTATGTCCAACAAACTTGTATGCCTGCGAACCCAAAACACATGACCATACATTTATCACATATTTGCAGTGAGAAACTATTATTGACATCGTCATTAGTATTAGTATGTACCCTAAACTACTTGTGGGATGAAGCAGGCAAAATGCATCGAAACAAAGGGATCCCCGAAACAAATACACGCTGATTATAAATACCTTGGTGATGAAGGTGCCTTTGGGAGCGAGGAACGTGGTGGCTAGGCGCACGGCGTCGATGACGAGCGCTGACTGCCTCTGCCTGGTGGCCTTCTGCGCCCCATCGCGCTTTCTCCTATTCTTTTTTCCAACGCCGTCGTGGAGAACGACGTCGAACGCGGCGACGCCCTTGGAATCCATGAGCCTCCGCACGGCGGCGCTGCATCTGGAAGTGGCGGTGATGTCCTCCTTGAGGGAGATCGCGCCGCGGATGGGGCGAATGCGCGCGAGGTCAACGCCGAAGACGAAGGCGCCGGCTGTGGCGGTTCTGACGGCGACCTGTAGCCATCCCCCCGGCGCGGCGCCGAGGTCGAGCACGGCGCGTGCCTTCGGGAGGAAGATGAAGCGTCTGTCGAGCTGGAGCAGCTTGAAGGCCGCGCGACTCCGGTAACCTTGCTCCTTGGCGAGGCGGTGGTACCAGTCCTGCCGAAGCTTCCCCGTCGCCTTAGCCATGGCTGGCTGACGCCGACGCTGGTAGGTAGCTTAGGTTTCCGGGCGCTTTCGGTCGATCGGGTGGGCCGTTGCTTTGATGTGAGCCCCGAGTCAGTTGAGCGAGCCTCGTGGTCCTGGGCCAGAAAATAAAGTCATCTTTTTCGTCCGTTCAGGCCTTGTTTTGGAACTGACCGAAATCTAAGTCCTTTTGCAGAGAGGGGATTATTACAAAATAATAGCCGAATGTTCCTGCGATTACTACGGATATTCATTTTTTTATCATAGTGTGTTTATATAATATGATACATTTTAATGATTATTTTTAATATTAGCATTAACAACACTGCAGATGTGAGACGGATCTGCCCAAACACTAAGACTACAAACGCTTCATGGAGCCTGCATTGTCGGTTGAGGTCCTCACTGTGCCTTGAGGAGGCAGTTGCCGCTGGCCTACAATAGGCCAACTCGCCTTCACATCCATAAGAGACAGTACACTGTGAACTCACCTTTGCTTGAAGAAGCTAGAGGGGTTCAGCTTGATGTGGCTGGTTAAAGCGTTACAACAATCTATCCTTGCTCAATGGCTCTTAGCATATTGGATGCATTCAATGTCTGCACATACATCAAAGCTAGAGTAACACATTTCTTGAGATTGAGGAAGGGTCTGTCTTATAAGAAAACATCATCTTAGGTGAACATCATCTTAGGTGCCGATGGCCGCCGGATTTTACTTAGATGTACTCACTCTATCTAGAAATGAGTAACTTGACTTTGTATAGGTTCGCATGTATCTAGACTTGTTTGATATATAGATACATACGAATCTAGATAAATGCAATTCACTTATTTATAGACGAGGGAATTACTACATTTGAGCGTTGTTTCTCCTTCTCCCATGCAAGATTTAGTTTTCTCCAATTGTCATCTGATCTTCATTTGTATATTTGGAGATGGACTTAAAACTGAACCTATCCATCTCTTTGTCATGTTCTTCTTTCCTACTCTCTCCATCCCAAGGCCTAAGGCTTATTTTTTTTAAAAAAAAATCAAGCCACAGAAAGTTTGACCAAACTTTTAGAAAAAACTATTAAAAAAATTATATTATGTAGATACCATGTGAAAATATGTTTCATGATGTGAAAATATGTTTAGTTCACGAATATAGAGGATTTGGAATAACACAAATTACATTCTGATAGAAAGGCGCTGCGACTAAAATCACAACTCATAGCTCGATTTTCTCTATAAAGTCATTTCTCCGGAACTATCCCAATTCCTAATTCAACTAAACTTCTGTGAGCGCACATTCCTTTAAGAAGTCTGCCTTCAAGGCCGGTCAACACTGCCACAAAGAGTGATATTGATCTCTTTGCAATCCAGAAGTTCAGGCTATGACTTATATCCAGTAAAAACAAGAATAATTTCGTTTAGAGAGCTCCAACATAAATTGGTAACGTTGTCACAGTGCGTTGGTAGTGTGTCCGCCTCATTTAACTCTGAATTAACATTATATATGGTGTGTGCAGAGCATAAGCGGCTCTGCTGTTTTACACGAAGCTATCTGATTTGGTCTCACGGGGAGGGTCACCAGCCAGCAACGGTAGGTCACTAAGGCCCAGTTCTTTTGGCGGCTTCTTCGATAAGCCGCCCTATCCCTAACTTGGAAGCCTCACAGAATTTTGGAACCGGCTTCCCCAGGAAGCTAGGGGTAGGGCGGCTTCTCGGAGAAGCCGCCAAAAGAACTGGGCCTAAGTTGCATCTGCTTCGATGCACGCACGAGCTCGACTGCGACCACCATGAAGCCAGACACAACAGATTTAAAGATAAGTTGATATGGTAGGAACTCGGCCAATTTTGACTATTGTTTGAAACAGGCAAATGAAATTATGGCTAGAATCACGGAATAGTTTATGATAAGTTGATATGGATATCATATTTGGATTCCTCTCATTTTTTGATCAATTAGACATATTATTTGTCGAATACTGATTTAAGGATTTAAAGATATTAATTATTTCATATTAAATAGAAAAATACAAAAAGTAAAATCATTATGTTTTTATTTGAATTCAATAATATTTTTACTTATTTATTGTTGTTTACTTAAATAATTGTTTGTGATTTAAAAAAATAAATATGTGACATAATGATATAAGAGTTAATAGGATTGATATAATAATATTGACAACAAGGTACAAATTGCTTCGTAGAAACTGATTCGGAAAGAACGGAGAAGTTAAGTGTGTTGCGGGTGAAGTAGTGTGATGATGGGTGATCGACCGAAAAGTTTGACCAAGACTTTAATTTGAACGAAGATTAAGTGTAATTAGTATTAAAATATTCCAAGTGAGAGATTAACGAGTCAAACAATTCAAAGATTAAAAAAAGTTAAGAAAAAATTGAAAAAATATTGTTTTTTTTTACAACCGGCCGTTAGGTTATGCCGAGGGTCAAGTCTTCGGTGTAGCCTATGCCGACAGCAATACATGTGCCGACGGCCAAAACTGCATGTGCCGAGACGGTAGTACATGGAGGGTTGCCCTTGTCACAGACCGTACCGATAGCATTTTAGGGCTATGCCGAGGGCAGCTGGCCATCGGCACAACGCTCCATTCTTGTAGTGACTTCATGTTCTCTATGTTGGGCTCTGGATTATGAGGAGATTTAATTAAAGGGAGCACATAGATCTCATGCTTCTGTATTTTACTTATATCTAAATCGCTGACGTCATCTTATTATTTTATGCTAATTCTTGGTTAGTTGCAACTCATTAAATTATTACTTACAAACTAGTTGCAACTTATATGTAACTACTACACTGCATGAATCGCGAGGTATAATTAATGGTAAGAGAGACGATTGAGATATAACTAAAAATCAGGCGCTTGATTTTTAGCAAAACCGTTAATTAAAAATACAGGACAATTCGAGGACTAGTAGTTAATTATTAATTTCTTTTATTAGTAACGTCGGGATCCATTTTTCTCCCCTCACGGTGCTGATCCTTATCCTTATTATAGGAAGAAATTCCGGTTTGACGGTTTTCTATGGAAAATTCCGATGTGACTTAAGTTCAACAAGGAAGGAATCTGCACGACTAACTTTTTTCCCCCACTGCTAACCAGTCTGGTCCTCTCCTGCACGGGGCGACACGCCTTCGCCGCCCACTGCTCGCCCTCTCCTGCACGGGGGGACACGGCTGGCGCCGCCGCAGGACGGTGACACGCCTGCTGCGCGTGCCTTTCCTCTCCGGCGCCGACCTTCCTCCTGTCTCGCCCTCGGCGCTCCTCCCCGCCTTGCATCATCGTCCTCCCTCCGCATCCGCTTCTTTCGCCCGGCGCCCTCAAGCTGCTCGTCGAAACGCCACCAAGGCGTTCGATCGCCACGAGGCGCACTAGCCACGTCCCCGGCCCTTCTCGCGGCGGCGGGGGACCGGGTCCATGGCGCAGGCCAAGCGGTACGTGCTGCGGCTCTTCATCTCGCTCAAGTACGTGACGGCCAACGTGGTGGACCGGCAGAGCGGCCGCGTGGTGGTGACCGCGTCCTCCGTCGAGAAGCCCCTCCGGGACGGGCTGGAGTGCGGCCGCGCCTGCAACGCCAAGGCCGCGGCCGCCGTCGGCGAGGTGCTCGCCATGCGCCTCCGGGTGGACGGCCTGGCCAGCGAGCCCATCCACGCGAGCGCCGCCAAGGAGGTCGAGAAGAAGGGCTTCAAGAACCGCACCAAGGTCTGGGCCATCCTCAACGCGCTCCGCGACCATGGCGTGAACCTCCGCGTCGACGACGACGGCGACCACAGGCGGCATGTCTGACAGACAGGCATCAGTGCGTCTCTTGAACTCTGTCTTTGCGTTTCTCTTGTATGTGTACAGAGGCAGAAAATAAAGTGCAGACACTTTGAGTGCTTTGGTTGTATCATGCCGATCGGTATTGCCTCACTGTACTAGTTCATAGCTCCCAGCTAGCATTGTATCCATGTTAGAGTATGAACATCTAGAGGCAAATGATGTGTTTAGTTTGCTTCCATTACAAGGCCACTACTGAAACTTAGCTTCTATCTTAACAGAACGAACTCTGCGGTGTTCCCGAATCACATTTCAGTAAAAAATAGATGATATATGCGGTGTCAAATATACCAAAAGACCAAGCAGGATCTCTGCTGCAATGATGCGGCAATTTACACCCAATTGCTTGTTGACACTTCAAACCGCAGTACATCAGAGATGCATGAAAAAAACTTGAAGAAAGCTTCAGTTTGCATACTAGCTATACCACAGTGAAACCATGAACTGGATAGTCTCAGTCAAATAGCGAGCGAGCAAGCAATTCTAGCTTCTCGTACGCTTTGAGCTGGCTCAAAGCACTGTCTAGCAGAGCCTTCTTGCTATCGCCGATCACCTCCCTTGACTGTCTGAGCTCACACTTGGCTGCAGTCAGCTCATCCTTCAGGTTCTTGATCTTCAAAGTATCCCTGGCCTTCTCGAGGTTCCTGATCTCCTCCTCAATCATATGCAGATCCTCATGGTCAGACCGAACTCCTGATGGCGCTAGAGCACAGGACAGGTCATCCGGTAACGGTGGAGCTGAAGGTGCAGTGTGCCCCATCCTTGAACTGCCTCCCAGAACCAATATCATCTTCTGCAAGAGAGTAGTGCTTTAATTGGAGTGGTGAATATCACTGTGGAAACACGAAACGAGTCTCTTTACCCCCTTATAGATGTTATAAAATATGTCGGCGGTTCAAATTCAGTGTCTGGACCTGTAGATTTACAAATGATACTTCGTTTGGATACCAAAGTAGTACGTGCATTGATTTATTAACAGAATGTACAAAACACATAAGGGTGCTCTCCATCCATTCTGCCCAAGTAGACAGAGGGATACTTTTACTTACCTGCCTATGATTCTCGACTGGTGGATCGGGGCAGAGAACCTTGACATCCTTCCTCGTCTTCCTCTTCAGCCACTGGCAGAGCTCTGCGGGATCCAGCTTCCCGGCCACAGCCAGGATCCCAGTGTCGACATCTCCTACTGACGTCTCGACTCCTATCAAACCAGAATTCAAATATGTATCTTGAGAAAGAAGAGAGAGGGCGGGCAGGGAAGGCTGCGCGTAAGTACCTCTGAAGCTCCCGATGGAGGCCATGGCCTTCTCGACCTTCCCGACGCACCCCATGCACCGGCACTGCATGTCCACCTGGAGGCTGAACCGTGTGTGCTTGGCGCCCTCCTGAGAAGAGCCAAAGATATCTTGTCAGGTCTGATAGATCAGAGAAGAAGAAGAAGAAGGTGAGCTTCCTCACCGTTTCCATGGCCACGCGCAGAGGCTGTCTCGGTGATTCTTAGTAGATTGCAGGCTTTGGCTATGTGGGGGATTTGGAGGAGGTCAAGGGTGGGTTAAATAGTACATGTGCGATCGGAGTCGAGTTTCTGGTAAACGTGTGCAACTTACTGCTAATTAATTAACCGCATTGGATGGCGCGAAGCTCCATGCGGCGCTGTGATGAATCGAAAGAGCTCGATGTGCATGCCATGCATTCAGAAAGGATAGTAATTATGATTATCAACCCGTTCACATTTAGTCAGTGGTCTGTAGTGTCGTCAAACTTATTCCTTCGAGACGGGAGATCATCTGTTTCCATCAAATTAATTGATGTTCATTTTCCCTAAAAAATAGTAATTAATTGTTCTTCTACACTAATGATTTTTTTTCTTTCTTTGACTTGATTTCTTTTGCATGACCCATGGTAAATCGTGTGGTGAATCTTTCCTTTTTTTTTTTGTATTTTGGTTTTGATAATCGGAGGGTGGCGTGTGATGAACCTGAACTACTGTTTCCTCCTTCACGGTTTGCAGGGCGCTCTACAAAAATCTCACGGACCTAGGCGTGAACGTATTGGCTAAAAATTAGGTCTATTAGCGAACGATTAAGGCGCATGCATTGGTGAAAGACTGTTGCATGCATAGGAGATTGAGAGAAAAGGTGCCACATTAATTAACAATTAATTCTTATACGCCTAGGAACATTATAGTTTTAGAAAAATCCAAATTTGATTAGACCATCCTGCAATTCTGATTTCTGATTTGTGAGACGCAATTCAAGCGATGTGCATCCAGTCACAGACCGCAAGCTCTCGAAAAAAACAAATACAGTAGTATAGGACACGTTTTTGTAGAGGCCCATATCCACTTTTCTGCTCAATCATGGGCCCAGTTAACGCTTCAGCCCATCAAAACACATGGCGTCCTCTCGGGCAAGTGGGGGAATTGGGGAAGTAGCCGCAGGAAGGTAACAAATGTCTCGCCGGCGGCGGCAGCAGGGCTCCGACTCCGACGGCGAGGACGACAGCTTCCTCTACCGCTACCCGCTGCCCTCCTCCACCTCCGCCGGCGCTTCTAGCGCGCCAGGCGGCCACGGAGGGGGCGGGAAGCCCGGCAGGGGCGGCGGCAGCGGCTCGGGCGGGCTCGCGCCGTCCAAGTCCACCGTGTACGTCTCCAACCTGGACTTCGCGCTCACCAACTCCGACCTGCACACCCTCTTCTCCCACTTCGGCAAGGTCGCCCGCGTCACCGTCCTCAAGGACCGCGCGTCCCGCCGCAGCAAGGGCGTCGCCTTCGTCCTCTTCGTACGCCGGGAGGACGCCTCCGCCGCCGCCGCCGAGATGCACGGCAAGGTGCTCAACGGCCGCACCCTCGCCGCATCCATCGCAGAGGACAACGGCCGCGCCGCGCAGTTCATCCGCCGACGCGAGTACCGCGACAAGTCCCACTGCTACGAGTGCGGCGGGGAGGGCCACCTCTCCTACGAGTGCCCCCGCAACCAGCTCGGGCCCCGGGAGAGGCCACCGCCTTCTAAGAAGTCGCGCCGCGGTGGCGCCTCTGGTGGCGGTGGCGGCGGCCGTGGGGAAGTAGGGGCCGGACCCTCCTGGCAGTCGGACGAAGACGAAGGCGTCGTCGCGGCGTTCGAGGACGACAGGTGGGCGTCGGTGGTGGACACGAGAGGAGAGGAGGAGAAGGCGGCTGAGAAGGACGGGAGGGCCAAGGCTGCGAGGAAGGAGAAGAGGAAAGGCTACTTCAGCGACGAGAGCGATGAAGACGATGACTGAGCTTCAGCCTATGGTTCTATCGTGCTTATATGAGATAATGTCTGTATTCCCAATTTCCATGAATTTTATGAGTTGATCAATGGATAATTTCTTGTTGCAAACCTAGTTTCATTGCCCGTGCCACGTTTCTATGCTTATTAGGTACGAACAATTTCCCTGGTTTGCTTATTTTGGCATCCCGTGAAATGCTCATCTGCATAAATAGTTACATACGATGTTTACACTTTTTTTTAACAGCTAGCTTATTAATTTTTTTACTTCTCATCACCGATAGTCAACATGTTTGGATTGGTCTGCTTAGGATCACAGAGAATATAGATTTGGTGAGTTAGTGCCAGTCTCCTGATTTCCATGTTTTTGGATAATGACTCTATTTTGCTTCTTGTAGCTTGTCGTGGACTATAAGAGGTTGCTAGTAGTGTGTTCTTGGTTGAATTCTGTTTATAATATGCATACCAGTAACCTTAATTTGTCCACTTAGATCTGTGTGTTGTGAACCTTGACACTCGGTTAGCCCATCATATTCCATGAAGAATAATTTGCTGCAATAAGTCATTGTGCCAAGACTCACATAATCTAAGAAACAGAGAGGCAGAATATTATAAATTATAACTTTTGGTTAGCAGTTAGCATCTTAGCAGCTAGCATATTTGAATGTATCTCTTTAGCTAAAGAAGTAAAGATACTGTTCATTTCTCGAAGCCATACTTCTCACCAATTGATGAAAACAGTTTATGTTCTGATATAACCATGTCTGCCGTCCATTCTTGATTGTTCTAGTTGATCACAGAGGTGTTTTCGCTTTTGTGGATACAAGTACGAATAAACACTTGCGTCTTGTTTACTGTGTCTGCTGTCCATTTCGATATCTTGTCTGATACTGATGTCCTAGAGATCCATGTAGATGCACCTCAATGCCAATATTACGCTTGCCATCAAGTTAGAGATGTGGTCTGCCTTCTCTCTAAAGGACAGTTTGCCTATCCTTGAGACTCAAGAAGTAGAGGACACCATCAAGTGTCTTATGGTGAGCTTGGAACAAGAGTAGTTCTCAGGATATGGCAAGCCCGTGTGCCATTTCTTTCTGGCTCTCAGGCTTAGTGCAGGTCCAACAAATCATACACAGGGAATTTGACACTACCATAAATGTCAAGTCCTTGGTTGCAATGCTACCATTTGATATCACTCTGTCATTATACCTGATCTAATATTGGCACTTGAACGTGACCTCATCTTATTGCTGTTCTGCTGCTAAACTGTTAAGATGTAATGGCTTGCACCTTTTGCATTGAAGAGGACAAGAATACACACCAAGGTTTCAAGGAAGTTTGTGGAACCATGTGAGCTTGATGGAAATATTGAGAATAGTGATAGGCTACATGCATTTGTTGGTCCCTGACCCTCCGGTTCATGGTCTTTAACTTGACAGGGAGCTATTTCGTCGTCAAGAATGAATGGTGTTCAAATGTTCTGTCGATATCCTGGTTGGCAGATCTAAAGTATAAATCCGACAGTGTAAGGATGGCCTCCTGTCGTCCGTCACTCGCTCTCTCAATGTTACTGTGTTTGGTTTGTCTTTTGGGATGTGGCGGATAGGTGAATTGCAGCAGATGTATATCTTGGATATCAGAGATCGGTAACAACAGTTTAGCATGTCCTAGGGGATATATTTGGAGGCTTATGAAGACGGCTAAACCAGAAACGCTAAATCAAGTAGAGAAATAAATCTTAGTCATCTGAAATTATAGTGGTGCATGTCTCCCACTTCATCTTTTGGAACCATTGTCTCAGTTCTAGACACACATTTGTTAGTTGTAGCACTTCAGTTTTACATGATATGATGTACCTTCTATGTTGTTTGGCCTTATTGGTACATAATGTAAAGGTATATTTCTAAACTGGCAACTATTCAGTGAGAACATATTCTTTAGACCTGTGAAAGCAGTTGTATTGCATCCACAAATGTAGATTGTCACATACTTGTTTGTTTTCTGTTTGCATCTACTTATGCATGTAGTATGTCTAATCACTAAGCTACATACTTGTTATTATTTTGGTCATTGTGTAGTTTGGATCATCAGCGAAGGGAAAATGAAAACTAAATGGTTCCAGATATGCTCCATTCTCATTCTCCAAAGATCTGAAAGTTACTCATCAGTTGTTTACAAAAGCACATGAGCTGTCTTTTTTTTTCTGTCACATTTTAGGCGTACTAACAGGACTAACTTCTTTCGTGCTCAAAGATGCTAGAGCGCTGATGTAATTCAAGCTGCATATTGATATGGACAGTACAGTTGATAAATTTAAAACTTAAAGAAAACAATTCTAGTGTCCACAAAAGAAACTGTCTTTCCAAAGAGACACTTCATGTGGTATGAGTGTACCGTACATATTGATTTTTTTAGGACAAACAAATAGAACAATATATCCTATCCTCCAATATCTAGAACTAATCCAGAATAATTACTGCAGAACTTTTTGTTTGAAAAGCAGAGCTCCATGTCCATTGAATGATGAAACACACTGAAGAACTTGAAAGCGTTGCTGCTGGTAACTTGGTTGAGGGGTTGGATGCTGTAATATCCTCTGAAGGGAGCACTGAAGTTGATCAGTAATCAGACACAAGCCATCGAGGATTATTGCACATCTACATTCCAAGAACAAAAAGGTATCTGAAGAAAACCTTATGTAGAGATAGTTCACCATATCAACTCAATCAGGTTGGACTGTCTTTGAGAGTTTGGGGCGCAGCAATGAGAGTATTTACAAGTCAATGCATGGTTTCTTCAGTGTTTCCTAATTTTCAAAACTGGCTTTCCCATAGTCAAGTATTCTAATGTCATCAGCAGCTCCTATCCTCGAAATCAAATCAAAAGTTAATCCAGCTATCATCATAACTAGGTGTGGTAATGCTACTTGGCACATAACATGGGCTACCAAGAATTCTTTGTGGGTTTCCTGAGGTAAAACCAAACACTGCCTCTTCGTAGATTTCTGATTAAATCTGACAAGCTTGCGAGGCCTATGGTGTCTTCATGACAAACCAGTGTGACCAATAGTGACCCTTGTTTCTGGGCTAACAGCCTGATGAACTGAAACTTTCACAGTTTGGATATTTGCTAGTTTATATACATGAAGGCACTCTTGTAAATCTGCATCACATGTCATCAAGACCCACTCTGAATCATCATCCAGGTACTTAACAATCATAGAACTTGTGTCTACTATACTCAAACGTCTTGCCATCTCCTGCTTCAGTTCTTGAAAGCCACACTCAGGCTTTAATCTGAACCTGACCTTTTCTGAGCCAAATGTGGCCTTTACTCTCATATCTACATCCGTATTCTGTTTTGGGGGTGATAGGCTTTGAGAATAATGCTGTCCACCGATAGTCTCTTGATTACTATTATGTAAAATATCTCGTGGTGCCTCCTGAACTGAGAAATGTCCATTTAATGTACCATTTTCTGTTTGCAAAGTCTGAACATTGCTGTGCTTTACTGGACTTCCAGACTTCATCAAATCAACCCCAGCTAATGGTTGATGTTGTGTTGCTCCACCACTGCAGGACGGACTTGAATCAGAACTTTGGCTGCATGATGAGTGTGAGTGTGAGGTTGATGGTACATTGTTTCCTAGCCTGTGCTGTCGGTGCTTCTCAATATCATTAAGATTGGTCTGCTGAGTTGGAGGAACAGTGATGCTTCCTGACAAATTGTTGTCAGATGATACAGAGGTGTTTGTGAGATCCTTGTACAGCGTATTAAGCTGGAAAGCCGTCTCTCCTCCATGGACCGAATCGATGATCTGTTGCAGCTTTCTTAGAGAATGGTCTACCTTCTTGATCTTTCGTGATGGCCAGCGGTTTATGCCATGGGTCCTGCATATTCTTTTGAGGGTGGTAGGGCACACTGTGTAAGAGACAAAAAAGTGTGGTGAGTACATATCCAGTCAAGCTGAATATGGTTATTTTTTTCTTGTTTGTCATTAAATCAAAGATATATGATGGTACAACTATCTTTCACATGCAAAATGTGATCATAACTTGGAGACACACTATAAATATGATGAGCATGATGTCTGCTATATTTTGTGTGGAAGGAATAATTTAGGTACAGCGCCTAAACCAGCTGTTCTACTTCTAGAAAGCAACATAGCATGTCAACATGATGAGTTTAGGTCCTATTTCTGGCAAGTATGTCTTAGATATACCCTAATCTTTATATTTGAGGCAGAGAACACCAATGTTTCTAACTCAGTTATACAATTGACTGTTTTGTCATGTAAAGTTACTGTTAGCTGCAAGCAATGAATATTGACTTAAGATACATTGACAATCTAAGCCTTGTAGTACATCTACTAAATAATTGTAGATAGTAAAGTTATCTGTTATGGCAATTTTGAGAGTTGAGTCTACTGTTTTATACTCATTTTGTCTCTTTGTGTTTATGTTACTACAACTGTAGGGTGAACTATAAATAAAACTTTTTCTTCTCTTTCCCTTGAAGAGAAACAGCACAAAACACAAAAAAAAGGGCGAGAAGAATGTTCAACTCTTATTACGAGGTGCATGTGGAGGCTAACTTTCTTGTAGATACAACAATGACAACGTGGATGCAACGTTTTCTTATTGAGCACTCAGGTTAGCATGATGGCTACATGGCTTGTATTACTATAGTTTAATGAATGGTGGTATCTACTAAAACAGTAACGTATTCATATCTGAATCTTGCATTTATTTTAGGAGTAACTATGGCTCACCTCCTAGGCTCTTGGCTGCATCTTTCAGGCTACCAGCAAAGTACTGCCGAAGAACCTGCAAGCTCACAGTCTTCTCTGTCTTTGTGCGCCTTTTTCCTTTGCTGCCTTGTGCTGATGTCTGAATGCCAGCTAAAGATGAACCCTGCCCTCCATGGATACTTTGTTCAGCTAAATCTGATTCTTTCTGTGAATACCCTGCTAGACTTGTCCAAGATGCCTCCTCTCTATGTTCTGTTGCTCTGTCTCCAAAGGACAACTCCTCAACTTTGTTCTTCCCCTGGGGACCAAATGAGTTCAGCTCATTCATTTCAAGCATTGCCTCATCCTCCATCTCCTTGTCGGTGACCACGCGAAGAGTTTGGCAAGCGCTGCGCATGGTGGCCGACAAGGAGTCCAGTACTGCCTTCTGCTCCTCAAGCGCTTCACAGTCAGTTGGCAGAAAGAATTCCAGCACGAAGTCCGCTGTCCCGGTGCGTGTGCACCTCAATCGGATTGCCACTGCACCTTTTAAGTTGAAGATCTTGGCATGGTGAGACAATGGGTATTCCAATTTAGTTGAAGATCCAATGTCTGGTAGGAAGCACGGTTGGTTTGTGGTGAAGGCTTTCCCTGCAACCCCTTGCCCACGCAGAAGGTGGTGGTCAGAGCAGGCGTCATGGAAGTTCTGCATCTGCGGACCATTGACGTAGGATGCTGCGTCAATGGTGGAGATGCAGTACCTGTAGTTTTCATCGGAGTGGCGGCTGCCCCGTTTCTCTTGCTGAGCACATGTGACCCAGGTCTGAGCTAATGGGAGCCTGTGGGTGATGCAGGCTGCTCTTAGGACTTCCAGTATCTCTGGCAGAGCATCTCTGTAGGAAGCACTGTTCAACTGGTTGATAATCAGCAAGAGCAGACATGAAGTCATGAGAAGATATCAGCACCATTATATCATCACAAGGTATTTATCTACATTTACCTTTAGTTTGTGTTAGGGTAGACCTTAGGTTGACAAATTCTTTTACGTAGACTCTCTATACTTTCACAAAATTACAAATTACACACTATACTACAGAACTGTTATTTAATGCTCTTAAGGACTCAAACATTGAAAACCAATTCAATTTTCTCCATAAGACCATGATGGGGATATTTGGTACTTGTTCATCTGACTTGACTCAATTCACCAAGTCGGCAACCCAATGAACCATCTGAGAAAGCCACCTCACACAGTGATAAAGTTAACCCCCACCCCAAAAAAACGAACAAGCATTTTTCCTCTTTCTCCTTTATCCTCTCTGGCGTGTCTTTTGGTGATCTAACACTGATCGGGATGCCACTTAAATGGCCAACGTTGGTAAGAGCGCTTTGTAAACCATGGGCAATGGGGGTGATTTGTTCCCGCTAACAAAGTTTGGAAGGTTAAATAACCAGTTTTGTACTAGAGGGTTCAAGCTAGACTTAACATGAAAGCAGAGGGCGTAAATTCTATAATTGGTATGTATGATTGGTATTGAGTTGTTTAGTTCTAATGAAACCAAAACTCAAAGCTGTGATACAGTAGTGTTGAAGCCATATGGTGCTGCTTACCTTTGTCCGTGGAACACTTGAAACTTCTGTGCTTCTCAGGTTAACCGCCTGCAAAAAGCATCGGCATTAAGAAGTCTCAAATGTGGAAAGGAAAAAATTGCTTGCTTCCAATTGTAATCATTAGTCGTGTGTATTACAGGTGACAGCAATCATGCTCTTTCTGCAACTATACTTTGTTGCATTACTAATGTCTGAAGTTTCAGGTTAAGTGAGGTATCAGTACCTGGAGAGCACTGCAGATGTTGTTGATCTCAGATGTGAAGTTGAGCTTCTGTCTAGTCATTATCAATTCCATAACACCCAAGCACGTGTAGTTCCCCTGCTCGAACACTGGAAGCCCCATAGTCCCATGGACGTTCAATGACTGGGCATCGTTCACCCGGGGGTATTCATATCTGGTGAAGTACCGAACATCCGGAGACCACTCGGGGAGCTTGCCAATGAACACCCTCCCTGGGAGCCCCACCGGTGAGGACTCTGACGCAACATCTGCAGAGAACAGGTATTTCGTCGACACGTCCCTGAACCGTGTGAGGCTCTCTGAGGTCTTGTCAAGACTGAACGGCTGCTCGCTTGTTGTCAGCACCAGCTGCCCATCGTTTCCTTTGACGGGCAGCCATAGCTGCACAAGCACATCGGTGTCGCTCTGCATCTCCTTGATGTGATTTAGTGCTTGGTTAAGACGTTGCCGGAAGGTGGAGCTCGGCTGCATCCAGAAGGTGTTATTTGCACTTGCTGGCGGCGCGGTGGTGGTGGTCGTGGCATCTGAGAGGAAGGTGGAAGGAGAAGCAAAATAGCTGGGTGAGCGTGAAGCGTTGGTCGCCACTTCAAGCCAGCCGTTGTCACCGGAGAGCAGCTGCTCCAGGAGATCCAAGTCAACCGCCGTGCCCTCGGACGACGCGGTTCGCGCCATGGAGACGCTGGGCTGCGCGCCTCTTCCGTCTTCCATCCAGGTAAAGCTTCCTTCAGAACCTGATACACAAATTCGACACCACAATAATAATCAGTGTTAGAGCCTTGAAACAAACATAGGTAGTCTTGGACTTGATAGCATGCAAGTCATAATACTTCTCCTCTCCTGTTGGGAATCGAGAAGCATAGTTGGATGATGATGATGAACATCTTGGGTATTGGATGGTGGAAATCTAGGGAAGATCTTTGTGTCAGATGTGTTTGCCTGTGGGTTGCAGGGTGCGGGTGGTAGGCGAGAACACATCATTTTCTGCAGAAAGGAAGCAAAGAAAGAGATTGATGATGGAGGTAGTAGCTGCTCACTGGTAATCGTGTGCCTCTCTTCTGGTCATGAAAGGAGAGTCTCCCCTCCCTCTCTTCCTCCTAGCGCGGTGTTACCCAGCCTCCTCCAACTAGCAGCAAGCAGCAGCAGCTCTAGAAAAGGTTCGGTGCTCCACCAGAACACCCCCCACCATTCATTCCAGAGGCGCCTCCGCTGCTGAATCCTGCTTGCTGCTGTGAGATGGAAAAGGAAAATTAGAAATTGGCTATGCTTGTCCTGGCCTGGCTTGGCCCGTCCTTGCTTTGTTCCTGCCTTTCGTTGTCTGGCTTTGTCGTAAGAACAAAGCCTGTAGGGGCCACCCACTGCATTTCCATTTTCTTTATTTCTTAGAATCTTTCCCTCTCACTGATGGAGCCCAGCGCCACACAGGAATCCAACTATACCCACTTCCAGATTAAAGTCAACTCTGTGGGTGATTATGTGGCCTGAGAAGGATACCAGCATCTCCAACCAGTTGTGTTTAATGGGTTTTACGTCATCTAGATGCAGCTAAACAAATATCTCAAATGTGTCGTATCTGACAAGTCCGTCTAATTCACATTAAAAAAGAGAACAAATAAACTAAGGTATGCTCTTTTGCCCATGGAACTAATTGCGTCTATTTCCAAAATAACTTAAACTAATTGTATATTGCATTGTCTTTTAAGTAGTTTCCTGGTTATTGCCTTCTTGCTCTACATATGTGTATTCATGTGGATATTATCATTGTAAGTCATAGGAACTTTTATGTCATCTCTTAGTTCTACCGAGTTGCAGCAGTTGCTGATGTGACCATTTAGATGTGAAGCTGGTGGACTCAGTCCTAGTTGGTTAGAGGGCCACATGCAAGGCCACTAAATTGTATGCCACAAGTCTTGCATCAGTGATGTCATTGCCGAGAGGGGGATCAGGGAGGTAGGCACTAATTGGAGATTCCAGTATACAGTTTGTGGGGTCTAAAAAATTTGTCATCACTGTGCAATGCACGGGAAACCACAGATTCCGGGACAATTATCTGGAAAGGTAGGGAGTTTTAGTATCTTCACACTACCGTTGCGTACACACGCTGCATGATTCCCTCTAGCAACACAAAAGTAGGCTTCAAAAAATTTCTATTAGTTTCCAAAATAAAATACAAGAAAATCATGAATAACAAACAGTATAGAAAAGAAAAGCGGAAAAGGAAATCTACATGTACATGTGGGTAAGAAACCATGAAAACTTTTTTGAATCAATAGCGAGGAAACTTTAGAGATCCTAAATAGAATTATGAGTTTTTGGCTGTCTGGCACCAAATTATTATAGCCGTAGATGCTTTATGAGCTATGCAGTTTCTTTTTCTAGGGATGACAGATGCACTTGCATAATTAAATATGGACTGTGCTTGTTCCCAGGATTGCATCTCGTAAAGCTACATATGTACGGCTGGTTACGTATCTAAATGGGATTGGTTAGTGTTTTAGTTTAATCGCCTTTTCTTGTTAGATCTTTACCTCCCTCAATTTTATATGGCTGTTTACTTGGGAATATTAAAAAGGTAGTAGGAAGCTGTTCGAAACAAGTATCAATTAATTAGCTAAATAATGGTGGTTTAGGTGGACATACATGTGATCCCCAATACCAAAGTCCAATTGGGAGGGTTTATTATGCTAGGACAGTAGATTTTTCTTCCCAAGGTTGTTCCCCTTTGGGAAAGGGTTTTAAAGATTGTCACAATGTTAATTTGTTACACTTACTATACTTGCATTGCTTGATTCCTTCTCATGGTAACGTGCTTCTGCGCCCTGGTCAGGGAGGAAGGCGTTAGAATACACTTTGATTCATTATTCCATGACATGTCCATGAATCTTGATGCCCCTTGGCAGGGCAACAAAGGCACCACCGCCACAAAAACAACTGGCGCTATTTATAAAATTTTGAACCTTTCTCCTCCCTTTGTACATCTGGAATCTGCTTCTGTGCTATTTAAAAAAAATCAAAGCTAGCTTAAATTGAAATGAAGATTAGAACTAGCTCACTTTCTTTGTATTTTGATTACTCTCATTGAAAATTGTGGGAGCAGAGAACTACACCCATTATAATTTTTGTATTCATCTCAGCTAATCAGTTTTCTAGTGCCCACATGCGGTTGTTTATGTCGGCATTCGTTTGCTTCTGCTGCTGCATAGAGCTGCTTGGATCCATATGAGAAGACATAGTTGCAAGCCAGCACAAATGCTCGTCTATGTGTTAATAATCTGACATCACTCGGAAGAAAACAAATGGAGTGCCCACTTTTCCTTTCTCGCTTTCCCTTCTAATATATTGGTTCAGTCACTACCCTAGAGCCCACCCACTGCCAATAGATCTATTTCGGCCTGTCTCTTGCATATTTGACCAAAAGCTTTACTCTTCTTTAGTGGCATGCCAACACCATCAGCTCCCCTCCACCAGCTATGGAGATGCCTTCTTAATTCCCCGCCAATCAGATTCCGGTTTGGTTGTTAAAATTCTCCGGTCGGCGGGCCCGGACACAGGGGCCACCTAATGCGTGTGGGGCCCACGAGGAGTCACCTCCAACACGGATCCAATCTTGGCACCGGAACATGTAAAACTAATATTAGTTCCATGGTTGATTAGAGGTTAACTTTGCGTGAATGATTTGCATTTTCTTGCGTGAATGTTTCAGAGGCTACATCAATCAATTTCTTAACATTTTTATACTAGTGTTCTCTGGAAGCTGTTCAATAACGTTGTACTCCTTTGTTCAGGACTGGTGCTCAAGAAAAGACTTTGCTCAGCTAGCATTGTTTGGATCGGTTATTATCCACGAACGGAACTGGTTTGGATCACGTTGTTAATCCAGACATGTGACAGTTGCTGCACACTTGCACACGCAAATGATGGATTACTTAGAATCTGATGACAACTAAGCTGGAAGCTGTATCGGAACTCCATTGAACTCCGGGGATTTGGATATTCCAGAGTCAAGGGAGGTGATTCGTGCATGATTATACTTTGAGTTCTGCTCTATCCTCTATGTGTCAGGAAACAGTATCCACATGGAGCTAGGTCGTCAGACATGACGATTGAAGGGATCTCGGAAACCAAGAGCTGCTGAAAGTTTCATCTTGCCTCTGACTTGGTGGTGCCAATGGTACGCTGGGAAGCTTAGTCTGATCTCCTTGATGGCGTCGAGATCGTAGAAGTCTTAGGATGGTGTATGATTGAAGTATCTGATGGCAGTGCTCGGCTCAGGTTGCCTGAGGTTCGGTACACGATTAAAGTTGCAGAAATGACAAATGAAGGAAGGGGTATTGTATGCAAGTCCAGATAGATATCTACAACCTATTCTTTCCCAGAAGGCACCAGGTCAACTTCATGTTGTAGATGATGCTACTTCATATCGCTGGAAGTTGGTCTGCAAGAACTAGTGATGGGAAGATAAATAAGGTGACTACAAACATGTCCAAGAAAAATCACGCAAACAGATGGTCAAGTATTTTAGTGATGCCAGTAGTAAATTTCTGCGTGAAACCTAGCATTTTGGTGACCTGTATAAAAACAGCTCTGTTTGACAGATCTGTATCACCACCCTGTTGTGCATAAATATTGTGTGCTGGTCCGGAGGGAGCATGCATGTCCTGATCTGCACCTAAGCGATAAACCTGTTATCAATTATGGTGTCGTCATCAATAGCTGTACTTATATTACTAGCCATCAATAATGAAGCATCTTGGTCAAATTACCAGCATTAGTTTTTCATTATGCTGCCAGGGTTCGTCCCACCATGATGCCCCTCGTGCAATTTTAAACAAGATGCAAGACACACAGCACAAAATAATACTGTTACAGTCTACGTCAGTGCAGCAAAGCAACTAGTTGAATATACTGGAGTAGAGGCTAGGGAGGTTTGAGAAGGAGAATCACATGCACCATTGTTCAGTGTAACTGGGCAATGGCCTGGGATACCAGTCTAAGCAGTTATTTTTGGAGTTCATAGTTACATTAGATTAGTCCCTTCCTCACAGCACTCGTGTGCCACACTCATATGCTCTTTGCAACCCTGGGAGTGTGTCGGTTGAGGTAGCATCAAGTCTATGCATATAAACTTATTCTCGAGAAGGGAAGAATGTTGACCATGTTGCAGCATTCAGGTTTCAAGAGCTCGTCAGGAAGTTTATAAACTCTTGTTATGCGTAGACATCTGGTTTCACTCGTTTCAACGACGGGCTGGGAATGGCTGGAACGGCAGGCGCATGGGAAAAGTAGGCTGTGTTGGTAGTGATGGATGATCCGTAGGTGGAAGCTTGCCAAGTACATTCAGAGATTTCATCTTCTGCAGCTCCTTCCCTGAAGAGAACAAGAAAATAAGTAGAAATAAAATGCTCAAGCTTTCGTAAACATATTTTTATGATGATTGATATGGAGAAATATAAATAAAAACTGAAGCAATGTTCAAAGCTGTAAAGATCAGATTGAAGAATACCTTCTTCGATCAAGAGATTGACCGCTCGTTTCTCCAGCTCAATGGCATGCTTGCTCCGGCCAACAGGTGACAAAGACTGAAGCACTACAGTTTAGACATATGACACAGCGTATTAGATAGCAACTGTGGTGAACTGTTGTCAACTAAGATGTAGAATAACTTACTGCGGATATATTCTTCCTGCCCTGATTGCTCATTGCTCCTCAAGAATGCTTGAAGCCGAATAAACCTCTGTTTCCAATCTTGATTGCTTGATCTTTTCAAATCAGCGGGACAACGTGCTATAGAAGTAGGTACAGCATCGCGAGATCCTGTACTAGTACTAGTAGCGGCAACATTACAAGATGCCATATTAGCAGCTGTGAAATTCTGAGGCACTGCAGTAGACACGACATTGCGGTGTGTCGGACTAGCAGTATTAGCAGCTGTAAAGTTCTGAGGCATTGAAGTAGACACAACATTGCGCTGCGGCGGACTAGCAGTATTAGCAGCTGTAAAGTTCTGACAAACTGCAGCAGACAAAACATTGCGCTGCGGCGGACTAGCGGCTGTAAAGTTCTGAGGCATTGCAGTAGGCACAACATTTCGCTGTGGCGGACTGGCAGTCGGAACAACATTCGGATGAGCGGTAACCTTTCCTGGAGATTGTTTCGCAAAAGAAAGGTGAGCCGGCAAACTTGCAGAGTGCAAAGCAGGGACAGAAGCAGCTGCAGCAGTAGAAGCAGGAACAGGAGCTGATTGAGTATTCGGCACACTCTTCTGGTGCTTCAAACTTTGTTCCTGTGGTCCACCTATAACAGGTTTCTTCGAACTTAGAGAAGTGGCACTTTCTGTACCAGCAGAAGCGCCTCCTTTGCTTTGGTCAGATTCAATCTTCCTGCGCACATACACAAGATGGCCATTTGGCCCTGGATTTCCTGGCCCGTGATGGTTGGTTGGGCTCAAGGGGCCATTGGGTTGTGGCCTCTTGATGCCAACGGTCTCAGCAGCTTTTTCTTTTGGGAAAAGAGAAGCTCTGGCTTGCTGATTAACAACAGCATTCTTAGATTGTTTAGGTGACTCCCTCAATGCTGCCTTTTTCTCCGAGATTGAGTGCGGGTTGTCACCAGCAGGCATGGCGCCTCTGCAGGACTGTAGCTAATCAACCTGGATTCAAATTCTAACCATCAGTAACGAATTTGCCAAGTAGGCACGACAATGCAGAACTAAATATCAGCAATGAGCAAGTTAACAAGACATATCGACTTGCTAGGTCCATTTACATTATGTATTTTTTCCTACATTTGTTGTGCAGTTTCCGGTCACAATCTAATACGTGTTACACGATAACATAACACGACCTTTGCTTATGCTGCTACTAAATATCAGCAACGAACAAGTTAACAAGACATATCGACTTGCTAGGTCCATTTACATTTACACTACATAAATTATGAAAGTTTGCCTACACTTGTTGTGCAGTTTCCAGTCACAATCTAATACGTGTTTTACACGATTACATAACGCAACCTTTGCTTATGCTGCT
The DNA here is from genome assembly GCA_910589765.1 of Avena atlantica. Classification (NCBI taxonomy): domain Eukaryota; kingdom Viridiplantae; phylum Streptophyta; class Magnoliopsida; order Poales; family Poaceae; genus Avena; species Avena atlantica. The sequence continues at coordinate 501,232,212 of OU342736.1, read as the reverse complement.
ACGAAGTGCCAATGCGGTTTAAGGATACAGAGCACGGATGAAAAATCACGGAACATTACAGTACAACAAAAAGATGGCATCTTTTATCCACTTGTGAATAAGAAATTCAGGTCTATCTAGCAACTGAAAAAGTTACGGAGACACATTGTCTTGCCAGGTCCATTTATACCACTTGAATTCTGTCTACATTTGTTGTGCAGTTTCCAGTCACATTCTAATACGCGTTACACAATTACACAACCTTCAAACTATGCTGTTATCCAGAAAACGAAATGCGGATCGCCTACATAGCACGGATGGAAAACCATCAAACATTACAGTGCAACAAAAAGATGGCTTCTTTATCCGCTTGCGACTAAGAATTCAGATATATATGTGTAGCAACTGATGAATCGCGGTATAATAGCGGTAACGCAAGCTCTGATGTATGCATCCAAACAGCAACAGCGGACTATAGAATCGAACTCGTACGAACATATGGTAATACGACGGATGGCACCGTTTGCACACGCCTTTCGTAGGTTATACGGATTCAGCTCTAAAAAACTATCCATCCATAGATACTCTGCAGAAAAGTACTGCTACTCGTCTACCTACGCATATATTGACGAGACTCCTGTGGAAACAGGTCGCAGCTAGACTATAAGGTGTCCACTCTGCAGTCATTGTCGTCAGGAATTCAGGAATTATGATACGAAAGAAAAATGTAGCAAATGCAATCAACAAACTCGTATAGGAATAGGATGCCCACTTGTGCAGTCAGGCCAACTCCATGCACTCTCTGCATTATCAGGAGTTCAGGACCAAAACAAAAATGTCGCAAATGACAGACACCCAACTCGTGGACGAGCACCCAATCCAATCCACCACTATTTGTACCGAATACGCCGGATTCACATGTCCTCTCTGCCCCAGAGACGAAGAACCCCGTCGGAGAGAGGGTAACCCCCGCCGACGGCATTCCAAGAACAACGCCGGCGCATTGCCGCATTGGCAATCGGATCGAGACGGAGGGCGGGGTCGGGTTGCGCAGGGGAGGAGATGGGATTTGGGTAATGGCCTCTCACCTGGTGGCCAGCGCGTCGGGGAGTGGCGGGCGGGTCCGGTTGGAGGAGGAAGAAGAAGAAGCTAGGGTTTATGGGAGGCGGGGGATTGGGGAGCAGCAGCTGGCACCGAGGGAAGTGGATGGAGACTGGAGGAGAGTGGAGCTGGGGAAAGGGACAAGACAAGCCAGTCAGTGAGAACCGAGAACAAAAGCCAGTCAGTGAGAACAATATGGGCCTCGCGGGCCTGCAGAGAGGTCTTGAATTTCGCGGCCCGTTATGACGATGTACGTCGTGTGCGTTTTTTTTTCTTTGGTTTCTTGTGCGTTCTGAAGAGGAAGGTGTTCAGCCTTTTGACAGCATAATACACTTTTATTCATTTTCATATTAATGGTTTTAAATTTTTATGATTTTTTATGTATCTAGTTAAATATTTAGACTAGATATATCCGTATGTAGATAAAATTGATGCTGTTAATATGGACCGAAGAAAGTAATAAAAAAAATTAAAATGGAAGAAACTGGACATTTCCTCTAGCAAACAACATAACACATGATTTATTAACTTATTATAAACCCTCAACGATAAAAGAGGAGGATTTGACCACAAAAGAGCGAAGAAACGAGCAATGCATATCATCTAGCTGTTAAACATTGTATGCAGTAGTTGTCTAGGACTCTATCTCCTATTTCTGTATGACACGGTTCTATCGTTTCGTATTGTTGTCCAATATATTAACACACAAGTGGCCCAGGTTAGGGCAACGCTTCCATAAAATTTAACATGGTATCAGAGCATGTTGATCTCATATAGAAAAAAATCGTCGTCATCTCTTGTCCTCAATAATCCATCGCCGAATCAAGTCGTTGTTGCCGCCAAGTCTCTTTGCGCTTCGTCCTTGTCGTCTAGCGGCACCCTCTTATCTCGGCGAACCTCTCTCTCTCTCTCTAAAGCTCAGCCGGGAAAACTTTCTGGTATGGCAGGCGATGATCTTGCCGGAAATCCATGGGGAAAAATTGTTTGGGCTCCTGGACGAATCAATGCCGGCACCTGACAAGGAAGTGAAGGTTACAAACAAGGATGACAAGGAGATTTCTGTTCCAAACCCTGAATATGCTCGCTAGATCTTTCTTGATCAATGCGTGCTTGGGTTCCTTGTTCGGAATATGTCCAAGAAGATCATCACATAGATGGTCGGACACACAAGCTCTGGTGGTGTTTGGAAGGACGTGACGGAGATATTCTTGTCACAATCCAAGGCCCATGTGGTGCAACTCCGCACGCAACTAAACAAGACCCACAAAGACAACAAGATCGCCGAGGTTTATTTCAATCAAATAAAGAACCTGGCGGATGAGATGGCTGCTGCAGGCAAGCCTCTTGAGGAAGATGATGTGATATCCTATGTGCTCGCTGGTCTCAGTGGTGAGGCCTATAATGGATTTGTTGCTGCAATCACTTCCTTGATTAAGGCGGACAAATATACCAGCCTAGGTGATCTCTACTCCCAGATCGTGTCATATGAGGCTGGACTTGAAGATCAAAACCCTACTAGAGATTCTTCAGTTAATGCAGCAACTCGTGGTGGTTATCGAGGCGGCTACCGGGGTGGACATGGTGGCGGAAGTGGAGATCAATGTGGATATGATCGGTATGATCAACGACATGGCTATGAGAATCGTGGTTATGATCAGTGCGGCTATGAGCAACATGGTAATGATCAGCGTGGTGGGTACAAACCCCGTGGTAATGGAGAAGGTGGCCATCTTTAGGGGTACCGCCCATAGGCCACAGCCTCAGCAGTATGGTGGTGATAAACCGACTTGTCAAGTGTGTGGTAAAATTGGCTATATTGTCTTAAATTGCTAGAAAATATTTCAGAAATGGTTGTTGGAGGCGCATATGGTGTTGATCCACACATTATACTGATTTAGGAGTCGCTGATCATGTTACTCGTGAATTGGAGAAGCTGCATGTGAGGGATCGCTACAATAGAAACGATCAAATTCATACAACCAGTGGTTCAGGTATGGATATACATCATATTGATCATTATGTAATTCATATTCCTAAACATGACTTGCATATTAATAATATCCTTCATGTTCCACAAGCCACAAAAAGTATTATTTCCACTAGTCATCGAGCTCGAGATAATCATGACTTTGTTGAATATTGGCCTAACTCCTTCTTTATTAAGGATCGGGATACGAGGGAGGTTCTGCTCCAAGGTAGATGCATGGACAGACTTTGTCCTCTACCATCGCCATCCACATCTCCTCTTGGTCATCATGATCATGGTGCGACCAAGTCTTCTTCATCATTGTGGCATAGGCGCCTAGGTCATCCCTCGTCTGTCGTTGTTCATTAAGTTCTTCACGATAATGAGATACCATTTAGTGAGTCAAATAAAGTGTCCATTTGTGATGCTTGTCAAATGGCCAAGAGTCATCAACTACCTTATCCAAAGTCATCTAGTGTGTCTACTTCTCCTTTCGAACCTATGTACTCTGATGTATGGGGCCCTGCCTCAGATTGTTTTGGTCGTTTTAAATATTATGTAAGTTCTATTGATGATTATATCAAGTTTACATGGATATATCTCTTAAAAAGAAATCGGATGTGGTTTAGAAATTTCATGACTTCCAACATCATGTTGAGCGACTCTTTGATTAGAAAATCCTTGCTATGCAAACCGATAAGGGAGGAGAGTATCAAAAACTTAACTCCTTTTTTAACGAGTAGGCATCTCCTATCTTGTCTCTTGCCCACATGCGCATCAACAGAATGGACCTGCTGAGCGCAAACATAGACATATTATTGAAGTAGGACTTTTGTCTCCTCACATATGCATCTATGCCTCTCAAATATTGGGATGAAGCCTTTCTTACTGTTGTATGTATGATTAATCGGTTGCCTAGTAAGGTCATTCAATCTCAAACTCTATTGGAACATATCTTTGGTGATAAATGTGATTATTCTCTGTTGCGAACCTTTGGATGTGCATGTTGGCCTAACCTTCTTCCATACAATAAACATATACTTGAATTTCGCTCCAAACAATATGCTTTTATTGGTTATAGTAATATGCACAAAGGATATACGTGTCTTGATATTTACACTAGTTGCCTATACATTTCTCGTGATATTGTCTTTGATGAGTCAGTCTTTCTGTTTGCCTCCTTGCACTCCAATCTCGGTGCTCGGTTGCGCGCTGAAATCAACCTTCTTCCACTCAATTTGCAACCTTTGAATTTGCATGGTCATGAGGGGTGTGATTTGCAGGGACCGGTTGATGCTAATCCTACTAATGCTATTGTTGTTGAGTCTTTTATACAGGATTCAGATCAAAATTATGCTTCTGGGGATGATTCTGATGATCTTTTAGCTTCTGGTGTGGATCCTGGTGTTGATTCTGGTGGCATTAATGCCCAATCATTGGGTCGGGAATCGTACAGTCGATCGTCCTCAGGATCGTGTTCTGCGGCGTTGTGTATCTCCCTTGGTCCTCTGCCCAACACATGGCGTCGCCATATGGTTTATATCTTTAGGAGATCAGGTGGTTGATGGATTCGCAAAGTCACTTTCTACTAGACAACTAGAATGGTTTTATCACAATCTTAACTTAAATAAGTTATGGTTGAGGAGGAGTGTTAAACATTACATGTAGTAATAGTCTAGGGACTCATCTCCTATTTCTATACGACACGGTCCGTCGTGTCGTATTGTAACTTATATTGTTGTCCAATATAGAAACACACCAGCGGCCCAAGTTAGGGCAACACTTTCACAAACTTTGACACTAGCTAGCCATGTGAGAGAAGCAGGCCGAGGGGAAATTTCACTTATTAAAGCCTCGTACTGTCTAAGATTTCATGTTTGTTTTAACTAATCTAGATGATCATACTCACAGAACTTCTATTAGGATATTTTGGTAAACCAGCACGTTGTAGAACCCTCGATCAGAAAATATTTAGGAAATATTTATAGAAACTAAAATAGATGTATAAACACATAAAACAATATAATATCTAAGTGGTGCCTAACTAGATGTGGTGTTTTGCCATCTTTATGATTTTCTTTGATTTCAATTGGGTTCTCCTTCAATGAAAAATTCAAAATGAAATATTGAAAATATATTAATTTTCATGACAAAATGGAACTAATTCTACTCGATATAAGATTGGTGCATTTATAATGTTATATACTGAAACTATATAATGCATACATTGTATTCTAGCTTAAAATTAGAGTTGTGCCTTCTAGGTCGTTAAATATATAAAAAGGTAAAATTAAGATTGCATCATAAATGTTTTATTGGGATTGGTTTATTTGTGCTGCAGTGACTACTAAAGAAGTAAAAAGGTTTAGTATAAGTTTGTATTGATTTCATTATTTTTCAAACTAGTTGACCATTAAATGCAAAGGTTTGTTTGTGTACATGATAGTACGGCTTGCTACGTAATGTATATTTCTTTAAAAAAACAAAGGAGTGGGCAAAAGGAGTTTTGATTCCAATTTTTGGTTTTAATGGGCAAATATTTTCATCTCTTCGAATTCTAAATCTATTTTTTCCTCAAGTTGTAATATTTTTCTAAACTTTCTGCGTGTTTTTGGTTGAACATATGAGCACTTTTTGTCAAATATTTAATCCGATAATAAACTAGGTCATATCACAATGAATAATCTATCAAGCTTGGACACATGAACGGTTGTAAGCAAAGCATGCGTGCAACCTAGCAAGATCAGAACACATGGCATATCTACCATTCTATCTCATATGCAAGTACTAAAAGAGCAAGAACAATCCCTAACACAAATGATAAGAGAATATACAAAACAGATTTGACAATATAGTCGGCAACAACAACATGGAAGTTGCAGTCGGCTAGAGGTCGGGTCGGGTTGCGGATGGGAGGGGGAAGGAGTTGGCATTGAGAAGTGGATGGAGACAAAAAATGAATGGAGCTGGGGAAAGGGACAACGCAGGTAGTTCGGCTGAAAGCAAGCGACGGTTAATTGAGACACAATATGGACCTCTCGAGCCTATGAACAATTGTTGCATTTCGTGGCTCGTTATGGCGGTATGTCATTTTTTCTTTCCGTTTGTTTGTTTCGGAAAGGAAATTTGTCGCCTTGATCTACGAGATTGTTCTTAGTACATAAAGCCTCATTACTTTCCCTAAAAAACATAAAACCTCATTACTTTTTTTTATAATCACTCATTACTTTTTAAACAAAAAGTACTACATATAAAACCTCATGTCAATTTTCGCAAAAAAAAAACCTCATGTCAAGATTGTTTCCGGTCTATGTCCATACTAGGGTTGTGGCTGCGGGGGGGAAGCGGGAAGGTGAACCGAGCAGAGCTTTTCTCGTGGCTGAAGAGGAAGACGAGAAAGGATGTCACAATCGTCTTACATGATCCACCAGTTGAGACCGTCATGAACAGGTATTTATGTATCCCTCTTGTCTACTACCGCAGAATGAAGGGCACTAATATCCAAATGCATGTACTTTTCATATGTAATGTACCCAAATGAAGGGTCACGTGTACGAAGATTAAACTGCTTGAAACAGAACATGGAAAATTATGCGGCTAAAACCCATCTAAAAACTGATAATCCACATGTCAAAAACCTAATTTGAACGGAACTGCTACGTGCTTGCATAAAATGTTATTGGTCTTGGGGAGCAGTTCAAGAATTGGTGGCACTACACCTCCCGCTCCACCATTACCGGATGACTTATGGTGTGCTCTAGCACCTTCAGGAGTTGAGTATGACTATGAGGACCTACAGCTGTTTGAGGAGAAAAGATCAGGGGATAAACTCGCTCGAGAAGGTCAGGGGTACATTGAAAATCAAGAACCACCTGAATAGCGATCGCGATGACTGCAGCCAAGTATGAGCCCAAACATTCAGAGAAAGTGATCGGCAACAGTAATAGCGTGCTCTGACTCATCTCAAAATATACCATAAACTTGAATCACTCGATCGGTCACTATTTGGCCGAGCATTTTGGCGTAAAACCGTGTTGGTTAGCTACTTTCTCTCTTGCAGAATTTAAGACTTTTGGCGAAACGTCGTATAGTTGGGAATGTAGTAGCTTATGCAAATTAAACTATTTTCATGCATCTCTCAAACCTGATGTACTGTTGTTTGAAGTGTCAATAGACCTTAGGGTGAAATTTACATGCCACTACAACTAACTGTGACCCCGACATGAGTCTCTGCCTCCTTGCCTGAGATGTCGCTGCCATAGTCGCCTGCTGGCGTGGGATGTATGCTTGATTTCACCGAAGGATGATTTGAAGATTTAGTGATTTATATGGCTAAGTTTAGATCTAATCTAGAAAAAACGTGGAATTGGAAATTTCAAAATTCACCTATTCTAATATATGTAACAGATCCGATCTTTGATCGAGACCGGTGCCACGCCCCTGTGGAGGAGATTGATCTCCCCGAAGGGTGTGTGTGATGCGGAAGCGGTAAAAAAACCTAGGATCGATGTTGTGAGACTATCCGCTTAAAATGCCTCGTATACAATGTACAAATATTGAACCCCTAAAGTATTTTATGTTTTATTTATCCAACCCTTATAGGAATGTTACATACTCGGAGTGCAGGAAGCCTAAAATTTAGAATACAAGCCGATTCAAAACAAATTACAACGCAGCTTCGCCTATGCAATTCGGCTCACTGGATGTCGGCGTAGTCAACGGCGCCGTAGGGCTGGAACCACTCGGCGAGGAACCCCTTCTTCCTCCTGGGCTCGCACCCCATGTCGCGGCACAGCTCGTCATTGTACCACAGGTTCACCGCCCCGAGGCACGGCCTCCACGCGCTCTGCCCCACCCCTCCGCCGCCGCTCCTCCGCTCGTAGTACCTGCCCCACTCCGCGCAGCTCTCCTCCATCCGCCGCACGGCCGGCAGCCGGAACGCGCCGTCCAGCAGCCGCGCCACCCACTTGGCCGCCATCTCGGTCGAGTATATGTTGTTCAGCCCCTCCGCGTATCCCACCACCGCCATCTGCGCCACCCGCGGGTGCACGCACTCCCGGTACAGCGGCGCGGCCGTGCCCGGCGCGCCGGCGATGATGTCCTTCACCCGTGGCGACGCGAACATGCTCCTCAGCTTCTGGTCGCCGCGGAAGCCGGTGGCCAGGATCACCACGTCCGCCGGCACCACGCGCTGCTTGTCGAGCACCAGGCCGTCCTGGCAGAAGCTGAAGGATGATCTGGACCGCTGGAAGACGACGCTTCCCTCCTTCACCCTGTCGTAGAACCCGTCGGGGAGCATGGAGATGAGGCACGACGACACGCACCTCGCGAACCCGTGCCCGGGCTCCATGCCGTGCTCCCGCATCGGGATCGCCTTCCGGTAGTACGCCCCCGTCGCCGCCGATATGGCCCACGCCAGCGGCGCGAGCAGCGTGGCGAGGAGGCGGGAGGCGACGCCGGCGCCGGGCCTGGGGACCATGAGCTCCGCGAAGCGGTTCATGTAGAGGTACCCGATGCTAACTTTCCCCCACACGTCCGGGCTGTGCAGCAGCCACTGCGGGTTCCGGCAAACCATCGTGCACGGCAGCCCCGCGCCGTTGGCCTGGGAGCACTCGGCGGCGATTTCGAAGGCCGTCTTGCCGGCGCCCACGACCGCCACGCGCTTGCCCTTGACCAGCGCGGCGGCGTCCGCGTCGGCCATGGAGGAGAGCTCCATGGAGTGGAGCACCCGCCCCCGGAAGGCCTCCGGGCCCGGGGACGTCACCGGGATGTTGGGGACGCCGCTGAACCTGCCGATGCAGAGGATGAGGAAGTCGAACTCGTGCACCTGCGTCGTGGACTCCGCCTCGCCGCCGACGCCGTGTTGGCGAACGGTGAGGCGCCATACGCCCGTGCTGTCGCCGAAGGCCTCGCCGTTGCCGGCCCAGCGCTCCCACCGGTCCGCCGCGTCCTCCGGCCCCGCCCCCACGTACTCGGCGGCGACGACGGTGCTCCGGAACCTGACGCACTCGTCGACGCCGAAGCGGCGCGCGTAGGCGGCGAGGTAGTCGACGACCTGGTCGTGTCGCGGGAAGGCGTCGGCGGTGTCCGGCCACGGGAAGTCGGAGTAGCGGTAGGCGGCGGCGGGGGACTGGAGCCTGGTGGATGCGAGCGTGCGCGTCCACAGCCCGCCCACGGAGTCCCCGGCCTCGAACACCACCGGCCGGAACCCGCGCGCCAGCAGGTGCTTGCACGCCGCCAGGCCGCTCGTGCCGGCGCCCACGACCGCCACCCGCTTATTCGCCCTGTGCTCCATCGATCGACTGAACGATGCTACTTAGCTGTTTCCTTGTTGGATCGATGGCTGATTGGAAGATCGGTCTATACGCTGCAAATATGTAGTATATCTGATTCTTGTCTTGCTGGTGAATAATATATGCTGGCGCGCGGATCATGCGCGGCATTTTATAATCGGAAACTCCGTTGCGACGTTCAATGGTGGCTGCTTGGGAGTGAGACTAAACTGGGACTCAGTGAGCTCGTGCTGCACGATTTGTCTAAACTCTAAATTGACACACAGTTGGCACTTGGGCAAACTTTTTTTTTCTTGTTTCGCTATAAAGTTTTTCAGTAGTAACAATAAGTGGCTCATAACTGCCTCCCAGACAAACAAAGAAGAGCATGAAGAAGTGCTGATAGATTAGTCGAAAAGATGCTAGCTGTAGTCGAGGCAACCCAGAGAAACGAAACCCGCTTGCCGAACGAATGCTCTACGCCTTGAAGAACTATATATAGGAGTCACAGCTGCGGGTGGAAAGTCATGGCATTGCCGTTGGTGATTCTGTAAAAAAAAAATGTTTGTAATTTTGGCAAAAAAAAAATCAATTTTTTAGTGCTTGTTTTTTCACGATTTAACCGAATAGAAAGGAGACATGTAAATTTGATTAAGGATCTGACCGTTTATAATAACCCGAACAAAGGAGTAACCGCAAGGAGTCGAGGTCTTGAACATAGGCGTGCTGGTTCCACCACAAGGAACGAAACGAACAAAGGACGCTTAGTTTGCTTCCTAATTGCAATTTATCATACGGAGTAGGTTTAACCGAAATTTCATGTGTTTGCTCCTACATATATATATATATATATATATATATATATATATATATATATATATATATATATATATATATATATTGCGCTGAGATGTGATAACTTTATAAGGAGTTAAGTGGGCTCGAATATATATAGGCACAAGAGGGGAGTTGGGCTGGGCATGTAAATTGAGCCAGGCTAATTGGCTTGACAGAGATATCTGGTTAAATATGTTTAAAATGGAGTTAAGCGGGCTCAAATATTTCATGAAGCGATGATATGAATTCAGATCAAGGCGGTGCTCCTGTCTCACTCTTGATGGCTTCGTCCATCTTGCTGCGTTGCTACTTTATTTAGTCTTCACATTTGCCGTTCTATGAAGAAGAGAGAGAAAAATAGATTGATACGTTTTCCTCTTTTTGAATCAGCAATGCAAAAGGGATGTGTCAAGTCAAAGTTGGCCTCAATCGGTTTTAAAAAGAAGTTTCGCGTCTCCTCTTTCTTCTTCTTTTTTAAACACAAGACCATAACAGATGGGCTTTTTTGGCCTTGTTAAAAAGGAAAAGAATCAGCTTACATATGGGCTGTCTTCCTGGGTACCTGTTAGCCCAAGAGCTAACTGACACCGTAACTGACGCCCGGCCCGTTAGTATTATGGGTAAACGAAATAAAAATCCTACGTCTAACAGCTAGGGTTTTATACATACATATCCAGATCGATCTAACCGACCAATCAACTGGTGTGCGGCTCCAAGCTTTTATCTCGACTAGTAAACATGCCCGTGCGTCACTACGGGAGAAAAATTTGCGACACCATAACACATAAAATAAGTTGTCCTTGGTATAGTTGTCGCGTACAGCTAACTCATGTGCTACCATTAACACCTCACAATACACCGCGAAGGCTTCACCTTCCTCGGAGTCGAGGGAGTATAGGAAATTTAGAAGTGAGGATACGTTCTTTGGGTACACGTAACACTCCGTCCATTCACACTACTGTTGTGACAATCAAAGAAAAAGGAAAATAGGAGAGGAAAAGAAGATGTCGCCTACAATGTGTCATGTAGTTTATCCTATATTAGACCTTTTGTATTTTATCTTTGCATCATAATAATATCATGCATCATATCCATTGCATGTTTTGGCGTGCTCTTGTTAGACTCAATGGTTATTTTGCTAAAAACTTATTTTGTTTTGCAATATTTTCTAGGCTCCCCTATTTCTTGTTTTGAAAGAAAATAAAATAAAAATATGTTGGATTTTAGTTGACAATGTTCTAAAAGTTTTAAATAATTTTATCCTTTTAAAAGTGTTGAATTTTAGTATATACATTTATCTAAATTTTGACAAATCTAAGACATATATCTTAGGACAGAGGGAATAGAAAATATCACTTATGAAGGAACTCTCAAGACCGTAAGATGAAAACTGATTCTGCTATACAATTATCTACTTGTAAATGCCAATCTAGGACACCTCAACTACCGACCAGACATGAAGTTTATGGAGAATAAATCGTTTAGTCTTTCCGATCATCCACTCACTTTTTTTCTCTACAAAAAAAAGTTAATGACCCCTGGACCAGGCCGAGATGTCCAAATCAAGTCGCTTCTCTTCCATCGAGCTGGCGAGCAGCCGCACGCGGTCACGTACCCCACCCCCGTACAGCCGCATCTCCACAAATCGCTGCTCTCTGTAAAAAAAAAACCCTGCTCTCACCCGCTCATCGGCTAATTTTTTTTAAATAATACATTTTTTTGTTGATTTGCACAAATAATACATAATACGGACAAATTGCAAATCTGTTGGTCGGTCGGCCGTTCGACAGACGACAGACTTGTTTCGTCCGCGGACGAAACACTGCCTTCGTCCGTTCAACGGACGACACACCCTGCTGTCAGCTGGGTGTGTCGTCCGTTGAACGGACGAAGGCTGTGTTTCGTCGAAACGAGTATTTCGTCTGTTGAACGGCCGACCGACCAACAGATTTCCCGTTTTATGTATTATTTATGAAATTCAATAAAAAATATATTATTTTAAAAAAATAGCGCTCATCGGTGCTCCTGCCCTCTCTGCTTGCCCCTCCTTCAAATCTTGTCTCCTCGACCAAGCTCATCGGTGCTCCTGCCCGCTCCCCACACAGAAATCATCATCTGTTTCCTCTCCGCCTAGCCACCCAAATTCCATTCTATCTCATCAAGCTCATGTTGCTTGTCTTGTTGACAGTCAACCGACAAAAGTATATAAATCGGTTAGACTCGATGTGAGGAATCGATGTGGGACTATTCAACACCAATCTATCATAGGTAATCAAAATCCATCGAGGACACAGAGCCCCAGTAAATTCTCTCTAACCGGCCCAGTTTGTTGGATTGGGGCCAACTTCTCACAGCCGGGCAATTCTTTTCTGACGGGCCCGGTTTGTTGGATACGCTCACACCTCAGGCAATTCTTTTTTGACAGGTCCAGTTTGTTGAATACGGTAAGAGGGTAAATTTGTCTAAAAAAGTATTGAATCAGACGAAACATTTTGTCCTTAATTATTAGGTAGGTATAGATATATAGAGAACTGGTTCGTTCTCAAGAGATCAGAAGAAGAAGAGATGGCGTCGCTTCCGCCGACCGGCGAGATGAACTGAGGCTAGCCGGTTATGCTGGTCAATCGGCCTTGACGCAAAAAAAATTATATTATAATCATGTGTTTCGAATAAAAATTGTCATGTGTTACAGGTGCGACGAAGACATCTGTCTACCAGGTGATATTATGCCCGTCTCTGCTGGCTGACTAATGAACACAGGATGCACGTGGGTGACACTAAAACCATGTTAAGCTTCTTTGTGTGTGCGTTTTTATGCTTAATGTCAAATTTTACTTTTCTATACAATGGAGGACCAGTTCAGCATGTATGTCCCTTCCGTGGCAGTGCAGATACTAGATGATAAAGATGTTTAGAGACAGAATACAAGGACAATGATTTTTATTGCAGTCAGTCAAATCCAACAAATGATCCACTGATTGATTCTACTAGATCTGCTTCCACATCGACGATGTAATTTTCTTTTCCGTCGCAACGCACGAGCCATTTTGCTACTCGATTTTAAAAAGAAGTTTCGCGTCCCCTCTTTCTTCTTCTTTTTTAAACAAGACCATAACAGATGGGCTTTCTTGGCCTTGTTAAAAAGGAAAAGAATCAGCTTACATATGGGCTAGCTGTCTTCCTGGGTGCCTGTTAGCCCAAGAGCTAACTGACACCGTAACTGACGCCCGGCCCGTTAGTATGGGTAAAACGAAATAAAAATCCTACGTCTAGCAGCCAGGGTTTTATACCTATCCAGATCGATCTAACCCACCAATCACGCTTTTATCTCGAAAATAAAAAATCCAAGCTTTTATCTCGATAACTCATTCGTTCTCGAGAGATCAGAGGAAGAAGAAGAGATGGCGTCGCCGCCGCCGACCGGCAACATCACGCCGGAGGAATTGGAGGCGATGGACCTATTCATTGGCAGGTATATTGCCGGCGTGGCGGCGTCCATGATCGGGTTCTTCGTCTTCTCCGTTCTCATATACACGGAGGTGATCCCACGGGTCACCACGTTCGACAAGATCTTCTGGGGTGTCTTTGGGGCGTTCTGCTTGCTCACCGCCGCCGTCCTCATCGGCCTTCTTCTCCGGGAAGACTCGCCCTGCCGCCGCCGTCACTGGACCAACAAGCGCGCCACCTGCTAGTGCGCTATCGATCGGTATTTGATTTGAATCATTCCACGGAGTAGCTACTACTAGTACACGCCTTGATTAGGAAAGTTGTTATTTGATTGGTTTTTGTTCCACCTTTTACTCCCATTGCTAGCTAGCTGCGCCTAGCTGTGATCATGTGATATATCATTTCCCCGTTTGAAATAAAGTTTTGCTAGTCGTAGGGATATTTCTTCGCTCAGAGACATTGAGGCCTGTCGATCTGAGTCGAGCCGAAGATTCACTCCTTTCTTGGGAATAGATAGTGGGTATGTATGAGAGACCGAGAATTAGCTTAATTCCCTGGTCAGGCGATTCATCAAATCTTAACCGTAAGCCCACTTGCAACTAGAAATATCTCACTTGCAATCCTAGATGCAACTAAAAAAATGTCAATTACATCTTAGCTGCAACCCCACTTGCAAATCACAGATGTGTGTAGTGGATTAAGAATTGACCGAGTTCTAATATAATTCTCAGTCGCAAATCCCATAGATAGTATCATAGATGAAAAAGCTTTATCAACAGGAAGGAAGATTGAACACCATATGTTTATAAGGAAATCGCTTAGTTGTGACCTCATAAGTTCTCACGGCTTTTACCGCATTCATTACTACGTGCCCCCATCTATCTTAAAACGATTATTCTATCAAAAGGATGTGTCCCAACTTTTATTTCTGTACTTGATCCGGCCCTATACGGCCAGACGAGCTGACGCCAAATACACGTAGGACATCTATCCACGATCCGAAAATTTAAAATAGATTATCTCTTAAACCATTAATCTAATTGACGATTCTTTTTCATTGTTGGTTCGTCTCAACAAGGAATTTGAAACAAGATCCCATCTTAATTTTTATAAGCGTTTTTGTATGGTGAAGAAGAAGGAACGCTTCGCGTCGCTTCCCCGTGAGCGATAGAAGCGGTGACCTAACCTCCCTCCCGCCGCCCACCCCACCCTCTATCCCTCCTGCCGCCGCCAGCGTGAGCCATCGGGCAAAGCCCGTGCGGTGCCAACGGCGGCGGCCTTCCCTTACCCGGCGCGAGGAGATCCAGGACGGGGTGGCATGAACCTCGGCACACGGTGCTGTTCGGCGGGAGTCGGCAAGGCCTGGCGTGGCGACGGCCGGCGAGCGGCGTTGGGGACTGCTCCCTACATCTAGAGGCGGCGACTGGTGGTGGGGCTCTCGGCTACTGCGGCCAGAGGCGGCAGTGACCCGAGCTTGCACCGTCGAGCAGATCTCGAGCGGTGGCGGTAGTTGAAGCTTCAACGGGCCCTCCTATGCGAATGGGCGGTGCAGGCATGAACCGGAACAAGACAGACGGTACCGGGCAGAGCTGGCCAGGACGGCGGTGCCCTTGCCATCGGCCTAGATCTGGTCCATACGGGCCTGATTAGGGTTGGGCGGGCCCTGTTGTCCAATGCTTTCAGGTATTCCTTTACAAATGTTCATCGGAATTTTGAAAGCCATCATAGCAAATACTGGTATAGCCTGAGCAATAGCCTTTATTAAAATTTCCTTTCCTTCCAAACTCATCATCTTTTCCTTCCATCGACTAATTCTTGCAATAACCCGATCAAGCAAATGTATAAAGCATTCACTTTTATCCATTCCGATCATAGCCAGCAAACCAAGATATTTGTCGCTTAGAAATTCCATCATGATATTTAGAGTTTGGCATACCTCAGCTCCATCCTCCACCACCGTATTAGTACTGAAGAAAATACTTGATTTATCTTCACTAATCTTCTGACCCGAACTTGATCAGTAGCTCTCCAATATTTCCTTCAGCTTCAAAGCATTACAAAAAATACATTGATGTTGTGATTGAGGATGACACAAACTGGAGGTTCATGGGTGTTTATGGTGAACCAAGTTGGAGCCAAAATCATGTGACCTGGGACGCTCTACGTACCCCTCAGAGTCATGGGAAGATACAAATGTCATGGTTGGTACTTGGGGATTTTAATGAAATATTGTTTAACTATGAGAAGGAAGGTGGTTGTCCGAGGTCTCAACAAGCGATGCAAGCTTTCCATGATGCTTTGAAGGACCGTGAGCTCGAAGATATGGGATATGTGGGAGATCTTTTCACATGAAGAAGGGGAAAATGAGAGAAAGATTGGACAGAGGGGTGGTCAATGATAGTTGGAATAATTCTTTCCCACATGCCAGTCTTGTTAATAGTGAGACGGCACGATCTGATCATCGCCCAATATTGGTTGACATGGACTATTTATCCACCTCGCATGCGATACTGAAAGAGCCAAGGAAATTCGAGGCCCAATGGCTCCAATAGGATACTGTGGAGGAGATGGTGAAAGCAGCCTGAGAAAGGGCGAAGACAAGAGGAGAGGATCCATCTTTGATGCAAAAAGTGAATGATGTACACTCGGAGTTGCATACTTGGGATAAGCAGATTTTGAAGGAACTAAAGGGGGATCTCGAGCAATTGAGGAGAGATCCAATGAATGATGCATCTTTGGCGGACCAGAAAGAAATTCAGTTACAAATTTAAATTACTCTAGAGAAGGAGGAGATTTTCTGGTGCAAAGAGCTCAAGCAAATTGGTTAAAACATGGCGATATAGAAATACAAATTATTTCCACAATTTTGCTTCTAAGAGGAAAAAGCATAACACAATCAAGGGGCTCGTTGATGATAATGGTATCAGGCATGAAGATAGAGATGCTATGTGCGGGGTTGTCTATAATTATTTTTTAAACCTTTTTGTATCAGAAGTCATAGACCCAGATGATGGTGTGTTGTCTGATGTTCAGCGGCTTGTTACACATGATATGAATAGAGGCCTCACAACCCCGTTCACGACGGAGGAAGTTAAAGGCTTTGTGGAGTATAGGAGATCTAAAGGCTCCAGGTCCAGATGGGCTACATGCAATTTTTTACAAACGATTCAGGGACATGTTAGGAGATGATCTCATAAAAGAAGTACTGAATGCAGTAAATAATATTTATGTTCCAGATGGTTGGAATAGTACAACTATCGTGATGATTCCCAAGATTGAAAATCCGGATGAGGTATCGCAATTTAGGTCGTTTAGCTTATGCAACGTGGTGTACAAGATTATTTCAAAATATTGGCAAATCGGCTAAAGGTATATCTTCTAGAGATTATTAGTGATCATCGAAGTGCTTTTGTTCCTGGTAAGATGATAACATATAATGTACCCTTAGCTTATGAGAGTATACATGCTATGAAGAAGAAGAAGAAGAAGAAGAAGAAGAAGAAGAAGAAGAAGAAGAAGAAGTGTGTTTCTTCGGTTAGCTATAATGTTAGATTCAATTCTATGGAGTACTGACGAGAGGGCTCAGACAGGGGGTCCCCGTACTTATTTCTGCTAGTGGCGGAGGATTTATCAAATATGTAAACTCGAAACATGCGTTTATCAAGCATGTTGAAGGGTGCGGAAACAAGGGGAGAAATTGAAGGGGAGCGTGTCCCTACAACTTGATTAGTAAAGTTTTTATTTTCTTCGGTCCATATTAATATACTGATTTTATATAGATTCTAATACATATATTCTAAGTACTTAACTAGATACATACGAATTTAGATAAAGTTAAAACTATTAATATAGACTGGAAAAAGTATTTGATTGATTTTTATTCCACCTTTTTCTAGCTAGCTGCGTCTAGCTGTGATCATGTGATATATCATTTCCCCTTTTGAAATAAAGTTTTGCTAGTCGTAGGGATATTTCTTTGCTCAGCGACATTGAGGCCCGTCGATCTGATGTCGAGCCGAAGATTATTCACTTCTTTTTTGGGAATAGATAGTGGGTGTGTATGAGAGACCGAGAATTAGCTTAATTCCCTGGCAAGGCGATTCATCAAATCTTAATTGTAAGCCCAGTTACAACTAGAAATATCTCACTTGCAATTCTAGATGCAACTAAAAAATGTCAATTACATCTTAGCTACAACTCCACTTGCAAATCACGGATGTGTGAATTACTATACAAATTTAGTGGATTAAGAATTGACCGAGTTCTAATATAATTCTTAGTTGCAAATCCCATACCCCTACATTAGTTCTTTGTACCGTCCAAAAGGGTCCGAGAGAAAAAACAAAACAAATAAAAAATTAGACGAGACGGAATTGGTAACGTGAACATAACTTCGTCTTCTTGCTTGAGTTTCATATAAAAAACCTGGCTTTCCAAAAAAAAGATAATAACATAGGTGAAAAAGCTTTATCAACACGAAGAAACATTTTAATCTATATAATTGAACACCATATGTTTATAAGGAAATCGCTTAGTTGTGACCTCATAAGTTCTCACGGCTTTTACCGCATTCATTACTAAGTGCCCCCATCTATCTTTAAACGATTATTCTATCAAAAGGATGTGCCCCATTTTTTATTTCTGTACTGGATCCGGCCCTATACGGCCAGACGAGCTTACGCCAAATATATGTAGGAAATCTATTCACGATCCCAAAGTTTAAAATAGATTATCTTTTAAACTGTTAACTTAATTGACAATTCTTTTTCATTGTTGGTTCGTCTAGATAAGGGATTTTAAACAAGATCCCATCTTAATTTTTATAAGCGTTTTTAGGGTGAAACAGTAGGGAAAGTCCTCACTGCAATTTTTATATAATCATAAAGGGATACATATGTACATATTTACAAGTCCAAGACCACCTCAATGAGGGATTACACAGCAAAGCTAGCTATCTTCAATCTAAATGAAGGTTGATCCAGGCTTTCAAGTCCTGGTAGTATTTTTTCTTAATTCTAAACCGCACCCATCTCAATTCCTGAGAAACTAAGGCGTTCAATTCTTCCAGAGAAGCATGCTTGTTATTAAAGATCTCATTATTTCTGCAAATCCAGATGCCCCAGGCTCCAAAAATAATAATCTCCATTGCAAAAGGAACATTCAACTTGCATTTTATGTCTGCAAAGTCCTCATTTAGAGAGAGAGAGGTCAATATTTCTGGAAGGACAAATTTTATCCCAGCATGCTTTTGCAAAAGGACAATCCTAGAATAGATGATCCATAGATTCCTCAGCAGGGCAACCAGAAGTCACACAATTATAAGAAGTTCCTAGTGTTTAGCCTGTCTAGAAGGAGCAGCCAGAAAAAGGACTTGTGTTTTTGCTGACAAGAGGACTTCCATAACCAAGAGAAGTGAGGTGGTACAGTAATATGCCCAGAGAGAATAGAATATGCCTTTTTGACTGAGAAGGATTCACTTCCCCAAATATAGCTCCACTTATCTGGTTCTCCCTGTTGCCTAGAACTACTGATGTCTTGGCAAATCTGCTCTAGGCATAGAAAATCAGAGTATGCCTGCTGAGAAAGAGGTAGAAAGAAATGGTCCTGAATATTGGGGATCTGGATGAACTCCTTGACAGAAATACTTGATTTTTTTTGCAAAGGATGATACGTTGGAAACGTATCTATAATTTTTGATGCTTCATGCTTGTTTAGTATCTATTTTGCTTTACTTGTCCACACTTTGAGGTGTTTTTACATGTTTTCTGGTACTAACCTATTAACAAGTTGCAACAATGCCAGATGCCTATTTTCTGCTGTTTTTTGTTTCAGAAAAGTTAGTAAAGAAATATTCTTGGAACTGGACAGGACGAAGGACAAAGTCAATTACTTTCCGTGGGGAACAAGAAGTCCAGAGGAGAGCCGGAGGGGCCGGCCAGAGGGGCCAACCCCCTAGGCGCGGCCATAGGTTGGCCCGCGCCTGGCTACGGTTTGGCGACCCTGGCTGCCTCCCGGTCTCGCCCCTTCGCCTATATGAAACCCCCGATGCAGAAACCCTGAGTACCCGATCAGAAATCCACGAAACTGTCTGTAGCCGCCGCCACCATCGTCCCTAGATCGGGGGGATCTGAAGTTCTTCCCGGCACCCTGCCAGAGGGGAGATCATTCTGGAGGCCTTCTCTCCGGTATGATTCGTGAGTAGTTCCACCTTTGTGCTTTCACGTATAGATCTTGTGAGCTCCATTCATGATCAAGATCTAATCTATTTGTAATCATGCATGTTGTGTTTGCGGGGATCTGATGGATATTGAGATTATTATGTTGGTTTGATTAATGGTTTTATCTTTATGATTCTATCATGTCTGTGTTGTTTGTGATCTTGCATGCTCTCCGTTGCTAGTGGTTATCTTGGCCAAGTAGTTGCTAGTGACTCCAAGAGGGGGTATTTATGCTCGATAGTGGGTTCATGCCTCTAGTTTCCAAGGGAAGTGACAATAATCTCTTCGGTTGTAGATGTGTTGTTGCCACTAGGGAGAAAACAATGGTCTCTTGTTCATGGAACATGTGGACTTTTTACCTTACACACTTTGCTTAAAGCAGTTGTCTGTTGCTTGCAACTTAATACTGGAGGGGGTTCAGATGATAACCTAAAGGTGGACTTCTAGTCATAGATGCAGTTGTATGGCGGTCTATGTATCTTGTTGTATTGCCCAATCAACCTCATAGGATCTTTCTGACTAGTAATTGCATTGTTATGCCTTGCTCAGTTCCTGTCAATTGCCCTGCTGTAATTTTTTTACCCTTCATGCCATGTTGTTTATCTGAGGAGAGAACCTCTGGTGAACTATGGACCCTGGTCCAATCTTTACCATTGATACATCTTCCACTGTTACTTGTTTACTTGCTACAAACCATTACCTTCCACACCATACGTTTTATCTTTTGTTACAGTAAACCGATGAGCTTGACAACCTCACTGATTCGTTGGGGTAAAGTCTTGAGTTTGTGTTGTGCACGTCTCCACATTGCTTGCAACACCTGTGTGACATTTCCTTCCTCCTTCTGGTTCGATAACCTCGGTCTCAACTGAGGGAAAACTTGCTGCTTGCTGCTTCACACCTTGCTCTTGGGGTTTCCAACGAAGCGTTCCACGACAAGTGCTGGGCGCCATCAAGCTTTTCTGGCGCCGTTTCCGGGGAGGCTAAGGACGTCTTCACAAGGGGAGTCCTTTACTTCCTTTCTCTTTACTTTGTTTTTAGTTTGCTTTGTTTCTTTTTCTTGGTTTTGTTTGCCTCTTTTCAAAAAACCCCAAAAAATTAGTATAGTTTGGTTTGCTTGCTTTATTTAAAAACACAAAAAAATTAGTTCCTGCTCTAGCTGTTGCTGCTGTTTTTGGCTTGCCCACCTTTGCCAAAATGAACTCCGCTGAGAACACCAAGTTGTGTGACTTCACTAGCACCAACAACAATGATTTCCTTAGCACTCCTATTGCTCCACCTGCTCCTGATGCTACCTTTTATGAAATTAAGCCTACTTTATTGAATCTTGTGATGAGAGAGCAATTTTCTGGTGCTGGTTCCGATGATCCTGCTGCTCATCTCAATAGCTTTGTTGAACTCTGTTAGATGCAAAAGTATAAGGATGTAGATGGAGATATTATTAAGCTCAAGCTTTTTCCTTTCTCCTTGAGGGGAAAAGCTAAAGAATGGTTGATTTCTTTGCCTAAAAATCTTATTGATTCTTGGACTAAGTGCAAAGATGCTTTTATTAGAAAGTACTATCCTCCAGCTAAGCCTCTTTGGTTGCTCAAGAAGAGCAAGTTGATGTGAACTTCATTAGAAACAACAATTTCAACAACAATGCCTACAGGAATAATTTTGGTAGCAACAAAAATTATAGGCCTTATCCTCCTAATAATGGCAACTCGTATGGAAGCTCTTACAATAATGCTAGAAGTGCCCCCTATGAACTTGAAGTCATGCTCAAGGACTTCATTAGTAAACAAACCACTTTCAATAAGACTATAGAGGAAAAGCTTTTAAGTAACTATGGAAAACACCTTTGCTACTGCTCATGCCATACAAGTTACTATTAATGAAAATGTTAGGCTGTTAGCTCAACTTCATGCTAAATGGGAAAGGGAAGCTGAAATTTATAGAAACAATAGTGTGTGCACTATCAAAACTAAACCACAAGTAGTCCCTATTCCTACTCCTACTATGCCTAAGCCTGTTGAGCCTACTACTAGTGATGCCAAGTTTGACTTTGATATTGATGGTTGCAATATTTCTGAAGTGATTATGTTCTTGCAAAAGCTTGCTAGAAGTCCTGATGCTAGTGATATGCATGTTGCTTTCACCAAACACATTACAGATGCTCTTGTTAAGATTAAGGAAGAGAAGCTAAATCACAAAGCTTCTATTCCTAGGAAAGTAGAAGATAGTTGGGAACCCATTATTAATATGCAGGTGAATGACTTTGATCTCAAAGTTTCATGTGATCTTGGTTCTAGTGTCTCTATTATGCCTAGGAAGATTTATGAAATGCTTGATTTGCCACCATTAAAAGATTGTTATTTGGATGTCCCACTCAATAATAATGCTAAGAAGAAACTCATGGGGACTGTTAATGATGTTATCATTATGGTTAACAATGCTTATGTCCCTGTTGATTTCTATGTTTTGGATGTTGAGTATAATGCTTCTTGTCCTATTACTTTGGGAAGACCTTTTCTTAGAACAGTTGGTGCCATCATTGATATGAAAGAAGGCACCATTAAATATCATTTTCCATTCAATAAAGGTATTGAACACTTCCCTATGAGGAGAGAGAAGTTGCTTTTTGCTCCTCCTTTGAAAGCAATATTTGATGTTAATGCTTCTTTATTTGAAAATACTTGATTCTTCTTGCTTCTTGTGCCTAACTTAAAGGCGTTAAAGAAAAGTACTTGTGGGGAGATAACCCAAGAGTTTCCTTGAGTCTTGGAAGTTATTACTTCTGTAATGACCTCTCATTATCCTTTTTGTTTGCTTTTTGTGCCAATAATGACCTCTAATGAGAGGGAAGTAAGATTTGGGGAGTTGCTGTCCCGAAACAGATTTCTGTCCTCCACCAAAAATATTCGATAGGAGGCTCTGTAACTCGGATTGAGCTGAAAATTTACGAATAAATCCCCCAGTATGTTACCTTACTTTCTTTAGTTCAACACTTTTTGATTTGAGCAACAGAAGATATTCGAAAAAATCGGTTTCTACCTACTGGTCTGTTTTGACACATTTCTGCCATTATTTGCATTTGCTTCTTATTGATTCCTTTTTGAGTTCTCTTTAGGTGAATTGAGATTTTTGAAGGAGTTACTACAGTAGATTGTGTTTTTAGTGAAAAGCCTTGCTGTTTCAAAGCTTTGCCAGAGGACTAATATCTTTTGAATAAGCTAATGTTGCTAATGAAGATTATGTGAAGTTTTGTGTGAAGGAAAAATTTCAGGTGTAGAGAAAGAATGATGCAATAAGATGAAGAATGGACAAAAGCTCAAGCTTGGGGATGCCACCATGGTGTCACCCCAAGAAATATCCAAGAGGTACAAGCGTCAAAGCTTGGGGATGCCCAAGGCATCCCCTTCTTCATCTATAAAAAGCTCAGGTTTGTCTAGACACTTCGTTTTTATTGTTTCATGCACAACTGTGTTGTTCTTGGAGCGTCTTAGTTTTCGTTTGCTTTGCTTAGTTTGTTTAGTTTTCTTAAGTATTTTGGACCCCCGTTCTTGCTGTGTTATTTTGCAAATAAGTTTGCTTGGTGTTTGGAAAGGAGTAGTAAGTTCTTGCTTGAAGTGCAAGAGGAGCTTGCATTGACTGTGACTTAGACTTTAGCACGACATGCTAGGTGTTGTTTTGACATTATGCTTAGTGATTATTGCTGTAGCATGTCTTGTTCCAAACAATTGGGATTTCTTAGTGTTCCTTGAAGTAATTATGCGTTGTTTTAGCAAGCAAAAGCATAGAATTGTGGTATTCTCCTTTGATGCTTTGCTTGGGTTGACTTGGCACATGCTCATACCATGTTATGACTATGACAAGTCACCATTAGCCTCTATGATCATTTGGTCCTTGACTTGTAGTACCAATCTTTGCTTTGATTAGTATGCTTTGTTGCTCTGCATGATTATGGCCATTATGCTCTCTTAGTTGGTTGCTCCCAGTCTTTTGCTAGCCTCCACTTGTATGAGTAAGTTCTACTCATGCTTCCAACTCCCAAGAAACCAAGTTTTTCCGAAGTGTCCACTATAAACTCCGATGCATGGTGTGTTACACCATTCCAAGTATATTCTTGTTTTCAACTATCTTCCAATTAAAAACTATTTTGTTATGTGAAAACTTAGTGATTAAAGCCCTCACGAACTTTATGGCACACTTTATATTCTTTGCCCCTAATAAACTTGAACCATTGTGACAACTTTGTTGTATATGCTTGCACTTATAAGTTGGAATTAGCAGAACCGTGCTGTCACGAGGAACGTTTTCAACATTGCACTTGTACTTTGTACTCAGTTGATATCATGTCCTTTTGTCTATAGATGTCATCGATGTGAAATAAAGAGGGAACTTGTAAGTCCATGGAGTTTGTATCCTGTGTTAGAGAAACGCCTGGGCCACTAGCCTAAGCCATGCCTAATCATGGTGGAAACTTCCAGCATCACCATAGTGAGCTATCTATGAAGCATCCTCAGTAAAAAGCTATGCATATGGTAAATAAAAAGATTGCTGAGATGCTCATTGTCTGCTTGCCTTGTCATTTTGGTTATGGGAAAGCTCTTGTACCATGTGCAAGGGGTACCCCGTTGGCGGTTCTCAATGATATGCAAATACTTATAGTGACAAGAACTTACCTGTACCCAAAGTTGAGTATGCGCGAGGTGTGGCCCTCGTATTCAAGGGACTTGAGATTGCCAACTTATACTTCGTCAAGCATATACTCCAGCTTTTCCACTTTAACCTTAACCACTGCAAGATGCTTATGATAGGGGCAATGAGGGCTGAAAGCTAACAAGTACCATAATTTTTGGAAGCTCTTTTTGAAACTTATAATCACTGCTTCCTTTACAAAAAAGGCCTTTCTTCCACCATTATTGAGTCTCCACCTTCTACCTTTAGGCACCATTAAGAGAGCTTAGTTGTCATTCTGTGTGCAGTTTTACAAAGCTTATTAATTGATGCATATTGTGATATTACTTATTCTTGTGATACTTGTTTCTAGTCACCCTTGTGAACTTTGCAGGTGTCCTATGCATCTATTTGCTACTCTATGAGGGACAAGCTGATTACCACTATGCTATGTTTTCTGTATGTGAAACAAACAAACGTTTTTCAATGCATGTTATTCATGATCTTTGTTTGTAGCTTGCCATGTTGCATGCATAGTTACTATGTCCTATTGTTAGAACTCCATCGTTCATGCACATGTTTAGAGTTCTTTGATCCCAGCTTTCAATGCTTGCAAATGGTTGGATCTTTGTGAGGGTGCATGTCACCTCAAAAATTATTCTTTTATCACTTACCTACTTGAGGACGAGCATGAGTTAAGCTTGGGGATGCTGATACGTTGGAAACATATCTATAATTTTTGATGCTCCATGCTTGTTTAGTATCTACTTTGCTTTACTTGTCTACACTTTGAGGTGCTTTTTACATGTTTTCTGGTACTAACCTATTAACAAGTTGCAACAGTGCCAGATTCCTATTTTCTTCTGTTTTTGGTTTTAGAAAAGTTAGTAAAGAAATATTCTTGGAATTGGACGGGACAAACGTCAAAATCAATTACTTTCCGTGGGGAACAAGAAGTCCAGAGGAGAGCCGGAGGGGCCATCTAGGAAGGCAAAGCCCACCCCAGGCGTGGGTGGGCCCAGCCCCGCGCCTGGCTAGGGTTTTCCAACCCTGGCCACCTCCTCGGTCTCCCCATTCACCTATAAAAATCCCCCGATGCAGAAACCCTAAGTACCTGATCAAATATCCACGAAACCGTCTGTAACCGCCGCCACCATCGTCCCTAGATCGAGGGGATCTGAAGTTCTTCCCGGCACCCTGCCGGAGGGGAGATCATCCCGGAGGCCTTCTCTCCGGTATGATGCGTGAGTAGTTCCACCTTGGACTATGGGTCCATGTAGTAGCTAGATGGTTGCATCTCCTCCTTTGTGCTTTCATGTATAAATCTTGTGAGCTCCGTTCATGATCAAGATCTAATCTATTTGTAATAATGCATGTTGTGTTTGCGGGGATCCGATGGATATTGAGATTATTATGTTGGTTTGATTAATGGTTTTGTCTTTATGATTCTATCATGTCTGTGTTGTTTGTGATCTTACATGCTCTCCGTTATTAGTAGCTATCTTGGCCAAGTAGTTGCTACTGACTCCAAGAGGGGGTATTTATGCTCGATAGTGGGTTCATGCCTCTAGTTTCCATGGAAAGCGACAATAATCTCTTCGGTTGTAGATGTGTTGTTGCTACTAGGGAGAAAACAACGGTCTCGTGTTCATGGAACATGTGGACTGTTTACCTTACACACTTTGCTTAAAGCAGTTGTCTGTTGCTTGCAACTTAATACTGGAGCAGGTTCGGATGATAACCTGAAGGTGGACTTCTAGTCATATATGCAGTTGGATGGCGGTCTATGTATCTTGTTGTATTGCCCAAACGAATCTCATAGGATCTTTCTGACTAGTAATTGCATTGTTATGCCTTGCTCAGTTCCTGTCAATTGCCCTGCTGTAATTTGTTTACCCTTCATGCCATGTTGTTTATCTAAGGTGAGCACCTCTAGTGAAATATGGACCCCGGTCCAATCTTTACCATTGATACATCTTCCACTATTACTTTTTTACTTGCTGCAAACCATTATCTTCACACCATACGTTTAATCCTTTGTTACAGCAAACCAGTGAGCTTGACAACCTCACTGATTCATTGGGGAAAAGTCTTGAGTTTGTGTTGTGAAGGTCTCCGCGTTGCTTGCAACAACTGTGCGACGTTTCCTTCCTCCTTCTGGTTCGATAACCTCGGTCTCAACTGAGGGAAAACTTGTTGCTTGCTGCTTCACACCTTGCTCTTGGGGTTTCCAACGAAGCGTTCCACGACAAGTGATGGGCGCCATCAAGTAACTCTTTACCTCTTATATTATTTGATTGTCCTCCATGCTTACCAAAGGAGGATGAATGTTATGTTCCTATGGATCCTTTTGAAATATCTACTTTGGGTAAAACATGTGTTAATCCCACTATTTTAGAGCTTGATAGAAATTATGTGTTTGTAGATCATGAAAAGCATGCTTTATGTGATAGCTATATTGTTGAGTTTATTCATGATGCTACGGAAAATTATTATGAGAGAGGAAAGTATGGTTGTATAATTTTTCATGATACTGAAACACCTCTCTATGTGCTGAAAGTTTTGAAGTTACTCTTGTTTTATCTTCCCATGCTTGTCACTTTGTTCTTTGTGAATTTATTTGTGTCCAAGATTCCTATGCATAGGAAGTGGGTTAGACTTAAATGTGTTTCATATTTGTGTCACATCCCAAAATTTTCTAAATTTTGAAATGTGAAAAATAAATAATTGTTTAAATTTAGGGTGAAAAGAAACTTTTTGCTTCTAAATGGAAACATCAAAAACTCTTCTTCAACAAAAATTTGAATGAAAAGGGAATCCAAAAAAATTTCAATCAAGTGAAATGCATTCATAAATGAATGTATCTTGAAATTTAAACATTTGGAAAAGTTAAACGAAAAAACCCTAAAACCCTAATGGAAGAAAATCATTTCCAAGATCTCCCTAAGACTATGGATTTGATCCATATAAAAATTCAGCAACAAACATTTATAAATGATCAAAAATGATAAACAAAATTATTATAAAACCATAGAAATTAGTTTCATTTAATTTGGAGCCATGGATAAAAACTTATAAATTTAATAAGATAAAAGGAATTAATTTCCAAGGCTAATAAAACTCCTATCTAAAAATCCATACCAAATCTTGAGCAAATAATCCTAAAAAGATTTAAAAAAGATAAACAAATATTAAATAAAATTATACAAATTGGAATCACCAATTTTTGAACTATAAATAAAAAGATATGGATTTTATAAGGCAAAGAAATAAATAAATAAATAAGGAATATTTAAAAGACAAATAAAATCTTGGCCAAATCCATAAACAAATGAAAGTTATTGAATAATAAAAATGAGTAAAAGATTATTTAAATAAAATCATAAGGATTGAACATATCCAATTTTATTTAAATAAAGACAATTTGCCTAAATAAATAATAAATTCCAAGTAAATTATTTAGAAGACAATTTAAATCTTGGATTAAATCCATAAGCAAATGGAATAAAGATAATCCAAATAAAATAAAGGGATAAAGAATATTCAAATAAAATTATATGGCATTAACAAAATTCAATTCTATTTGAATAAAGACAAAATCCCTAATATAAATGATTAATTAAATCATGAGAAAAATAATGGAAATTGCTAAATGGATTAAAAGATATCTAATTAACTTAAAAAGAATAAAGGAATAATTAAATAAAATAATATGTATTGGAACCATCTTTAAAATCTTATTTAAATAAAGACAAGTGTCTAATTTAAATAAATAATAAACCATAAAAGAATAAAATAAATTATTCAAAAATGGACTTTTAAACACATTGATAAACAGTTTAAAAACCTACTGAAAGTTTAGAAAAAGTTTGGTCAAAACTTTAATTCAAATTGAAGTTTAAATCAAAGGTTTAAAATCAAAACAGAAAAAGAAAAAGATTCAGAAAAAAATGAAAAAAAAACCATCCCACCTAACCTACCTAACCCACCTGGCCCAGCTAGCCCAAAGAGCCCAGCAGAAGCCCACCCGGCAACCCAACTCTCCCCTAACGAAACGTTTTCTTACCCGCGCCTGTACCCCCACCTCGCTAACGATGTGACCCCACACCTGCCTCGTCATCGTCTTCTTCCTCGCGCGCTGACCACGCCCTCCTCCTTCGCCGTTTCTGCCAATTGAATGATTCGATTAATTCCATTGAATGCGTGAGTAATCTTCGTCCACGACATCGCCCATTTAATCACCTCCCTCTCTCCTCTCTTTCCCCTCAGACACTGCTGCCAGGGAGCCACCGGGCTGCCTTGATTCCACCTCGCACCACCGTTGCCTCCGACGAGGTCCAGCACAAATTCCGGCAACGTCGACCCTTCCCACTGCCCCTGGTTCCCACGAGAGCACTCCCCATCGCCTCCCGCACCTGCCAGTACCTCCCTATCTCCCGCACATGCCCCATAGCATCGACAACGACGATGACAGAGCGTCGCCGCTGTCTGCAGCAACTCCGTCGAGCTCCCCCGGTAAACCCCGACCGCGCCTTCCCCTCTCATTGATGCTCTTGTACTCGCAACTCTCCTACGCGTCTAACTGCACCACTAGTTTGTCTTAGCGCACACTGTAACCTCGCCAACATCGACGAACAGACATGCCCGTTGCCAGGACCATCTCCGGTGAGCAATCGCCGTCGCTCCCGTGCGCCCCTTGGTCTACGACGACCACCTCGAGCTTCAGCACGTCACGACGAACCTGGTAATGCCCTCTTCCCTCTCCCTTGCTTCCTGGTTGCACCAGACCACCGCTGGCAGAGCCACGCCGCCGCTCGTCGCTAGATAGCGCCGCCCACCTATGGTCAAGTCACTCTGAGCCGTTAGATGATGATCTAGTTGATAGGATAGATTAACTTAAACGAATCTTTACGCTCGATCTGAGTCGTGCGATGCCCTTTAGATCCAATAGCCCACGATGATCGATCTGTGCAAACCGGTACCGGCCAATAGGAACACACCATGTGGCCTGTCTTTTGTTTTAAAAACAGAAACTTTTCTATTAGTTGTTTAAACTTGTAAAATCCACAACTTTTGTTCTGCTTGGCCAAATTTGCAAATTTTATATCAATGGATTCACAAAAATGTGAACTTTGCAACCATGCCCTTAGTTTGTTATTTTGCTTCTGGAAAATTAGTTGTTTTTGCAGAAACATTTCTAGGCCTATTTTGAGTATACAAATTATTCTAGAAATGATTTTTGAGTAAAATCTTTTGAAAATGGTTTGTTTTGAACCTACTAACCATAAAAACCAACTTTTGGATTTAAAAGTATATTTTGTGACACTAAGGAATTATTCCTTTGAATAAAAAACATTTCTAGTAAAATAAAAATGTTGCTCTGATTTAAAAATGGTTTTTGAGTGAAACCTTTTGAAAATGGATTTGATTTAAACACTTTGACTATAAACACTAAAATTTGTGTTTAAAAATATATTTGGCAAACACTAGAAATTATTACTTTGATTTAAATCATTTCTAGCAAAAAAAAAATGAATTAAATAGCATTTTCACTAACTTGTATTTAAATGGTTTTGCCACATATTATAAATTACCAATAGGTGTTTTAAAATGTTTATAGACTTATTAGAAACCACTTTTCCAATAAAACAATCTTTTGCATGCTTACATGCATTTTTTTGTTTTCATTATTTTAAGTGGTGAAAATTGTTTGAATGCTAGATTGAATTTGTGCCTTGATTGAATTGTAGTGAACTTTGAAGAGTGTGACAATTGCAAGATCAAGGAGTGAATCTAGTTTATCTACCAAAAGGCAAGTGGTGCTTCATACATTTTGTCCTATTATTTTGACTATGCATTAGTGATATTTTGAGTAGGACTTGCATGGAATTTTTACTAAAGTATGCTATGCCTTGGGAAATCCTAGTAGATGATGCCTCAATAGATTTTCCCTAAGTTAAGATTCTTGCTACTATTATGATTAGACTAGCTAGTAGAAAACAAGGGTGGATTATAATCATGCTATGAAATATTTCTGAGTATATGACTTGTGTTTTGTTTAATAAAACAACTATGTGAATGAATCACGTGGGTGGAATGGTGAGAATGGGATATGTTGAGTGGTTACACAAGGCCAGGGGACTGGTGAACCTTGTGTATCACACTTGTGGAAAGCCACCTAGGAACAAAGAGATTTGAGATGACAAATGTTAAGAAGCTTCTAGTGCATCCACATGGCAATATGGGCTCTGCCTGGATCATATAGGTTGCAACAACTTATCCAGGTGGACAGAAGGTGGTAGGGGGTGATAGGATGGAGTGCGTACATTTGGTCTAAGGGGAGGCTTCTAAAAGATCTTGTCTAGATGCATGTCGAGTCTTGTGGGGAAAGTGCACCACCTCTCGAGAGAGTAAAATCTAAGTACTTAGCCGTGTCCCCGGTAATGGACAATTTGAGCATCAAGACATGGAAGCTATCAAGTATATCCTCATCCCAATTTCTAAGTTAAAAGCTTGTGGTTGAACAAGGGTTAAAGTATCTTCAATTTTTAATTGGTAGATGCCTTGGGTGATTTTGACAAACAAAAACTTAGTGTTTTCAACTTATAAGGAAAACCTTATTTTGAGCAAAGCAAGCCTAAGATCCACTTATCTAAATGCATATAGAAGATAGATACCACTATTCTACCATAGTATCACTTGCCAATACAATTCAAATGTATTGACCCTTGTGGTTGTAACTTATTATGTTGCAGGCTTGTTTGATGCTAGTGAAGTTTGTTGAATAGGATTACAAGTCTACAACCAACATGATTGCATGTGGCACTTTGAAGATGAAGGACTCCATGCTATATAGATATTTCTGCTGCATTGTAATGAGATAGCCAAATGAGCTATGTAAGATGTAATGTATTATTTTATTCCTGGTTATAAGTTGTAATATGACCTTTGTTCCTTGATATTACATCTTAAACTGTGGATGCTAGCTATTGATCTAGGGACTAGCATTGTAAACACAAGGATCTCTACCTTATCAGGTTGGGACCTCTACAGATGGTATTAGAGCACTGTGTTGCTTATAGGATTGTAACCCTAGGATTGGACAAAACCCCTTAGAAAAATAGGAGTTGTATTTGTTCAAAATTATTTACAAACAATCTTGTAAACTCTCTCCTCAACCTTTTTGGTTTTGATTCTACATCTCCCCTCTTTTCAACTTGATGGACAGATCCTTCAACATGATTAAAGACTTCAACATCACCAATGACATCAACTTTAGTATCATGAAGGACTTCAACTTGGACATCACTAAGGACTACAAGTGAGGCAAGAATAATACTCAATACTTGGAGACTAAGGAAACACAACTTAGAAGGAACCATCATCACCTTGAAGCTTTGTGACCAAGATGCAAGAATATTTCCAAGGAAACCATGATCTTGTTCAAGAAGAGACAACCAATAAGAATGGAATAATCTTAAGTAAAACCTATAGATGGACCACCATACTAGTGTTTAGATAAATCAAATTATTGATCACACTAACTTATGTGGTGTAGCAAAAATATTTTGTTGCCTAAAAACATGCTTGAATCTTGTTGTTTGAGTGGATTGCATGATTATGATTGCTTGCACATTGCTTCTGTGGATTTTTGTGTGTGAGTAGAATTCCTCCTTTAGAAAATATTTTGCCTATTCTAATCCCAATCCAACCCAAACAGATGACTTCTCCAAGAGACTCCAACATCAAGAATGGTGACAAAAACAACCAAGAGATGCACATGAGAGACCAAATTCTAGCAACCCAAGCCTAGTTGAATCAAGTGAGAACTCAGTTTTTAGCCAACAACAATGAGTTAGACCCAGCCATGAAAAAATTCTTAGAAACCCAATCCCAATTGTTGCAAAGGATGACCAATCAAATGATCAACATGAGAAACAACCTTTCCCAAGGAGATTGTGTCAACAATGATATCAAGGATGCTATTATAGAAGGAACTCAAGCTTGCAATATTTTTGGAGACATGGAACACACTTACAAAGAGCATGTGGACCAATGCCCTAATTGTGAAGAGAAACATCCAACTAAACAATGCCCCACATCTCAAGTGACTTGTTTCCTATGTGAAGGAAATGATCATGTCCCTATCCAATGCCATATCTATCCTATAGTTCAACAAATGAAACAAGATGGAATGCATCAAATGTTTGGAAACCTCCATGAGGGAAAAACTTCTACCAAGAAGGATGAAGACAAAGGAAAATCTCAGGTTGCACCTCCATACATTGTGACTCACATTTGTGGACAAAAGAGGAAACATGGACATTATCCAAGGAATCATTCAAGAAACCGAGGAAGCTTTCCCACATTTGTGGTGAAATATGAAGAACATGAACTAGAAGAACTCCTAGCTTTGGAGAAACCCAAGAAGAAGAAGAAGAACCAAGGAATCAAACAAGAGGCAACGAAATCAAAGATAAATAAGGATATTATCCAAGTGATGTGCAACAACTACAAAGAGCTAGGCCATTATGCATCACATTGTCCCAAAAAGAAGAAGTACAAGACAAGCAAGCCTATGAAGGATCTCAGCCTTGTCACATGTTTCAAGTGTGGAAACAAAGGGCACTATGCAGATGTCTGTCTAGAGAAGTTTCATCAAGACCCCAAGTAAGCCAAGATGTAATCTAGTTGAAAATCTTTTAAGGGTGGTAGTACCCTAGTTGCTTTGAAGCCAACTTGTAACCTCTAGCCTTCCCAAATCTCGGGACGAGATTTCTTTTAAGGATGGTAGCCTGTCACATCCCAAAATTTTCCAAATTTTGAAATGTGAAAAATAAATAAACAAAAGAAATAATTGTTTAAATTTAGGGTGAAAAGAAACTTTTTGCTGCTAAATGAAACATCAAAAACTCTTCTTGAACAAAAATTTAAATGAAAAGGGAATCCAACAAAATTTCAATCAAGTGAAATGCATTCATAAATGAATGTATCTTGAAATTTAAACATTTGGAAAAGTTAAACCAAAAAACCGTAAAACCCTAATGGAAGAAAATCATTTCCAAGATCTCCCTAAGACTATGGATTTGATCCATATAAAAATTCAACAACAAACATTTATAAGTGATCAAAAATGATAAACAAAATTATTATAAAACCATAGAAATTGGTTTCATTTAATTTGGAGCCATGGATAAAAACTTATGAATTTAATAAGATAAAAGGAATTAATTTCCAAGGCTAATAAAACTCCTATCTAAAAATCCATACCAAATATTGAGAAAATAATCCTAAAAGGATTTAAAAAGATAAACAAGTATTAAATAAAATTATACAAATTGGAATTACCAATTTTTGATCTATAAATAAAAAGATATGGATTTTATAAGGCAAAGAAAAAATAAGGAATATTTAAAAGACAAATAAAATCTTGGCCAAATCCATAAACAAATGAAAGTTATTGAATAATAAAAAGGAGTAAACGATTATTTTAATAAAATCATAAGGATTGAATAATATCCATTTTTATTTAAATAAAGACAAATTGCCTAAATAAATAATAAATTCCAAGTAAATTATTTAGAAGACAATTTAAATCTTGAATTAAATCCATAAGCAAATGGAATAAATATAATCCAAATAAAATAAAGGGATAAAGAATATTCAAATAAAATTATATGGCATTAACCAAATTCAATTCTATTTGAATGAAGACAAAATCCCTAATATAAATGATTAATTAAATCATGAGAAAAATAATGGAAATTGCCAAATGGTTTAGAAGATATCTAATTAACTTAAAAAGAATAAAGGAATAATTAAATTAAATAATATGGATTGGAACCATATTTAAAATCTTATTTAAATAAAAGAAGTGTCTAATTTTAATAAATAATAAACCATAAAAGAATAAAAGAAATTATTCAAAAATGGACTTTTAAACACATTGATAAACAGTTTAAAAACCTACTGGAAGTTTAGAAAAATTTTAGTCAAAACTTGAATTCAAATTGAAGTTTAAAATCAGAACAGAAAATAGAAATGGAAAAAGAAAAAGATTGAGAAAAAATGAAAAACAAACCAGCCCAGCTAACCTACCCAACCCACCAGGCCCAGCTAGCCCAACAAGGCCAGCAGAAGCCCACCCGGCAACCCAGCTCTCCCCCTCGCGAAACGTTTTCTTACCCGCACCTATATGCCCACCTCGCTGACGACTTGACCCCACACCTGCCTCATCATCATCTTCTTCCTCGCGCGCTGACCACGCCCTCGTCCTTCGCTATTTCTGCCAATTGAATGATTCAATTAATTCCGTTGAATGCAATCTCCGTCCATGACCTCGCCTATTTAATCACCTCCCTCTCTCCTCTCTTTCCCCTCAGACACCGCTACCAGAGAGCCACCAGGCTGCCTTGATTCCACCTCGCACCACCGCTGCCTCCGACGAGGTCCAGCACAAATTCCGGCAACATCGACCCTCCCCACTGCCCATGGTTCCCACGAGAGCACTCCCCATCGCCTCCCGTACTTGCCAGTACCTCCCTCTCGCCCGCGCGCGCCCCACAGCATCGACAACGACGATGACAGAGCGTCGCCGCTGTCTGCAGCAACTCCGTCGAGCTCCCCCGGTAAACCCTACCGCACCTTCCCCTCTCATTGATGCTCCTGTACTCGCAACTCTCCTACACGTCTAAATGCACCACTAGTTTGTCTTAGCATGCACCGTAGCCTCGCCAACATTAACGAACAGACATGCCCGTCGCCAGGACCATCTCCGGTGAGCAATCGTCGTCGTTCCCGTGCGCCCGTTGGTCTACGATGACCACCTCGAGCTTCAGAATGTCACGGTGAACCTAGTAATGCCCTCCTCCCTCTTCCTTGCTTCCTGGTTGCACCGGACCACCGCTGGCAGAGCCACGCTGCCGCTCGTTGCTAGGTAGCGCCACCCACCTATGGTCAAGTCACTCTGAGCCGTTAGATGATGATCCAGTGGATAGGATAGATTAACTTAAACGAATCGTTACGCTCGATCTGAGCCATGCGATGCCCTTTAGATCCAAAAACCCACGATGATCAATCTGTGCGAACCGGTACCGGCCAATAGGTACACACCACGTGGCATGTCTTTTGTTTTAAAAACAGAAATTTTTCTATTAGTTGTTTAAACTTGTAAAATCCACAACTTTTGTTCTGCTTGGCCAAATTTGCAAATTTTATATCAACGGATTCACAAAAATGTGAAATTTTCAACCATGCCCTTAGTTTGGTATTTTGCTTCTAGAAATTTAGTTGTTTTTTTGCAGAAACATTTCTAGGTCTATTTTGAGTATAAAAATTATTCTAGAAACGATTTTGAATAAAATCTTTTGCAAATGGTTTGTTTTGAACCTACTGACCATAAAACCAACTTTTGGATTTAAAAGTATATTTTGTGACATTAAGGAATTATTCCTTTGAATAAAAAGCATTTCTAGTAAAATAAAAATGTTGCTCTGATTTAAAAATGGTTTTTGATTGAAAACTTTTGAAAATGGATTTGATTTAAACACTTTGACCATAAACACTAACATTTGTGTTTAAAAAAATATTTGGCAAACACTAGAAATTATTACTTTGATTTAAATCATTTCTAGCAAAACAAAAATGAATTAAATGGCCATTTTCACTAACTTTTTTTAAATGGTTTTGCCACATTTATAAATGACCAATAGGTGTTTTAAAATGTTTACAGAGTTATTAGAAACCACTTTTCTAATAAAACAATCTTTTGCATGCTTACATGCATTGTTTTGTTTTCATTATTTTAAGTGGTGAAAATTGTTTGAATGCTAGATTGAATTTGTGCCTTTATTGAATTGTAGTGAACTTTGAAGAGTGTGACAATTGCAAGATCAAGGAGTGAATCTAGTTTATCTACTAAAAGGCAAGTGGTGCTTCATACATTTTGTCCTATTATTTTGACTATGCATTAGTGATATTTTGAGTAGGACTTGCATGGAATTTTTACTAAAGTATGCCATGCCTTGGGAAATCCTAGTAGATGATGCCTCAGTAGATTTTCCCTAAGTTAAGATTCTTGCTACTATTATGCTTAGACTAGCTAGTATAAAACAAGGGTGGATTATAATCATGCTATGAAATATTTCTGAGTATATGACTTGTGTTTTGTTTAATAAAAAAACTATGTGAATGAATCACCTGGGTGGAATGGTGAGAATGGGATATGTTGAGTGGTTACACAAGGCTAGGGGACTGGTGAACCTTGTGTATCACACTTGTGGAAAGCCACCCAGGAACAAAGAGATTTGAGATGCCAAATGTTAAGAAGCTTCTAGTGCAGCCACATGGCAATATGAGCTCTGCCTGGATCATATAGGTTGCAACAACTTAGCCACATGGACAGAAGGTGGTAGGGTGTGATAGGATGGAGCGCGTTCATTTGGTCTAAGGGAAGGCTTCTAAAAGATCTTGTCTCGATGCATGTCGAGTCTTGTGGGGAAAGTGCACCACCTCTCGAGAGAGTAAAATCTAAGTACTTAGCCGTGTCCCCGGCAATGGACAATTTGAGCATCAAGACATGGAAGCTATCAAGTATCTCATCATCCCAATTTCTAAGTTAAAAGCTTGTGGTTGAACAAGGGTTAAAGGATCTTCAATTTTTAATTGGTAGATGCCTTGGGTGATTTTGAAAAACAAAAACTTAGTGTTTTCAACTTATAAGGAAAACCTTATTTTGAGCAAAGCAAGCCTAAGATCCACTTATCCAAATGCATATAGAAGATAGATACCACTATTCTACCATAGTATCACTTGCCAATACAATTCAAATGTATTGACCCTTGTGGCTGTAACTTATTATGTTGCGGGTTTGTTTGATGTTAGTGAAGTGTGTTGAATAGGATTACAAGTCTACAATCAACATGATTGCCTATGGCACTTTGAAGATGAAGGACTAAATGCTATATAGATATTTCTGCTGCATTGTAATGAGATAGCCAAATGAGCTATGTAAAATGTAATGTATTATTTTATTCCTGGTTATAAGTTGTAATATGACCTTTGTTCCTTGATATTACATATTAAACTGTGGATGATAGCTATTGATCCAGGGACTAGCATTGTAAACACAGGTATCTCTACCTTATCAGGTTGGGACCTCTATAATTTGCTTCTTGATGCTCTCTTTTACTTCAATTCATATTTCTTATGAGAGCGTCTTCTCAAACTTTTTGTGTCTAACTTAAAGGCGTTAAAGAAAAGTATTTGTTGGGAGATAACCCAAGAGTTTTATTGAGTCTTGAAAGTTATTACTTCAGTAATGACCTCTTCTTATCCTTTTTGTTTTTTTTGTGCCAAGAATGACCTCTAATGAGAGGGAAGTAAGATTTGGGGAGTTGCTATCCCGAAACAGATTTATGTCCACCACCAAAAAAATTCGTGAGGAGTCTCTGTAACTCGGATTGACCTGAAAATTTACGAATAAATCCCCTAGTATGTTAGATAACTTTCGTTAGTTCAAAACTTTTTGATTTGAGCAACATAACATGTTTTAAAAAATAGGTTTCTACCTGATGGTCTGTTTTGACAGATTTCTGCCATTATTTGCATTTGTTTCTTATTGATTCCTTTTAGAGTTCTATTTAGGTGAATTGAACTTTTTGAAGGAGTTGCTACAGTAGATTGTGTTTTTAGTGAAACTTTTTGCTGTTCCAAAGCTTTGCCTAAAGGTATATTATCTTTTGAATATACTAATGTTGCTAATGAAGATTGTGTAAGTTTTGTATGAAGGAAAAATTTCAGGTGTGGAGAGAGAATGATGTAATGAGATGAAGAATGGACAAAAGCTCAATCTTGGGGATGCCACCCCGGTGTAACCCCAAGAAATATCTAAGAGGTACAAGCGTCAGAACTCGGGGATGCCCAAGGCATCCCCTTCTTCATCAATAAAAAGCTCAGGTCTGTCTAGACACTTCGTTTTTTATTGTTTCATGCACTATTGTGTTGTTCTTGGAGCGTCTTAGTTTTTGTTTGGTTTTCTTAGTTTGTTTAGTTTGCTTGAATAATGTTGTTTGGACCCCCGTTCTTGCTGTGTTCTTTACAAATAAGTTGCTTGGTGTTGGAAAGGAGTAGGAAGTTCTTGCTTGATAAGTGCAAGAGGATCTTGCATTGATTGTGACTTAGACTTTAGCATGACATGTAGGTGTTGTTTTGACCTTATGCTTAGTGATTATTGATGTAGCATGTCTTGTTCAAAACAATTGGGATTGCTTAGTGTGCCTTGAAGAAATTATGCGTTGTTTTAGCATGCAAAAGCATAGTATTTTGGTATTCTCCTTTGATGCTTTGCTTGGGTTGACTTGGCACATGATCACACCATGTTATGACTCTAACAAGTCACCATTAGCCTCTATGATCATTTAGTCCTTGACTTGTAGTACCACTCTATGCTTTGATTAGTAATGCTTTGTTGCTCTGTATGATTATGACCATTATGCTCTCTTAGTTGGTTGCTCCCAGTCTTTTGCTAGAATCCACATGTATGAGTAAGCTCTACTCGTGTTTCCAACTCCCAAGAAACCCAGTTATTCCAAAGTGTCCACTATAAAATCCTATAAAAATTTTCTATCGCATACAAACAAACAAGCCAAGATCTATCTACTAGATTGTAGCAACGAGTCGATGGAATAACTTACCCTCGAAGATTCCAAAGTGTTTAACGAGAGCGGATTCTCGTGGGTGATGTAGTCGTACTCTTCCCGATCTCAAGATCGTGTAGACGATCCTTCTGGCGTTGCGTTCCGGCAGCGCTTCCGTAGTCGGTCACACGTTCGGTACTCGACGAAGACCTTCCTCTCCCTTGTTCCAGCAGGCAGCGGAGGTTGTAGCACTCTCCTCGCGATTCCGGCAGCACAACGGCGTGGTACCGGAAGTAGAGGGGAGATCCCGCAGGGCTTCGCCTTAAGCCGGAGCGAGTATGGTGGAGTATGAGAGAGCTTTAGTGGTCTAGGGTTTAGACACACCAATTAGAAGGCTCTAATCCGAAGGATAGTGCAATTAGAAGCTCTAAACCAAAGCGGCTCTAAACCGGAGTCTAGGGCTAGGGTTTAGATTTAGAGGATAGGAACTTTTGTGTCTAGAGGAGGGAGCCCTGCCCCTCCTTTTATAGGTGGAGGGGCCGGCCGCGCCATGGGGAGGGAGGGGAGTCCCTCCCCAACTCGGCTTGGAGGAGGCGCACCGGTTGGAGGAGGGTCTCCCTCCCCAACTCGGTTTCCCTCTCTTTCCTCTTTCCCTCTTTCCAATTTTAGCCGTTTGACTTTTCAAACTTGCTATTTGACTTTTCAATTTAGGATTCAATTTAATCCTTTATTTGGAACAGCGAGAACACTTAGTACATGATGCAATCATCCCAATATGCAATGACACATTCATGTACCCCTTCCCTTCCGGAGTGCCGGACATTCCGGAACCTTCTAGAACATTCCTGATGAAAACACCGGAATCATTCCCGAACTCCGAAACGGGACTTTCCTTATATGAATCTTATTCTCCGGACCATTCCGGATCACCTCGTGATATCCCGGATCCCATCCGAGACTCCGAACAACATTCGGTCTCTTTCTCATAATACCATAACTACTCAAACAACGTCGAATCCTTAAGTGTGTCTCCCTACGGTTCGTGAATTATGCGGACATGATCGAGACACTTCTCCGAACAATAACCAATAGAGGAATCTGGAAATTCATATGGCTCCCACATATTTCTACGATTACTTTGCGATCGAATGAACCACTTACATACGATACCAATTTCCCTTTGTCTCACGATAGTTTACTTATCCGAGGTTATGATCGCCGGTATCTCTGCATACCTAGTTCAACCTCGTTACCGATAAGTACTCTTTTCTCGTTCCCGTGATATGTGATCCCTTGTGAGCCAGTCACATGCTTGCAAGCTAATTGGATGATATTCCACCGAGAGGGCCCCGAGTATATCTATCCGTCATATGGATGGACAAATCCCACTCTTGATCCATGTGTCTCAACCAATACTTTCCGAACACTCAATGCCACCTTTATAGCCACCCAGTTACGGTGTGGTGTTTGATGTCATCAAAGCATCCATCCGGTAAAGGTGATATGCATGATCTCATGGTAGAAGGAATTAGGTTACTATGTATCAGAAAGCATATAGCAATTGAACTAATGAAATGACTTGATCTTTATGCTACGCTTATCTATAGGAGTATGTCCACCATATCATTCTCCTAACGATATGATCTTGTTGTTGATAACATCTCAATGTTCATGATAGGGAAACCACAATCATTTATCAACCAACAAGCTAGTGATGTATAGAGGCTATACTAGGGACTTCAAATTAAGTTTACAAATCACACAAGTATCAATGTTTCCTTGTTAATACTATTATAGCATGAATGTAAACATTTATCATAAACACAAAGATATAATAATAACTATATTTATTATTGCCTCTAGGGCATATGTCCAACACTATGGACCCCGGTCCAATCTTTACCATTGATACATCTTCCACTGTTACTTGTTTACTTGCTGCAAACCATTACCTTCCACACCATACGTTTAATCCTTTGTTACAGAAAACCGGTGAGCTTGACAACCTCACTGATTCGTTGGGGCAAAGTCTTGAGTTTGTGTTGTGTAGGTCTCCGCGTTGCGTGCAACAATTGTGTGACGTTTCCTTCCTCCTACTGGTTCGATAACCTCGGTTTCTTACTGAGGGAAAACTTGGTGTTGTGCTGCTTCACACCCTGCTCTTGGGGTTCCCAACAGGCTTCACGTTAGCCATCAAGCACTTCCATAGAAAAAGTCCAGGACTCAGTTTCCACCAAATCACCAATGGTAAACCTCACACTTTTGGGGATTTCCACAAGATCAGTTGAAAGTACAAAGGAAGTCGCCTAGAGGGGGGGTGAAAAGGCTTTTAAAAATATTACGGTTTAGGCTCAAGTAAATGCGGAATAAAACTAACGTTTAATTTATTGAGCACAAAACCTAGCCACTAAGTTCACCTAGGTGCACCAACAACCTATGCTAAGCAATACAAGCAACTAGGTGATAGCAAGGTATAAATACTTCAAGCACGATGGATATCACAATGTAAAGTGCATAAGTAAAGGGTTCGGTTGAGAGATAACCGATGGACGCGGAGACGAAGGTTTGTTTCCTGAAGTTCACTTCCAAAGAAGCTACGTCTCCGTTGGAGAGGTGCGATGGCGCAATGCTCTCCGAACGCCACAAATGACTCACCTCGAGGTGTGGTGGCTCGATGCTCACCCAACGCCACACAAGGCCTCACCCCGGATGCGGAAGCATGCAACTCACCGACGCCACAAAAGGCTCACCCTATTCTCCCAAGTACGCACCACAAAAGGCGGGCACTTGCTCCACTATGGGACGCTTGAGGGCGGTCACCGAACCCGTACAAGATTGGGGCTAACTCCACAACTCAATTGGAGGCTCCCAACAACAAAGCCACAAAAGGCTACAATGCCACAAAAGGCCAACAAAGCAACAAGAGGATACAAGACCACAAAAGGTCAACAACCCAACCGCACAACCGTCTAGGGTTCCAAGGAACCCAAGAGAAACAATCTCACAAGCTTGAACTCGTCGAATCTCCGAGGAGAACTCAAACCTATGCACCAAATGCAAGGGCAAGTCCTTCTCTCCCAAATTCCAACAAAGCTACAAAAGCTATTGGGGGAATAAGGGAGGAAGAACACAAGAGGAGAACTCAAACCTATGCACCAAATGCAAGGGCAAGTCCTTCTCTCCCAAATTCCAACAAAGCTACAAAAGCTATTGGGGGAATAAGGGAGGAAGAACACAAGACTCTCCAAGATCTAGATCCCAATGATTCCTTCACAAAGAAGGGATTTGACTTGGGGGGATTGTAGATCTAGATCTCCTCTCTCAAATCCCTCAAAAAGATGCAAGAATCATAGGAGGGGAAAGGGGGAGGGAAAGCTTCTTCAAGGTTGACAACGGAGGAGAGAGAGAAAGCCAAGAACCAAGAAGAGAAGCTAGTACTCACGAAGGGGAAGAGGGGCCCCTTTTAAAGGGCTCCCAGATCTGCCCGTTATGGGCATTCGCGACACCTGGCCGGAACTTCCGGTGGGAGGCCGGAAGTTCCGGTGGCACCCAGCCAACGGTCGAAAACTGCGGAGCGAGAAACTGAAAAAAAAACGAATCATGGCCGGAACTTCCGGCTCTGGGCGGAAGTTCCGCCCAGCCTGGCTCCAACGGTCATCAGACCGTTGACGCCCACTCCAGAAGCGCAACCGGAAGTTCCGGTCAAAACAGACCGGAAGTTCCGGTGAACTTCCGATGCAAGTTCCGACAAAGTTCCGGCAAATAGAACACTTCAAAACAGAAGGTTACTGAACGTGAGAGGAAGAAGACCCGGAACTTCCACCGGAACTTTCGGCGGCAAAGATGCCCTAGCGGAACTTCCGGTGGGAAGCCGGAACTTCCGGTCAGGGAAATTCTAGAAACCAGAAAACCAGAAACGCAATAACTATTGCATCCGAACTCCAAACGGGATGAAACCAATTTTGTTGGAAAGATAATGACGAATAGAATCCAACAGAAAGGTGTGGAGAATCGAAATATTGGTATCACCTTGGGAGAAAATATCATGAATATATATGTGATCTATCCCCCAAGGTGTGGAGCCGGAAAACTCGCAAGATCAAAAACCGCAATAAGATATGCAAGTGAAATCCTTAGATGATGAGCTAGAGCTTGTTATGATGGTGACCACAAGCTCTAGATCCTCTGATGGACAAGAACCAAATAACAACCAAGAAAGATGATGCTATGAATGCAAAGGTTTGAGCTCTCTCCGAACGATGCAGACGGGACGCCCGCTTGAGAGCCCCTCTTGATAGCACGGCTATCTATCCTAAACCCGGTCTCCCAACTAACAATACGAGACCGGCAAAAGAAAAGCCCTATCAAGAACATACCTTTGCCTTGAGCATCCCACTTGAACTTGATGTAGACCGTCTTGTTCTTCTATAGTGGGAACACCTTTCTTGGATGCTCTTGCTTGATGAAGATGAAGACTTGCAAATTGCTCCCCCATACTCCATGGGGAAACCTCTTGTTTGAACTTGTCTTCATCATTCCATGAGCACGAGGATGGCAAGCTTCAAGCATGAGATCTTCTAGAGATGGCGCATCTTGAGCTCTCCCTTCTTCATCCCTACTTGAGGTTGATCCATCTTGATGCAACTCTTTGCACAAGCCTTGATCGACCTTCAAGCTCCTTCTTTCTTCATGATTCCAATGGGCACAAAGCCCTTGGACATTTCTTCATCTTCCAACCTCGAGGCCAACACATGGCCCAAGCGATGCCATTGGACAAACCTACAAGTGAAACTCAATTTACACATTAGTCCATAGAGATTGTCATTAATTACCAAAACCACACATGGGGGCATACATGCCCTTTCATCAGTGACCCTAACTTTTGCCAAAATTCTTACTTTTTGATCAGGGTCCTCTCCCACAAGAGCACCTTTCCAATATCAGCAAAAATAGAATTCAGGTCTTCAGTGTGCCAGTGGTCTAGAGGCGGCCCAACAAGCATGACCCAACACTCATTGTTGAATTGGGTCCTCCTCCAACTTTCCCCTCCTTATGCTTAACCAAAGAAACATGGACATTTTGGAAAGGGATGGGGATGGCCGCAATGAGACGGTCCCTATCACTGACATGATGGAACTGAACATAGGCCGCACCAAAGGGACAAGCCTGAATGTCCCGAGAATCCACACGGACCTCATTGTTGA
This sequence comes from Avena atlantica, assembly GCA_910589765.1. Classification (NCBI taxonomy): domain Eukaryota; kingdom Viridiplantae; phylum Streptophyta; class Magnoliopsida; order Poales; family Poaceae; genus Avena; species Avena atlantica. Next base: position 501,187,890 of record OU342736.1, on the reverse strand, counting down.
GGAAATCAAGCATTACATCATGAATATTAGCAAAGGTAACCTGACCAGGAGGGAGGGGATTAATGGTGGCGATAGCATACTGTTCATGCGCCTTAGGTCTGTGCGGAACAACCACCCGCTTAACTCTTGTTCTTCCCACGACCTGCATAATCTAGAAACCCTCCGACAGAAACGGCACAAGGTCAATCGGAATGTTTGCCATTGTCACAGACTTCGCCGACGACGAGCGAGGCAGAGGAGTTGGGGTTTCTGCAGGCGAGGGAGTTGAGGAGACAGAATTTCCGGCAGATGTTTTTGCATAGAAATGGAGAAGTCCCTGAAGCAGTTGTACACAGCAGGTCGGGAATTAGGCAAAACGGAATGGGCCTTGAACCACCCCAAGAAAGAATTGTCGGGCCACGTTCATTTTGGGAAAGTTGGAAATTTCAGAAAAGGAATAGGACTAGGCAATTTAATTGCCACGCGATTATCGCCATCTTTGGGCCTGACAGGCGTTACAGCTGATTTAATACCGCCATCAGCGAGAGCCTTAGCGTAAGACCGACCATGATTAGGCAAATTAATGCCACGATTATTTTTTCCAACCGTGCCGGGCGAGGAATCCGCAACTGCAACCGGAAATTCAAGTCGCTGGAAGACCGACTGCACCTTTTTCACATACTTGATCAGAGGAGATTTTTTTCGGACTTTTCTTTTTGTACATGACAGTTTTCTAATCTTCATCAGATTCCTTGTAAAATTCCTTCTCTTCAAAAATCCAATCGAAAATGATTCATAAGAAAATTAGAAAATTCCTTCTCTTCAAAAATTACCCCCAAAGGTTAATATGCATCACAAATGATTCATAAGAAAATTTTGAAATATTGTAAATTTCAAAACTCACAGCCCTCGAAGCAATCGAAAATCTAAAAGTTATATCTTGAAGGGATCTCACTTGAAATTTTGATGCCAATCCTCCAAAACAAGCTTGAAGTGCAATGCCAACAGTATGAATGTCCAGCTTAAAATTTGCCCTTCCAAATGAACAGACCAAAAAGAAAGGTTTCCTTCTGAAACCTCCAAGGAAATTGACTTGATGCTTGAATTTCTTATAGAGAGTTTTCTCAAATTCCTGCCCTAAAGAGAAATCCAGGGCAGGGTGCTTAACTGACTGATCAGCATGAGCAACATCTTTAGAAGGAACATTGGAGAAGTCCAGGGCCTTTGGCACGATCAAATTAGATTTGGACAGATTATCCAAGACAGAAGAGCTTGGCAAGATTTGAGCACCCACAACAACCCTTTTAACATTAAGATCAATAGTCACACCAGACGCCACCAATTCATTTTTGATCAAATACCGAGCATCAATAATCACCTCATTGTGATTGAGAAGAACCAATCTTTTGGCACTAGGAAAAAGCATCAAGAACCCTTTAGTCTGCCCCAGATCATTAGCCGGCAAAGAGGAGCAAAGAGCATGCCATTTAAACCCAGGGTCTTCATCTGACCCAGAGATGGTAGGAGATCTACCAAGAAATCCAGATGAGGGAACCAAAAGATCATTGACACGAGAGAGATGAGAGGGGAACCTCAAAACAGATCCAATAGAAATCTTCTCCCCATTTTCCAAACATCTTCCCTCAAGAGGAGAGTCTTTGGCATTGAGAAGAACTAGCCAAGAATCATCCGAGAGAACAAGCGATCGCTCAATAAACTTACCACACGTGGTCACACCAGAGTAGGTGATCTTCCAACAGCAACCAACGTATAAGCATTTTTGTGTATGGTGGAGGAGAGGGAACGCTTCACATCGCTCCCGCGTGGGCGACAGAAGCAGCGACCTAACCTCCCTCCTGCCTCCCACCCTACCCTCTCTCCCTCTTGCCGCTGCCGGGCAAAGCCCGCGTGGTGCCGGTAGCGGCTGCCTTCCCTTACCCAGCGCGAGGAGATCTAGGGCGGGGCGTCATGAACCTCGGCGTGCGGTTCTATTCGGCGGGACTCAGACGAGGCCTGGCGTGGTGACGACCGGCGAGCGGCGTCGGGGGTGGCTCCCTGCATCTAGAGGCGGCGGCTGATGGTGGGGCTCTCGGCTGCTACAGCCGGAGGTGGCAGGGGCCAGAGCTTGCACCGGCCTACAAGTCTTGAGCGGCGGCGGTGGTTTGAAGCTTCAATGGGCCCTCCTTTGCGAATGGGTGGTGCAGGGGCGAACCGGAACGGGCCGGATGGTACCAGGCGGAGTTGGCCTAGTCGGCGACGCCCTTGCCATCGGCCTAGATCTGGCCCATTCAGGCCTCATTAGGGTTGGACGAGCCCTGCTTTCCAATGGTTTCAGGGGATCCGGGCAGAGCTTGGAGCCTACCCCTTGGTCCTGGTGGACTACGATGCTGGATCCGGGCCGATGGGCCTAGATCCGGTGACCGCCTGGCAGCTCACCTCGAGCTACAGAGTTGACTTGCAGGGCTCGTCATTCTGATCTATCTATGTCCTGTTTGGCTAGACTGTCCTAGTACGCATGTTCCGAGGGAGGTGTCGTGGTGGTCTCTGCCACATGGTTTGTGCGAGATCTTGGAAGCCAGGGCGGCGGTGCCATAAGGAGGACTGCGCAGACGTCTCAATGGCGGGGTGGTGTTGCGGTGGTGATGGCTCATCTCTTTGGAACATGGGGGTGGCGAGGAGTGGGAATTGGGAGATCCTGGTGGTGGCAGCGCCCATATCGCATTTGGAAGCTCGGCTCGAGGATTGGTGGTGTCTGATATACCGAATGTGGCGAGAGTTTTTTCATGCGAAAGCCTAGCTCTTCGGCACCGACAACGGCGACACCTATGGGTGTCGTGACCCTCTTGGGGGCGTTGTTGTGGCTACTCTCACCCATTAGAGCTTCGGGTGAAAACCCTAGACCCTCATGGTCTTGGCGGTGACGGCGTTAGCATCGTTACCTTCTTGGAGGCGTTGTCGTGGAGCTTCGGCCTCCTAGTTCCATTGTCTTCAGTGGCAAGCTAGATGCTTCTTAGGCTTCATTGTAGTTTATCTTTGATCTGCTTGTAAGAGGAACTCCTCATCACTTTGAATCGGTTTGGCCGTGTGGCTTTATTTATAAAACTGTGCGAAAGCCTATTTCTCGAGCGTTTTGTGTATAAAAATGATTTACGTATTCTTAGAGTGAATATTTGATAGACTCTAATTTTGTTTCGAAAAAGGGATAACTAATACAAAGAATAATTTGTATTAGTGTAGAACTATGTAACCCGTCCGTCTAGGACTTCCCCTGTAACCCTATGTTATGGTGCCTTTATAAGTTGGCCAACAGTAGCCCTTAGGATATAATATTTATGCAACACAACTCACACACACCGAACCATATATAAAATCCATCTAACTCGGCGATATTGCCCTTATAGTGATTTATAATAGCAGTCGGATCTGTCCATCGTTGTGGAATCTAAACCCATGTAAGCTGTGTCACCCCATTCCCGGATGCTCGTCGCCTTCGTCCCCACCTCTATAAACCCTATGTGAGGACCCATCATGGCATACTCATCAGCAAAACCATGACAGTTGGTGCCCTCTTTGGGTAAGAGGCGCGTGGAGCGTGGATCTGAGAGATATGCACATTCTTAGGCATCAGCGACACCATTGCCATCGGACGCGTCCTATACGCCGGAAACATACCCATTGTCCGTGATGATCACATCTAGACTCCGGTTAAGGAGTACGTGTTGGGCCACGTAGAGATAAAACAAAACTTTTCCCGTCTAACACGGTGATCCCAAGATTTAGCTGAGGTAGAAGACCACGAGGATTACCACTAGTCGCATAGTTGCATAATTGATGAAGCACGTTTATTGAATGCAGTGCAACACTCACGATCTGATCCAATCCTGATGGTCATGGTGCTGATTGTATGGCACCGCTGCTGGTATCCACACGCACAAGGAGGAGCGCCGACGGTGGACTGCTAGGTCCAATATGGCGGCAGGACTGATGTGGATGTAGGGTTTCCAACATATGAAATGACCTAACCGTCCACCCTTCTGGGTTTCTGCGCCCAGTATATATAGGGAGTGAAAGTGGGCTCCACTTGTGTCTCATTCACTAAAGCCCATATTATTCACCGTGAGCCTAACTCAGTCCAAATCCGGCTCGGGTCTAACCCAACCATATTTGTAGTTCAGATCCGATCCGAACTTGCTCCCCCTCTTAAGTGTGTGACCCCATAGGCTCATGGAAAATTGGACACGATTGGAGTCCAACTCTCAATCGATCAGTCGATTGAGTCTCCTAGTAGAATGTGCCGACTCCCAAGTACCAAAGAGTCATGACGACAAGCCTTTACAATGTGACTTGCGTCCGAGTCCCCTTTGCCTTACGATATACCTTGTCGGACTATAGGCAAATAATCGTCATCCCTTAAATAGTCTGAATCTCTTCTCGATCCGAGATAAGTGATCCATCCGACTAACTCTTAGTCGATTGCCTTGTTTAACACTTAACCGAGTCGCGCATGGCCATGCTTTCTAACATGGGTATGGCCCATCGGGTCCCTATATTTAGTTACCCTAGGCGCATAAAATCTTATGCCCCACGAAGGCCTAACAAAGTACAAGAAGCACCCGACGAAATAAAAGCTTTCCTTGTCTCCCAAGGAATATTATGGAACCGACATAGAGTTTGTAATGTAAACATAAACTTCTAACCTCTCCAGCTACGGATCTAGGACCCAGCCTCGCATATAAATGTTGTAGATATGCCCAAGAGGCAATAATAAAGTGGTTATTATCATATCTTCATGCTTATGATAAATGTTTACATACCATGCTATAATTGTATTAACCGAAAACATTAATACTTGTGTGATTTGTATTCATAAAAGAGTCCCTAGTAAAGCCTCTTGTTAAACTAGCTTGTTGGTTAATATATGATCATGGTTTCCTGATCATGAACATAGAGATGTTATTAACAACAGGGTCATATCATTAGGATAATGATGTGGTGTACATACTCCTATAGTTAAGCGTAGCATAAAGGTCAAGTCATTTAATATAGTTCACTTGCTATAAGCTTTCTGACACATAGTAAGCTAATTCCTTCGACCATGAGATCATACTAATCACCATCACCGGAAGGATGCTTTGATGACATCAAACACCACACCGTAACTGGGTGGTATAAAGGTGGCATTGAGTGTTCGGAAAGTATGTGTTGAGGCACATGGATCAAGATTGGGATTTGTCCATCCATATGACGGATAGATATACTCTGGGCCCTCTCGGTGGAATGTCATCCAATTAGCTTGCAATCATGTTACGTGCTCACAAGGGATCACATGTCATGGGAGCGAGAAAAGAGTACTTATTGGTAACAAGGTTGAACTAGGTATGCAGAGATATCGATGATCAAACCTCGGATAAGTAAACTATCGTGAGACAAAGGGAAATTGGTATCGTATGTAAATGGTTCATTCGATCACGAAGTAATCATAGAAATATGTGGGAGCCATATGAATTTCCAGATTCCTCTATTGGTTATTGATCGGAGAAGAGTCTCGATCATGTCTGCATAATTCACGGACCGTAGGGAGACACACTTAAGGATACGATGTTGTTAGTAGATATGGAATGTGAGTAAAGAGACCGAATGTTGTTCGGAGTCTCGGATGGGATCCGAGATATCACGAGGAGATCCGTAAAGGTCTGGAGAATAAGATTCATATAAGGAAAGTCCAATTTCGGAGTTCGGGAATGATTCCGGTGTTTTCACCGGAATGTTCTAGAAGGGTCTAGAAGGTTCACCGATCCGGAAGGGGGAGGGTACATGGATGTTTCATGACAAAGTGTAATGGTTGCATCATGTACTAGGTCACTTGGCTGGACACTTGGAAGAGAGAAATCAAACTCTAATTTGAAAGTCAAAAAGGCAGTTTGAAAAAGTCAAATCCCAACATGGTTTCCGAGTTATGGAGGGTTTCTGAGTTAGGGAGGGTTTCCACCTGGGTTGGGAACACCCTTGGACCCCCCACCTATATGAGGAGGGGTAGGGGCGCACCCCAAGGTATCCCCCTTGCCCTAGGCGCCCAAGAAACCCTAGGTTGGCCGCCGCCCCCCTCTCTAGTTGCGACCAATCTAGATCTCCTCTAAACCGCTATTGACTAGCTAAACTCTAGTTGCTAGCTACCTCTAAACCTTGGCCCTCTAAACCCTAGATCGCCAGTTCTCCCTCTACTCCACCATACTCGCTCCGTCTTAGGCGAAGCCCTGCGAGATCTTCCCTCTACTTCCGACACCACGCCGTCGTGCTGCCGGAATCGCGAGGAGAGAGCTACAACCTCTGCTGCCTGCTGGAACAAGGGAGAGGAAGGTCTTCATCGAGTACCGTACGTGTGACTGACTGCGGGAGTGCTGCCGGAACGCGGCGCCGGAAGGATCGTCTATGCGATATTGAGATCGGCAAGTGAACGACTACATCACCCACGAGAATTTGCTCTCGTTAACCGCTTTGGATCTTCGAGGGTTAGTACTCTATCAACTTGTTGCACCGATCTAGTAGATAGATCTTGGCTTGATCATAGATTAGATCTTGATTGTGTGTTCATGCGGTAGAATTTTTTTGTTTTCCATGCTACGAACCCCTACAGTGGTATCGGAGCCGTGTCTATATGTAGATCTGTTGCACGAGTAGAACACAATGGTCATTGTGGGCGGTGGTGCTTTTATTATCAATTGCTCCTTGTGTACTTTGCATCTTGTGGTATTGTGGGATGAAGCGGCCTGGGCTAACCTTACATGACATCGTTCATGAGACTTTCTCCACGCTCGACATGCAACTTGTATTGCATAAGTGGCTTTGCGGGTGTCTGTCTCTCCCATCATAGTAAGGATTCAATTTACAATGGACACTTGATAGTTCAAGCATCAACGTTGTGGTTCTTGTTCGTAAGTTAGAACGACACTTATTGAAAGCCCCAAACCATGTAAAACATGCAAAGAAAATTAGAGGAGTCTAACTTTGTTTTGCAGGGGTGTGCTGTGATGTGATATGGCCATGATTGTGATTATATATGATGTATGCAATGTTTCTTATTGTAAGTCGGCAACCGGCAGGAGCCATATGGTTGTCTTTTAATTTCGTCTAGGCCTACGTTTCTATTATTCAAAGTAGTTGTAATAGTTGATGCTGGTGGACGACAACCATGGAGCGGCGCCATTAACCTTGACGCCACACCAGTGATGATGGAGATCATGTTCGTGCTTGAAGATGGAGATCGGAAGCACAAGAAGAAAGGCCATATCATATCACATATTTTGAATTGCATGTGATGTTAATCCTTTTATGCATCTTGTATTGCTTAGTTCGCGATGGTAGCATTATAAGATGATCCTTCTCAAAAAAATATCAAGTTATAGAGTGTTCATCCTTAGTAGGCACCGTTGCCAAAGCTCATTGTTTCGAAGCACCACGTGATGATCAGGTGTGTTAGATTCTGCGAGTGTATACAATGGGAGCAAGCCAGATTTGCCCATGCGGAAGCTAAGGTTTGATCTTGACGAGCCTAGCATGTACAGACATGGTCTCGGAACACGGAATACCGAAAGGTAAATCATGAGTCATATAGATGATATGATAAACATGATGATTGTTCGCCTTTGGAACTATACCATGTCACGTGATGATCGTACTTGGTGTACTGAATTTGGTTCATGTGATCACTAAAACAATGTGAGGGATATTTTTTTAGTGGGAGTTCAATAGCAATATGATTAAAAGTTGAACACTATTTATCATAAATTAAATCAAAGTAAATTTGCATAGTTGTTGTAGTAATTGGCATCCGCTTACCACCTTGCTCTTAGTTATAATTGAGATAATAGAACTATAGAATTCTGGTTAGTTACTTTACAAACTGGTATCGAATTGTTTTAAAGTGTTAATCTAAAGTTTAAAAGTCCTATTGCAAACTTTCAGTAAGTTCCGGTTACTCTATGAAGTTTAATAATTGGTATTAAATCAAGAGTGACAATTCCAGTGTTAGTATATAAGTATCATGTTTGTCTCCATGATTCTTGATATTCAAAAGATTGTTTTAATATCAAGGTTATCTAATATCTGAAAGAGTTGTTTCAGAAACCATGATGTATGGAAGATATTGCGATATCTAGAATGATGTTTTGGTTGCAACATGAGAGAGTATAATATGTCAAAGTTTATGTTCTCATATTTGATGACAATTTGAAAAAGGTTGGAGACGCTTGTCGTCCTAATCCTCCAAAAGGTTTTGGAGAGCAACATTATACTCACGATTCACCGTTATAAAGCTAAAAGTAGCTTGATCATGAATAGTTCCATGATAAGGGTGAATATTTGATAAAATGTTTGCTACACTAAAAGATTACTAAAGAATGGAATTTGAAAGAACACCAAGTATTTGATGATGGTGATATACTTCAAAGTACAAGTCCAAAGACAATGGTATTTAACTATACATGCTTTGGACTATGTGTCATGTGTATGGCTCCACTATTGATGTTGATAGATTCTTTCGAACAGAAAAGGAAATACTGAAAGAGAATCTCAGAAATATATAGCAGAAAAGAAAAGACTAGAATTGTTCATCTTAGGTATATAGAGGATATACATGTTATGGCTATATTCTTTGCTTATTAAAAAATGTGGTTCTTAAGTATTGGATACTGAATTTGTTGGTGTGAATCGTCATACGAAACAACACAATTCATAAACTACAATGGCCTAAGTAACTAGCAAAAGAATATGTGATGATGTTCATCAAGAACAAATAAAGGGTTGTTGCATTGCTCGTTAACAACAAAGCTTGCCTTCAAGATTTGTTTTATCAGGTATTATGAGAACAAAAGGGTTGTACAAATAATTGTAGTAATCCATAAAAGATGGATGATTTACAAATCTCGTTGGATAAATCACATCCATAAAATATTGCTAAAAATGTCGAAAGACAATTGATAAGAAAGATCACTTAGGAAGTGACATCGCCGTTTAAATTATATTGGAAAGAAAACATGAAGAAACTCCATGTGGATGGAATTTTGGAGTCTTTTGATTTTTGATCAAATGATGCTTGTGAAATTTTCCTAGAGATAATTAAAACTCCGCTCATAGGCCAAAGGGAACGGATTACTAGCTTATTGGAACTTGTATATATTGTTGTATGAAGTCCATTATGCGTAGTCAAGAGCAATAGATTTCAACTTCATATGATTTCTCCGTAAATTTGGGTTAATATATGAATATTTACTTAATAAGGATGAAGTGTGAAACATTTGAAAACTTTAAAGACTTTCAAGATGAAGTGCAAAATTAATGTAACAAGAAAATAAATAATTTATGATAGGATCATAAAGGAAGATATTTGAGTTATAAAGTTTAGCATAACACCTAAGATTTGAGGAATCGTTCCATGGATTTGCGTTTCCTGAAACACCATATGAGTATGGAATAATCGAGATATGCAATGAAACCTTTTTTGACATGGTAATATCAAAGGTGTAATTGATAAAACTACCATTATATTTTAAAGATTAAAGCTTTAGAGACTACCATTTTTCCCACTGAAAAGAGCTCCATCATAATTCGTTGAAATGACACCATATAAAGTTATGGTTTGGGATAAAACCCAAGTTGTCCTTTCTTAAACATTGGTATGCTATGCATAAGAAAGATGTTTGCAACCAAAATCGGATGAACCTATCTTTGTATGTTATTTTGAATAACCGTTGAGTATTCCTCCATAACACCAAAGACAAAAATGTTTGTCGCTTAGAACATCAAGTTTATTTGAGAAAGGAATTTTCCGTGAAAAGTTAAGTGGGAGGACAATAGAACTTTGATAAGGTTAAAAGAACCTTAGCTATATGTGCAAAGTTGCGCAGCACTAAAAAGTGTTCCGGAGGCAGCAACAACGCTCATGGCTCACGTGCCTCAAAGGTGGTGGTCACGGAGGTCTAAGTTCCTATTGAAACAAGTAGGTCGGGTAACCAATCAAATACCAAGATTTGAGAGTTAAATCATTATTTGATAATAATGATCCGACTACATGGAAAGAAGCGATGATGGGACCTGACTCTGTCAAATGGTTTGAAGCCATAAAATCCGTGATAGTTCCATATACGAGAGATCAAGCTTTGAACTTGAAAGACCCTCTAAAAAGGTGCAAGACCTTACAATCGTGTTTGGATCTATAAAGAAATAGACATGGATGTTTCACATCTATGAAATTATCGACATGTCGGGAAAGAGTTCACGACAATGTTCAAAGAGTTGACTATGACAAGATCTGATCTTTCATTAAGCGATATTTAGTCTAGACAGATTAATGTAGAAACCAATACATATAATTTTGTTATGTGGTAGTTGAATAAACAAAACAAGTTCTTCTAATAGAATGGTTACCTAGGACGTGTGCATGACACGGTCCAAAGGGTTTTGTTAATTCAAAGGATGCTAAAAGCATATGCAAACTTCAATGGTTGAAGTAAGCATCGCGGAGTTGGAATATTCACTATGATGAAACTGTTAAAAGAGTTTAATTTCATCAGAGACGATTAAGATGGTTGCATTTGCAAGAAATTAAGTGGGAGCGCTAAGACATGTTTCTAATACATTATGTGGAAGAGATATTGTTGATTGGAAATGATGTATATTTTTATTGACACGGGTTAAGAATTTCATCTCGATGAAAGGCTTAGGCAGAACCCGAATATTTGGCATCAATGTCTATATGGATAAATTGAGACGCGAATACGGTTGTGCCAGAAGTACATAGATGAGATATTGAATGAGTTCAATATAGAAACTACAAGAAAGGTTCTTGTTGCACAGGAAGGATTGAATAAAGATTCAAGTATTTATTATACTTGATATATAAAATCACAAAGAGTACTTTATCAATCATGCTGTGATGTGTACAAATCCAGATATGTCCTATGCTCTAAATGTTATGAGCGTATACCAGAATGATTCATAAGATGATTATTGGATGATAGTAAAGATACTCTTATGATCTTTTAGAAGAACTAAGAATATATTATTTTGTAGAAGTGACAAATAGATGGTTAGTTCATTGTAAAAGTATTACATTGATACTAGTTTTCACAAAGTACAAATTAAGTTTATCTCTATCTAAACTAAGGGTGGCACAATATGATGGAAAGTAAGTTCCATAATGGATTTGGATGAGTTCCAAAGTTAAGACATTATGACAGATACTACAACAAAAGGCTAAGTATATGACTGCTATAATAGCAGCAAAAGAGGGCATTTGTGTCAAGTAGTTTGTTATCAAACTAGGTGTAGTTCACAGCGGGATAGTACTATGACAATATATTGTATGACAATGTTATCAACATGTTTTAACCCCAAGGAACTAAAGGTCTCACCAAAGGACCAAATTTATACAAAGCCATCTCATTAGAGAATGAGTGATGCGTAGAGACGCAAAGACATGCAATTAGACATGGACCTGAAAGTGTCGGATCCAGAGATCAGTTGACCACTAGCAATCGTGTAAATACAACACCGGAAAGTCATAGGTGTTGAATGCACAAAGGTTTGAAACTAGATTATTGACTCTAGTGCAAGTGGGAGACCGTTGGAGATATGCCCAAGAGGCAATAATAAAGTGGTTATTATCATATCTTCATGCTTATGATAAATGTTTACATACCATGCTATAATTGTATTAACCGGAAACATTAATACTTGTGTGATTTGTAAACATAAAAGAGTCCCTAGTAAAGCCTCTTGTTAAACTAGCTTGTTGGTTAATATATGATCATGGTTTCCTGATCATGAACATAGAGATGTTATTAATAATAGGGTCATATCATTAGGAGAATGATGTGATGGACATACTCCTATAGTTAAGCGTAGCATAAAGATCAAGTCATTTAATATAGTTCACTTGCTATAAGCTTTCTGATACATAGTAACCTAATTCCTTCGACCATGAGATCATGCTAATCACCATCACTGGAAGGATGCTTTGATGAAATAAAACACCACACCGTAACTGGGTGGCTATAAAGGTGGCATTGAGTGTTCAGAAAGTATGTGTTGACGCACATGGATCAAGATTGGGATTTGTCCATCCATATGACGGATAGATATACTCTGGGCCCTCTCGGTGGAATGTCATCCAATTATCTTGCAAGCATGTGACTGGCTCACAAGGGATCACATATCACGGGAACGAGAAAAGAGTACTTATTGGTAACGAGGTTGAACTAGGTATGTAGAGATACCGATGATCAAACCTCGGATAAGTAAAGTATCATGAGACACAGGGAAATTGGTATCGTATGTAAATGGTTCATTCGATCACGAAGTAATCATAGAAATATGTGGGAGCCATATGAATTTCCAGATTCCTCTATTGGTTATTGATTGGAGAAGAGTCTCGATCATGTCTGCATAATTCATGAACCGTAGGGAGACACACTTAAGGATACAATGTTGTTAGTAGATATGGAATGTGAGTAAAGAGACCGAATGTTGTTCGGAGTCTCGTATGGGATCCGAGATATCACGAGGATATCTGGAATGGTCCGGAGAATAAGATTCATATAAGGAAAGTCCAATTTTGGAGTTCGGGAATGATTCCGGTGTTTTCACCGGAATGTTCTAGAAGGGTCTAGAAGGTTCAACGATCCGGAAGGGGAAGGCTACATGGATGTGTCATGAAAAAGTGTAATGGATGTATCATGTACTAGGTCACTTTGCTGGACACTTGGAAGAGAGAAATCAAACTCTAATTTGAAAGTCAAAAAGACAGTTTGAAAAAGTCAAATCCCAACATGGTTTCTGAGTTAGGGAGGGTTTCTGTGTTAGGGAGGGTTTCCACCTGGGTTGGGAACACCCTTGGACACCCCCCACCTATATAAGGAGGGGTAGGGGCGCACCCCAAGGTATCCCCCTTGCCCTAGGCGCCCAAGAAACCCTAGGTTGGCCGCCGCCCCCTCTCTAGTTGCGACCAATCTAGATCTCCTCTAAACCGCCACCGACTAGCTAAACTCTAGTTGCTAGCTACCTCTAAACCTTGGCCCTCTAAACCCTAGCCGGTGCTCCCTCTACTCCACCATAATCGCTCCGGCTTAAGCGAAGCCCTACGGGATCCCCCTCTACTTCCGACACCACGCCGTCATGTTGCCGGAATCGTGAGGAGAGAGCTACAACCTCTGCTGCCTGCTGGAACAAGGGAGAGGAAGGTCTTCATCGAGTACCGTACGTGTGACCGACTGCGGGAGCGCTGTCGGAACGCGGCGCCGGAAGGATCGTCTATGCGATCTTGAGATCGGCAAGTGAACGACTACATCACCCACGAGAATTTGCTCTCGTTAACCGCTTTGGATCTTCGAGGGTTAGTACTCTATCAACTTGTTGCACCGATCTAGTAGATAGATCTTGGCTTGATCATAGATTGGATCTTGATTGTGTGTTAATGTGGTAGAAAATTTTGTTTTCCATGCTACGAACCCCTACAATAAAGGCTGGGAGGACCTGGCGGAGAGGGCACCTTAGTTTTTCTTGCAATCTGATGGCTCAGATATGTAGAGCTCGTTGGGAATCCCAAGAGGAAGGTATGATGAGCACAGAAGCAAGTTTCCCTCAGATATGAAACCAAGGTTATCAAACCAGTAGGAGTAAGTGATGTCTACGCACTTCTATTCTTGTAGACAGTTGTTGGGCCTCCAAGTGCAGAGGTTTGTAGAACATCAGCAAGTTTCCCTTAAGTGGATTACCCAAGGTCTATCGAACTCAGCGAGGAAGTGGTCAAAGGTATTCCCTCTCAAGCAATCCTACAATCAAGATACAAGAAGTCTCTTGTGTCCCCAACCACTAGTGGAAACGAGGTCTTTTGTTGATCCCGAAAAAGGGCTTTAACACCGGTTCTTCTACGAACCGGTGTTAAAGGGGAGGCCGTACCAGCGTGGTCCCTGCGGCAAAAAAGGAGCCCCCCTTTAACACCGGTTCATGCCACGAACCGGTGTTAAAGGTCCCTGCAACAGTGGCCCGCGCACCCCCCCCCCTTTAACACCGGTTCGTGGCATGAACCGGTGTTAAAGGGGGGGCTATATAAGACACTACCCCAGCCCACACACACCCCACTCTTCCATTCTTTCACATTTTGGAGCCTAGCAAGAGGGTGTGAAGAGTGCTAGTTTGTGTTTTTTTCATATGCACAAGAGGTGTTCGACGAAATGCCCGAGAGCTCAAAATAAGTTTTCTTGTTGCTCTTTCCGTCTCGGTCGAGGTCGGCAACTATAGTTTCATGTGTCATTGATGTACTATATATATAAATGGTCATCTCCCTATTATTTTTGATATATACTACATATTAATGCAGATGAACCGGCAATGGATGTACGGTGACCGCCGCACTTCCGAGTACATTACGGGCCTCCAAAATTTCATCGTTGTGGCTAATGCAAACCGTGGTCACAATGGTTTTATGTGTTGTCCGTGTGTTCACTGTCAGAACAAGAAAGACTACTCAAATACCAGAACCATTCACGCCCACCTGCTTCGATCCGGTTTCATGCCCAGCTATAATTGTTGGACCAAGCACGGAGAAAAAGGGGTTGTGATGGAAGACAACGAAGAAGAAGAGGATGATGACAACTATCATAATATGTATCCTGAATATGATGATAATGCAACGGGGGTAGATAATGAAGATCAAGAGGGAGCAGATGGGCCTGCTGATGATGATCTTGGTCGGGACATTACTGATGCAAAGGAAGAATGTGAAACTGAAAAGGAGAAGGAGAAGCTGGAGCAGATGTTAAAGGATCACAAAACATTGTTCTATCCATCTTGCGAAGATGGCCACAAAAAGCTAGGTGCCACACTGGATTTGCTGCAATGGAAGGCAGAGAATGGTGTGACTGACAGCGCATTTTCAAAGTTGTTGGTAAAAATGAAGAATCTTCTTCCAAGAAATAATGAGTTGCCCGACAGTACATACCAAGCAAAGAAGGTTGTCTGCCCTCTAGGATTAGACGTGCAGAAGATACATGCCTGCATTAATGACTGCATCCTCTACCGCGGTGAGAAGTACGAGAATTTGGATGCATGCCCGGTATGCACTGCACTGCGGTATAATATCAGACGAGACGATCCTGGCGATGTTGAGGGCGAGGCCCCTAGGAAGAAGGTTCCCGCCAAGGTTATGTGGTATGCTCCTATAATACCACGGTTAAAACGTCTCTTCAGAAATAAAGAGCATGCCAAGTTGTTGCGATGGCACATGGAAGACCGTAAGAAAGACGCGATGTTGAGACACTCCGCTGATGGGTCACAGTGGAGAAAAGTCGAGCGAGAGTACCCGGACTTTGCACGTGACACAAGGAACTTAAGGTTTGGTCTAAGTACAGACGGCATGAATCCTTTTGGTGAGCAGAGCTGCAGTCACAGCACCTGGCCTGTGACCCTATGTATCTAAAACCTTCCTCCATGGTTGTGTATGAAGAGGAAGTTCATTATGATGCCAGTGCTCATCCAAGGCCCGAGGCAACCCGGCAACGACGTTGATGTGTACCTAAGGCCATTAGTTGAAGAACTTTTACAGCTGTGGACCAAACCAGGTGTACGTATGTGGGATGAGCACAAAGGGGAGCCATTTGACCTACGAGCATTGCTTTTCGTAACCATCAATGATTGGCCTGCTCTTAGTAACATTTCAGGGCAGACAAACAAGGGATACAATGCATGCACACACTGTTTAGATGATACTGAAAGTGTATATTTGGATAAATGTAAGAAGGTTGTGTACCTAGGGTATCGCCGATTTCTTCCGAACCTGCATCCAGTAAGAAAGAAAGGCAAGCATTTCAAACGTCTGGCAGAACCCCGGAGGAACCCCGGAGCAACCCGGCAACGACATTGGTGTCTCCAACCGGGACTAAAGGTTCATCTTTAGTCCCGGTTGGTGTCTCCAACCGGGACTAAAGGTTCATCTTTAGTCCCGGTTGGTGACACCATCCGGGACAAGGTACACGCCGCACGACATAATGTCGACACTCACCCCTATTATTAGTGCTGACTCGTGTTTTATCCCGGTTGGTGTCTCCAACCGGGACTAAAGGTTCATCCCGCCATTTTTCTTCCCGCCAGTTCTTCTTCCCGCCATTTTTCTTCCCGCCAGTTCTTCTTCCCGCCATTTTTCTTCCCTCCAGTTCTTCCCGCTAGTTCACTATATATATGTAGGGGGTTGGCCTCCATTGTCATTGCACATCTCTAGACTCATATCTGCAACCTCATCACTCTTTCCCATGGCTTCCACCGTAGCACTAACCCCCAGGGAGGCGGAGGCGCTTTGCGCCTCGAACTACCCCTACCCGCCGGGCTACTGTGTCCCCGTCGGCTGGATGCTGAGCGTCGGAGGCGTGCCAGTTCCTCCTGTCCCTCTAGGTGTGGCGCGCCGGATGGCCATCACGAACCACTACTACTTCGAGCTCATGCCGGAGCAGCGGAGGAATCCCAGATGGCATCCCGACTATTTCCCTACTTGGGAAGCCTTCTTCGTGGATCGGCGTGAGAGGACGCTCGCCAGGCACGAGGAGGACAACCCACCTCCTCCTAATTTCAACGAGGTCGGCCGTCGGCTATGGTGGCGCGGTCGGACTCTCCAGAGCGTCATGGCCTATGACACTACCGCCGACTCTAACCCCCGTCTGCGCTACCCTCAAGTCCAGCCCACGCGCTACCCTCAAGTCCATCCCACGCGTACTCTCCAGAGGTTCAATTACGGCGACCCCAACGACGACAGCGATGACGGCGGCGGCGAGTACGATGAATGCAGTGGCGAGTATTACAGGTGTAGGCAGGAGCATGACTGAATCACTCCAACATTCCGAAACAAGTTCAGCCGATTGTTACTTAATCTGGCCATGTATCTTAATTTTCAGTTCTTTTATGTATCTTAATTTTCAGTTCCAGTTCGGCTTTATGTAACTTACTATTAGTTGCATTCTCATTCGAGGTTGACTATATGCTATTTTATCAAAAAACAATGCAAGTTGAGCGAGGCTTGGCCCCGAGCTAAGAATCATCATGCCCGTTGTTCGACAAAGTTTGTCGATAGTTTAAAACGGGGATAAAAAAATAAAAAAAGTTCGAAACAGTGCGAAACCTTCGCGTGGTGTTATATTATGTGACATAGTTAGAAGGAAAAATCTCAAACTTGGTATATTGATTATGTCTTGTAAAAACCTTCACAAAATGACCTATCTCATTCGAGGTTTCTTGGCTTTCGGGTCAAATGACCAATGTTATGGCTAGAATCAAGGCATAGTTTGTGATAATATGGCCATATTGTGCATACATGTGCATCATGGCATGGCAAACAATGTTGCAAGAGGAAGTTTTCCTTTTTATCGCACCAAAAAGGCATTTTCCATTTTTCGAGCATAAAAAATGGACGGTTTTGTGAAGCAACCACCAAATGGCTAATTCAAAAACCACCAACACATTTTACAAAAATACTAGACCACCTTATATGCACAATGTACCAACAGGGGGATCTGAAACCTTTCCGTCCACCTCTGGTGAAAAAGACAAATTCCTACCGAATCGGCAGGAACTGGGTCAGATATGAACTACAGGTACATGATACGATGCTCATGATTTTTTACAAAAATCATTTTTAGGTTCAAAATATGCTATTTTATAAAAAAAAATGCAAGTTGAGCGAGGCTTGGTGAGATTCAAGTGTATACAAAGATGCGACATTTAAATTTCCAATCAATTCAAAAATGTTAATACAAAAGATGCGGCATTAAAATATGATTTGATCTAATAAAATAGGGTTAGATTTATTTTTAGATGCTTAATATTTCTTATGTTCAAAGTTTTAGGATTTAACAATTTATTTTTGTTTGAATTAATAATCCAAATTTATATGTAAGTGTTTTAATTATTTTGAAAATTTTCATGTAAAGTAAATATAAAATGATTTACATGAATGGATAGATATTATTTTTCTGAAAATTATGATATATTATTCATATTTTTCTGAGTTGAAATGAAAAAGATATGAATTTTATAAATTCATATCATATTTTTTGAATTAAAAATGCCCCTTTAATGCATGAAATAAATGCCCCCCCTTTAACACCGGTTCCAGACACGAACCGGTGTTAAGGGGGGCATTTATTTAGTTTCCCGCGCGCACCCCCCCCCTTTAACACCGGTTCCTGGATAGAACCGGTGTTAAAGGGGGGTAATAAATGTGCGCGGGAAACGGAATCCCCCCCTTTAACACCGGTTCCAGCCACGAACCGGTGTTAAAGGGGGGGTATTAAATTCGCCTTCCCCTTCCTTTCTTCCCCCAGAGCCAGATCGAACACCGCCGGTCGCAGAGAGAAGCGCCGCCACCGCATCGGAGCAGAGAGAAGCCACCGCCGGCCGCCACCGCCCTCGGAGTGAGGGAGGAATCGTCCGTGGGTGCCCGCGGAGCTCGCGCGTCTCGCCGCCGTCGCCCTCGGAGTGAGGGAGGAATCATCCGTCTCACCGCCGCCGCCTCCATTGTCGAGCTTCGGAGCTCGAGGTCCTCGACGAGGCAGTAGCCCCCGACCCTCTCTTTTCCGTATGACCTCTCCCTCTCAGTTGACCGCATCGCCCTGACCACCTCTTCCCCGTGCAGGAGCAGCCGACCGCGCCCAATTCCTCGCCGGAGCACCGCCGATGCCGCCCGTCTCCAGCCGTCTGCCTCTGTCGCCCGAGGAAGCAATCCACCGCGCCGAGGCCACCAACCTTCTCGCCATAGTACCCCGCCTCTCGTAGGCCACCTCGACATCGTCGGAGACCGCCGCATCCGCCACTAGCACCGCCCCGCCCGACAAGCCCGCCGCCTCCATACATCACCCCACCGGTGAGCAAACCAGAATGCGCCACCTGTCTGCCATGTCAGCGATGACACAGCGCCAGTCAACGTTGACTCTCCTGAAAAATAGAAGAAAAGATAAAAATTGCAGAAAATTGTATAATCTTGCAAAAATCATATAAAAAGATTCGTAGATCCAAAAATAGCAAATTATATATCAATGAATTCAGAAAATTGAGTAGATTATTAATATCAAGTTGGATTTAACTTTTACAGTACGTGTTTACTGTAATAATTTAATTAGTTTTAATGGTCTTTTAGGTTAATAAATTCATAGTAAAATATCTACTGGTCCAAAAATCACAAATAATATACCTATGGATTCACAATTGTGTGTAGATCATCAATATGAAAATGGTTAAGCCAAATAATATAAGGTTTTTCAGCAATTAAATAAATGGTATAATGGCTTATTTAGAGTAATAAATTCATAAGAAAATAAATAGTGTTTAGAAAATTACAAATAATATGTTCCCGGAATCACAACCCCGTGGGGATTATATATCTGATTTTAGTTTGATTTTTATACAACAGAAACTATTTAAATGATTTAAAACCCATTAAACACTATTTAAATCATAAGAAAAGATTTGTAACTCTGATTAGGGTGAATCCAACGCCTACTGGTTCGTATTAATGTCCTCTATCGATAACAAATACTCCATTGCATTAATTGGCCTCTTGCATGCATCATATACTTCAGTATTGTTTAGAGAACTAAAGTAACAACCATTGTGACTTATTAAATTGCCATGCATGCATTTGTTGCATTTGTTTGATCTCTATGTGCTATTGTTTATGTTGTATGAAATTGTTTGCTCAATAGATTGCAAGGAGTGCAACGTGTGTGATTGCTGACTCATCCTGATTAAAACTTGTTTGCTCGATAAATTGTACTACATGCATAGATTAAAACTTGTATACAAATTGGACCTCTAACTCATCCTGATTAGGGTTTCGACCCCTCAGAACTCGTTTAAAATGATCAAGCATCCTTAGGGTTTTAATTTCATTTGTGTATTTATTTGTGTATTTTTGTATGAATAATATGTATATTTGTGTATGAATCCAAGTCCACTTGAATGTTTACACTCTTACTCTAGATAATATTATTGTTTTAGAAACTATGGATCCACTTAGTAGAAACCTTCAAGAAGAAGAAATAATGGAGAAAATTATTGATGAGGACACCTAAAGAAGATGGCTGACGCTTTCCGCAACTGGAAGACAAAATTGAACAAATTTGTCAAATCTGGCGAGACTCCAAATTTCGAAGACGCATATTATGCGAAGATAAGACCTCACTAGCCCAAATTTGAGACATATAAAAAAAGTGTTATAGCTAAAAAGAGGTCAGAAACCAATACGCTTAATGCCCTGAAGAAGGAATATCACCAGAGGACGGGGTCAGGTGGCTACATATCTTAGAGGCCTAAGTGGGAGGAAGCTGAGAAGGCCCTGCGCGAGAGAGGGATCACACCCCAGACAGATGGGTGGGACCTACGTGCAAAGACTTGGTTCTACGGAATCGGGGCAAGGTTGGACCCAGAAACAGGATTGTGTATCTTCCCAACCCTCCTTGCCAAACCCGTCACTGAACTCATCACGGCATACGAGGAAACATCCGCCAGGATCTTCCATCCCGACAGAGAGAATGACCAGCTCACACGCTCCTTCGGTAAAAAAGAACACCCTGGACATGCACGAGGCACAGGGGGTATGCCGTGGAAGGATGGGTTTGCCGACGGGAGCGACTCTTACAGATGGCGCGGCAGAAAAGAAAAAGAGCGTACAGAGCGGATGACACAGATAGAACATGCACTTGCGGTGCTGCAGGCGCAATTGAATGCACAACAGAGCCATCAAGCTACCGGCCCATCTCAGCGACACGAAGAGCCTGCATTGGAAGCTGCCGGCGGCCCAGACTCTGCGCGGAAAAGCAGTGTGGCTTCCACGGAGAACGTGCAGCCCACGCTTGAAATGGCGGGTCCTCGATACCCCGTGGATGAGATCACGGAGAGAAAACACGCTGAGCTGCATGTGAGATTAATGGGCTTATCCATTAAGGTTGCTATCGGCTATGCCTTACCTCCTGTAGCTGGTGGAACTTACCACTGCCGACCGATTCCAGATGGCTATGCTATTGTCGGGGTGGATGAGGTTGTGAAGGAATATGAGGAAGCACAGCTTGACCATGCTACAGGTGAAGGGGAAACTCAACTCAAATTTGCAGTGAAAACGACCATTCTTTGGAAGAAGGAACACATTGTGCTTCCAAATTGGAGGTCACTGGCACCCCCGCCGTCTCCGCAGCTTCAGCAATCAGAGCCGCTTCAGCTATCTCCGGCGCTTCAGCCATCTCCTGCGCGGCAGCCATCTCCAGCCCGCCAGCCATCTCCGGTGCTTCAGCCATCTCCTCAGCGTAAGCGGAAGAGCACTGCCACGAAGAGCATCAGTAGCACTGCCACAAAGAAATCCGCAGGAAACCATACGCCAAAGAGTTCAAAAAACTACGTCCCGCAGCCTTACGCCAAGCCATTGCCGGTTTTACCGTGGAATCGCAGCGACGAGGAGACCAATAGGATCTCGGAAGAACATGTCAAGAAATTCTTTGTACCTAGACGGGCCGAGCCAAAGGAGAAAATAGATCCGGCGGTGGTGGAGAAGTTTTACAAAAATCTTTTGAAACCTGAAACCCCACTTGTGCCGGACTACGAGCGCCAGATTTTGAAGGCGGATGCAAGGCGCCGTAGGGAGACTGAAAGTAGCAGTCGTGAGGCACCCCAGAAAACAGTTCCCATGCTCAGAGAGCAGGAAAACCAATCATGCGCCCCGCTCCAAATGTTCGACACACGGGATGCTCCTCCCGTAAATGATTACGAGGCAGAGCTACAAAGAAAGGCCAATGAGATGAGGATGACTTACATTGCATACTTGAACGTCATGGGAGACAACTTTCCCAAATGCGATGCCAACCCCATACAGCCATGGAAGTATGGGAAGAATCTCGTCAAGAAAGAGGAGCTCAAGAATCTACCAACAAACATGCGAAAATTGCACAAGTGGTACTTTCATTTCTGCAAGACGAGAAAGGTAGAATGGATCACGACGCATATAAGAGATGAGATTTTCTTCTGCGGAGACGACGCGATCGACTTCAACATTCAAGACTTGCATTTTCTATTCAATCAGAAGGAACTCGACAAAGCTGCCATCAGCCTTTATTGTGTGTAAGTACTATTTCTGTAATTTATATCTCATCTCATTCACTTCATTAATTGCATGTATATATATATATATATGCTCACCATATATGTATATACTATTATGCAGGAAAAAGGTTATGGAATGCAGGAAAGGAGGCCCTTTTGACATTGGGTTCGTTGACCCAAATAGAGTTCATGAAGAAGTGGTAGAAACCAAACCCGGGCAAACAGAAGATTACTTGCTAACGTCTTTACTGAGACAACAAACCAAAAGGGAAATACTATTGCCTTACAACTTCTCGTGAGTACTGTTACCCTCTCTCTTGTACACATTCTATTTCAGCTTACTCGATGTTAAGTGTAACTGATGATGAGTTATGCGTGCGTAGGTTCCACTTTATTCTGCTAGTCATTCAACCTGACTCAGGAAAAGTCCTTGTCATGGACTCGTTACGAAAAGAAAAAGAGATATGGGCAGACTTTAGCGAGATGATCCAGAGGTAATTTCAATCATATTATCGCACTAGATCGGCAACTTTCGTGACAACAAGTAATTAATTACTCCTTTATCCATTTTCTTTGCCGGACAGGGTTTGGAAAAGGTTCACGGGCAGGGTCGTGGGTGAATGGTCAGAAGAACTAAAATTAGTAGACCAAAATGTAAGTAATACTAGCTAGCTTCCAATTCCATTATATCATGCTTTATTGATTATTATTTTGATTGAACTCTCTATTCTCGTAAAGTGCGCGCATCAGGGACACGGCAATAACTTATGTGGGTACTATGTTTGCGAGTTCATTCGCAACACGATATGTGCGACGGGCCAAGCCGCACTAGAACAACTTAGAGTAAGTAAACAAAGTCCACAACATTATTTTATTACCATCAATTGTGTTGAGTTTTATTATTATATATATATTGACGGCCCATTCTTCATATATATTCAGATCGAACGGATGCGGGACCAACTCCTACCATTTGAACACATACGAGCCATTCAAGAGGAATTGGCGGGGTTCATACTTGATGAGGTCATCACGCCTGGCGGAGAACTCTTTAGATATCCACCAAAATGAACGATGACGATGTATGTGCCGATGACGATGTATGTGCCGATGATGATGTTTGTGTATAATAATAGTTGCTTAATTATTCATGTACTCGTATGTACCGATGACGATTTATGTGTATACCGCTCCCGGTCGATTCCCCCCCGCTCCCCCCTCCCACAGAAATACGCCCAGAACGGGGCAGAGGCAGAAGTCTACCGTGGCAGAGATTTAGGCCGTTTTCCTGCCGCGGCAGGAAAACGGCCTAAATCTCTGCCGCGGCAGAAGAACCTTTAACACCGGTTCCAGCCCTGAACCGGTGTTAAAGGGGGGGGCCTGAGGCCTGCGGCAGCCCCACGTGCGCCACCCTTTAACACCGGTTCGTATAAGAACCGGTGTTAAAGGCCCCCCCCCTCTAACACCGAACCCTCAATAGCGGTTGAGGAACCGCTGTTAGAGGGCCCTCCCAACCGGAGTTAAAGGGGGGCTCTGCACTAGTGAACACACCCAATACACTTGTCAGGTGTATAGGTGCACTAGTTCGGCGAAGAGATAGTGAAATACAAGTGGTAGCAGTGCCAGAAAATAGCTTCTGACTTGTTGTTGATGTGGGAGAACGTGTGTGAGTGCCAGAAAAGAGCTTGACAGTGAGGTAAAGACTAAAGCAAGCAAACATGCAACAGATCTAGTAGCAAACGGTGTTTCAATGTTTAGAAACAAGGCCTAGGGATCATACTTTCACTAGTGAACACTCTCTCGTATAAATATCTTCTCTTAATGATACTACTCTTAACTACTATCCGGTTGGACACTCTAATCCACGGTAGGGCCTTCCCCAATCTAGATAACCCCACACTATCACCTTGAGCGCTAGATGGTTCCAGCAAACACCACAATTTCATAGAGACATCCAACTCCAAATATAACTCATAACAAATATTCAATCTAGCCAAAGTGCCGCACACGGTATGCACGCTATCACTTTCACACACATGGGGAAAAGCATAGATCTATTAAAGCACAAAGAGTATTTATGTAGACTCAAACCTAAGTGCCACCATGGCGTTCACGCTATCACTTTCACACACATGGGGAGAGCAGAGATCTATTGAAGCACTTGAGTAGCAAGGTGGATCTACTTGATTACAAAGCTCATGACCACAACAAGATCATGCATAGAGAGAGAGATGAACACATAGCTACCGGTAGAGCCCTTAGCCTCGAGGAAGAACTACTCCCTCCTCCTCATGGGAATCAGCAACGGTGATGAAGATGGCGATGAAGATCGATGGAGATGGCTCCTAGGGCACTTCCCCGTCCCGGCAGGGTGCCGGAACAGAGACTTTCTGTTCCCCGAATCTCCCTTTCGGTGGCGGCGGTGCTACGGAGGTTTTCGTGGATTTCTTCTGGATGGTTAGGGTTTTTGCATCGGGGGATTCTTATAGGCGAAGGGGGAGGCCGAGGATGCGGCCAGAGGGGCCAAACCCTACCCAGGCGCAGGGTAGGGCCCACCCATGCCTAGGGTGGGTCTGGCCTCCCTGGATAGCCTCTCCGGCTCCCCTCTAGACTTCTTGTTCCCCATAGAAAGTAATTGACTTTGACATTTGTCCCGTCCAATTCCGAGAATATTTCTTTACTAACTTTTCTAAAACCAAAAACAGCAGAAAACAGGCATCTGACACCGTGGCATCTTGTTAATAGGTTAGTTCCAGAAAAGATAGAAAAACACCTCAAAGTGTAGACAAAGCAAAGCAAAGTAGATACAAAACAAGCATGGAGCATCAAAAATTATAGATATGTTTCCGACATATCAGTAAGGAAACAACTCCAAGGTGTTGCTAGCAACTTGGAACCTGCACAACACAACCACAGAACTTCTCCCCAACTTACAATGAGGATGTCAATCTCCCTGGTTTTGCTGAAAACAAAGGATTAAACGTATAGTGTGGAAGATAGTAATTGTTTGCAGAAAGTAAATAGTAAACGGTAAACAGTATATGGTATATCAATGATAGGGAATGTATCGGGGTCCATAGTTCACTAGAGGTGTTTCTCCTTAAGATAAATAGCATGTTGGGTGAACAAATTAGAGCGGGGCAATTGACAGATTGAAAATGCATAATAATGCATATACTAGACATCTTGATCTCTACGATATTTGTTTGGGCATTACAACATAATACATAGACCGTAATCCAACAGCATCTATGACTAATAATTTGTGGCATCCCGCAAAAACCACTACTAGAAAATCGCGTTGTTTTTGTGCATTGCATCGTCATCATCATGCATTTGTTTGTCTGAAACTATTTTCAATAAGCCTATTTTTGTTTTCTAAAAATACCCTTCTCTTATTTCAAAATAAGTCTTATAATTATCTGTTAAATTAATTGCCTAAAAATTATTTGCTAAAAAGATTTAAAACAAAACAACACCATAAATATTTTACAAATAATAAAACCCAACCTAGACCCTTTTTCTACCCCAACCTAATCTACCCAGCCACTTACAGCCCTCCACCTCACCTCCCCAGTCCACCTCACCCCCTGGACCCCCAATCCCCACCCACCTTGCCACCTCATCAATCCTAACCCCAACTCCCTTCCCTCTCTCTCTCTCCTGGGCACACACACAGCAAACACACGCACACCACGCACGCACACGACCCACACCCCCACACACACCGCACCCACCTCTCCCTCTCTCACCGACCGCGGGTCCCACCCGACCCCGCCTGGCCCACCACTCCCCCTGGCCGCCTCCCCCGTTCCCTCTCTCTCTCTCCCCTGGCGCCCCACGCAACCCCACCCCGACACGCTCCCTCCCTTCTTCCTCCCCTCCGGCCACCGCCTCTGCTCCTCCTCCCTGCCGCCCTAGCGCCGTCGCCTTCTCTCTGCCCCTCCGCCTTCCGCCGCTGGCGACCACCCTCTCCGCTCGCCCGGCCCCACCTGCTGGCCCGCGTCCCTACACCCGCTCTCCGCGCCTCTGCACCGCCACCGCCCCCGCTCGAGCCGCCGGCCCCCCTCTGCTCGAACCACCGCGGGCCGCCGCCGCCGCGCCCGGCGCCTCCCCTCGCGCCGCACTCCCCGCCTCCTCCTGGCGCCCGCCGCCTCCGGCCGGTCCCGCGTCGTCGACCTGCTCCGCCTGCTTGCGAGCTCGCCAGCGCCGCCGCGCGCACGGCCACCCCGAGCAGCCGCCCGCCTCCCCGTCGGCCTCCTCGCCACCCTCGCGCCGGCCTCTCTCCTGCGCCCGCCGCCATGGGTTCTCCTCTCATCTTCCGCCGCCGGTCCCTCTTTGGGCTGGCCTCCCCGTTCCTCTGCATCGCCGGCCATCCCGTCGTCCTTCGCCCCTGTCCCGCGAGCAGCCGCCGCGTTCGCCCCGCCGCCGCTGGCCCTTCCGCTCCCAGCCCGGCAGCCCCTGCACGCGCGTGGTCCACGCCCGAGCCGCTGCCGTTCTCGTCAGGAGCCTCTGCCTCCCCGCCTTGCTCTGGCCCTGTCGCGGCCCTCTCCACCGCCCTTCGCCCTGGCATCTGCGAGCCCGGCCGCCCGCGGCAGACGCTTGCCCAGCGCGCCCCCTCTTCACCTCTGCCTGCCACCATCGGCCAAGCTCATAGGTGCATAGGGCGTTTGCTCTTTTGTCTGAACCGAGTGGAGCCAACGTGTGGTACTCTTTGTTTGTTGTCTAAGGGTGATCGATGGATTGGCGATGTGAAGATGGCACGTGCACTCGGCCCTGTTGTTGCTCTGTCGTGTTGCTTCGTGTCGTGTCCATGTACCCAAGGTCATCGGTACGTTGGCCAGTTCTCCGACCCCGACACGTCGACAAGACCTTCGTCGCCCACACATGCCTTAAGAGGACCAAGATCTTACGTGGAACGCCAAGAACTTCTACCGAAGCCCAATCCCGAAGATCCGAAGACCGATCCCGTAACCAGCGCCATGCCAAGTGCTCCTTCCCGGACCCGAAGACCATCGGTCAAGTTCGCCACCGACAAAAGACGGACCGACAAGGTCTTCTACATGGACACCGAGTACTTCTTCCCGGCTCCGAGCAAAGTTCGCCATCGACAATTGAAACCGGCACCCTCCAAGATCTTCTCCCCGATACGGCAAGCCCTCCATCCCGGTTACGCCAAGTTCGTCGAGAACCCGGACGCCAAGGTCGCCGATGCGAATACGACAAGTACTTCATCCCGAACGCCATGACTGTCGACATGACCCGAAGCCCATGGATGCGCCAAGATCTACTCTGTTATCCGAGAACGATCCCGCCGAGACCGAACCCCAGATCCGAACCCCAGATCCGGACCCTGAGACCGAACCCCGAACCCCCGGAACCCCCAAGTTCGCCGAACCCTAATGTGTGACCCCTTTTCTCGAGCCCTATTTTATAAATGTAATATCAAATTGATGCATATTAAATTGTCATACTCGCATGCATTTTTGTGTGGTTTGGGGGCCTTATGCCGATTCACCTAAATTAAATATGGGGCCCATATGCGGGCAAATCTAGTCTTATATTGGCCCCATTTAAATTTGTGTAGCGAACCGGTAACTTATTTTTTCATGTTAAGACAACATTTAAATTGTGGGGTATCCAAACAACATGAACCTATTAATTAATTGTCGGGACCCCGGTTCCACTTAATATTGCCTAA
Source organism: Avena atlantica (assembly GCA_910589765.1). Taxonomy (NCBI): domain Eukaryota; kingdom Viridiplantae; phylum Streptophyta; class Magnoliopsida; order Poales; family Poaceae; genus Avena; species Avena atlantica. The sequence continues at coordinate 501,160,085 of OU342736.1, read as the reverse complement.
TTGCATCGCATCCTTTGCCATGTCATTCATCATACATGCATCATGCCCGATCTTCTGTCGTAGTATTAAATAGTACATCCGGTGTTCATTCTAGTGTTTTGGTTCTTCGCGGATAAGGCCGTTGAGTTGATGCGAGTGTCGGCCCTTTGTCGGCACCCCTTTTGTTTAAGCAGGTTTTGAGATCGACGTCGTTAGCAGGGTTACCCTTCCGGCTTGGCCTGGGCAGGGTTATGGACGCCATTGGTTATTCTTCAGGGCTCTTAGCCCCATTTGCTTCTTGTCCGTAGTCGGACGCTCTATCATTTCAAGGTGATTTGGATCTTTGTATATTATATATGTATTCTTGACTCATGGAGTCGTGTTGTATATATATCTATTCTGTGGGTCCCATCGAGGACTGTTGAGTAATGTTATTACTTCGTTTTCCACCCGCACGAAAGTGCCTGGTGGGCACCTTTGAATCGTTTCTATGCGGGTTTGGCGGGAATCTCTAAAACTTGCATAGGGTCGATTCTGAGGGTGTTACATAATCCACCTATAGGTTATCATCAAAAAGCCCTTCCAATATTAAGTTGTAAGCAACGGATAATTGCATTAATCAAAGTGTGTAAAGTAAACAATATAATTGCCCTTGGAAAAAGGATTGTTTTTCTCCCTAGTAGCAACCTCACATCTACAAACTTAGAGATTTCTGTCACTTCCCCAGATTACTAGAGGCATGAACCTACTATCGAGCATAAATACTCCCTCTTGGAGTTACAAGCATCTACTTGGCCAAAGCATCTACTATTAACGGAGAGCATGCAAGATCACAAATAACATAGACATGATAGAATCAATAATCAATCTGACATAGTACTCAATATCCATAGGATCCCTGCAAACACAACATGTAGCATTACAAATAGATGATCTTGATCATTAACGGAGCTCACAAGATCTAAACATGATAGCACAAATGAGGAGAACCAACCATCTAGCTACTGTATGGACCCATAGTACAAGGGTGAACTACTCACGCATCACTCCGGAGGCTGGCATGGTGATGAAGAAGGACTCCGGGATGATCTCTCCCATCCGGCAGGGTGCCGGTAAGAGCTTCGGATCCCCCCGATCTAGGGATGGAGATGGCGGCGCTACGGTCTGTTTCGTGGATTTCTGATTGGGTCTTTAGGGTTTCTGCCTCGGGGGGTTTATATAGGCGAAAGGGCGAGGTCGGTTGAGGGCCAGGGGACCACACCATGCCCTGGCGCGGCCTAGGGTGGACCCGCGCCAGGGGGTGGTGCGGCCGCCCTGTGGCGCCTCTTCGTCCCCCCTTCGGTCTCCGTGTCGTGTCTGGTAAAATATTGACTTTGGATTTTGTTCCGTCCAATTCCGAGAATATTTCCTTACTAGATTTTTTGAAACCAAAAATAGGAGAAAACAGGCAACTGGCACTGCGGCGTCTCGTTAATAGGTTAGTTCCAGAAAATGTATAAAAATACCTCAAGGTGTAGACGAAACATAAGAAAGTTGATATAAAGCAAGCATGGAGCATCAAAAATTATAGATATGTTTGCAACGTATCACAATCATCCTTAAATCTAAACGCAACTAGCGAAGTGGTGACTTTGTAATCAAGGTTTCTCAATAATCAGACTACATCGACTTCCTTGTTTGTATAATCATCCATCAAAATCCCCAACGCTCTCTTTTCCATAAAACCCTAAGGTTATAACAATGGGAATTACCGAGGTTACCCCTCGTCAATTGGCGCCGTCTATGGGAAATCTAAGCGTTAGAGCCATGGATTAGGCGGCTTCCCCTTCACCAAGCAAAAACCCAACGGTCATGGTAGGAGAGGTTCACTATGATCTCGCCAATCCGTGCCCGCCCACCCCTCTTTTATCCTTGTCGAATTCGATCAGGAGACCGATCTCATGATCGGAAGTTTCCACTTTCACGTGGTAGAAACCGAGAACCTATGCCTTTCGGCTCCGCTCATCTAGGATCCATCGGCTACACTAACATCGCCTACGGATACCCCAAAGTCATCTATCGGCTCTACATAAAAGGTCGTCGTTGATCTAAAGAACGTCGAAGAAAATTGCGGAAACTCCGCAGATCTAGAAGATTTGGCTGACGCATACGACAACCTCTCTTTCGTCTCGATCTTTGAGCCCACACTACAGCACAGTATAAGCTTATCTAGCTCAATACCTGATGATTCCGAAGAAAGCGCTAAATATGGAATCAAGAAGGGAGGGTCATACCCAGAACAAGATGTTGGAGATATGCCCAAGAGGCAATAATAAAATGGTTATTATTATATCTTTGTGTTTATGATAAATGTTTGCATGACATGCTATAATTGTATTAAACAGAAACATTAATACTTGTGTGTTTTGTAAACATAAAAGAGTCCCTATTAAGTCTCTTGTTGAACTAGCTTGTTGATTAATAGATGATCATGGTTTCCTGATCATGGACATTAGATGTTATTAATAACAAGATCATGTCATTAGGAGAATGATATGATGGACACACTCCTATAGTAAGTGTAGCGTAAGATCAAGTCATTTAGAGTTTGTTTTCTATAAAGCTTTCAAGTACATAGTAACCTAATCCTTCGTCCATGAGATCATGTTAATCACCATCACCGGATGAATACTTTGATGACATCAAACACCACTTCCATAACTGGGTGGTTATAAAGGTGGCGTTAGGTATTTTGAAAGTATGTGTTGAGGCACATGGATCAAGAGTGGGATTTGTCCATCCATATGACATATAGATATACTCTGGGCCCTCTCGGTGGAATGCCATCCAATTGGCTTGCAAACATGTGACCAGGTCACAAGGAATGTCATATCATAGAACGAGTAAAGAGTACTTATTGGTAATTAGGTTGAGCTATGTATAGAGATACCAACGATCAAACCTCGGATAAATAAAGTATCGCACGACAAAGGGAATCGGTATCGTATGTAAATGGTTCATTCGATCACAAAGTAATTGTAGAAATATGTGCGATCCATAATGGATTTCCGGATTCCTCTAATGGTTATTGATCAAAGAGGTGTCTCGATCATGTCTGCATAGTTCACGAATCGTAGGGAGACACACTTAAGGATTCAATGTTGTTTAGTAGATATGGAATATGAGTTGGAGACCGAATGTTGTTCGGATTCTCGGATTGGATCCATGACATCATTAGGAGATAAGGTATAGTCCATAGAATAAGATTCATATAAGGAAAGTGGGGGTTGCGGCATCATGCCCTAGGTCAAGTCGGCCAAGACTAGGAAGTGGGAATCAAACTCTAGTTTGAATAGTCAAACTCCAATTTAAAAATTCAAATCCCAATTTGGAAAGTCAAATTCCTAGTGGAGGAAGGACAAGAAACCTACATGGAGGGGTTTCCCTCTCCTTCCCCAAGCCGCCGGCCATAAGGAGAGTTAGGGGAGGACTCAGCCTCCCCTTGCTGCCTTCCCCACCCATATAAGCAGGGGCGGGGCACCCCCTTGGCCACTGATGACACACAAGTATAGGGGCTCGCAACAGTCTTCTAGAGAAGTAAAGCCCACATTTATTGATTCGACACAAGGGGAGCCAAAGAATATTTATAAGCCTTAACAGATGAGTTGTCAATTCAGCTGCACCTGGAAACAATCTTGCTCGCAATAGTTTATCAGTAGCAACAGTTTTGTAGTACCAATAGAAAAATAACAGTAGTAGTAAAGTAAAGACGGTAGTAACAATTGTAGCAAACAGTGGGATTAAAGTACAGTAGGCATAGTGATGGATAGACGTGTAGAGGTTCGTAGCATGGAAAACAAAAAATTCTACCGCATGAACACACAATCAAGATCTAACCTATGATCAAGCCAAGATCTATCTACTAGATCGGTGCAACAAGTTGATAGAGTACTAACCCTCGAAGATCTAAAGCGGTTAACGAGAGCAGATTATCGTGGGTGATGTAGTCGTTCACTTGCCGATCTCAAGATCGCGTAGACGATCCTTCCGACGCTGCATTCCGGTATCGCTCCCGCAGTTGGTCACACGTACAGTACTCGATGAAGACCTTCCTCTCCCTTGTTCCAGCAGGCAGCGGAGGTTGTAGCTCTCTCCTCGCGATTCCGGCATCACGGCGACATGGTGTCGGAAGTACAGGGGAGATCCCACGGGGATTAACCTAAGCCGGAGCGAGTATGGTGGAGTAGAGGGAGCCTCGGTGATCTAGGGTTTAGAGGGTCGAGGTTTAGAGGTAGCTAGCAACTAGAGTTTAGCTAGTCGGTAGCAGTTTAGAGGAGATCTAGATTGGTCGCAACTAGAGAGGGGGCGGCGGCCAACCTAGGGTTTCTTGGGTGCCTAGGGCAAGGGGGATACCTTGGGGTGCGCCCCTACCCCTCCTTATATAGGTGGGGGCATCCAAGGGTGTTCCCAACCCAGGTGGAAACCCTCCCTAACTCAGAAACCCTCCCTAACTCGGAAACCATGTTGGGATTTGACTTTTTCAAACTGCCTTTTTGACTTTCAAATTAGAGTTTGATTTCTCTCTTCCAAGTGTCCATCCAAGTGACCTAGGACATAATGCAACCATTACACTTTGTCATGAGACATCCATGTACCCTTCCCCTTCCGGATCGGTGAACCTTCTAGACCCTTCTAGAACATTCCGGTGAAAACACCGGAACCATTCCCGAACTCTGAAATTGGACTTTCCTTATATGAATCTTATTCTCCGGACCATTCCGGATCTCCTCTTGATATCCCGGATCCCATACGAGACCCAAACAACATTCGTTCTCTTTACTCACATTCCATATCTACTAAACAACATCGAATCCTTAAGTGTGTCTCCCTACGGTCCGTGAATTATGCAGACATGATCGAGACTCTTCTCCGATCAATAACCAATAGAGGAATCTAGAAATTCATATGGATACCACATATTTCTACAATTACTTCGTGATCAAATGAACCATTTACATACGATACCAATTTACCTTTGTCTCACGATACTTTACTTATCCGAGGTTTGATCATCGGTATCTCTGCATACCTAGTTCAATCTCGTTATTAATAAGTACTCTTTTGTCGTTCCCGTGATATGTGATCCCTTGTGAGCCAGTCACATGCTTGCAAGATAATTGGGTGAAATTCCACCGAGAGGGCCCAGAGTATATCTATCTGTCATATGGATGGACAAATCCCAATATTGATCCATGTGCCTCAACACATACTTTCCGAACACTCAATGCCACCTTTATAGCCACCCAGTTACGGTGTGGTGTTTGATGTCATCAAAGCATCCTTCCGGTGATGGTGATTAGCATGATCTCATGGTCGAAGGAATTAGGTTACTATGTATCAGAAAGCTTATAGCAAGTGAACTATATTAAATGACTCGACCTTTATGCTACGCTTAACTATAGGAGTATTTCCATCACATCATTCTCCTAATGATATGACCCTGTTGTTAATAACATCTCTATGTTCATGATCAGGAAACCATGAGCATATATTAACCAACAAGCTAGTTTAACAAGAGGCTTTACTAGGGACTCTTTTATGTTTATAAATCACACAAGTATTAATTTTTCCGATTAATACAATTATAGCATGGTATGTAAACATTTATCATAAGCATGAAGATACGATAATAACCACTATATTATTGCCTCTTGGGCATATCTCCAACAAGACGGGCGTTGCATGGACAAGACAATTCATGTAGTAATCAAGGCAAGGGCATTTGCAGATAATGAAGATAAAGTATCCAAGTACTAAGTAATCATAGGCATGTGTTTCATATATAGTCATGCATGCTCGCAATGAGAACTTGCATAACATCTTTTGTCCTGCCAGCCCGTTGCAGCACGGCCTCAAGGGAATCTACTGGCAATTAAGGTGCTCCTTTTAATAGAGCACCAGAGCAAAGCATTAACACTCGGTGAACACACGTGATCCTCATATCACATCCATCTCCTTCGGTTATCCCAATTTCTGTCACTTCGTGGACTCGGGTGCCGGACAATGATATGTGTATACAACTTGCAGGTAAGATCATAAACAATAATATCATCAGGAATCAATAACATGTTCAGATCTGAGATCATGACACTCGGGATCTAGTGACAAGCGTTAAGCATAACAAGTTGCAACAATGTCAAAAAGCATTAACAATAGATACTAGGCACCATGCCCTAACAAAATTATGCAATTACATGAACAATCTCATCTAATCCCTACCATCCCTATAGCCTACTGCGGGGGATTACTCACTCATGGATGGGGGAATCATGGATGGTTGATGGAGAGGCGTTGGTAATGGTGATGGTGATGGTGATGGTGATGGTGATGATCTCCTCAAATTCCCCATCCCGGCAGGGTGCCAGAATGGAGTTTCTGGTTCCGAATCGCGGTTTCTGGTGGAGGGGGCACAACGGCACTCTTCTCTGGAAATTTTTGACCCCCCGGTGTTTTAGGTCAGAGGGTATATGTAGGCGAAAGGAGAGGTTGAGGCGGAGTCCGAGGCGGCCACACCATACCCTGGCGCGGCCTGGCCTAGCCCGCACCTGGGGGTGGTGTGGGCCCCTCTGGCCTTTCTTACCCTCCATCTTCTCGCTCCGTGAGTCTTCTGGGAAAATTGGATTTTCGGCATATTTTCTGGGATTTTTCCTAAAAGTTGATTTCTTGCACCAAAACAAAACACCAAAGCAATTCTACTGAAAACAGCGTCATTCCGTGTTAGTTATATCCAAATCACACAAATTAGAGGAGAAACAATAGCAAAAGTGTTCAGGAAAGTAGATACGTTTTGGACGTATCAGCCACCATCCCACAAACCCTAGGCCGTCGCCTGCCCCTAGCCTCCGGCGCCCTAGCCCTAGATCCCAAGCCGACGCCTAGCCCTAGACATAGCCGCCGCCTCCTCCCCTTGGTGTCTAAACCCTAGCCGCCGAGTCCCTCTCTAATCCACCATACCTGCTCTGGCTTAGGCGAAGCCCTGCAGGATCTACTCCTCCACCTCCACCACCACACCGTCGTGTTGCTGGAATCACAAGGAGATCTACAACCTCCGCTGCCTGCTGGAACAAGGGATATGAAGTTCTTCATCAAATACTGAACGTGTGACTGACTACGGAAGCGCTGCCGGAACGTAGAACCGGAAGGATCGTCTTCACGATCTTGAGATCGGCGAGTGAACGACTACATCAACCACGAGAATCCGATCTTGTTAAACACTTTGGATCTTCAAGGGTTAATACTCCATAAACTCGTTGCACCGTCATAGATTAGATCTTGACTTTTATGTGTTCATGCGATAGAATTTTTTGTTTTCCATGCTACGAACCCCTACAGTGGTATCAGAGTCGTGTCTATACATAGATCTATTTCACGAGTAGAACACAATGGTTATTATGGGTGTTTATGCTTTTGTTGTCGATTGCTTTTTGTGTACTTTGCATCTTGCGGGATGGTGGGATGAAGCGGCCCGGGCTAACCTTACATGTCATCGTACATGAGACTTGCTCCACGTTCAACGTGAAACTTGCATTGCACAAGTTGCTTTGCGGTTTCTGTCTCTCCCACCATAGTGAAGATTCAATTTACAATGGTAACTTGACGATACTTGTATCAACGTTGTGGTTCATGTTCGTAAGTTAGAACGGTTCATATACGAAATCCCCAGCCATGTAAAACTTGCAAAGAAGATTAGAGGCGTTAACTTGTTTTTGCAGGGCTTGTGTTGTGATGTGATATGGCCATGATTGTGATTATATGTGATGTATGCAATGGTCCTTATTGTAAATTGGCAATCAGAAGGAGCCTTATGGTTGTCTTTAAATTTCGTTTAAGACATGCGTGTCTATTCATTAAAGTAGTTGTAATAGTTGTTGTTGGTAGAGGACAACCATGAAGCGACGCTATTGACCTTAACGCCATGCCGGTGATGATGGAGATCATGTTCGTGCTTGGAGATGGAGATCGAAGGCACAAGAAGAAAGGTCATATCATATCATATATAATGAATTGCATGTGATGTTAATCCTTTTTATGCATCTTGTATTGCTTAGATCACAACGGTAGCATTATAAGATGATCCCTCTCACTAAATATCAAGTAATAAATGTTCGTCCTTAGTAGGCAACATTGCTAAGACTCGTCGTTTCGAAGCATCACGTGATGATCGGGTGTGATAGATTCTACGTGTGCATAAAACGGGTGCAAGCCGGATTTGCACATGCAGATACTAAGGTTAACCTTGAAGATCCTAGCATGTACAAACATGGTCTCGGAACACGGAATACCGAAAGGTAAAGGATGAGTCATATGGATGGTATGATGAACATGTTGACTGTTCGCCTTTGAAACTACATCATCTCTCATGTTGATCAGACTTGGTATAGTGGATTTGGTTCGTGTAGTCACCAAAATTACTCGAGGGATGTTATTTTGAGTGGGAGTTCAAATAATAATATGATTAAAGTTGAACACAATTTATCATAAATTAAATCAAAGTGAATTTGCATAGTTGTTGTAGTCATTGGCATCCATTTACCACCTTACGCTTAGTTATAATTGAGATAATAGAACTATATAATTCTGGATAGTTACTTTACGAACTGGTATCGTATTGTTTTGAGTGTCAATCTAAAGTTTAAAAGTCCTATTGCAAACTTTCAGCAAACTCCGTTTACTTCGTGAAGTTTAATAATTAGTATTAAATCGAGAGTAACAATTCCAGTGTTAGTATCTAAGTTCATGTTTGCCTCCATGATCCTTGATATTCAAAAGATTGATTTAGTATCAAGGTGTTCTAGGAGCTGAAAGAAATGTTTTATAAATCATCATGTGTGGAAGATATTGCGATATCTAAAACAATGTTTTGGTTGCAACATAATAGAGTTTAATTTAGCAAAATGTATGTTCTAATATTTGATGAGAATTTGCGAAGGTTGGAGACGCTGGTCGTCCTAATCTTCCAAAAGGTTTTGGAGAGCAACATTATACTCACGATTCACCGTTATAAGCTAAAGTAGCTTGATCATGAAAATTGTCATGATGAGGATGAATAATAGATGTAGATAAAATGTTTACTACACTAAAAGATTACTAAAGAAGGTTGTTGTTGGTTGCATACAAGTATATGTTGTCTTCTATGATGATCTTATTGTACTAACATATGAGTGCACACATATGTTGTGGGATGAAAAAGGTTGTCACCGTTACATGTTGATAGGATGAGGGATAGCCGGAGTTTGACAAAAACCAAATCCCAAATCTTAGATATACATGTTGTATTGATTCATGGTTAATCAAAAGGGGTATTATCATGGGGACCTTAGATCTAAATGCGGTGGTTGGACTTTATGTCTTGATAATTCCCTTGTTTGCTCTTAATTCGCCTTGTGATCAATTACTAGGGGTGTATTTCTCATGTATATGGCCGCACCTATTCATGGCTCCTCCTTAGAAGAAACAATAAAAAGACTATCTTTGTGCTTCACTAATTGTGGCAACCAACCAAATGAAATAGTAATTTTCCTAAGCACTTGCTCCCTTGGGGTTTCCACCTCCACTTCACTAGCTTCATTTTACTTGCACTAGTTTATCGATAGTATTTACTTCCAAAAACTTTTCTGTTTTCTAGTTAGTACCAAAAACAACCACACACACTATAGTTCCTAGCTTTGCGTAGAAGGCCATATAAGTGGGTTATAGGGCTTGAGAAAATTGTTGTTTACCTTTAGATCCTCGTGGGTTCGACACTCAAATATTTATCGAATTGTACTAGATGATCCCCTGGACTTGGGGGTTATCACCGTACCACCTGGTAGCTTTCTCATCTTGTCAAATACTTTCACCTCATGAAGAAGGATCTGATATCCGACATTCAGAGATGAGACAAACCATATAAACCTCACCTCCGGAAGGGATCTAGAGGAGGAACTTGCAGAAGGACATCATCCTCGTGGCTACACGGATCATTGGAGGCCAAGACAACATTCCTCGTCATCAATCATTGCATCTTCATCACCATCACCATTCCTATATCATTCAATTTTATCTTGTTGTAATTCCAAGTATTGTTGTGGATTGCACTCGAATTCATTCATATATCTGTACTTCATTCAAATAATTATGATGATGTTTTGATTGCCTCCATGTGTGAGTAGTTTACTTTATTCTTGGGGATGGATAGAGAAACCCAAGAAATATTATGATATGAAATAAAGATGAACTATAACTTTGGTGTATGATTATGTGTTAGTTTTATCTCTAGATATTATGTGAAGTCGGCCATGTAATATGTGCCTTCAGGACTAGAGAGGGAATTACCATTGGTCATATGGTAGTATGCATGGTGCTAAGCGACATAACATGCATGCATGATATTCATATGGTCAAGGGGGATAAGGATTAATTCACTAAGCTCATATCAATATCCATGGAGAAACCCTTAATTGTAAGGGTTCAGAGTGGCTTGCTCACGATCATTGCAGTGGTTATTAGGGATGTAATATCAGATGGCTTGTCTGTGAACATCTTATTATGGAGCTTTCTCACAATGAAATACATAGATTCATCCTAATTATAATTAATACCAATGTTATATGTGTATCCTAAATTCTCCTAGAACGCTTCGTATTACTGAAGTTTCATTAATTTTTACACTACATTTGTCACTCTTTGTTTACTTTACTTTCAGTTATTACTTTACACCCAAAACAACCTTCTCAAGACACTCTTACTTGCAATCAAGGATAGCTTATAAGTGCCTTTTGATAGATAGTGACGAGGGGCATAAAGACCTTCACCTAATAGTTCTCCCTGGTTCGATACTCTTACTTTTGAAACTAGCTACAATATACATGTGCACTTGCAGTCATCAAGCTATTATCTGGCACCATTGCCGAGGAGCTAAGTGATTTTGGTGTTTGTCCTAAGTTGCTAATTTATTAGTTTCTACACTAACTTTTTTACTAGTTTCACGTAAACACCATGACGACGCTTGGGATTATGAACAAACTTGATGCAACTGAATACCTTGGTAGATTTAATAGAGGTTATGTGAAAGAATTCCTGAAGGAAAGTGTCGAGGTCACGGGTACCAGGTGGGCCCCCATCAGGAGGTAAAGCCCACTTGGAACCATCGCGGCCTACTAAGGATCAAGTCTGGGGAGAAGGACTGAGCAAGGGTATCTTGGCGTCCAAGTCAAGACATCAATGCCGGATGGATTGTCCTGGATATCATAATTACTCTATGAAGATTAGATGTGATATTTCTGTTCGAATCTCTACACAGGCGTCGCCACTTGTAACCCGTCTCGTCCTCTTGTTAGGTCTCCTCGTTTCGGCATGTTTTGGGTATCCTGTATTAGCTTGTTTCTTTCATCTCTTGGGTGTGGTTTCTGTGAATAAATGTACAATTATTCTTGTAAAATGCCAACAATAAGTTATAGATCTAGCAGTTAAAATAATTTAGATGATGTGGCTTAATGTGATGCTTTCTAAAAACCATTTATATTGCTTTTAGTATGGAATAGATGTTGCGACATGTTTGTTGTAATGGTATTTTTTTACGGAAGTGAGGGTTTTTGTTGCAATATTCTCTGCCCTGGGTAAATCACAACGGTCGTGTATTTGCTGTAAATATCAGGAATAGGGCAAAAAAACCGACCAGAAATCAAACCTGAAAAGACCGAGACCGAAACCGAATAGACCGAGACCGAAAGGACTGATCAAAATATTGGGTAGCAAATTTTGTAGACCGAATTTAGTTTGGTTAATTCGGTCATTAGTTCTTCATAACCGAATGGACCGAACTGACCGACCTTTAGGTGAGATTGGCCTAGTTCCAAAGCTCTAGTTGCCCATAACTATAGATTTATCTTCATCGACTAAGCCAAATTTAGTATTATTGAATGTTAGTTTCCACAAATTAATATGACTATATGAAGTGTATTTTATATTCAAATTACAACTGAAATAGTACCAAATGGTTTACCAAATATTATCCAGCTTTTGTATTTGATAATATCAACCACACAATCCGGTCATGACCGAAACCAAACCCGAATTATTGGGTAACCGAATTTATCGGTTAGTAAAATTAACAAGTAAATTTTGGTCTTTGATTTTTGAAGACCGATTTCAAAATAGACCGGTATGCAAAGACCGAATTTTCAGTCATGACCGAACGCCCACCCCTAACCACGAAGGCTAGGGCTAACACAATATATCCCGAGAACTGAGGGGAAATGTAAACTTGCGTTGGAGCATATCCTCGATGTCAGTTGACAATAGGGTGTCGCGGAGGAGGAACTGATTTTACCGTGGAGTCACTCGCCATATTTTGGGGGTGAAATCGATTCGTCCTCCGCGTTGTCCGACTGAGATCCGACATCTACTCCCTCCCTTTTAAAATAAGATGTTTTAGCTTTTATAAAACAAATATATCTAGACATTTATTAGTGTGTAGGTTTGGAGTGAAGCACATACTAAAAGTTGTCTAGATACATTTGTTTCATAAAAGCTAAAACATCTTATATTATACCCGTATCGCAAGATAAAAAAATTGTTTTTTGACTTTTGGTCGGCACTGCATGCCGCAGCACTTAATATCCAACGAATAGAGTGTTGCTGGCCCGTTTTTGATAGGTTGCTGGAGCTTATATATGTCTACCAAGTTTACAGAAAACGAATTTGGGAGTCATCACAGCATGTACTCCAGGCATGTATTTGCGTTTCCTTGCTTGGTAAGTTAAAAAAGGGTGCATGGGAGAGAATGATAATATATGTTTGGTCTGCTGATATGATACTGTACCCAAAAAACTACCCCCTCTGTTTCAAAGTAGATGTCATTGTTGGTTTGTCAAAGTTTGGATGAATCTATATGCTAAATGGTGTCTAAATTCATCTAAATTTTAACAAATTTAAGACATCTATTTTGAGAGAGATGGAGTATAAAATATGCAGATAAGTATATCATGATTATATGTTACTGAATCCAGCCCAAATTCTGACACGATGTCAGTTCTAGTGAAACTAACTTGATTCAGAGAATAGTCATAATAATTTATAGAGTGAAAGCGGAGCATAATTTACTGGGTGAAACCAGTTTACAGAGCATACACCAATAGTAAGTTGTAATGGATCGGAGTAGACCATACAGTACTTGCAAAGAAATATACTATAAGAACTGAAATAAACAGCAACCTTGAAATAACAGCAAGCGCCTTGGGCCTTGGCCGACGAACGACACTGCTCCCAGATGCTACCATATCTCTTCAACTTGACTACACCTGCGGCAGTCCCAGGTTGATCTCCCCCTCTACCTTAAACTTGACTATCACCTCAATAATCTCAACAATGAACCCAAGTCCATGTGCAACTGTCACCATTGGCCACGAGTTCCCAACCATCAGGTAAACGATCCTTGCAATTGCACTGACCCACATCATTAAAGCTGCTGCCTTGCGACGGCGTACAGCTTCATCTTCCTCTGCTTGCTGCTGCTCCATGTTAGCTTGGTTCAGTGCTGCTGGCATCCTTGCCCTTTTGATATGGGCACCGAATTCGCAGAGCTTCACGTACAGAATGGCAACGAAAGGCACACAGAACAGCCAAAAGAAACCCCAGATCCAGTTACCCCTCTTCTGCTGTGCATCTTTCGGTAGAACCGAAATCAAGAGAGACACCCCGCAGAGCAATGCATGGTACAGAAGGTAAAAGAGGACGACGACGAGGAATAGCACGGCAGAATTTTGGTACCACTTTAGCTGATTTTGAGCTCCCCCTCCAGCAGCACCAGGCACTTGTCTTTCACCTTCCCCTCCCATACCACCACCACCAGCAGCAGCAACATGGAGAGCAGCAACATGATGCCTTGGCTGCTGTCCTTCAACATCGGTGATGCCGAGACGGTGGTACGCACTATCTTGTCGACGCCTGGTACCTAGAGGTTCACTTTCCTCCTCCTCCTCCTCTTCCTCGTTGGCATCAGTATTGCTGTGAGCGGCCACACGAACACGAGGCGCGGAGGGAGGCCACGGCGGTGTTGGTGTCGGCCACCGGTGACGGTGAGACAGCCCCGCACGGTCGTCCTGCAGCGGCGTTGCTGTGGCCGCCACAGGAGGAGAGACCGGAGTTGCACGCCACGGGGACACCTCCAACGGTGGCTGCTTGCCGCCGTTGCCAGTGGACGGCCCAGCGCCAGCTGGGAGGCGGAGGATGGCGGAGTGGCGAGGTGGTGGCCGAGAAAGACCCAGCAGCGAGCACGAGGAGGTACCTCCCGTCAGGTCGTGGCCGACGAAGACAGCCGGGGCAGCGGCGTCGACGACCGCGAAGCTGCCGAGGCTGGGTGGTTGAGGCCCATGAAGGTGAAGCGGCGAGGAACGCGTGGCCGTGGCCGGCGGTGCAGGTGCAGTATCAAAGCCTTGACTTTCCTCCTCCACGTCGGCATTACAGTGGCTGCTAGCGGCACCGCGCGGCGGCTTCCGGTGAGCTACCCGCGCATGGCCAGGCGCTGGGTCCTCCCGCAGCGGCTTTGCTCTGGCCGCCACGGGAGGAGGAGCGACCGGAACCGTGTTAGAATTAATCTTGATTAAAGAGTCTGGTTTATTTCCTAACTAGTGTGTACGTGTCCTAGTAGGACATTGGGTCCGTGTGTGATCGTGGTGTTCAGGTCGTGTAGGTTTAGGAGTCCAATGTTGAGTCTAAGTAGTACCGGTTTATTTAGAAATTGGTGTTCTTGTTGGTTTAGACTAGGACGTGTTGGTCCTAGGCAGGTGCGTGCGTGTATATATACATGCACAAGGTTGTAAGGATCTATAACGATGTGAGTTGAGAAAAGAAGAAATAAAAAGAAAAATAGAGGGCACGACACGTGCCCTTGGCCATAAGATATTTTTAGCGTGTTTGTTCGTCTAATTTGATGTGATCGATCCGTGGGCGAATTCCAACAAACCGGACTCGCACGCCAAGGTGGCCTGCCGCCGGTGCCAGTGGACCCGACGGGCAGGAGCATGGCGGAGCGGTCGACGCTGGGTGGTGGAGGCCGATGAAGGTCGGGCGCGACGGTGGGCGGGGGTGCGAGCTCCATGCTCGGCACATCGATGGCGACGTGCAGCGCCGGTGACGGATACGTAGCAGTGAGCACCGGCTGCGGTGCCGGTGGTGAGGCTGCCGTGGGAGAGAAGAAGGTGTTCGCGGGTGGGGTTTGGGGAAGAGCCAGATCTGCCATGCGGGCGGCGATTGGGAAAAGCTGGAGGCGGTGGGACGAGTTGGGCAACGACGACCAAACCGGCAGCGGTTGTACGTTGTCTCCGGGAGGAGGTAGGAGGAGGGCGGCGGGGGAGGGGTGGAGCACCTCCATCGCGCGCGGCGCAGCGGTGGTGCTTCAAGTTTGACGGAGATGAAGGCAGCGGCTTTGGGGCTTGGCTTTGGCTGGGGTTATCAGGGCGCTGGGGTGTGCAAAAAGGAAAATCGCTATGTGCACCAAAACATTGCTAAAGGAGAAGAAGAAAAAGAAATGGAAAAAGGTATATTAGAGAGACTAGGTTAACTACACGGAAACCGAAGTTGATGATGTTTTAATTAGGAAGGGATTACAGAATGTGTATGTGCGCGACTAGAGACAATACTTCATAAACTTTGACTATAAATATATATAAAATTAATATCTAAAATATGTAATAAATATAATTAGACTCGTTATAAAACATACTTTTATATTGTATACAGTTAATATTATAAATATTATTATTTTGTTAAAAATGTTTAGTCAAGTTTTAACATGTTTTGACTTTGACCAAACCTAAATGCAAAGTAATTTAGGACGAAGGGAGTATCAAGATGAGAGAGATGCTAGGTGTGGCACGTGTGTGCTATTGGACAAGTTGTATTAACTTGCTCTTTAAAAAAAAATGAGCGCTTTATTATTTCGAGTAACTTATCCCTCTGTCTGAAAATAGATATCATAAATTTGTCTATATACTAAATAGTATTTATTTATATTCAAATTTAGATAAGTTTTTATCATCTATTTTGAAACGGAGGAAGTAGATGATCAGGCACTAAGTTCCTGCAAGAGGGAGCATAACACATTAGACCACTCTAACGGTCTAGTTGTCATCAAACACTTCTGCTTCACTGTTCCTCCGTATGCAAATTTGAAATACAAAAACGGCTGAGAGAGCTCTGTACCTCTTTATAACTATGTTTAAGATGGTACTTAACGAATGATTAAGCCATCATTAATGAATAATTAATTCCTATATATAGCATTGTATAAATCCTTGTGTGTCCATATATGTATGTAATCTGTATGTCGTGTTGGGTCCGTTCTTTTCGCTCACTATTCATGGTCGCTCCGTCCTTGCTGACAGCGAGGGATGGCATGCCTTTGGCACTGTCGGTGACGAGCAGTAGTCGCCTCCTGTATCGGGCGGCATTGTCATCAGAGGCATCAATCTCCATGAATTCGATCATCTCATTGCGTGCACATTGGTTTATATTGAGCTGTCAACGGTTGGCGAGTTCGGTGCAAGCTAGAAAGGAAGTGTCGAGGGAAGAGGAAATGGCGCCGCTACATCTTCCTCAATGTCTCGCGGTGGCCATGTCATCATTCTCACCAGCGTCTATCATGGCGCTTATGTCGTGGACAACGGGCAGTTAGAACGATCACCGTTGGGTATACAGGTTGGCAAATACATGTTTGGATTTGAATCCGAGTGGCTAATATAATTAATATAACATTTAAAATTAATTAATTACATGTCAAAAAAAGAGATTAATTAATGGCAAAAGACAAAATTGTCTTTTTAAGTTTGAGAGAGGGAGGAGCACCGGAGCATGACTCGTCATCAAATCAAATATTAGATATTTTATGCCCTGCAAAAAGAAATAGATATTTTAAAATGGATTAAATACACTCTAAACATGTTTATAAACATGTGTTCTATAAAAAGGCGTTATGATCTGCACCGATGGCCAGCGGTATGTGTGCTAGTTTGTCCAAGGATGGATTAAATACATTATGTGAAAAACGTCGGTAACTAGACTAGTTTTTCCAGACATCTAGACTAGTTTCTTTTATAGAACACCATCTAGTCTAGCTGAACATGCTTGCGTGCATGCACTACGGGACACGCGCGCTACGCCGAGGGCAAAAGGCCGTCGGCGTAGGCCAATACGTCATCGGCGTATGGTACGCCGAGGGCAGCCCTCGGCGTAGCCTCCTCGGCAAAGATCTCCCTCGGGGGAGCACAGTCAAGCCGTCGGCGTATCAAAATGCCGTCGGCGTATGCTACGCCGAGGGCTTTGCCGTCGGCGTAGCGGCCGTCGGCATAGCCTGTCGACCGGTTGCAAAAATATTTATTTTTGAATTTTTTTTTGAAAAATAATAATTTTTTTATTTTTTTTCTCAATTTTTTTATTCTTTGAATTGTTTCACTTGTTAATCTCCTACTTTAAACATTTTTAACACTAATTATACTTACTATTTAATTAAATTCCAGTCTTTGTCAAACTTCCCATCAGGTCACCCATCCTAATACTACTCCAGCTTCAGCACGCTTAACTTCCTCGTTCATTCAGAATCCGTTTCCGCAAAGTAATTCATACATTGGTGTCAATACTATGATATCAATCTCATTAACTCTTATATCATCATGTCACATGTTTGTATTTTTTGAAATTACAAATAATTATTTAAGTAAATATTAATGAATAAGTAAAAATATTATTGAATTCAAATAAAAATATAATAATTTTATTTTATTTTGTATTTTTTATTTAATATAGAATATTTAATATCTTTAAATCTGTAAATCGAAATTCAACAAATAATATGTTTAAATTGATCAGAAAAATGAGAGGAATCCAAATATGATATCCATATCAACTAATCACAAATCCTTCGTTTTTAAATTAGCTATTTGTTGATTGCTTTAGAAAATCCCCTTTTTGCGCACGGATAATGAAAAATGCCTTTTTGGTGCGATGAAAAGGAAAACTTGCATTGGATATTTGATAAAATAGCATATTGTGAACCTAAAAATTATTTTTGTAAAAAAACATGAGCATCGGATCATGTACCTATAGTCATATCTGACCCACTTCCTATCGATTCGGCAAGAATTTGTCTTTTTCACCAAAGATGGACGGAAAGGTTTCGGATCTCCCTCTTGGGACATTGTCCATATAAGGTGGTATAGTATTTTTGTAAAATGTGGTGGTAGTATTTTGAATTAGCCTTTTGGTGGTTGCTTCACAAAACCGACCTTTTTTATGCTCGGAAAATGGGAAATGGCTTTTTGGTGCGACGAAAAGGAAAACTTCCTCCTGCAACATTGTTCGCCATTCCATTATGCATGTGTATGCACAATATGGGCACATTACCACAAACTATGCCTTGATTCTAGCCATAACATTGGTCATTTGACCCGAAAGTCAAGAAACCTCGAATGAGATAGGTCATTTTGTGAAGGGTTTTTTGAGACATAATCAATATATCAAGTTTGCTATTTTTCCTTATAAATATGTCACATAATATGACACCACGCGAAGGTTTCGCATTGTTTCGATCGTTTTTGATTTTTTTATGCTCGTTTTAAACTATCGTCAAACTTTGTCGAACGGCGGACATAAAGATTCTTAGCTCGGGGCAGAGCCTCGCTAAACTTTCATTAGATCTTTGATAAAAAAGCATATTGTGAACCTAAAAATTATTTTTGTAAAAAAACATGAGCATCGGATCATGTACCTGTAGTTCATATCTGACCCACTTCCTATCGATTCGGCAGGAATTTGTCTTTTTCACCAAAGGTGGACGGAAAGGTTTCGGATCCCCCTCTTGGGACATTGTCCATATAAGGTGGTATAGTATTTTTGTAAAATATGGTGCTAGTAATTTGAATTAGCCATTTGGTGGTTGCTTCACAAAACCGACCTTTTTTATGCTCAGAAAATGGGAAATGGCTTTTTGGTGCGACGAAAAGGAAAACTTCCTCCTGCAACATTGTTCGCCATTCCATTATGCATGTGTATGCACAATATGGGCACATTATCACAAACTATGCCTTGATTCTAGCCATAACATTGGTCATTTGACCCGAAAGTCAAGAAACCTCGAATGAGATAGGTCATTTTGTGAAGGGTTTTTTGAGACATAATCAATATATCAAGTTTGCTATTTTTCCTTATAAATATGTCACATAATATGACACCACGCGAAGGTTTCGCATTGTTTCGATCGTTTTTTATTTTTTTATGCCCGTTTTAAACTATCGTCAAACTTTGTCGAACGGCGGACATAAATATTCTTAGCTCGGGGCAGAGCCTCGCTAAATTTTCCTTAGATCTTTGATAAAATAGCATATTGTGAACCTAAAAATGATTTTTATAAAAAAACATGAGCATCAGATCATGTACCTGTAGTTCATATCTGACCCACTTCCTACCGATTCGGCAGGAATTTGTTTTTTCACCAAAGGTGGACGGAAAGGTTTCCAAACCATCAGTTCATGCTTGGTCGCGACGCTGCAAAAGACTGATCTACGACATGGTCGATAATCAAGAAAAGCGTTGTTCTGAACAAACAAAGTGAAAGAGCTTCAGCATATAGATGCTCCAAAACTAGCATATGCTCCGGTTTCTTTTACATGGTTCTAGCTCAGCCTCGAATTCAAGGACGACGCATTAGAACGAGATTCTAAAATCTTTTAATCTGCACGTGTTTTATTCAAAGCATATCCCAGTTCCTTCTATCTTCGCCTCTTCCTGGCAAATTTCAGTTTGAAAATCCAATGCGCCCAAGATTTTATTTGCATGGCCTTTGTCTATGAAGCCCAAACGACAAAGCCAGAAAAAGGAGCCCAGGTACGCAAACCCCAAATATCCCCACCTGGTGCGTGCATAGCAGCTCTCTGTTTTAGTCCCACCTCGCGAACCAAAGATGAATCCGACCAGCTTAAATAGCCAGCTCCACCAGCCGCGTCGCCGAGCTCGTTAGCGAGAGCTTGTAACCCGAGCGGGGGCATTAAGGTGGTGGGACGTTGCCTTGGCGCTGTGGGCCTGGTCTGTGTAGTGCGTCTGCTGGCCCGCCCGTTCCAAGTTGAGTAGTGGACCGCTTGGGGCCTATGCGAAAGTTGGGCCTCACGGTCTATAATGTGGCAGGCACAGCGTGAGGCTGGCTTCACAGAGCAGCGATTACTGTCCGCTTCCAACGGTGGAAGGATAACGGGCTGCTGCACTACTGGGCCACTTGGGTCACATGGCTCAGTCCAACGGACCATCATTTTTTTTTCCTTTTTACTCAATACATTTTCTTACTCAATAATTATGTATCAATTAAATAAATGTTTGCATAATCAACTTGATCTTCTAGGCCGATCCGAGCGCATTTAGAAAAATAAGTATTGGTCATATTTATGAAAGGGTAGTTTGAATTTGCAAAAGTGTACTTGGGGGCGTGGTTCACTTTGCCTAGCATATAGAATGTGAGTACATATAGGAATGAAATGGATACACTCTCATGAGTATTGCCGTCGTTCTTGCGTCGGAGCTCTCCACTTCCGATACAATGACCACTTGAGTAACCTCACATGTTCAATCAATTTATCATGGCATCTGAGATGTCATTTAAAGAGAGAATTGTCAACCTAGAGGATAAATGTGAAGACTACTGCACAAACTGTTAACAATGTGGAAGCAATCCCTCCACTCAATTTGAGGAAGAACTCATACTTTCATCTCATGTACTCCCTCCGTTTTAAAATATAAGATGTTTTAGCTTTGTAAAGCAAATATATCTAGACTTGTTTTAGTACGTAGGTTCACTCAACTTTAGGTGAATCTACACATTAAAAGAAGTCTAGATTCATTTTATTCACAAACCTAAAACATCTTATATTTTTAGAACGGAGGGAGTATAAATTAATTTTTCATCTCTCTCCTCTCCACTAAGATGTATACAATGGGAATTAACGGAAACAGTAGAACAAAAGAAGGTGACAATTATGGCATGCATGGAAAACCTACAAATTAACACATTATTAGTACTCTTTCTTTTTAAAATTCCCCTTAGTTTTAGCTATGGTAAGAATCATACTTTGATTGAAAGGTTTGATCGAATGAAAAAGAATCAATATCTGCAATGCTGAGTAAATATTTTTATTCTATATGCATTTGGACGCGCCTCGGTACTATTCTATACGCATAATGTAAGGTGCATCTGATTTTTTTAGTGATCTACCATCAGCAGACTGAGTACTAGGATTTCTATGCTTATATAGTGTAATCACTAGAAAAAACTTAAGAAGATTCGCAAAAAAAATGGATACACTATAAAAGAAAAACTTAAGAAGAATAAGAATGCAGCCTGCCTCTCCGGTCCTCCCCGTTCCCGGCGCCATGGCAGCTCTCCTCCCTCTTTCCTTCGGCGTGCGGCAGCAGGATCCATAATAACAGCACACTGCGCTTCCTCCCTCCCTCCCTCTGGCCCTCTCTCTTGCCAAACCTAGCGGACGATTTGAAGACAATTTCGACGGCGGCGTATGGCGCGGCGACGGCGACGAGCTTGGTGGCGCTGGAGGCGAGGAGGAGTGCTGGTGGGCGCAGCCTCTCCCATCGACGTCCTCCTCCGCGCGCCTGGCAGGCACAGCGTGAGGCTGGCTTCACAGAGCAGCGATTACTGCCTCCTTCCAACGGTGGAAGGATAACGGGCCGCTGCACTACTGGGCCGCTTAGGTCTCACAGCTCGGTCCAACGGACCAACACTTTTTTATCCAGCTTCTCAAAATGTTAGTACGAAGCGGTGTCGAACAGGCTAGCTGGAGCTAGATCCAAGAAGCTGGACAGCAGCTATTTTGCCAATCCGCGGAGCACCAAAAATGAGTAAAATTCATCTGCAATACTTAAACTTGCCACCCATTTTCGATACGGTTACTGACCTTAGAAATACAGGACTTACGGTACCTATATACGTCGCATGTCACGTTCTGGTCAGTACGGCGCGTAGACACTGGCGTACAATGTGCCGTGGCCCACATGTCAGTGTGATAGAGCGCGCCGTTTTGCAAAATCCCCCTCAGACAGGCCCGACAAATATTCCCCTGGAACCGAAGCGTCCAGGTAAAAGGCAACTGTCGTTGTCTTCCCGACCACTCCGCAGGGTGGGGGGTTCGAGGGCGGCACCGAGGCGGAGGGTTTGACGGCGGCACCATTGAAGAAGCAGGCGGCGCTTCGCCGGCGATGGCTCCGCAGCAGCGGCCAGAAGATGAGCCTCCACCAAACTACCGTAAGTACCCCAAATTTGTTCCTTAATTTTCTCAAAAATCTTGGGGTTTGGGAGGGTTTGCTGTTGCGAAATGTCTTGAAGAAAATAGGGGATTTTGATGGGTTGTTTCCTTGTTTTATTCTTGCGGTTCGTGGTAGTGGCTATTTCTCAGTCGAAATCCACCATGGAGGTTATTTTCTTGGTCAAGGCAACAATAGGAGCTATGTTGGTGGTGCCTCTGTCTGGTATGATCATCTGGACAGTGATGAATGGACACCAGTTTTTCTTGAAAATCTGGTGGAGGATCTAGGGTATGAGATGCATGGAAGAATGAATGTCTTTTATTGCATCCCAATTCTGTCAATTGAAAATAATGGTCTGAGGAAGTTGGTCGATGAAATTGACACAAGTGCAATGGCCAACTGGGTTGGTTGTGGGAACCATTTCATCAGTATATACCTGGACCATGATGAGTCAATTAGAGCAGTTGATTGGGATGATGTTGTAGCTTTCCCTATTGTTCAGCTCCCACCAGTTTTGAGCCCTGTGAAGCCTATCAACATTGTTACTGCTGATGATGCATCAAGTCATGTGGTTGATGATTCTGGTCCATTTCAGGAAGTGCAACCACAACCATTTCAGGAAGTGCAACCACAGCCATGTGTCAGAACAAGAAGCAAAGTGAGGAATGCAGACAACTCTGAAACAGAAGATGCAAGCAGAGAGAAGTCAGAGTCATCTGAAGATGCAGATTCAGACTTTGAATTTAATGATTCAGAGGTTGATCTATCTGATGATGATGACCTTTATGCAGACAATGTAGATGATGATGAGGAACATGTTAAGAAGATGAAAATGAAACGAACAGTGAAGTTTGAGGATGAGGGTGAATCAGAAGATGAAGACCTATGGGCTCCTGACTCAGATGAGGAGAAGGTGCAAATGAAGTTTAAGACTTTTAGAAGAGAGGATCTTGGTTCAGTTACATTCCATGTTGGCCTGAAATTTGAGTCTGTTGACATGGTTAGGAGAGCTATCAAGGAATATAGTTGTAAGGACATGAGAGATATTAAGTTGCCAATCAATGATAAGAAGAGAACTAATGCAAGATGTTATGGAAGTCCTCCATGTTCTTGGAACATGTGGGTTAGCTATGATGCAAGGTCTGATTTTTGGATGGTAAAAACATATGACCAGAAGCACAATTGTGGTAGGAAATGGAATGTCAGGGCCTTCAATTCAAGGTTCATTGCAACCAAATTCCTGGAAACCTTCAAGGCTGATCAGGACATGAACCTAAAAAATTTCCAGAGGCTTGTACAGAAAGAATGGAACATGACTCCTACCAATAGTAAGCTACAAAGAGCAAGGAGGATAGCAATGCAAACAATATATGGGGATGAAGAAGCTCGGTACAATAAGCTTTGGGATTTTGGCAATGAACTAAGAAGAAGCAATCCTGGCAGCTCCTTTTACTTAGCTGTTGATGAAAATTCAAGGTTCAGCAGATGTTACATGAGTTTAGAAGCTTCAAAGAGAGGATTCCTTCAGGGTTGCAGGCCCATTATATTTCTTGATGGTTGCCATCTTAAAACAAGGTACAGAGGCCAACTCTTGTGTGCAGTTGCAATTGATCCTAATGATTGTATCCTGCCTATTGCTATTGCTGCTGTGAAAGTAGAAGATACATCTAACTGGACATGGTTCTTGGAAACTTTGAAAAAAGATCTAGATATTGTGAACACAGCTCCCTGGACAATAATGTCTGACAAGCATAAGGTAAATGCCTATTGCTATTGTGAATACATCTAACTGCCTATTGCTATTCCTTTTATTTCCAACTGTTAGTGGTAGTCTAACTGCTCATGGTTATTACCTTTGTGTAGGGTCTTATTAATGCAGTTAGGGATCAATTTCCAGAATCTGAACACAGGTTCTGTGTGAGGCACCTGTGGCAAAATTTCTAGATGCATTTCAAAGGTGATGCACTAAAGAATCAGTTATGGATAATTGGTAGGAGTAGTACAACTGTGAAATATGAGAAGAACATGGAGCACATGGAGGCATTAAATCCTGATGCATATGCATGGCTTGACAATTTGGATCCTAGGACTTGGGTGAGGGCATTCCAAAGTGACATTTCCAAGTGTGATATCTTGTTGAATAACAATTGTGAGGTCTTCAACAAGTAAGTATTCTTGTCCTCTTCCACTTAAGCTTGTCATGTTCTACCAGTGTTATGCATATGCTTGTCCTCTTCCAATAAATTATGACAGAAAACTACCAATAAATGCAGGTACATTTTAGATGCTAGAGAACTCCCAGTCTTAGCAATGTTCACTAGGATTAAAGACCAGATTATGACAAGAAACTACACCAAGAGGAAAGAAGCAGATGCACTAGAAGGTCCTTTATGCCCTAAGATTCAGAAAAGGCTAGATAAACACATAGAGTGGTCAAATAACAGCTATGTAGAAGGATCAGGTGATGGTATATTTAAAGTTGGTGAAATAGTGGCCTCTACTCCTGTTGATTACATTGTTGACCTTACTCATCATACATGTACCTGCAAGAGGTGGGAGCAGAGTGGGATACCTTGCCCACATGCAATCTCATGCATGAGAGCACAGGACTGGAACCCTACTGACTTTGTTCACAAGTGCTATTCACTTGAAATGTACAAGAAAGCCTATGGACCAATTGTATACCCATGTAAGGACAACACAGAATGGGTGAAAATGCATGGACCAGCTGTTCTTCCTCCTGAATATAAGAAGCATGTTGGGAGACCAACAAGATGTAGAAGAAAGGCTCCATATGAGATAGATTCAAGGAGTGGGGGGAAAAAGATGAGTAGACATGGTGTAATTATGCACTGTTCTTACTGTGGTGATCCTGGTCACAATCGTGGAGGATGCAAATGGAAAAAAGCTGGACTCCTAGCACCAAACTCTAACAGTGTGCCTACACCACCCCCAGGAACAGAGCCTATAATAACAGAGGTTATGGTCTTTCCCTACACTAAGCAAGCAACTCTTTTATTTTGTCCATGTACTAATGTTGTTTTTCTGACAGGTTGGGCAGCCACAAGGTAACAGTGTTAATGCAACTACTATAGAAGATCCAATGGTTGAATCCATGTCACAGCAGGTAGAAGATGAACCTCTCAACTGTGTACTTGTTTTTTTTAATTCATCTAGTTCATGAACCTGTCATTTTCATTTTTAGAGAACAAATCCTAGGCACCAACAACAGGGCCTGTCCCAGAGTCAACCTTCCTCAGTGATGCTAGAAGAAACATGAGTCAACCAACCACAAGGCCAGTTACAGTGATGGCAGAGAAGTTGCATGCCTTAATGCAGCAGAAGGAGAGGGAGTTGGAGGATAAGAGGACTGCCATCCTAGAAGCTAGATATACAGCAAACTTGAAGAGAGCAGATGAGAAAGCTAGGAGGAAAGAGGAGGAGAATAGGAGGAAGGAAGGTCTAGCTCAAGCCAGAGCACAAGAGGCTGTTGTGAGAAGAGAGAAGAAAAGACATGAAATGGAGTTGAACAAGAAAGCTAGAGCTGAGACAAGAAGAATAGTTGCAGAAACAAAGAAGGAACTAGCTGAAGAAAGGAAGCAGAAGGAGAAGCAAAGGAAGAAAGAGGCTCAAGCACAGAAGCAGGCTGAGAATGCTGCTAAAAGAGCTAGGTATTCAGAAGAACAAAGAATAACAGAGGTGGTTGCTGATTTGGGTGAAGGATCTACAAGTGCCCAAGTTCCAAGAAAGAGAGTTAGCATGTTTGATGAACTTAGGTCCAAATAATCTATATTTCTCTTAGTACTTGCAAGTGCCCAATGACTATGTGTTTGACCTCATCATTTTGGAAGAAATGGCTATGTTAGAATGAAAATGCCATTTCTGAAACTCCTAGTACTTGCAAACTTCTTTTGCCACTCTATTTATGTTCATGTTCTTTTGCCACTCTATTTATGCCACTCTATTTATGTTCATGTTCTTTTGCCACAAAGTCAATGTTGTATCATTCTGTCAATGTACATTCATTATGTCGATGTTCTATCATTTTCACCATTGGTTCATGTACATTCATTCTATGGACGCTACTGTCAAATTTTGTCATTGGAACAACACAAATTCAAGTGAATTAGGCAGAATTTCATTGAAGCAACACAAACTTGATAGCTCTGATTCACACATTCACATTACACTGCATAGCTTCATTACTTGAAGCAAAGCTTCCCTGCAACTAAGCCAATCACAAAGACAACAAATACCAAAAATAAAGTCTCATATTTCCCCTTTAGCTTCACTATCTCTGATTTCTTCTCCTTCAGCTCATCTTCCAGAGCCCGAATCTTTCCTTCAGTACCTACATCTTCTCCAAGCCGACCACATCCTTGTTCATCGCGTAACCTCCAGATAGCATCTCGCAAATCTCCAATCAAGTCGCTCAAGAACTCAGGCAGTGGTTTATCATGCCACTCAACAAAACCACATCCACGACCATTCTGCGCAAATTAGACAGAATCAAAAAGGGGCATCAAGAAAAGAGTGAGAGAATAGCAGAATCAGAAAGAGTAGGGGCGACTCAGGTTACTCACCATGGCATCGACACACGCGTAGTACCTACGCCCTGGGTTTTGTGCACTCCAAGAGATCCACCTAGGCGCCTTCTTCCTCGGATTGCAATGGCATAACACATCCGGCTCATACGCCATGGGATTCTCCCGATATGGCACCGGCGACCTGGCATCCGTCCTAGCGCTTCTTCCAGAAGCTCCTCGGAATCCAGGTGCGGAGAAGGAACCGAAAGACCACGACATGACAACGGCGGCGGTGGTGGCGCGTGCTAGGTCCAGAGAGGAGATGCAGGTTTCGGGGGGGGAGAGGAGATGCGAGAAGCGTCCAGAGAGGAAAAGAAAAAGAATTTGCGATTTGCAATATACCCCTTCACTAAGATGGGCCTGTCCGAGGGGGATTTTGCAAAACGGCGCGCTCTATTACACTAACATGTGGGCCACGGCACATTGTACGCCAGCGTCTACGCGCCGTACTGACCAGAACGTGACATGCGACGTATATAGATACCGTAAGTCCTGTATTTCTAAGGTCAGTAACCGTATCGAAAATAGGTGGCAAGTTTAAATATTGCGGATGAATTTTACTCCACCAAAAATTTACACCCAATTGCCACCGTGAAGCGACTTTGTAGCAAACCGGTACGATGCCATCTCTCTCCCGAACTCTCAGGGCACTCTCTCTCAAGATTCCTCCAAGCGTTCCCTTCCAGCTGCTTCCCGGACGACGGGTGCCCCTGACCGGATGGGCGAAGGAGGGCAGTCTCGACGGTGGGGGACCGGCACGGAGGCGGCGGAGGTGGTTCAAAGATCTCCTCGATGCACTGACGGCCTGCAAGAACCAGGACAAAGCTTTGGTCTACGGCCTCCCCAAATCCTCTCGAGCACCGGCCGGATGTTTCTCTCTCTCTAACTCCTTCCAGAACCGCCGCCATGGATCCTTTCCCCTGCTTCTCGTTAGCATCCCTTCCCCTGCTTCTCGTTGATTCCTTTGTCAATTTCAGGGTCGATCCCTCGCAGGCGAGCCCTTCCTCGCTGGGGCCACAACGCGTGAACATGTGGAAGACGAATTTTTTTTCTCACTCAAGTGATTGAACGATGAACAGACGGAGCAAACCATACAATAAATCCTGGCCCACTTAACTAATCAGGCCAGGTCCTCTTCTAATTGGACTTCCAGCCCGTGTAAAAACATAGAGCCGAGCCGAACGTTCTGTGCTCCTCGGAGGAGCTAGAAGCTGGCACGCAGAGCTGGATTTCCGGATTTCGGGAGCTGGGGTGTATCCGAATAATTTTAGTCCCATAACTTGCAACCTAAAAGTGTATCCGACTAAATGAGACATATACACTTTTAGTCTCACAATTTGCAACCTAAAAGCAGATTTAGTCCCATAACTTGCAAACTGAGCAAAACTAATCCCACAACTTGTAATATGAGTACAGTTTAGTCCAATTTAATCAAATTTTTAACAAGTTTGATCAAAATTTTCCATGTTTGCTCTGTCTGGACCGTAGTTTAAAAAACCGAACAGGTACAACCTAAAAAAAACTTAGAAACGTAGACCTCGTCAATTTTTTGCGCTTACTAATCTGTAAATAACAACCAGCTAGTGTTGTTAAAAAGTTATTCGGCAGAGGCGGGGTTTGAACTCTGCATCTAGAACGAGCAGGCTATATATTATCTCACCACAACCAGCTAAGCATTTCACAATCTACAAAGGATGTAGTGAGAAATGCTATTTGTACATACTGTTTACAGTAGTATTATATTTTTCTTCCGAAATTCCACCGATCTATTAATAATTATCGACAATAGTACAAAGAGCCATAAAAATAATAGAAATTACAAATAGCTCATTGGAGCACCTAGCGACAACTATAGACACTAGCACAAGCCAAAAGTGCGTCGCTGTCCTCGCCCCTCCATCACTGGAGCCGGACATATAAATGATGCAATAAGTAAATGATTGTATATGCAAAGTATTTTAAAATCACAGTTTGGCATAAAAAAATTGACGATAATCTGACATAACAATTGAGATAATGAGCAGCAATTTGTCTTCCAAAACGTAATCTAGTCCTAGCTGCATGCTAGCAAGCCCGTTAATTTTTGTATTTGTTTAATTTTTAATACCTGCAAAAAAAATTCTAATACTGATGTAAGCAGTATGTACAAATAACATTTGTCACTTGTTTTTCCATAAACCGTGAAGTGCTTAGCTGGTCATGCCTGCTCGGTTCTAGGTGCAGGGTACGAACCCCATCTTCGCGAATAAATTTTTAACAACGTTGATTGATGTCTACGATTTTTGGTTTATTTAGATTGTATCAGTTCGGTTTTTTAAACTATAGCTCAGACAGCGCAAACATGGACAAATTTGGTCAAACTTGTTAAAATTTGATTAAATTGGACTAAACTGCTCTTAGATTGTAAGTTGCGGGACTAGTTTTGCTCAGTTTGCAAATTGTGGGACTAAACTGCTCTCGGATTGCAAGATGTGAGACTAAAACTGTATATACCTCCACTCAATTTGAAGAAGAACTACTCCATAGGGTCTAGGCATGGCAGTAGCCACTCAATTTGAAGAACTACTCCATAGGGTCTAGGTTCATTAAAATTTGGATGAACATGTACACTAAATAGGGTCTAGGTTCATCTAAATTTAGCCAAATTTGAGTCAACTAATATGGGTCGGAGGGAGTAATACGTTCCATCCCATATTATTTTTTATCTCTCTCCTTTCCACTGAGATATATACAATGGGAATTAGACTTTAGAACAAAAGAAGCTATAATACATTTTTAATCAATTTTATGAATAATACATGAAAATTGATAATTTGAGGAAGAACTCATACATTTCATCTATATTATTTTTTATCTCTCTCCTTTCCACTGAGATATATACAATGGGAATTATCGGAGACTTTAGCACAAAATAGGTGACGATTATGTGATCGGAGCATGCCTATGAATTATCAAAGACTTTCGAACAAAAGAAGGTGACAATTGTGTGACCGGAGCACGCGACACGCTAGGCCGCAAGGTGGCCACGTCGTTCTAGTATGACTAGGGATGTAAACGGATTGGATATTGCTATTAACATATCTTTTATCATATTATTTTATTGTATTCGGATCGGAGCGGATAATTGCCGGATATGGATTCGAATTCGTATTATATCAGATTGCGGATATGGATCGGAATAGGATAATCGAACAAATACTCATAGAAAAATAAAAAATTATTTAGTTTATGCAAAATAAATGACAAGAAAGCGTGCAATACTAGATAGCAGCAGTATAAAAGTGCAAGATTGGTAATAGAATAATATAACATACATATATAACATGCATAGCTAGCCGATACACTAACTAAATTGTCTAGATATAGGGATTGTGCTAAATTTATCGGATTATCCTATTTGAGTACCTCGGATAATCCGCATAAAAAGTCGGATTATCCTTATCCGTCGGATATCATCAATACCATCCCGCTACCATATTCGTCGGATATCTGCTCGACAAATATCCGCATCCATATCGGCAGGATATCTAAAAATACATATCATATCCTTAAAAATGGACACGGATGCGAATTCGAAGCAGAAATTATTTGTACCATTTACATCCCTAAGTGTGACTATCCTCCTAGGTTCGACTACATGAAAACCTGCAAATTCACACATTATTGGTACTCTTTCTTTTTTAAATTCCCACGAGTTTTAGCTATTGTAAGAACCAAACTTTGAAATGTTTGATCGTATGTATCAAGAAGAATCAAAGTCTGCAATGTTGTATTTCCTTCGATCCCAATTACTTGACTTAAATTTGTCTAGATTCAAATGTATCTAGTCAACTAATTTGGATCGAAGTATAAATATTTTTATTTTGTATGCATTAGGATGCGCCTCAGTACTATCAGCAGACTGAGTACTGTCACTAGAAAAACTTAAGAAGAATAAGAATGCAGCCTGCCTCTCAGACCACAGTTCTTCTTCCCCGTTCCCTGCTGCCCTGACCGGCTTGTATCTTCAGCCCTTCTTCCCCGTTCCCGGCGTCGTGGCAGCTCTCCTCCCTCTTTTTCCTTCGGCGTGCGGCAGCAGGATCCATAATAACAGCCCACTCGCTTCCTCCCTCCCTATGGCCCTCTCTCTCGCCAAACCTAGCGGACGATATGAAGACAAATTCGACGGCGGCGTATGGCGACGGCGACGAGCTTGGTGGCGAGGAGGAGTACTGGTGGACGTCGGCGGCGTATGCTCTCGCGCCGGGCGCCGGCTCGCAGCCTCTCCCATCGTCGTCCTCCGCCGCACGCCTGGGTCCGCCTCGTCAGTCCGTCCCCAACTGCCGCTGGTGCGCTCCTCTGTAACGCCTCTCCCCTTTCAGGAACGACCCCCCGCTTCCCTTTGGATTCAGTATGAATCAATTGAGCGATGCTTCAGCATACGGGCATTACTGCCATATAATGTACTGCTCGTGCAACCGTGGATGCTAGGCAGAAACTTTAACTTTAGCTATTCCCCTGAGTAATCGGTTTTCTCTACTGCACATTTTTGTACTGCATTGCAAACATCTTAGAGGGTGTTTACCAGTTAAGAAACTAGTAAATGTTACTTGAAAGTTAAGCCCTTTTGTAATATTCTACTCCCTTCCCTAGGAAGCCGAAAGAAATATCTTACAATAGCTAGCATATTGTACTGCACACTCCTCGTGTAGTTCTTGATCGATTCATCATGTTTCACGAAAGAATCCTGTGTCCAGAATCCAGATTTTGTCTGTACCGATGAGTAATGTATTTAGAGTGATTCCCAACACTATTAACAACTGAAAAACAACAAGGCCGTGCAGTATGAATTCAGATCTTTTAGCTAATCTACCGTGACAAATAAATTGTCTCTTTCAAGCAGGTGTATACACCACCGATGAATATGATAATTGTCTACAAATGTTTTTCGGTATTGGGTCCAAATGACTGTCTTAAAAAGTATTGGCTGTCCAGCTAGACGATGCTCACCTCTGAAACCAAACCCACTCATGTTTTTTGGTATCTTTCGTTGTGTCATCAAAGTCGCAACAAATAATTGACCGAAAATACGACAGGACATGTGGTCAGAGGGTGACAGGAATAAACCAACGAAATATACCAATCAAGTGGTGGTTGGGCCTCACCCAGCCACTCAAAAGATCCAGGGACTTGTTATAAAAAAATCTAACTCATACAGAGAATCAAACCCAAGGTTTTCATAATACACTCTCTCCTCCATCCCTGCAAGACCTCTGAAGAAGAAGAGCTCCAAAAAATGGACAGGAAGAGGGTGGTGGGCATCGTCGGCGCCGGCGTGAGCGGCTTGGCAGCTTGCAAGCACGCACTAGACAGGGGCTTCAGCCCGGTGGTATTTGAGGCCGATGCCACCATTGGCGGAGTGTGGGCGCATACCTTGGAGTCGACGAGGCTCCAGGCGCCCACAACGTCGTTCCGGTTCTCGGACCTGGCGTGGCCGGAGAGCGTGACGGCGACGTACCCGGGCCACCATGAAGTCATGGAGTACCTCAGATCGTACGCGAGTGAGTTTGATCTTCTGAAGTGTATCAGGTTCAGTAGCCAGGTGCTCGGGGTTGAGTACCTTGGTGCGACGGAGGAAGAGATCATGGGGTGGGAGCAGTGGTCCGGCGACGATGGAAAGGCGTTCGGAGCTGGGAAGGGTGGAGGGTGGTGCCTCACGGTGAAGGACCTGATAATCGGTAACGTCGAGGTACGAGTAACTTGACCTATTGTTCATTCATCAGGAATATTAGAAACATCCTCCTGTGCTAGAAAGTTCTGAACTAAGACATTCTGCCTGAGCATCTGATACATGGAATCAGCACAATAACCAAGTAATGTCCTTCCACATTTTACAGGTTTTTCTAGTTGATTTTCTCATCCTCTGCATCGGAAGGCATAGTGGGACCCCAAATATCCCAGAATTTCCAGCAAACAAAGGGCCTGAGTTGTTCAAGGGGAAAATATTGCACTCAATGGACTACTCTTACATGAATAATGTGTCTGAATTTGTCAAAGGGAAGAGCGTGACGATAATTGGCTCTGGAAAATCAGCATTTGACATTGCTACAGAGGTCGCCAAGGTGAATGGTGAGTCCGAGCAAGCTAAGAATTCACTAACTAGCAATAATACACAAAGGAATATATATGGCTGACACTTCTATTCCAATGCAGGTACAGCTCAGCCATGCACCATCACATATAGAACACGTCACTGGCTGGTTGACAAATCTAGCATATGGGGAGTTAACCTTAGTTACTTCTATCTTAACCGCATCTCCCAACTACTAGTTCATAAACCTGGCGAAGGGTTTTTATATTATATTTTGGCCAGTGTACTCTCTCCCTTGGTAAGTGCTTACTATACAACTTAAATGGAGTTCTAGATGCAGACAATGGACAGTTTACTTTCAAATAAAGAACTTGAATCCACAAAACTGAAAATATGGCTCTTGTTTCAGAGATGGGCAATTACGAAAGTAATTGAAGCATACTTCAAGCTGAGCATTCCTCTACAGAAACATGGGATGGTGCCTGACTACAGCTATTCCTTCGCCATATCTTCTTGCTTGATTGCGATGCTACCAGAAGGGTTTTATGATAGGGTTGATGAGGGCAGCATTGTTCTGAAGAAATCCAAGAGATTCAGCTTCTACAGTGATGGGATCATCCTGGAGGATGGAAATGAATGCATAAAGACTGACATTGTAATTCTAGCAACAGGATTCAGAGGAGACCAGAAACTTAGGGATATCTTCACAGCAGACTGGTGTAGAAATATAGTAGCTGGATCATCAGATACATCAGTTCCTCTATACAGGTAAAGTTGGACATTTTTATCTGGGGGTGTTGACATATGTAAAGGCAATAGATGAAATAGAAGAAGTATGGGAAAGGGTGAATTAATAATGCAATGAAGAACTAAGAAAACCCACCGCAGAGTTCCCTAATTATAGCCTACATTCAAGTGAATTATTCAAAATAGAAATATATACATTCTGCCCCTTCGCAAGTTCTTAGCAAAGTAATGTATATCAACAGCATGACACCCATTATTGAAGCTTTTAACTACTTCCATAAACGTAATTTATATCACCAGCCTGGCATCCATTGTTAAAGCTGTTAACTGCTTTTGTATACGTTGCTGTTGCCTCTAACACCATGATCAGCGTAGCAGTTTGCTTTGTTTTCTTGGTCTTGTAACTTTGCGCCTTCTCGGCATTCTTCTCCTAATAAGTTCGAGAAACAATAAAATGATAAACGAAATCGAAATAGTAGTTAGGTGAAAGTAATTTTTTGATATTACTTTATGTTGAGTTTAGTGATCTCATTTATCAAAATGATTGACATTAACAGGGAATGCATCCATCCTCGAATTCCTCAGTTGGCAATAATCGGATACTCTGAGAGCCTTACCAACATTTATGCCTCGGAGATGATGGCCAATTGGGTAACCCATTTCCTGGCTGGTGGCTTCCAGTTGCCAAGCATAAGATGCATGGAAGAGAGCGTAGCCGACTGGGCAAAGTACAAGGGTCTTTACAATGGGAAGTATTTTCGCAGATCATGTATAAGCACCGTGAACATTTGGTTTAATGATTTATTGTGCAAAGACATCGGATGCAACCCTAGAAGGAAGAAAAGATTCCTGGCTGAGTGGTTCCAGCCATATGGACCTGCTGATTATGCAGGTCTTTGCTCAAGATAATAGCATATTTGCTTTTTCGTCATTTACATTGGTCAACCTGAAGCTGCACAATTATGACACCAGTGAGTCGTGCAAGCGCACGCCTGAGGGCACGGCCTACCTCTTGTTCAGATGCCAGGGCCTGAGGCTGTCCCTCTGTAGGCTGGTCGCACTGGCCACCAAGGATGTTCCCTCCTGGGCGTTTTGCCTCTAGGTCTTGGACTGTGAACCGTTTCTAGATTGGGCTTTTTTTTTGGAAATGGTTCTAGATTGGGCTATTGCCCTTGCGGGCTCTGCCCCTTTGTAACCCAGCTTCGGCCTAAGTATCTTGTGCAATGAGAAAATTCAGTTACTTACCATGTTTAGGGACAAAACCACTATGCTTCCAACACTCTGTCTTGTTTGTATCTAGTCTAGGACCTAATTATACTACTGTGACCAAAGACTGAATGCTATCCTGCCGGTAAAGGTTGGTATGACTGCCAAAAAAACAAACTCATTTCCTATTATTATGTTTTAAACTTTCTACTAGTGTTGATTGTGTATGTCTTCTTTGCAGAATTCTTTCAGCCCAGAGATCTTTTTGCATTGTTGAATTGTGAAATCAATAATCAGAAAGTGTTGCTAACACTACGTGCCACCATTTCTTCCATCAACTGAAAGAAATAGTGAGGTATAAACTTGCAAAGGCTATGCTGTAAAAACATAGCAGGTACGGCTATAACAGGATCCAGACAATTTTTGAGAGTGCTTTCATAAAAAGTGCAGTTTACTTTTTATGATTTTGAGCAAATGGTCTTTTCTACTGCATATGTTTTTACTGTAGTGCATATTTGTGCTGCATATTTTTTATTGAATTGCAAACATCTTAGAGGGTGTTTTACAGTATTTGCATATTTTTACTGCATTGCAAACTAGTAAGTGTTGCTTGAAAGTTAAGCCTATTTTATAATACTTTTGTGAAGATCGTGATTGATTCGTCATGATTTAGTAAACCCTACATCCAAAACTCAGATTATGTCTCTAGTGATGAGTAATGTATCCAGATCTATGCAAACACTATTAACATGTGCAAAACAACAAGGCTGCACAGTATGAATTCAGAGCTTTAGCTGCTCTACTGTGACAAATAAATTGTCTCTTTCAAGCAAGTGTACCCACCACCAACACCAACACGGGATATGATACTCATCTACAAAAGATAATGGTAGTGGGTCCAAATGACTACCATAAAAATATTAGTTGTTCACCTAGATGATGCTCACCTCTGAAACCAAATCCACTTGTCATGGATGTGTCACCAAAGGCACAGCAAATAATTGATAGGAAGTACAACACGACATGGGGTCAGAGGGTGACAGGAATAAACCAATAAAAGAAGGAAATGTACCAATCAAGTGCTGATTGGGCCTCATCCAGCCACTTAAAAAAGTCTAACACGTCCAGAGAATCAAACCCAATGCCTAAATAATACACACCATCTCCCCTCCATCTTTCCAAGAACTCTGAAGAAGAGCTCCAAAAATGGAAAGGAAGAGTGTGGTGGGCATCGTCGGCGCCGGGGTGAGCGGCCTAGCGGCCTGCAAGCACGCGATAGACAGGGGGTTCAGTCCCGTGGTATTTGAGGCCGACGACACCATTGGCGGAGTGTGGGCGCACACCCTAGGGTCAACGAGGCTCCAGGCGCCGACGACGTCATTCCGGTTCTCGGACCTGGCATGGCCCAAGAGCGTGACGGCGAAGTACCCAGACCACCATGAGGTCATGGAGTATCTCAGGTCGTATGCGTGCGAGTTTGACCTCATCAAGTGTATCAGGTTCAGTACCCAGGTTCTCGGGGTTGAGTACCTTGGTGCGACGGAGGAGGAGATCATGGGGTGGGAGGAGTGGTCTGGTGACGATGGGAAGGCGTTCAGAGATGGGAAGGGTGGAGGGTGGTGCCTCACAGTGAAGGACATGAAAGTCGGCGACATTGAGGTATGTGCAATTCCTTGGGATACCTCGTATATCTGTCCTGCTGGCTCTGCCTCTGAGTTCAGATATCTACTTATTTGCACGTACATAGAGCTTCAGGTTGCATGTTGTGTCTAAATGGGATACTGTGATTCAATTTCGTTTTCACTGTGATGTATAGAAATGTAGAACAGTACTAGATAGCTAGACAGTCTGCACAGCTGAGTCGTATGCATAATGCATTGACTTTGCATAAGTTCTTGGTAAGAGGGAGGAATTACAGAACCTGATGAGGATTTGCTCATTCATAAGAAATATATAGAAACATCACCCGAAGCCTGAACCATAAAAATATCAACTAAGAAAGTCTGCTGAAACATAAAATCACCCTGTATGCCATGGTGCAACTATGTATAAGTAATATCCTGTTACACTGTCACAGGATTTTCAGGTGGACTTTCTCATCCTCTGTATCGGAAGGCACAGTGGGACACCAAACATCCCGGAATTTCCAGCAAACAAAGGGCCTGAGTTGTTCAAGGGGAAAATACTACACTCGATGGACTACTGCTACATGGATAATGTGTCTGAATTTGTCAAAGGGAAGAGGGTGACAATAATTGGGTCTGGAAAATCAGCATTCGACATTGCTGCAGAGGTTTCCAAGGTGAATGGTGAGTCCAAGAGAACTAAGACCTCATTAACTTAATCTTTCAAAGGGATATATATGACTGTGACTCCGTATTATAATGCAGGTACGGCTCAGCCATGCACCATGATATATAGAACAAAGCACTGGCGGGTTGATAAATTTAACATCTGGGGAATTAAACTAAGTTACTTCTATCTTAACCGCATCTCCCAACTACTAGTTCATAAACCTGGTGAAGGATTTCTGCTTTATGTTTTGGCCAGTGCACTATCTCCCTTGGTAAGTAACCGCTTCAACTTAATTTGGAAAGCAGCCAATGGTCATTTTATTTTCAGATGAAAGAGCTAGCCCATAGAAACTAACAAATTTCAAAAACTGAAGATTCTTTCTGTTGTTTCAGAGATGGGCAATTACAAAAGTTATTGAAGCCTACGTCAAGCGAAGCATTCCTATACAAAAACATGGGATGGTACCTGACTACAGCTTCTCCTTCTCTATGACTTCTTGCTTGATTGCAATGCTGCCAGAAGGGTTTTATGACAGGGTTGACGAGGGCAGCATTGTTCCCAAGAATTCCAAGAGGTTCAGCTTCTGTAATGATGGAATCTTCTTGGAGGATGCAGATGAATACATAAAGAGTGACATTGTAATTCTAGCGACAGGATTCAGAGGAGACCAGAAACTTAGGGACATCTTCACAGCAAACTGGTGTAAAAATATAGTGGCAGGATCATCACACACGTCAGTTCCTCTATACAGGTACATGTTGAACTTTTTTTTTTCATAATAATAGTTGCAACATAAAAAAAGGCAAAAGGTGAACTAATGATGCGCTGAGGAAGTAAGAAACCACACTGCAGAGTTCTCTATACGATTCTTAAATGCAAGTGGAAATTATTCAGTAGAAAAATATTTACATTCGCAATATATCGACATCATGCAGCCACTGTTGACGCTGTTAACTTCTTCTATATACATTGCCGACACCATGATCAGAATAGTAGTTATCTTATGCTTTGGCTCGATAAAAAGTGACAAGGTTAATAAAATTGAAATGTTAATTTAGGTGAAAGTAAAATTTAAAGGTTCACTCTATGCTGGGTTAATAATCTGATTTATCAAAATGATTGAAATTCACAGAGAATGCATCCATCCTCGGATCCCTCAGTTGGCGATAGTCGGATACTCTGAGAGCCTCTCCGACATATATGCCTCAGAGAGAATGTCCAATTGGGTAAGCCATTTCCTGGCTGGTGGCTTCCAGTTGCCCAGCATAAGATGCATGGAAGAGAGCATAGCAGAGTGGGCAAAGTACAAGGGTCGCTACAATGGGAAGTATTTCCGCAGATCATGTATAAGCACCGTGAACATCTGGTTTAACGATTTGCTGTGCAAAGACATCGGATGCAACCCTAGAAGGAAGAAAGGGTTCCTGGCTGAATGGTTCCAGCCATATGGACCTGCTGATTATGCAGGGATTTCCTCAAGACAATAGCGCATTCGTCACTAGTGTATCCATAGCAAAATAAGAAGATGCAAGAAGCGAATAATTGCTACCTTCAGGGCCAAGGGGGGAGGCATGGCTGCTTCCTCTAGTTCTTTTATCTTGCCGTTTGAGTCCTTTGACTCTTGTCAATTGTAACTTCGATTTATTTTGTTGTAATAATATATATTTCTGGTAGGGTTTCTGTACTATTCCCACAATAAAATCATTTGAGACAAAGAAAGAAGAGAGAACTGCTTCCTGCGTGCTGGTTCTGTCCGAGCGAGATTGTATGAACATTTATATCTGATTTAATAAAGCTCAAGTTTCCCTCGGAAATTAGTTTTCCATCGAGTTGCAGAGGGTCATTTTTCTTGTCAACATTATATCATTCTTTTGATCGACTTGTTGGTGCCAGTTCGTTTAAGGCTCTTTTGGTTCATAGGATAGGAAAAGCATAGGAATAGAAAAGATGTATGGTTGGAATTTCATGCCTACTTGAATCCTATGGAAAGATGAATTCTCCTTGATTGTAGCAAAGGATTTTTCATGAGCTGTGACCTAATGTTTTTTTCCTATAGGATTTACACTACAAGATTCATATAGGATTAGTTCCTATGAGATATGTTCCTTTGATTTAAACATCTTGTGTATGAAAATTCATATAGGATACAAAGCCTACGCAACTCCTACACAAATCCTATGAATCAAAACAAGCCCTTAAGGCTTGTTTCCTAATAGAGGCTCTAGTTTTTTTTCAAGACAATGCAAAAACCAAGCACCAGAAATACCCTGCGAGCAGTCGTATTACAAATGTGTCCTGGTGTGATCTACCTTCTAATAGAAAACAAGTGTTCCCCTGGTGTCTGCACTTAATTATACATCCAAACAAAGCTAGAAACTCAAGTCACACAGGCACTGTGTCCCAAATTACTCACATGACAGAACTACAAACTACAAGTCCAGACACCAAGAAAGCAAGGATATGAATCGCTCCCTACTCAATCACGGCGCAGAAGCCCGAGGCACAACCGAACGATGTGGATGCCGACGATCAGCTCCGACCACCTCCACCGTGTCGGCAACCCCAACCCAGACGCTGACGAGTGGGATGGCTGCGCGGCAGGGGACATC
Organism: Avena atlantica; assembly: GCA_910589765.1. NCBI lineage: Eukaryota > Viridiplantae > Streptophyta > Magnoliopsida > Poales > Poaceae > Avena > Avena atlantica. Next base: position 501,120,276 of record OU342736.1, on the reverse strand, counting down.
CCAGCAGCTGCGACAACCAACGAGAGATCAGTCAATGATAATGCAAGGCCGCCGTGCAAGACAATGGTAATTTCCAGTTATCTGCTACTACTCACCGTCGCACATGGAGCTGCTGGTAAGGTTGGTAAGGATGGTGAACGAGGTGCTGTTTGTGTATCCGGCGTAGAGGCACGCCGTGCCCTCGCAGGGCGAGGCAGGGGACGTCGCCACCGAAGTGTTCCCCAGGAACAGGTCTCCACATTTCGCCACAGGGCAGACAGATGACGCTATCCCTTGCGTTGGCTGGCAGTCCAGTCTGAAAAAAATTCATAACATTGCCAAGTTAAGATTTCAGGAGTCATCACACAGAATGAGGTTCCAGAAAGCATGTATGAGTGACAATAAGCTGACTAGCTGAAAAGGTAAGTACTCACTGCCAAGTGTTGGAGCTGCAGCCGCACATGATGCAGTTGTTGGCCGTGAGGATGTAGCTGGCGTTCGGGACGCGGAGGTTTTGGTCTATGGCCGTGCTGCTAATGGCGGACGAGCAAACTGCACAAGCACACGTTATGTTAACCATTATTCCAAAACCGAACTCTGAATAACTGAACTCTGAATGTTATGGCAGAATAAGAGCAAGCTGCACAGGTGCCAAATGAGAAGCACTGAAATGTCCATGGCAGGTTCTTGATGACAGCAGTTCATTCCAATTTAGAAATGTAAACAGTAACTAGCATTAACTCAGCAAGTAGCACTAGAATTCATCTGGTCCAGATTTTTTCTCGGAGAAGAGAGAGATTAATCTCCTCCTGGAATTTACCATCTGAGAAATGATACTACATGTTAAAAACTTCAGATCGAATTTACCCTGAACTGTGAGTAACAAAGCAACAACAGCAGTCCCAGAAATCTAGTGGGAAACTGAAGATATTTTTCCTCCTCTTTAACAGTCAACTAATTCAGTGCTACTAATAATGACTAAACCCTGGGTCCCCTCTAATAAACCCTGACTCTACCGTAAACCAAAGTACAGTAGTATGATCTGTGTTGAAATTCGCAAGGTCGCAAAAGCTACAATAGGATACTACTAGCACTAGTGAGCTGGAAGAGTGAAACAAGTAGCAGGCTCAAACTTTTGTCCATCCATGTACAAGCACAACTTTTCAAGGTGGGCAAACAATCTGAAAAGCAACTTTCTGTGAACCTCTTTTTTGGTGGGATGAGAGAAGTACTACTAGTACAACAGATAAAGAGCAGCGATTAAAGAGATAAAACTTTGCAAAGCATGTCTATGGCATTACCAACTTTTACCATTATTACATGGAAAGAACCGAGTTGAGAGTTGAGAAAATATTGGATGCAGTTTTACAGCAGCAAGCAGGTACCAAGTCCTAGCACAAATAGTACTACATCGCAAAAAGGCTGGATCTTGAAGCAGTAGCATAGCAGCACGAAAAGAGAACTTGATGTTATGGCGGTAGTAGAGTACTACCTCGGAGCGGCACGTCGAGGACCTGGCCGGCGAGGAGGCTCTTGGCGTCGGTCAAGCGGTTGAGCCCCAGAACGGTCTCCTCCGTGGTGCCGTACTCCTGCGCTATCCCCGCGACGGAGCTCCCGGGAGGCACGACGTAGGTGAGGTGCACGACGGGCACCCCGCCGACGGGGTCGCAGCTGCAGGGCAGCGGCACCCAGAGCTCCTGGCCCACGGCGACCCGGTTGGGGTCGGACACGTTGTTGGCGGCGGCGATGTCGCGGTATGTGACGAGCCCCGCGAAGACGCCCCTGGCGACGGCGTCGAGGGTGTCGCCGGCGCGGACCTTGTAGGTGGGCCGCTGGAAGGTGGCTCCGGCGCCGCCGGAGCAGAGGCAGGGGAGGCGGACGCGGACCGGGGACGGCGCGGGCGCGGTCTGCGGGGTGGAGAGCGGGAGCGCGTTGGAGGCGAGCAGCGCGCGGTGGGAGCGGAGCTGGAAGAGGGTGCGCACGTCGCCGAGGGTGGTGGTGGCGTTGGGCGGCGGCGTGTAGGAGATGAGGGCCTGGCAGGTGGTGGCGCGCGCCTTGGCGTTGCAGGTGAAGCGGGCGGCCGCTGGGGACGGGGAGAGGGCGGCGGCGAGTAGGAAGAGGAGGAAGAGGGAGAGCGGCGCCATTGTAGAGCTCAGCTGGAGCTGGAGCTGGAGCTAGCAGTGCCGGTAGTGGGTAGTGGGAGTGTGGGGGTGGGAGTGATGGTGGTACAGTGGAGGAGGAGTACGGGGAGGTGTGTGTGGATTTGTTTGGTGTGGCTGGCTGTTTAAATGTTGGGAGGCGCAACGGCGTGGTGGTGGTGGTGGGGTGGGACTTGGGACAGTGAGCCTGTCTGTCTGCACCTGCACGGCTGCAGGCGGCGAGGTGGGCGGTGGGGGCGCTTGGCTCCATGGCCGCGCGCGCGCGGGGTCAATGGCAGGTTTGACGATGCATCTGCGCCGTGCGATCCTCGTTGCACGGTGTGGATCAAGTCCGGTGCCTGTGCAACTACTGCTACTTGAATGCAGTACTAGTACAGAGCGTGGGTGGGCGCTGGATCTTCTGCGCACGGCGACGCCACCGTCTCCGGCGGGCGAGCTCTGATCGCGCATGTCGCAGAGGATCAGCGCGCTCCGGAAATGCTCGGGGCCTCGGGCCGGTCCTCCTGTGTCGTGTATGTACGGTGGAAGGACCTGACCGGGAGCACCTGCCGCCTTTCACGGTGACACGGTGCCCTTCATCTTTTCTTAACGATTTGCTTCTCGCCGCGACACAAAACAAAAGTTGCTATCCTAATTCTGCCCTAGGCCTGACAACTTCGGTTCTTTTCTTTGAAAAAATAGCAGGTCCGTCGATGTCCAAGATACTCGCCTAAAAGTATCTCTAGCAGATTTGGTAATGTGGCCTATAAAACATGTGTGAGAGCATCTATACTAACTACTCTCTCCGTTTCGCAAAACCTGGATGGTGAACCTACGCACTAAAAATAATTTACTTTATAAAATTATAACATCTTATATTTTGAAATAGAGGAAATACTTGTTTATAGTTTTAGACGGCAGAAAGACACAAATAGTGACCATACAAACATGTGACCCTTAAAAAATTTAAGAGGTGACCTGCATATTCAAGGTTGCACGGCCGAACCGACGGTGCCCCATATTCGCTAGACTGGGTTGGCGGGAGTGAAACTTCAGCTCTCGATTTCCCGCCTCCCTTCCGCCGCCGGCTAGATCCCCACCGCTCCCGCCCTGTCCTGCCTCGCCGCTACTACCTAGGGTCGGCATGGACACCTTCCGGCGTGGATGAGGGTGAGGGTGATGGTGAGAAGGGAGATGAAGACGACGATGTGCAGGGGATAGAGGAAGATGTGTCCAATTCCTCGCAACATAGCCAACGAAAAAGAACCGCCAACTATACTGAGGTGGAAGATGTTATGTTGCTAAAGGCATGGGAGGTAGTGTCGCTCGATGCAGTGGTCCGCAACGATCAAACCAGGAAGAGATATTTGCAGGGGATAGAGGACAAATTTAATCAATTCATACCTCACCATGCTACCTCCGTGCCACGCAGCTATATATCACTCCAAGTTCACTGGGATGTGATCAAAGCGGCTTGTAGCCTTTGGAGTGGAGCTATGGAGCAAGTGAGGAATTTCCCTTCAAATGGCGCAAACATTGACGATATTGTAAGCGAAAAAGTGGAAAAGTGCATATTGTGCAGTGTTTCTTTTGTGCATTGTTGGGAAAGTATGTAAGCAAATGCAATGCCTTTTGATTATAGGGTCGTCTTGCTCAAGAAAGTTACAAGGATATGAATGGTTCAAAAAATAAGATGTTCGTGCTTACACATTGTTGGACGCTACTTGTAGCAAAAAATGAAAATTGAGAGAGCACGAAATTGCACCGAAGAGGGGGCAAAAGTCCAATTGAATGATGATCAGAGTGGCAAAGGAGGGATAAACAAGAAAAAGACGAAATGAAATAAGAAGGTGAAGGAGAGAATTAGGAAACAAGGTGAGACATCTAGCTTGAGGGACAAGATCAATGGCATGATGAAATCGAAGGATATTTTGACGACCAAGGCACTCGAAACAAATATTCTCATTGCGGGAAAAAGAATCAAGAGAAGCAAGCAAGGTGGCAAATAATTCGGGAAGAATAACTAAGGAGAGCGGACTTGGACGCGATACGAGCCTGTGCCGAGGAGAAGAAGGCAATGTCCGAGATGATTGTCGAGGAGAATAAGGCCATGATGATGGATCTGAATACTATGGAATCTATCACAAAGGAGTGGTGGTATTTGGCAAGGTTAGAAATCTTGGAGCCAAGAAGGCAAGATCTTTTTGGTGGTGGTGCAACTAATGGCGGTGGAGGTGATGGTAGAGTTGCGGTGATGACTCAAATGATGTAGAACTCGTTGGGAACCCCGAGTGGAAGGTATGATGAGCACACCAACAAGTTTCCCTAAGTTATGAAACCAAGGTTATCGAACCAGTAGGAGAAAGAACCAGCTCCCAAGGTGTTGCTAGCAACGTGGAACCTACACAACACAACCATAATACTTTGCCCCAACTTACAGTGAGGTTGTCAAGCTCACCGGTTTGCTGAAAACAAAGGATTAAACGTATAGTGTGGAAGAAAGTAATTTCTTGTAGAAATTACAGAAAGTAATTATAGAAAGTAAACAATAGAAAGTAGATTGAATATCAGTGAGAATAATGGACCGGGGTCCATAGTTCACTAGAGGTGTTTTCTCCATAAGATAAATAACATGTTGGGTGAACAAATTACAGTTGGGCAATTGACAGATTGAGAATGCATAACAATGCATGTACATGTCATGATGATTTCTGTGAGATTCGTTTGGGCATTACAACATAATACATAGACCATAATCCAACTACATCTATGACTAATAATCCACTTTCAGGTTATCATCCGAACCCCTTCTAGTATTAAGTTGCAAGCAACATATAATTGCATTAAGCAAAGTGTGTAAAGTAAACAATACAATTGCCCTTGGACAAAGGATTGTTGTTTTCTCCCTAGTAGCAACAACATCTATAACCTTAGAGGTTCCTGTCACTCCCCCAAATTACTAGAGGCGTGAACCTACTATCGAGCATAAATACCCCCTCTTGGAGTCACAAGCAACTACTTGGTCGGAGTAACCACTAGCAACGGAGAGCATGCAAGATCACAAATAACATAGACATGATAGAATCAATAATAAATCTTGACGTAGTACTCAATATCCATCGGATCCCAACAAACACAACATGTAGGATTACAAATAGATGATCTTGATCATGATAGGCAGCTCACAAGATCTAAACATGATAGCACAAAAGAGGAGAAACGACCATCTAGCTACTGCTATGGACCCATAGTCCAAGGATGAACTACTCACGCATCACTTCGGATGCTAGCATGGTGATGAAGAAGGCCTCCAGGGTGATCTCCCCTCTCCAGCAGGGTGATGGGAAGAGCTTCAGATCGCTCCCAGTCTAGGGACGATGGTGGCGGCGGCTATGGACTTTTTCGTGGATTTCTGGTCGGGTTCTTAGGGTTTCTACCTTGGGGGGTTTATATACGCGAAGGGGCAAGGTCGGTTGAGGGCCAGGGGCCCACACCATGCCCTGGCGCGGCCTAGGGTGAACCCGTTCCATGGGGTGGTTTGGCCTTCCTGTGGCGCCTCTTTGTCCCCCCTCTAGAGTCCGTCTTTGTTATGGTAAAGTATTGACTTCCGCTTTTGTTCCGTCCAATTCCGAGAATATTTCTTTACTAGATTTTCTGAAACAGAAAATAGCAAAAAACAGGAACTGGCACTGTGGCATCTTGTCAATAGGGTAGTTCCAGAAAATGCATAAAAATGCCTCAAAGTGTAGACAAAACATAAAATAGTTGATACAAAACAAGCATGGAGCATCAAAAATTATAGATACGTTTACGACGTATCAAGCATCCTCAAGCTTAACTCCTGCTCATCCTCGAGTAGGTAAGTGATAAAAAGAATAATTTTTAAGGTGACATGCACCATCACAATCTTGATCAAGGTATTGTAAAGCATTGATAGCTGGGGTCAAAGTACTCTAACATAAGCATGAAATATATAGTTCTAACAATAAGACATAACAACTATATTGCAACATGAAATGTTTCATAAACAAAAGATCATGAATAACAATGCATTGAAAGACATTTGTTTGTTTCACATATAGAAAACATAGCAAGAGTGGTAATCAGATTGTCCTTCATGGAATAGCAAAACATAAATGCATAGGACACCTTCAAAGTTCATAAGGGTGACTAGATACAAATAATTTAAGAACGAGCAATACCTTAATTATGAATCAATCAACAAGTTTTGGGACAATTCACACTGAACTAAGAATGACAACTATGCTCTCTTAATTGGTGTATAAAGATAGAAGATGGAGACTCGGCAAAAAGTAAAAAAGATAGGCCCTTCATAGAAGGAAGTAGGGATTTCAAGTTTCATAAAGAGCTTCCAAAAATTATGGTACTTACTAGCTTTGAGCTTGCATTGCCCCTATCATAAGCATCTTGAAGTGATTAAGGTTAAAGTGACACAAATATGAGTATATGCTTGACAAATCATAAGTTGAAAATCTCATGCCACTTGCGTACGAGTACCGAACCTCATGCTACTCAATTTTGGTCACAAGCAAGTTCTTGTCATTGTAAGTATATGTGTATCATGGAGAACCGCCAACCAGGTACCCCTTGCCCCATGACACAGGAGCTATCCCATATTAAAATGACAATGTAACAGACAATAAGCATCTCAACGATCTTTTTATTTGATATTTGCATAGGTTTTTATTCAGGATGCTTCACCGGATTTTCATTATGGTTTCGCTGTAAGCTTCCACCATGATTAGGCATGGCTTAGGATAGCCTCCCAGGCATTTCTCTAACACATATACAAACTCCATGAGCTTACAATCTCCCCTTTTATTTCACACCGCCGGCATCCATAAACAAAAGAACATGATATCAACTAAATAGAATAAGTGCAATGTCGAAAGCGTTCCCCATGATAACATGGTTCTGCTAACTCCCAACTTATAATTTGCAAGCATATAAGCAACATAGATGGGCATAATGGTTCAAGTTTATTAAGTGCAAGAAAATAAAGTGTGCCATCAAGTTCGTGAAAGCTTTAATCAATAATTTTCACATGACAAAAGTTTAATTTGGAAGATAGATAAAAACATGAATATACTTGGAATGGTGTAACACACCATGCATGGGAAATTATAGTGGACTCTTTGGAATAACTTGGTTTCTTAGGAGTTGGATGCACGAGTAGAGCTCATACTCAGTACAGGTGGAGGCTAGTAAAAGACTGAGACGACCAACTAAGAGAGCAATAATGGCCATAATCATGCAGAGCGACAAAAAAATATCAATCAAAGCAGAAAGTGATATCACAAGTCAAAAACTAAATGATCATAGAGGCTAAGGTGACTGGTTCATAGTCATAACATGGTGTAAGCATGTGCCAAGTCAACCCAAATAAAGCATCAAAAGAGAATACCATAATATTATGCTTTTGTATGCTAAAACAACGCACGATTCTTTCAAGACACATTAAGCAATCTCAATTATTTGAAACAAGTCATGCTACAGCAATAATCACTAAGCATATAGTCAAAGAAACATCTAACATGACATGATAAATTTTAAGCCACAGTCAAAACAAGCTTCCTTTTGTACCACTATAAGCATGGAACTTTTTACTCTTTTCCAACACCAATCGACTTATTTGAAACAACTCACAAAGATAATAATCAATAAAGATCAGAGGGCTTGTCTCACCTAACTACAAATAAGAACTAAAAAGTTCTAAGCAAAAAGCATAATAAAACTAAAGCTAAACGCCGTGCTAGCAAAGAGAGCACTCATAGAACAATAAGAGTGAAAACTAGAGTGTTCTAGGCAATGAAGAACTAGGTGTGACTCCTCCAAAATAGGTGTGTTGGGTTCCGACCAACTTCTTACAGCAAACAAAGCAAAAGAAAACTAAAAACAAAAACAAAGACGCTTCAAGAACAACACAATAGTGCATGAAGCAATAAAAATAAAGTGTCTTGAAAGAAGACCTGGGATTTTTATTGATGAAGAAGGGGATGTCTTGGGCATCCCCAAGCTTTGACGCTTGTACCTCTTGAATATTTCTTGGGTGACACGGGTGGCATCCCCAAGCTTGATCTATTGTCCATACTTCATCTCATAATATCATTCTCTTCCTACACTTGGAAATTTCCTTCATACAAAACTTCACACAATCTTTCATTAGCAACATTAGTGTATTCAAGATAATAAGCCTTTGCGTTCAGTTTCAACTTGAGTGAAACTTCCATTAAAACATAAGCTACTATAGCAACTCCTTTTAAAAGCTCAAGTGATCGAAGAGAACTCAAAAATAAACCGATTAAGAGTCAAATGCACATGTTGACGCCGGAGGAGCGGAAGATTGAGTCGGACAAGCGCAAGGGCCGTCGGGTGGCGGCGAGAGATCGACGCACTGCTGCTAGGCTCGAGACGGAACGTCGGGACTAGGAGGAGCGCCTCCTCGTCACCAAGAATAGGGTCGACGCTAACGAGATGGCAGTGAATGCCCCCAAGCACGCCGTCAACATGATCAAGCAGGAGGCGTTCGGCACCGTTTGCCGGCGCCGCCGTCTCTCTTTCCAGCCTGGCCACGGCCTCGAGCCTAGCAGCGGTCTCAGTTCAACCATCCCCGCGCGGTGTCGTCGGAAGCGACAGGACCGCACACGCCCTCGCTTGGAGGCCACCAGCTGTCTCAGTTCAACCATCCCCGCGCGGCGTCGTTGGAGGCGGGTGATCCTGCCATCGACCTGAACCACACTCCAACCACCGCGGACGCAACCCCGGAGGCGTCGACGAAGCGGCGGACCATCTCTGCCGCGAACATGTTGACGCCACTCAACTTGTTCGGCGAAATGCGCGCCGAGTGGTCGGGCGCCGACGACACGGTATGATTGCCACATTTCTTCGCCATTGCCAGTGCACTGCTCGCGCCGCTTTATGATGGCCAATTGGCGTGTAGGATTTCGTGGGAAACGACGGCGAGGACGTCATGAACGACATGATCAACGAGGGTGGCCACGGCTATGCCGAAGGCGGCGAGGCCGAGACGGAGACACAACAAGAGATCCAACAAGATGCATGAAACATTGCGAACGAGGCATTGTTCGGGAACGATGGAAACGATGTCACTTCCATGGGCGAGGGCGTCACGACCGCGTCGTTGGCCATTTCACTTGCGGCCTTAATTATCGACGGCAAGAAGGTCAGTCAACGAACCGGGGGCTACACCCCCGCTGAGGACAAGTTCCTATGCAAGGCATGGATAGAGATTTCACAAGATCCACTATGCGGCGCCGAGCAAAAGGGCTTTGCCTATTGGAAGAAGGTGGACAGGTTCTTCCATGAGCATAGGAAATTTGGGAAGGACTCCTTTCTTAGCGATCGAAATGATCTCTCCCTCTCCAAGCGTTGGGGCATCATCCATGACGAGTGTAGCAAGTTCCAAGGCTCCTACGAGATGGTGACGAAAAGGAAAATAAGCGGCTTGCAGCCGCTTGACATGGTAAAACCGCTTCCCCTCTTTGTCGATGTCTTGCATTTGCATTTGCCGATTGAGCCATTGTTAGCATCCATGTGTGTAGATCATGAAAGCAATGGAGCATTTCAAGACGGTGAACGATAACAAGGCTTTCTCGTTGAGTCATTGTTGGACGTTGCTCAAGGACACCAAAAAAATGGGAGACTAGCTTTGCCCTTTGGAGAGAAACGAACAAGAAGAGGGGCAAGGCCTGTGCTTCGACATGCGGTGTTGTATACCTAGACGCCGATAATGACGAAGGCTTTGTCCCATCTGCAAGCGACGGGATTGCCGGGCGTGTCTGCCGCCCTGGTGGCCACAAGGCCACGAAGGCCGACCTCGCCCGCCAGGCCGGTTCCTTGGCGTTCCAGGAGACCTTGAAGCAGATCCTGGAGAAGAAGGAAGAGGCCATCGCCGAGAGGGAGGAGAGGCGGCGCAAAGAGAAAGAGGCTGCTACCAAGGCCTTTTTCGAGCTGCATACGAGGTCCATTGAGGCGAAGGAGGCCAACGCCAAGGCCAGGCTAATGGAGATCGAGGCCAAGGCGAAGTCGACGGAGGCCGAAGCCAATGCCAAGGAGGCCGATGCCAGGTCTAGGGTGCTGGAGGCCGAAGCCAAGGCCAAGGAGGCCGAAACCAAGATCATGGCCGACGAGAACGCCATCATGCTCACCGACCTGGATAGCATCGCCGACCCGATTGCAGGGCTTGGGTTGCGAAGAGGCAGTAGACCATTAAGGCTCGCGATGACTGAAGGACAATGATGACGACAATTGCAACTTTTTGGGCAGGAAAGCTGCCATCTTTTGGACATTGTGTATGATATTGCCCCCTTTTGCACAGTTTAGATCCAGTGGCCACTTGTTGGCAGCGATGACGCACATATACCATGTTATTTGCCAGTAATCTGTGTGTGTCTTTGACTAGCGATGACGCCATTTGCGACTGATTTGCATCCCTGTCCAACAATGGGTCGCGCCGCTGGACGCGGCTGACCGAACAGGCAGGACCCCCTACCCAAATCGACCAGGACCCGACCTAAACGAACATAAACGGAGGGGTGACCGAATGGATCGGCCCAGTGGAGATGTCATTAGTACCGAAGGGGTCCGACTCGTCAGAGTAGGCAGTGAGACGCAATTTATTGCGGAGCACCTCTAGATTGCAGTTAAGGGCCAAATATACATTACAAGTTTTGGAACTAATTTATATTATGTCAAATAGACAGCGGGCAAATGGATCCCAAGCCCCGGGTTGCCCTTTTTTGAAAATTTAAAAATGGCATTTGAAAGTTTAAAATATTCATGAAAAATCCTTGATGTAGATAATGTTGAGCTCTACCAACGTGTAAAATTTTAATTCAATTTTTTTATGTTTTAGGCTGAGCAAATTTTTTTTATGTTGAGCTCTGTCAAATACTCACTTTGTTCATTAATATAAGACTTTCTAGATATCTGAAACTAAACTAGATTTGGATTAAAATGGATGAACCTAAACAATAAACATATCTAGATACATTTAATGTCTTATAGTACATTAGTTAACGGAGGGAGTATCGTCTTTTTAAGATTTTCAAAACCTTTTCCGAGTGTTTTTCTTGATTTTTTTTCTTCAAGTTTTGCTATTCCAGCAAGAAGATAATAAAATGCTATTAACGACTTGTTCCTTGAGCTGAGCAAAACTACCCATTACTCCACTTTTGGCCGAGTGCACCCAGTCAAAGAGGGATACTGCCATTTCAAGCAAAACTGCCGTTAGCCTTCTCCCCTTGGTCCCCCGTGCTCTGTTCCGCCGGCGCCGCCGCTCTCCCCTCCCCCTCACCCTGCCGCGCGGCGCACCAAAACGAAGCTGAGATCCGGAGACCACACGCCAAGATGCAGCAGCCGTCCCTCCGCAACACCGGTCCGTCCCCTTCCTCCCCTCCCCTCTCCGGCCACTTTACTAATTTTATTTATCCTCCACTCGATTCCATTCGATTCGGTTCCAATCTTTAGCGGGTGGTCACGGCCATGGACTCACCTCAAGGTTGCACATTTTGTGCAGGGGGAAGCGGGTACGAGACGCAGAGGGAGCCCGAAGCGTTGGGAGCGCCTGGCTTCGACGGCCCGGACCATTGGTCGTGGGAGCTTCGGATGAAACACCGCTTGTTTGGCTTCAACCCTCTCGTGTGGGAAATTGTGGAAACAGGTTTCTCTTATGTGGATGAGGCAAACCCAACAAGTCTCGAACAGATGAACTGCCACTACAACACCCAAGCTATGAACGCCTTGTACTGTGCCTTGAGTGATGATCAGTTGTACCGGATCTGGCACCTTGAGAGTGCTAAGGAGATCTGGGATGCTCTCAAGATTATGCATGAAGACACCGGAGACACCCCGATCGTCCGCGAGTTAAAGGTCAAATTGTTGAGGGAAAAGATGAGGTTGTTCGCCTTGCGGAAGGGCGAGTCCCCCAACGACATGTACTGGAGACTCCAAGCTTTACTCAATAAGATGAAGCGCCTTGGATGCAAAGAGGCGACCGATTCTTATGTTGTGAGGAAGATCCTTCGCGCCATGACACCAAGGAACCCAACCATGGTAAGTAACATTTGTGAGAAGCCTAACTTTGAAGAGCTGGCCCCTCAGGATGTGATCGATAGCTTTCATCATCTACGACATCTCTCAAGAATCATCCAGAATCATGCGCGCGTACGCGGCGAAGGTGGACACCGGCAAAGAAACCTCCCATACAGCTTCCCCACCCCAGTGGTATGAAGACAAGGAATACTTTTTGGGTAGCTCCGGAGAAACGCCTCGCTTCGATGGCACACACTATCTATCATGGCAGCGTAGGATGAAATTCCACTTGCTCAGCATTCACCCTCTTGTGTGGGCAAGTGTGGACACTGGTTTCTCTTATGTGGATGAAGCAAATCTAACGGCTCTTGAACAGAGGTATAAGCAGTGCGATGCCCAAGCTTGGCGCGCCTTATCCCGTGCCGTGAGTGATAGCCAGGTTCCCATGTACAGGAGTGCTAAGGAGATTTGGGATTTTCTCCGAGTTATGCATGCAACCGTTTGTGAGCCGAAGCTCGATTTTTTCTGGGCAGAGATGGACTTTTTTGCCTTGGGAGAACACGAGACCCCCAATGACATGTATACAAGGCTCAATAATTTGGTCAATGAGATGAAGGGCCTCGGATGCAAAGAGATGACCGATTCCTATGTTGTGAGGAAAATGCTTCGTGTCATGACACCAAGGAACTCGAGCTTGGTGACCCTCATCCGTGAGAAGCCTAACTTTGAACAACTCACCCCTCGGGATGTGCTTGCAACATTCCTCCTGTATGACATGCTGCAAAAGGAATCCGGAATCGTGAGTGATTATGCTTCGCCAAGCTCAAGCAAAAAGGTCAAAATCTCCTTGAAGGCCAAGCGAGTCCTTATGGAGGAATCCAGTGATGATGAAAATGACCAAGATCAAGAGCAAAGTCAGCAATTTATGCGAGAAGTGGCTCTTTTGGCGAAAAAATTTGGAAGTTTGCTTGGAAAGAAAGGCTATGAAGCAAGAAGCAATTTCTCCGACAAGTCGAAATTGGAGAAATCAAAGAGATATTGTTATCATTGTGGTGATCCCAATCATTTCATTGCTGATTGTCCTAAGAAGGAGGAGGACAAGAAAGAACAAGAGGGAAGATGGTACAAGGGGAAACCACTCCACAACAAGGGCAAGCCATACATGGAAGACCCAAAGGCTCGTGCTTAGTTGATTTGGCCTGGTACGGTGGAGTTGTGGGGTTTGGTAAAAGTGCTTCGTAGTTGCGCAATTTGATTTGTAGGAGCGAATCTTGATGAATATATTTTCCTCCACCTTTTGCTTGACTAGCGGTTTATTCTAACCTGTATGGTGAGTGACTGACTGTCTTCCCTGCTTGTCGACTTCAGTACTAGTGGATTTCAGTTTCAGTTTTACGGTGTCAAGTGCGAATCCCTTGTCTATTAGTTGGCTTGGCCCTACTGCTATGCATTCTCCTCATATCTCAGTGCATGTAACCCCGCTATCGAAAAGCAGGTTCAGAACAGTTTAACGAGGGAAATGAGTCATTCCAAAATTCCCTTTCCTGCTTATTTACAGGGATCGTATTCCAATAAATCACCTAGATAATTACATCAATGTGCCGTGCAGTAGACGGTACTGCTGTGTGTGTGTGTGTGTGTGTGTGTGTGTGCATATCAGCTCTGTGTTCCAGTGTTGGTTACTTCATTCGTTTCTTACCTGCCCACTGCTTGGTCTGCTCTTTGGCAAACGCGACAAGCCAGAAGGTGGCAAGCCGTGGTCGTGGGAGGACGTCCTCGGAGAGTATCAGGTCCTGCTCTTTGCACCCTTCCCCGCGACGATGTTCTAGATTTTTCAGTTCTAAATCTCTTGCAGTGGTCTTCAGTCTGTTAACTGTCCGCTCTAGATTCTCCTTCACCCTTTTTTTTACCCCCTAATATAACTCATGTTTTGTCAATCTGTAGGCTGCTCACCCGCTCGAAAGCTGATCGACAGTTTGCCTTCCCCAATTTCATTGGATTCAGCGTGCTGCTTCCATTGGATTTCGATTGGATACTCAGTGCTGGTCTCTCAAGAAAGGAGGACCATCATGTCTACAAACACGATGAACAACGGTACATGCTTACATAGGTACACAGGCCCTCATCTCTTACACTTCTTTAGTTTACATTTAATTAGCACATGAATCTTCTATTTTCTTATTACTCTTACTGGTCGCATATGTTTGTTCCCCTCAAAATGAACCCTAAAATTCATTTGTTACATTGGAATTTGCTCCCTGGAATCTTCCATTAAATTGTTAGAACAGATTGGCTAGAGAGCAGAAAAACATGGTTTGTTTCCTTTTATGGCAATTTGTGTGTTTAGTTTGCAATGATGGATAACCCTGAAAATTTTCAAAATCCTGCGACCTGTCATGGTAGTCATTCAGTAGCACACAGTCATGGACGTCCATGCCGTCAGTCACAGCCTGTTCGCGCCCCTGAACCAAACCATTCTGCTTCTTCCGATAACCGATGCCAGCGTGTAAAGCTTAGGAGTTAGGAATAGAGGTTAGTAGGAATTGGACTCACTTTTCCCTGAGCTGGTGTTCTTTCTAAGACCCAGCCGGTCAGTATGTTTTCTTGCTATACTCTCTGTTCAATATTATACTTCTAAACAATATTCCTATGTTAGGATCAGATACCCTGAACAAGTATTTTGTTTTCATCGCTACTGTTAACTGACCTTAATTCATATTTGGTCATTCATATATTTTGGTTTTTTCTGAAATGTTACAGTTTTGCACCATCCAATTCCAAACTTCTAACCCATTAATTCTAAACAGTGTTGATTCTAAAGGTTCAGGAGTTTGGTGAAGACGTCATCTAGCAGCTGCCTCAACCACACCATACAACTTTCTTTTGAGCCAACTGACACTCCTTTGTATCTTTTTTTTGTTATATGAAACTTTTTATAGTTTTCCACTACTGATCCATATTTCCATATACTGGTTCTTGCAGACATTTTAATTCTGAACAGGGATACTACACAGCGTTCATGCATATGGTGCGGACTGTCATATTACAGCTGCCGCAACAACACCAGGCAACGCTCCTTTGAACCTATTTTTTTTATACTAATTTGGCCTTTGGTTAATTAACTATGGATGATTGATCTTTCTGCCATTGCTGCTACAATACACTATTTAATAGATTTGTGTAACAAATGGATGTTCCATTTTAGTATAGTATGTTCCCTTCAAATTAGACCCTCCACAACCTGATTGTACACTCGCAATAGTTTGCCGCTGATATTCCATAGGGAAGATATATTTGTATTTATATTTGTATTGTACTTTGGTACAGACCATAATATTCCATAGGGAAGATACTTATTGTAAATTATACAGTCTTCATTTTCTACCGGCTTCTCCATAAATATCATATCCAGGCTGTCGTTTATATATAAGTATCATCGAGTTGGAATAAAGAGAGAACTGCTAGTTGTAAACTAGTGGGGAAGCTAAATGAACAGCAGCATATATAATAAAATTTAATATTAAAAAGAAGGAAAAAAAACGAGGTACATTAACAATCTGAACTGAGCTCTCAAGTGCAAGCAGTTGGGCATCTTGCATAGCAGGCAGATATACGAAGATTTCAAAATTTTAACAAACCACAAACATTCACAACATAAGTTATATATATGATACACAAATACTTGGATGGTCTGAACCATTGCTGACACAAACTATTGGACACTGAAAATAGCTGATCTATACACCAATTCCTCAACAAGTTAACAAACCAGCATCACAAAACATGTATCACGGCGGAACAACAGAGCGCTCTACGGCTGGGCAATCCACCAATAGATCCATCGTCTCCTTACAAGGAGGGACCAAGCAACAACGATCTCCAACTTAGAGTTGCCAATAAAACACTCACCTTTCCTTGTTTGGCATCGTTGGGCAGGGAAGTCGACATGACCCTGTTGAGCTTGATGACCCGATTCTGAGTAGGCTTGTATTACAACTCTCAGTGTTCCTTGTAATTCCACTGAAATTACATTCCTCGATAGATGAAGGTAGCCATCCCATCCTACACGCATTCTTTTACCGTGATAATCAAGCAACACAACTTCCCTAGGCGTGGCCTCTGCCGCAGCAGCAAACGAGGAGCAAACAACTCGGCATCCATGTTTAAAAGGCCAGCCCCCTTCAACGACGCGAGCACCAACGATGGTGGCCTGGAGCGGTGTAGCAAGCCGCTCAATGCTTAACTCTGCTGTACATTCAGGGCCGCGGAGAAAGAGGGAGGTGTTGTCTGTGGCATAATAGCGACCGTGAAGACTGATCAATACTCTTTCTCGGAACTCTAATCCCTTGTTTATTTTGAGTTCAACTTCAAAGTCAACTGGGTCGACAGCCAAGATTGCACGAGACGGGCCAGTCAAGTGCAAAAAAGGATCCTGCAAAGCATCATTCGTTGTACTTGCTTAATTGCAATAATGGTTTCCAAACAAAATAATAATTAACCACAAATGGGCTCTAAGAAAGCGGTGACAAAGGAAAACTGAAGAGAAAATTGAACATACCTTTTCAGTGAGTAGTTGGTGGTTACGCTTTGTGCCAGAGAAGAGAATGTTGCGGTTGCGATCGACGGTGTCTCGAGCAACGACCACGCCATAGACTTTGAGTGGCCAGTTCAAATTGCCATTTAGGTCCTTAATTTGGATGGAGTAGATCTGCAGGGTGCTCCCACTGAGAGCAGCATGGGACGGGATGGTATCGGGTGTGCAATGTGTAAAGTGCATAGAGCTCAATGTGGCTGCAGCACCAAAGACAGCAAGTAAATTATAAGGTACAATCTATCCCTTGTCTTCTATATTATTCCCGTACTTACACAAGGAGAAAGTTACGTTTTTTCTTGAGACAGGCATATATGTTGAATAAGAAAATGAAGCGAAGCGATTAATAAACAAAATAAAGCTTAGCACGGTAAGCCTCATGTTTTGACTTACTTGTATGTTTAAACGCACCGCAACGTCCCATCATGCACTCGCTGCCCCATACACGTTCCCAGCAGGCATGGTGGAAGGTGAAAATTTTATGGTGGAATTTCATCAACATTTTGAGAAACTCCATTGTGGATGGATCCTTCTCCTTCTCCTTCCTGCGCTTCTTCTCCTCCTCCTCGCCCTCTTTCTCCTCCTCCTGGCCCTCCTTCTCCTTCTCCTCCGTCGCTATCATCAGTGCCAACTTATATGCTTGAAAAAAACCATGAGCGCCAACTGGTTCTTGTGCTCCTCTGGGAATTGCAAGTAATTGCTGCAGATACTCAAGAACTCGTTTGAAAGCTCGTCATTATCCTCCTCCTCCTCCTCCTCATTGCAATTGGAAGCATCTTTGCAGAACTCCTGGGATACGTGCATTAATCTGGACGTGGTGCTAGCTAGCTCCTTGGCCTTGAACAAGGAGGATGAGGTGTTGGGAATAGATGCCATAGACGAGAGCATGCGGTAGCCCAAGCCCTCCATGTCTTCCAAGATAGAATCCATGAACCTTGAGATGAGTAGCTCTTTCTTGTCTTCGTCGTTGTCTTCATGGGCTGCAGGTTCGGTTTCGCTCTCCTCCTCCTCCTCCTCCTCCTCCTCCTCCTCCTCCTCCTCCTCCTCCTCCTCCTGTTGAGCAGTGATCATCTGCGCTGTTGCTTTCCAGCCAGAGAGGCTAGGAGTAAGAGAATCAAGCAAGTGTTTGCGGTCCCTCTGCAGGGACGTGATCTCATTCATCAGCTGCTGGATCAAATGCTCTTCACACGACTGATCCATCTTCTCCTTCTTGTCCCAGATGTATGTAATGTAGTACAAGCTAGCTAGCTAGCTAGATGAACCGCTGATCGACTGCTTTGTGTACCTGGGTACAGATCACATCGTGCATGTATATATACAATAGACGCACGCTATATAACAACATGACTCGGACTCTACTTGTTGGAACCTACACGTACTCAAGCTCAACGCTAGTACTCCTAAGACCACCTGAGCTCATGTATTATTGGCATGCAAGCCAGCTATGGAACACTAATTTTAGCTTCAGTCCGATTCAAACACAACCAGACTAAACTTAATCCGACTCAACTAGACTACTCAAGATTATCCTAGCACATACTACATATGGAAGGTGTAGACTGTACATATATGTGTGCTGTCCGTCCGGCCGGTTCCGTGATCCGAGTAGTACTAGAATTGCTACTGTATTTATATGTGTGTAACCCTGGCCTGGCCTGGCCTGTAACACACCACCGTCCGTGGACTCCATCCATCTAGCTAGCTTCAGCTTCATCATCGTCGTCAAGTACTTCAAGCCCACCTAGCTATATATTTCTGCTAAGGATCGATCCATGGAGAAAAAACAAGCTAGCGTCAGCTTCGCCGTGGCGGCTCTACGTCGGCAGCATGAGATCCTGAGGAGGGAGACCACCTTCTTGAGGAGAGAGCTCGCCTCCCGGAACAGCAGCGAACCACCTCCTCCTCCTCCTCCTCCTCCGGTCATCAGCTCGCCCTACCTTCCAATAAGCGGTGGCCATGCGGAGACCCTCGACCTTCTCCTGCACGAGGCAGACCAGCTGCGGTACCGGATCAACTCCCTGCCATCTATCGACGTCATCCCCTCCTCGCCCCTGAGAAGAAGAAGAAGGCCAAGATGATGCGCCGAATGTCCCAAGCACTCGTGCCCATCTCTCAGCACATCGTCAAATCCGCTGCCAAGGAGGAGGACAAGGACGGAATTTCTTCTTACCATGACTACCGTGCCGGATGGCAGTCCACCTGGGGCTGTGGGACGGGTACCCATGGTTTCTTCGATGATATAAGTAATAATCAAAGACTTCTAGTGATTTCTTCCTTTTTTTTCTTTTCTTTTCTTTATTTGGTAGTAGTAGTAGTTCATTCCAGTTACTATTAGATTCTATATAATCTAGACTTTTGTTTGTCTGTGCAGCCACATTGAGCCCGATGCACTTCACACGTTCCACGCCCGGTATGTTTCCATACTCTCTCACCGCGTCCAGCGACGCCTTGCAGATCTACTCCATCAAAATCATCGACGTGAATCCCATCCTAGGCTGGCCGCTCTACGTTTACGGCGTCGTTGCTGCCCGCGACACCATGGACCGCAACCGCAACATTCTCTTCCGACGCTCCAACGATAACTGCCAAAAACTCACTCAAGATGTATGTACTTTCTCCTCTCCTTAATTATTGGCTCCTCCGACAACAATTTGATCTTGTCCATAATAACAATAATTATTGGCTCCTCCGACAACAATTTGATCTTGTCCATAATAACAATAATGGCATTGACGCTTAATTAATTAATTGCAGGATCCTTTTTTGCGCTTGACTGGCCCGTCTCGCGCAATCGTAGCCGACGACCCCGATGTTACGTTAGAAGTTGAACTGAAAATAAAGTATGGACCAGAGTCCCAGCATACAGCAGTGTTGTCTTGTAACTACCGTCATTGGTCTGTGTATGATGACACTCCTGAGATAGGCAGCGGCTGTTGTAAGGTGCAATTAAGCCTTGAGCCGTTCGGTGAGGCAATCCAGGCCACTATCGTGGGTGTTCACGTTGTTGAAGGTGGGTGGCCTTTTGAAGATAGATCCCGAGTTTCTTGCTTCTTGTCTTGCACAGAGCATAGGGAATTCGTGTTGCTTGATTGTCGCGGCGGCGGCGGAGAAGTGCCTGTAGGACCAGACGATTACTTTCGCCTCTCGAGGAATGTTGTTACGGTGAAATTGCAAGAAACGCTGAGAGTTGTGGTACAAGGCTACTCGGAGCCTGCAGGTTGTCAAGCTCAAGAGGGCTATGTTGACTTGCCTGTCATGCATTGCCAAACAAGCGAGGGCGTGTGTTCTGTCGGTAACTCTAAGGTGAAGGTCGTCGTTGCTTGGTCCATGCTTGTCTGGGAGAAGGTGGATCTCGTGATGGAGGGGTATATTCCGCCATAGAGGGCTAGCTCTCTATACATGTTGTCCGGGTACGGTATATGTTTATGTTGTGTTGGTTTGTTAAAATGTTGGAGATTGAATATGTGTATCAACCAGCTATAAAGTTCTAGCTTATGTTTGGTGGAAATCCTGGTTGGTGGATGACTTGCCAGAAATTTTGTTTGGTGGAAAATTATCTTTGTTGTTTCCCAATGCTACTGGTTGCCTGGGCCCAGCTCTATCCCTTCCCTCACCCTTGCAAATAAATAAAATTCACTCAGGATTTTTACCTGAATATAGCAGGAAAAGAAAACTCAATCAGCAGTGCTTGTCTGTCGTACCCACCTCCTCCATCTTCTCCACAACCTTCCCAAACACCACATGCGCTTCCCATCAAGCACTCGGCCATGCTCCTACACAAGACAGACACAGGGTGGTTCTGAGCAAACACAGGGTGCTGGACGTTCAGGTTCACAGATTCTATGATAAGACATTTCATGACTAGCGCCGGCCAGTGCGTGCACACGGACAATGCTGTGTACCTCCATTTGGGTAGCCGAAGAGGAAATCCTTAGCAGTGCACTGAACCTGAAGCCTGTACATCTCCAGGTTTTCAGTCGAGCTTTTTTCTTCCAGCGAGGAGCAGCTAAGTAGTAGTACTAGCCAAGATGAGATTCTTGATGTCTCGTTCACTGAAGCTTCCATTGATTTTAATTTCCAAGAACAGGCTTCAGTTCAGATTTCACTGGTTGGGGAAGCTCTATTGATCTCATTGTCGCATCGAGTGATAAAGGAGCAGCGTGTAATAACACTGTAAAATCATAAGAGGGAAAAAACGCGACATATCACAGTGCGAAAATGTTGATCATCAGGAAAATAATCAAACTGGACGTACTTTACAACCTGGCGATGATCCAGATAGCTATTAAGCAGGCGTGAAGATTAAGAGACTTCCAATCACTGCAGATTATAGCACGTAATAAACCTGCACAGAAGGTTCTGGTTTGGAAGCAGGAAGTTTCCCCTGAATTAGTAAAATTGGAAGAAAACATATAACCGTAGCCACACCAGAAGCCAACCCGAAAAAAACAAGGAAAAAATATAGCTTGTGCAGGAAAATGCAGCCACAAATATGCAATGGGCCAATTTTATCTCATGGGCAAATGTATTTGTGAAGCTTCGCTGGATTTTCAGCAATACGCAAACAGTAAAAACTGGAAGTGATAACTACAAGCCTACAAATAAATTGTATACTTATAAGAATTATTGCCCTGACTAAGTGCACCAGAACCAACCAAAGCACTGATGTAAGATTGGTGTACATGAGATTAAACAACTTTCTCTTAGCTGCTCTCATCACGACAAACTTGGGAAACAGCATCCGAGATGTCAGCAAATCATTTCAATTCCACTGCTATTGCAGTCCACCTCTTTTGGAAAACAAAAGGTTATGTTGTCATTCTCAAGCTGTGTGAGCAACTGGATGCTGGCAGAGCAGGGTGCTACTATTCAGCTTATGTACGGCCAACAAATCAAAAAGATGTAAAATAAATGAACCTCTTGTGGAACAACACATTTGTCTACCTTCCACAATCACAACCAGACACCAAAAGCCATTGGCCTAACAAATGCAACCCGTTGACCTCTCCTCATCCTACAAACACAAAGAAAACAATGTTCAGAAAATTCATACATTATTATTAATAATTCATCAATGGTTCACATTCTGTAATCCTACAAACACAAAGAAAACAATGTCCTAACAAATACGCTCGGCCTCTGTTGTTTGGCTTCGAGCCTAGCAGCCAACGCCCGAGCCTCTTCATCAGTGTAAATAGGATATGCTGGTGCACCGATGGTCTTCCGTCAACTGAACTCTGAATAGCCATAGAGTACTACGATCTGGGATCCATGTCCTGTATGGACCTGTACGCTGTCACGGTGGTAGCCACCCTCTCCCCCGCGTCGGAAGTTCAGTCTTCACTGTTTCTAGGCACACACAAAATGGATCATACCTCCAAGTTTGCTCTCTGAGGGACAACGCCTTTCGCTGGCTAATATATTTCTATCAAGTTCACAATTTTTGAAATGTTCGAATATCATGGCCTGCATTTAAAATTACAGAATGCTATGTCTGGACAATAGCAACAGCACAAACCAGCACATTTAAGAAGCATCCGACCTGGCCCAATATATTGTACGACCCACCTAGTTTACCATCTCATATTTCCACCCTCATTTTAGATGCAAGCTTCTGACTAAACCTCTCACACATGGTATATAGTATGAAGCAGTCAATTTCATATAAATTTTGCCATAGGCAAATATATTTGTGAAGCTTCACTCGGTTTTCAGCAATACTCGAACAAAAAAACTAGAAGTGATAGCTACAAGCCTAAAATTAAAGAGGCTAACCGTCTGTAAGTTTTCACAATCAGTAAAGAGATATGTAGTTTAGCAACTGGGTGACTGGAACCATGTTCAAGTCTGAAGACGAAACAAAATGAGAAGTTACTAGTCATGCTTCCTATTTCCTTGGCACATCATGAACACAAGGAATTGATTTGAAATTTCTTTACCAAGTAATGATGCATGAATATCTACTATTTACCTTTTTATGAGCTGCATACTAAAATTGCTTGAATGATTAGTGATACCACCATACTCTTAACCGCTGTTAATATAATTCAAACACCAGTAACACATCACTAATTCCAAACTAGAACAGCCATGTAGGTTTACTTAAGGTTGTCTTCCAATAATGTCTACTTATAAGAACTATTGACCTGTCTCCGTGCACCAGAACCAAACAAAGCACAATGCAAGTTTGGTATACATAAAATTAAAACAGATTTCTCTTAGCTGCTCTCCTCACGAAGAACTCAGGAAAGAGCATCCCGTGGTGTCAGAGAATCGCACTACACTTCTTTTGGAACCCAAAGGTCATGTTATCGTTCTCCAGCTCTGTGAGAAATGTGATGGTGGCAGAGCAGGGTGGGTTCTACTATTCAGCTCATGTACAACTAACAAATCACTAAGATTCAACAAAAAGAATAAATCACTTGTGGAACAACACATATATAACCTTCCACAATCATGACCAGGCACCAGAAGCCATTGTCATAACAAATGCAACCAGTTGTACCTCTGTCATCCTACAAACACAAAAAATATTTATATACAAAAAAAAATCATATTTTTACTAATTTATAGATAGTTCACATTTCCGTAATTTCAACAAATTGCAAACGAGAATAAAGAATCAGGTACTAACTTTCTACTCTCAGCAGCTTGCATTTATTGGGCCAACAGAAAGGCCTCATTGCAAGGAAAATCTTAAGTGTGCCTTTTGAGGGGTTTAACTTCAGACAGAATGTACCATGTCAACTGTGATGTCTCCTTCCAAAAACTGATATTTTTCTGGGAGCAAATCTTTGTGCTTCTGGTATATACCTTTCCTTGAAAAAAGAGATATCAACAAGGAAATAGTTGAAGCTTCTAGTTGAGCAAATCTTTGTGCTTCTGGTATATACCCTGGATGCTTCCTGCATCTTGCCACTAAGCAGTATCCATCAATCAGTGTATTGAATGTGATAACATCAGGTTTCTGACCTATATGTATCATAAAGTCAAAGATATCTTGTGCATCCTGTAGCATTCCTTCTTTGCATAGGCTGTTTATAATTGAGCTAAAGAACACCACACCAGGAGAAGGGATACCTTTTTCCATCATTTCATAAGTGTGCCTTTTAGGGGTTTAACTTCAGACAGAATGTACCATGTCAACTGTGAATGTCTCCTTCGAAAAACCGATACCTTGCTGGGAGCAAATCTTTGTGCTTATGGTATATCCCTTTCCTTGAAAAAAGAGATATCAGCAAAGAAATAGTTGAAGCTTCTAGTGACTTGCTCTTCCCATCAACTATGGACATATACTTTATGGCCCTGTCTATTTCACCTTTACTCAATAACTTTCTGATGATTATATTTAACATATGAGAGTTGGGAGCACAGCCCTCATCCCCATTGATGAAAATGTACTGTCAGCTTCATCTACCAATCCTTTTTCTACAAGGTTTGACATCAAGAGGTCCACGGCGAGCGAGAGGCCGTCGCTGCAGGTGGATGATGGTGGCGCGCGGGCGAGGGCGGCGAGGAAGCTGTTCAGGGAGCGCACGGGGACCGGAGTGGCCTGCCGTAGCAATTCGTCGAACAGGTGGTGTGCGTCCTCAGGGCTGAGCGTCCCGGAGCGGACGCGCTCCGTGGCGGCAGCAAGGGCGACGTGGGGATCCCGGCGAGAGGGTGGAGAGGTGGAGGTGGAGGAGGAGCGGCGGCGGAGGAGAGACGTCGGAGTGGTCGAGTAGAGGCGAGACATGGGGTTTTCGCTGGTTCGCCGTGCGGCATGGGGAAATCTTAGAGCAAGCTGCTTGGGCGACTGGTTTGTAGTGGAGCCGGCTCCTCTAACTTTGCTCTTGCAAAGTCAGGACCCTGACATAGCCTATATCCACCGTACAAACTAAATTCCAAGTTTTTCTTAACCGGATTGATTTCAATATTAACTTCAACAATAAAAGGAGCTCGTACAAAAACACTTTGAAAAAATTATATTATTAGTATCTGGTCAAATAAATCTACCAAATAGATGTGTTTTAATGCTCCACCAAGACTTCTACGACACGGTTTACCATGATAATTGTTTTCTTAAATAATTGCACATTATTTAATACGTGGCACCTAAACTCTAGGTAATATGTAGGAGTATCAAAAAAATGTGTGATTTTCATGCTACTCCCTCCGATCCATATTACTTGTCATTGAAATGGATATATCTAGCACTAAAACATGTCTAGATACATCCATTTTAGTGATAAGTAATATGGATCGGAAGAAGTAGTAAAATTGATGTTGCTATTTCACAAAATCACCGTGACACATTGAAAAACTAAATATTATTAGAGTATGATCCTAAATAGTTAACAAATGGAATCACAAATGAAGAATTATGAGCCATGACACTTGACCTAAGAGCATCTCCACTCCTCCCCAAATATGACATCCGGTGCATCGTAATGGGACGGGGCGCCCCCCCTCCCAAAGTATAAAAGTTCAAATTTTTGAAATACGTGCACCGACGATTTCACATGCAGTTCAAATATATTTGTACAAAATTTAAAGAAACAAAAAACTAAACTACCGGTGGCCACGGCCACGCCTGCCTAGGCCAAGGCGATTGTACATCGCCGCCGTGTAATGGTCGTCGTCGCTAGGATCCTGATTCGGCGGTGGCATGGTGCTACAGCCTTGGCCTCGATCACCGCCGCCGCCGCTCCAGCCCGAGTAGCCGACCGCGTCGTTGTCGCCCTCTAGGTCGATGAACATGCCGAGGTGGCGCGCGCGCTCGGTATGCTCCGCCGGTACTCCACCACGGACCAAACCTCGGCGAATGCGTCCATCGCGGACGGCATGGTCTCAAAGGAGACGTGCTGGCCCGGAAACTCCTCCGGGTCCTCCTTGATCTTTAGTTGGAGGGTGGCCACCTTATACTCCGGTGGCAGTGTCCACTTCTTCTTCACCTGGCGTTGGGGCCTGGCGCGGCACAGACAGCCACGGGAAGGGGAAGGCGCACGACAGTCTGGATGGAGACGCCGCCTCACCGCCTGCGTGAAAGCTACGGCGGCGGGCTCCTCTCATAGCCGTCCTACACTAGGGCAAGAAGCGCGACGACGTCATCGAGTAGGGGGAGAATCATGCTGACGATGACGAATACCTTGACGAGGAAGATCTCGAGAAGAAGAGGGCGGCATGTCGGTGCGGCGCCCACTGCTGGCCTGGGTAGCACGACTGCTGCCGCGACTGCTGCAGTGGAGGCATCGTTAGCGGCGGGTTGTTGCCGCCGGTGATGTGGGCTAGGACCCAAGAGAGCGTCCTACCTAGAGCATTCCACCACCGAATCCGCCCTTTGATGTTGCAGGACCGTCACCATCATAGGCTTCGATGCGTGCCTGCTGCTGGTCCATGAAGAATGTGTCCCACGCTTCGTCGTTGTCCGGATCGCAGGCTGGATTATTCCGCTCCTCCGCCATGAGGGCGCCCCAATAGTGTCGGTAGATCTCCACCCCACGCGCCTGACTGCGGGGGATCGGCGGGACGGAAAGGCCACCGACTCTACAGAATCGGTTCTTCTGGAAGCGCATGTTCGACGGTGCGTCTGATCCTCGGCTGCGCATAGCGAGCGCCGTCGAAACCGTTCACGGCGGCGCCATTTCCGGAGTACCTCTCCATGGCGGCGCTTGGGAAGGATACTGGGAGGAGGGAATGTGTCAAAGGAGCGGGGGGAAAGGGTTTTTAAACATTAGATGTCCGTTGAATGCGCAGGCTGGGTGTGAGACCCTAGCGCATGGCTTAATAGGATTGGCAATATACTCATACCAACAAGTTGCAACTTTTTTTTCCAGAAGCTCTGAAAATAACTATGAGGTTAATGTTGGAGATATGCCCAAGAGGCAATAATAAAGTGGTTATTATCATATCTTCATGCTTATGATAAATGTTTACATACCATGATATAATTGTATTAACCGAAAACATTAATACTTATATGATTTGTAAACATAAAAGAGTCTCTAGTAAAGCCTCTTCTTAAACTAGCTTGTTGGTTAATATGGATGTTATTAACAACAGGGTCATATCATTAGGAGAATGATGTGATGGACATACTCCTATATTTAAGCGTAGCATAAAGATCAAGTTATTTAATATAGTTCATTTACTATAAGCTTTCTGATACATAGTAACCTAATTCCTTCGACCATGAGATCATGTTAATCACCATCACCGGATGGATGCTTTGATGACATCAAACACCACTTCGTAACTGGGTGGTTATAAAGGTGTCATTGAGTGTTCGGAAGGTATGTGTTGAGGCACATGGATCAAGAGTGGGATTTGTCCATCCATATGACGGATAGATATACTCTGGGCCCTCTCGGTGGAATGTCATCCAATTAGCTTGCAAGCATGTGACTGGATCACAAGGGATCACATATCACGGGAACGAGAAAAGAGTACTTATCGGTAACGAGTCAGAACTAGGTATGTAGAAATACTGACGATCAAACCTCGGATAAGTAAACTATCGTGAGACAAAGGGAAATTGGTATCGTATGTAAGTGGTTCATTCGATCGCAAAGTAATTGTAGAAATATGTGGGAGCCATATGAATTTCCAGATTCCTCTATGTGTTATTGATCGGAGAAGTGTCTTGGTCATGTCCGCATAATTCACGAACCGTAGGGAGAAACACTTAAGGATTTGATGTTGTTTAGTAGATATGGAATGTTAGTAGGGATACCGAATGTTGTTCGGAGTCTTGGGATGGGATCTGGGATATCACGAGGAGATCCGGAATGGTCCGGAGAATAAGATTGATATAAGGAAAGTCCGATTCCGAAGTTCGGGAATGATTTCGATGTTTTCATCGGAGCGATTCTAGAAGGTTCTAGAAGGTTCACCGGACCGGAAGGGGAATGGTCCATGAATGTGTCATGGGTAAGTGGAATGATTGGATCATATCCTAGGTCACTTGGTGTGGGCATTTGTGAGAGATAATTAAAGCTCTAAATTGAAAGTCAAACGGGAGGTTTGAAAAGTCAAACTGGAACAATGGTTTCCCAGTGGAAGAAGGAAAGAGTCCTTCCTTCTATCCAACTTGGGTTTGAGTTTGGATTCAAACCCTCCCCTCCCAAGGTTTCCCCTCCCTCTCATAAATAGAGGTGGAGGGCTGCCCCAAACAACACAAGAGCCAACCCTCCACCTCGTGCGCCGCTGCCACCGCCGCCGCGCCGCCGCCATCGCCTCGTCTTCGTCGCCCTAGCCGCTGCCGACACCTCCTCCTCCTCTCCGGCCTTCTAAACCTAGATCGCCGATAACCCTAGATCCACCATAAGTCGCTCCGGCTTAGGCGAAGCCCTGCAGGATCTTACCTATACTTCTGACACCACGCCGTCGTGCTGACGGAATCGCGAGGGGAGAACTACAACCTTCGCTGCCTGCTGGAACAAGGGAGAGGAAGGTCTTCATCGAGTACCGAACGTGTGAGCGACTGCGGAAGCGCTGCCGGAACGCAGCGCCTGAAGAATCTTCTATGCGATCTTGAGATCGGCAAGTGTACGACTACATCATCCACGAGAATCTGCTCTCTTTAACCGCTTTGGAATATTCGAGGGTGAGTGATTCTATCGACTCGTTGCTACAATCTAGTAGATAGATCTTGGCTTATTTGTGTGCATGTGGTAGAATTTTTTTTGTTTTCCATGCTACGGACCCCTATAGTGGTATCAGAGCTGTGTCTATATGTAGATCTGTTGCACGAGTAGAACACAATGGTCATTGTGGGCAGTGGTGCTTTAATTATCAATTGCATTTTGTGTACTTTGCATCTTGCGGTATGATGGGATGAAGCGATCCGGGCTAACCTTACATGACATCGTTCATGAGACTTGCTCCAGGCTTAACATGCAACTTGTATTGCATAAGTGGCTTTGCGGGTGTCTGTCTCTCCCATCATAGTATATATTCAATTTACAACGGGCACTTGATAGTTCAAGCATCAACGTTGTGGTTCTTGTTCGTAAGTTAGAACGACACTTATTGAAAGCCCCAAACCACGTAAAACATGCAAAGAAAATTAGAGGCGTCTAACTTTGTTTTGCAGGAGTGTGTTGTGATATGGCCATGATTGTGATTATATATGATGTATGCAATGTTCCTTATTGTAAGTTGGCAACCGGTAAGAGCCATATGGTTGTCTTTTAAATTCCGTTAAGACTTGCGTGTCTATTCAAAGTAGTTGTAATAGTTGATGCTGGTGGACGACAACCATGAAGCGGCGCCATTGACCTTGACGCCATACCGATGATGATGGAGATAATGTTCGTGCTTGAAGATGGAGATCGGAAGCACAAGAAGAAATGCCATATCATATCACATATTATGAATTGCATGTGATGTTAATCCTTTTATGCATCTTGTATTGCTTAGTTCGCGACGGTAGCATTATAATATGATCCCTCACGCACAAAATTTCAAGTTATAAAGTGTTCATCCTTAGTAAGCACCATTGCCAAAGCTCGTTGTTTCGAAGCACCACGTGATGATCGGGTGTGTTAGATTCTGCGAGTGTATACAACGGGAGCAAGCCAGATTTGCTCATGCGGAAGCTAAGGTTTGATCTTGACGAGCCTAGCATGTACAAACATGGTCTCGGAACACGGATCACCGAAAGGTAAAGCATGAGTCATATAGTAGATATGATGAACATGTTGATTGTTCTCCTTTGAAGCTACATCATCTCTTGTGATGATCGGTTTTGATGTGGTGGATTTGGTTCATGTAATCACTAAAACAATGTGAGGGATATTATTTTGAGTGGGAGTTCAACAACAATATGATTAAAAGTTGAACACTATTTATCATAAATTAAAACCAAAGTGGATTTGCATAGTTGTTCTAGTCATTGGCATCCGTTCACCACCTTGCGCTTAGTTTTAATTGAGATAATAGAACTATAGAATTCTGGTTAGTTACTTTACGAACTGGTATCGTATTATTTTGAAGTGTTAATCTAAAGTTTGAAAGTCCTATTGCAAACTTTCAGTAAGTTCTGGTTACTCCGTGAAGTTTAATAATTGGTGTTAAATCAAGAGTAACAATTCCAGTGTTAGTATATAAGTATCATGTTTATCTCCATGATTCTTGATATTCAAAAGATTGTTTTAATATCAAGGTTATCTAGGAACATCATATGTGGAAGATATTGCGATATCTGAAACGATGTTTTTGATTGTAACATGATAGAGTATAATATGGCAAAGTTTATGTTCTCATATTTAATGGGAATTTTGAAAATGTTGGAGACGCTTGTCATCCTAATCCTCCAAAAGGTTTTGGAGAGCAACATTATACTCGCGATTCACCATTATAAGCTAAAAGTAGCTTGATCATGAATAGTTACATGATAAGGGTGAATATTTGATAAAATGTTTACTACACTAAAAGATTACTAAAGAATGGAATTTGAAAGAACACCAAGTATTTGATGATGGTGATCTACTTCAAAGTGCAAGTCCAAAGACATTAGTATTTAACTATACATGCTTTTGACTATGTGTCATGTGTATGGCTCCACTATTGATGTTGATAGATTCTTTCGAACAGAAAAGGAAATACTGAAAGAGAATCTCAGAAATATATGGCAGAAAAGAAAAGACTAGAATTGTTCAGCTTAGGTATATAGAGGAGATACATGTTATGGTTATATTCTTTGCTTATTAAATAATGTGGTTCTTAAGTATTGGATACTGAATTTGTTGGTGTGAATTGTCATACGAAACAAAACAATTCATGAACTACAATGGCCTAAGTAACTAGCAAAAGAATATGTGATAATGTTCATCAAGAACAAATAAAGGGTTGTTGTATTGCTCGTTAACATCAAAGCTTGCCTTCAAGATTTGTTTTATCAGGTATTATGAGAACAAAAGGGTTGTTCAAATAATTGCCGTAATCCATAAAAGATGGATGATTTACAAATCTCGTTGGATAAATCACATCCATAAAAATATTGCTAAAAATGTCGAAAGACAACTGATAAGAAAGATCACTTAGGAAGTGACATCGCCTTTTAAATTATATTAGAAAGAAAACATGAAGAAACTCCATGTGGATGGAATTTTGGAGTCTTTTGATTTTTAATCAAATGACGCTTGTGAAATTTTCCTAGAGATAATTAAAACTCCGCTCAGAGGTCAAAGGGAACGGATGACTAGCTTATTGGAACTTGTACATATTGTTGTATGAAGTCCATTATGTGTAGTCAAGAGCGATAGATTTCAACTTCATATGCTTTCTCCGAAAATTTGAGTGAATATATGAATATTTACTTAATAAGGATGAAGTGTGAAACATTTGAAAAGTTTAAAGACTTTCAAGATGAAGTGCAAAATCAATGTAACAAGAAAATAAAGAATTTATGATATGATCATAAAGGAAGATATTTGAGTTATAAAGTTTAGCATAACATCTAAGATTTGAGGAATCGTTCCATGGATTTGTGTTTCCGGAAATACCATATGAGTATGGAATAATCGAGATATGCAATGAAACCTTGTTTGACATGGTAAGATCAAAGGTGTAATTGATAAAACTGCCATTATATTTTAAAGATTAAAGCTTTAGAGACTACCGTTTTTCCACTAAAAAGAGCTCCATCATAATCCGTTGAAATGACACCATACAAAGTTATGGTTTGGGATAAAACCCAAGTTGTCCTTTCTTAAACATTGGTATGCTTTGCATAAGAAAGATGTTTGCAAGCAAAATCAGATGAACATATCTTTGTATGTTATTTTGAATAATCGTTGTGTATTCCTCCATAACACCAAAGACAAAAATGTTTGTCGCTTAGAACGTCAAGTTTCTTTGAGAAAGGATTTTTTCGTGAAAAGTTAAGTGGGAGGACAATAGAACTTTGATAAGGTTAAAAGAACCTTAGCTATATGTGCAAAGTTTCGCAGAGCTGAAAAGTGTTCCGGAGACAGCAACAATGCTCATGGCTCACGTGCCTCAAAGGTTGTGTTCACGGAGGTCTAAGTTCCAATTTAAACAAGTAGGTCAGGTAACCAATCAAATACCAAGATTTGAGAGTTAAATCATTATTTGACAATAATGATCCGGCTACATGTAAATAAGCGATGATGGGCCCTAACTCCGTCAAATGGTTTGAAGCCATAAAATCCGTGACAGTTCCATATACGAGAGATCAAGCTTTGAACTTGAAAGACCCTCTGAAAAGGTGCAAGACCTTATAGTCGTATTTGGATCTATAAGGAAATAGACATGGATGTTTTACATCTATGAAATATTCGACATGTTGAGAAAGAGTTCACAACAATGTTCAAAGGTTCACTATGACAAGATTTGATCTTTCATAGCGATATTTAGTCTAAACGGATTAATGTAGCAACCACTACATATAATTTTGTTACGTGGTAGTTGAATAAACAAAACAAGTTCTTCTAATAGAATTGTTAACTAGGACGTGTGCAGAACACGGTCCAAAGGGTTTTGTTAATTCAAAGGATGCTAAAAACGTATGCAAACTTCAATGGTTGAAGTGAGCATCATAGAGTTGGAATCTTCACTATGATGAAACTGTTAAAAGATTTTAATTTCATCGAAGATGATGAAGATGCTTGCATTTGCAAGAAATTAAGTGGGAGCGCTAAGACATGTTTCTAATACATTATGTGGAAGACATATTGTTGATTGGAAATGATGTATCTTTTTATTGACACATGTTA
Source organism: Avena atlantica (assembly GCA_910589765.1). Classification (NCBI taxonomy): domain Eukaryota; kingdom Viridiplantae; phylum Streptophyta; class Magnoliopsida; order Poales; family Poaceae; genus Avena; species Avena atlantica. Next base: position 501,087,775 of record OU342736.1, on the reverse strand, counting down.
AGAATTTCATCTCGATGAAAGGCTTAGGCAAAACCCGAATATTTTGCATCAATGTCTATAAGGATAAATTGTGACGCCAATATGGTTGTGCCATAAGTACATAGATGAGATATTGAATGAGTTCAATATATAAACTACAAGAAAGGTTCTTGTTGCACAAGAAGGATTGAATAAAGATTTAATTATTTTTGATACTTGATGGATAAAATCACAAAGAGTATTTTATCAATCATGCTGTGATGTGTACAAATCCAGATATTTCCTATGCTCTAAATGTTATGAGCGTATACCAAAATGATTCATAAGATGATTATTGGACGATAGTAAAGATATTCTTATGATATTTTAGAAGAACTAAGAATATATTATTTTGTAGAAGTGACAAATAGATGGTTAGTTCATTGTAAAAGTATTACATTGATACTAGTTTTGTCACGAAGTACAAATTAAGTTTATCTCAATCTAAACTAAGGGTGGCACAATATGATGGAAAGTAAGTTCCATAATGGATTTGGATGAGTTCCAAAGTTAAGACATTGTGACAGATACTACAACAAAAGGCTAAGTATATGCGGTGACCCAGCATACCACTGCATGTGTAGTACACTATAGTCGTTGACATGACACTCACAGAACACCGTTCTGTAAATATCACATCCCTCAGAGTGGTACAACAGAAACATTGCAGCTCCATATTACAAACATTCACACATTATTATTATTACAACACCAGAAGTTCAAGACTTCAAAAGGTTCAACTTACAAACCAAAATATAAAGTGGTTCAGCGGAATTTTAAAGTAACAACTCCGACTAGGAGTTGAGCTCGACAATTTATTCTATAGAGTTTACGCTGCTCGGCTCCGTTGGTTACTACTAACTAGGTATACTTAGTTGGACTCGTTATCATTGACACCGTAGCGGATTTCGTAATCCACTCCTTCAACACCTCTAGACAGATCAGGTTCCTCATAGAACACATCTTCTTGACATTCGGCTGCATACATTGGCACGTCTTCGGGATCCTCAGAGTCTAAGTAAGGGATCAAAGGAAAGAATGAGTAACAACGTTACCCAACAAGTTCATTATATGCAAGGTGGGAAGTTTGATGCTCTAACTACCACCTCGGATTATAAATCCTTGGCACTATGCAGTTTTTGTAAATCTTTCTTCAAAGATTGATTTTATTCTGAAAAACTATGACCATCAGCCTCCACAGGTTGACCAGAACTTTCATGGAGTTCCTTTCCTGCCACGTTCGTAGCTCCTTCCCGGAACAGGGAGTAACAAGTTACAATTCTTACACTCTGCAGAGGTGCGTTACTTTACCCATGAGAGATCAACTCCTTGTTGCACAACCGGGCATACTTTACCGTCCAAAATTCCATGATGTGGGGCCCAGTAGTTGGTCCAAGCCAATCACTGCCCCCTTCGCGACCCCGCATGCCTCTTTGCTGTACACCATGCCCACATAATGAATTAAGGCAATGGTTTGTACAAACCGTTAGATGCCATAACTATCGTGTGACGATGAGGGTTCCCACCCATATGCTGCATATCCTCTACGAATTACCAATTAATATGCATGCTACGAGGATAACATCCACGACCTGCACATCCAGATTCATGCGAGAGGAAGAAGATACAGCTGACTTCTCTGTCCCATTCCAAATCTCATGGCGAGAGGAATATGATATCTATGATTTCTTTATTTGTGAAAATAATATTTTCTTTCCTTTATAGCATATATGATAACACACAATTTGCAAATACTTTGATAAAGACTCTTCAAAGGACATGAGCAAGTGATGAACTTGCCTTATGATGGCAAGGTAGTGAAGTCTGATTCTTGCACTAGACCTTGAGCTTCTAAGTCTACAAAAACATCATTATTGCCCGGTAAGGACAATATTTAAAGAAGCAAAATGATTATGCAAGTAATGTAATGCATTTTTTAATTCTATATGCATTTACCATGAATAAGGTACCCTTAAATGATGATTAAGCATTTATAAATATTACTTTTTAATATTTATAGCATATATTATTTTATTTTATTTCCTTTTATTTGACTTTTATTGATTTAATAATTCTTTTAGGAACTATCAATTATACATTAAAAATTGTTATTTAATATTTATTTAGTATTTTCAAAAATACTATAATATTAATAAATAATGAAAGTGATTTTTATTTATTTTTATCATCTTTCAATAATTTTGTAAAATTCCATAAGGAATATATAAATTACAAAATTCTTATAAAATTTTAAATGTCTAAAATTTTATATCTTATTTTATTTGGATAGAATGGATTATTCTGAATCCAAAAATACTTTATTTATGATTTTTGGACTTTTATTTTATTTTCTAGAATTTAATTAATTCCAGGGGTATTTTGGTCTTTTTCTTTTTATTCAAACAGGCCTGGAAATGTTTCTGGGCTGGTTGTACTTATTGGGCCCTGGTGGCCCATTAGTCCTAGCCAAAAGAGCCACCCCGAAGGGTTTGGCCCAGCTCGGCCCACTCCTCATTGCCTCTCTCTCGCTCGAGCTTATCCTCTCCTCCTCTGACCCCGACCCTGTGGCCGACGATGCCGCCACTGGCGATTCTCGCCGCCATAGGCCGTTTTGGTTGCCGCCGTGGTGCAATTGGGGGTTGTCGACGACGCTCGTTCATTCTATCCAATTGGATTCGAGCCTGATGCTATCCTTCAATGGATCGATGTCGTCCCGAACCCTAGGGTTTGGGGGTTGGCATGGATTCAAGTGTTGTCGTGGTCGTCGTGCGTCGAGGTGATGCTCTGCACCTCCAGGCGTGATTAGGGTCGCTGTCGTGGCGCCGTGCGGGTTGCAGCGCCCCCTCTGGGGTGATCCCCGTGCCGCCATGGTCGTCGGCCCCTCTGCTTCCTATTCGATTTCTTGAGCGAGGACCTGCGGTGAGTTTGATTCCTTTCCCTGGCGCTCTCTGTGCTTGCTGATTCGATGCTAGATGCTGGCAGTGTTCTCTTTTGCTACTATCTGATTCAGATTAGGATGATGATCCATTTAGGGTTCCTGTTATGTGATTGATCATGTACTGGGTGCATTGAATCATGTTTGGATGGTCTGTACACATGCTAAATGATTATTGGCCTAAGGCTTGTTGCTTAAGATGATCTATGGTGTTTCTGGTGGCTTACTAGATGATTTGATGCTTGGATTGCTTCAGATTCAGATGATATAGTTGCTTGGAAATCATGCTTGATGAAGTCAGTGACTTGATAAGTGTTCACTGTCATCTTTGGGTTTATGATCATGATTATGACATGATGAAATCATTGTTCTGGTGCTGTTAGCTTAGAACTAGTGTATAGTTTGAGATTATCATGATCTCAAACAGTGAAGTTTAATATAGGAATTTCCTAGTTATGATACCTGTGTTTAACAGGAAAATGATTAGTTAAGTTTATTATTTGAATTTGTAATGATTAAATGTCTATCCTGATTCATAATGGATTGTTCTTGTGACACCATCATGGTATGGCACACAAGTTTGATTCTAACCCACTGATTGGTTGTTTTAGGCTTAAGACAAACTTGGCTTTATAAGATAAATAGAGACGCTCTTCTCTGAATTCCCTAAGACCAATGATGTTGGTCTGAGGCTTAGGGATTCAGATCTTATCTAATTGGTTCATCTAGATAGTCCTGGTAGTGGTACCAACTATTCTTTATTGAATCAAAGCTTGGAAAAATGATAGTGAGCTTGATCATTCTATGGATCCTAAAGATTTGTTTCTGAGGTGCTACCCTTCCTTTAGGGATGTGCCTAGAAATAGATCATAGGTATATGTATGATTGAATTGTAAAATATAGTTGGACAACCAGAGCAAGGATGTTGCTCTGAGCTCTGGTTGGATCCTGGTACTTTGCTGTTTGCTTTTAGAGTGTTAAAAATCCCTATGATGGATTCACCCCACTTGGGTGTTTTCTGAGGGTTTGTTTTATAAAAAAACACATGCCTTTCTCTAAATAAGATGATTAGATCATGTGAAGGTTTATGAAACACACCACAAACTCTGATGTTTGTGGAGTAAGTTGGTGATGATCTTGATCTGGTTTTGCTGGATTCCTGTGCTTGACCTTGATCTGGCCTGCTCCTCCTAGCTCCTGGACTTGGCCTTGCTGTCCACCTGATCCATCCCCCTCCTTATGTCACCATCCTGGTGATGTTTGGTTGATACTTGGTGGTTTGGTTGCTGGCTGTGATGCTTGGTTTAGCTGCTGTCTACATTGGTTGTTCTTGTGTGTTGTGCAGTGGAGAGATGCACTAGTGCCTCTCCACGGATGTGCTTGTGGTTTTGTGAGTTTGGGCTGTTCTGTGAGGTCGACAACACACCACATGCATGTTGGTGTGTGTCCTGCCTGTGTGCATGCTATGCACTTGTGGATATGTTCAGAATCTGGAAACTTACTATTACCTGGTTACTTTTACCTGGCTGCTGGATTTGTCCCTCTTGGCTGTTGTTTGACTTCTGGCTTTAAATTTATGAAAGATGGATTCTTTCATATTGGTGAAACTTGCCCCTTTTCTATAAATTTCTCAATGATGAATTTGTCAAGTGCATTTCACTGACATATCTGAGAGAAATAATACTAACACTAACTTTCTTTTGTTTTTATTTAGTCTTTGTTTTGTAGGTACAAATATATGGATGAAGATTTAGTTTAGGTTTAGTTATAGAATAGTTAGTAAATAGTCCAATGTAATCTTCTTCATACTTTTGTAATTTTCTTTTATTATTTTTGTAATCTTTATTTTATTCAATTGTAATAAATATTATATTATATTATGCTTAATAAAGAATATTCTTTTTCTTTATTCTTTTGTAAATTGTGAAGTTTGAAAATAATTTCAGTAAGTTACATTCTTTGTAACTTGTTTATATATTGATAATATGAAATAAGTTTTCATATTCACAATTGTTTTCTTTTAAATAATGCTTGGAGTTAAAATGATTAACTCATAATTAATTCAAGATTCAACCCTTATGTCTAGTTCATTTGAATTATAATTCAAACACTCAAGTTTAAAATTCAAATTCATTTTAAAACACATACTTCCTTAAAGATCATATAAAAATTTATAACAATCATCCTTTAAGACTAAACCTAATCTCAAAGTATGAAAGAAACATTGATCACTTAGGTTTTTATTTGGAAAAAATTTTACCCACATTTTCACAGATGAATGCATGCAACAATCCATATTCCTAAATCTACCCTTCATTAGTTCCTAAATGCTAGGATGTTACAGACTTCCCCCCTTAAATTAAACTTCGTCCCGAAGTTTGTGGATAAGTACCTGAATAGTTCTAGATAAGCTTTTCTTAAATCCTCTTCTTTCTCCCATGTGGCTTCCCTTTCCGGGTGATGTTCCCACTGTACCTTGCAATATTTGATTGCTCTGTTCCTTAATATTTTCCAGTTTTCTTCCAGAATCTTACAAGGTTTTTCAATATAAGTCAGGTCTGCTTGTAGTTCTATCTCTTGATGTGTGATTGCATCATCTGGAACTTTCAAACATTTACGAAGTTGTGACACATGGAAAACATTATGCACTTGAGCCAGTCTTGATGGTAACTCTAAAGCATAAGCTATAGTTCTGTTTTGACTCAGTATCTTGAATGGTATGATGTATCTTAGACTCAATTTCCCTTTAACTCCGAATCTTTTCACCCCTTTCATTGGACTTACTTTCAAATAGACCATATCTCCCACTTCTGGATGCCATGATCTTCGACTTTGATCCGCATAACTTTTCTACCTACTTTGGGCTATTTTCAGTCTATCCCTGATCTTGTCAATGATGTCTTGTCTTTCCTTGATATAATCTGGCGCAAATTCTTTGCTGCTTCCAGGTTCATACCAACATATTGGTGATCTACACTTCCTTCCATATAGAACCTCATATGGAGCTGCCTTCAGACTACTCTGATAGCTATTATTATAAGAAATTCTGCCAATGGTAGGTGATCTTCCCATGTTCCTCCAAAATCTAGTGCACAAGCTCTCAACATGTCTTCTAGTATTTGATTTGTTCTTTCAGTTTGACCTCCTGTCTCAGGATGATATGTCGTGCTGAAATCTAACCTTGAACCAAGTGCTTCATGCAATTGCTTCCAAAATGCTGAAGTAAACACTGATCCCCTATCAGTTACGATCTTTTTGGGTACTCCATGCTTACTTACTATCTCTTTGACATATACTTCAACTAACTTCTCGGCATTATCCTTTTGATTCACCGGAATAAAATGTGCACTCTTAGTGAGTCTGTGCACAATTACCCATATCATATCCTTCCTTTTTGGTGTCATAGGCAATCCTGTAATGAAGTCCATACCTATTTCCTCCCATTTCCATTCAGGAATTTCTAAGGGTTGTAATGGTCCAGCTGGACTTTGATGTTCAGCTTTCACCCTTTGGCAAGTATGGCATTCATATACATATTTAGCAATATCTCTTTTCATGTTATTCCACTAGAATAGTTCTTTCAAATCCATATACATCTTAGTACTCCCTGGATGTATAGAATATGGTGTTTCATGTGCTTCTTTGAGTATGACATTTCTAATCTCAGTCGCATCTGGCACACAAATACGGTCTTGAAACCATAAAGACCCATAATCTCCAAGGCGAAAAACTGATTTTTGCCCTTGAGATATCCTCTGAATTTCCTCAGCAATAAAAGGATCTTCTTGATGTCTAAAAATTTCTTTCTTAAGATCATTGTACTGCTCTGCAACTACCTGCATATTAGCTAATCCTCCAAGAACCTCTGTTCTGATAAATTGAAGTTCTAATCTTTCCAAGTCCATTCATAACTCTTTTGGTAGCTCCCTATTGCTTGGCTGAATATCTGCACTCTTTCTGCCTAAAGCATCTGCTACAACATTTGCTTTCCCTGGAGTGTAGTTGATTGTTAAATCATAATCCTTGATTAGTTCCAACCAACGCTTCTGTCTCATATTCAATTCCTTTTGAGTAAAGAAATATTTGAGACTTTTATGGTCTGTGTATAACTCGCATCTGGCTCCATAAAGAAAATGCCTTCATCCTTTCAATGCAAAAACTACTGCTTCTAACTCTAAATCATGAGTTGGATAGTTGACTTCATGTGGTTTCAGTTGTCTTGAACCATAAGAAATCACTTTCCGATCTTGCATTAATACACAACACAAATCTTCTTTAGATGCATCACAATATACGGTGAAATCCTTCCCTGTTTCAGGAACTGCTAAGACTGGAGCTGTGGTTAATCTAGTCTTCAACTCTTGGAAACTTGCTTCACATTTCTCATCCCACTTGAATGGTGTATTCTTCCTTAATAATTTGGTCATAGGTCCGGCTATTTTGGAGAAACCTTCAATGAATCTTCGATAGTAACCAGCCATTCCTAAGAAACCTCTAATTTTCTTCGCATTGGGCGGTACAGTCCATTCTAGTACTGACTGAACCTTAGATGGATTCACAGCAATTCCATCCTTACTGATCACGTGACCGAGTAATTCTACCTCATCCAGCCAGAATTCACACTTACTGAACTTAGCATAAAGCTTATGTTCTCTTAAAGTCTGCAATGCTATTCTCAAATGATCAGCATGCTCTTCCTTATCCTTGGAATATATCAGAATATCATCAATAAAGACTATGACAAACTTGTCCAAATATGGCATGAAGATCTTGTTCATCAGATTCATGAATATTGCCGGAGCATTGGTAAAACCAAATGGTACTACTAGATACTCATGGTGTCCATATCTTGAGACAAATGCTGTTTTTGGAACATCTTCTGGCTTGATTTTTATTTGATGGTATCCAGATCTTAAATCGATCTTTGAAAATACTCCAGCTCCTTTCTCTTGATCAAACAAATCTTGAATTCTTGTTAAAGGATACTTATTCTTGATAGTCACGTTGTTCAGATTTCTATAATCCCCACACATCCGTCTTCCACCATCTCTCTTATCCACAAAGATTACTGGTGTTCCCCATGGAGATACACTTTCCTATATAAATCCTTTTCTAGCTAACTCATCAATTTGCTCTTTGAGTTCTTTCAACTCTTTGGGTCCCATTTTATATGGTGCTTGAGCTATTGGTGCTGTACCAGGAATTAGGTCAATGGTGAACTCTATCTCCCGGTCTGGTGGCATTCCTGGTAGCTCTGTTGGAAAAACATCTTGGAATTCATTAACTATAGGAATATCTTCCAATTTAACTTCTTTCGTAGAATTTAACTGCAGATCCACCATGATATGACTGTGTTTATCTGCTTGGTAAACTATCCTTGCTCCACTTGGAGTTTTGATTGAGACAGTTTTCTCCTCACAATTTATCTGAGCTCCGTGTTCCATCATCCAATCCATTCCCAACACTACTGCAATTCCCTTCAAAGGAATCACATAAAGGTCTGCGAAATATGTACAAACACAGATCGAGATAACCTGATCTTGTTTTATGTGGCGTACAATCACATTCCCTCCTGCCATAATTACGGTCATAGGACTTTCTAACGTTGCCCTTATAATCCCGAACTTATCACAAAATTCTTCAAAAATGAATGAAGTAGTTGCACCAGTATCAAATAGAACTTTTCCGGGATTGGTAAGGATATTGAGCGTACCTATCACGACATGCTCCGAATTATCCACCTCCTCGAGGGTTGCACAATTCAGTTTCCCAGTAGGTCGGTTCCTCTTGCCATTGTTGTTCTTGCTATTATTTCCTCCTTTATTGGGCTATCCATTTCCTCCACTGGCTTGTCCTCCTCCCTTGGTAGGCCATCCTCCTGGTGGTTTGCTCGGACAATCTGGCTTGATATGCCCCTTCTGACCAGAACCGTAATAGATCACTACAGGCTTTTTTGCATTCCCTCTGGAAATGCCCTGGAATTCCACAATTGTTACAGATAACATTCCTTCTCGGATTGGATTGATTTCCACCACTGCCCTTATTATTGTTATTGTTGTTGTTATTGTTTCCATAATTCCTATTCCGAGGTTTGAACTCCAGGTTGGGTTTAGGTTTGCTTGCCTGAATTCTCTTGGTTTCCTTCTTGGATCTCTTCCTCTGATCCTCTTGGACATTCTTGTAGTCACCTTCAAAAGTAATGGCTGCATCCAACAACTGCTTATAAGTTTGCTTATTGGCTAACCTTAGCTGCATCTTCACAAATGGATTTAATCCACGTAGGAAACGCTTCTTCCGCTTCTCTTCAGTGTTGACATCCTCCTCAGCATACGAGACAGTTGACTAAACTCCCGGATGTACTTCATGACACTAGTATATCCTTGCTGAAGCTCCTCAAATTATCTCCGCTTCAACTCCATAACACTTTCCGGAACATGATATTCACGGAATCTCTGCTTGAAATCTTCCCAGGTAAACTCCCTTCCTGGTTGTTGCATGGCCAACTGATTTTTTCCCACCATGATGCTGCAGGTCCAGTCAGAAGATGAGTTGCATACCTCAATTTCTCCTCATCATTGCAACCTATAGTCTTCAGCTTCCTTTCAATATCTGCTAGCCAGTCTTCTGCATCCATTGGTTCAGGAGCTGATGCAAAAGGTAACGGTCTTGCATTCTAGAAATCAGATAGACTCATTCCTCCACCTTCAGGTGCCCCCTGATTTGCTCGTCCCAGCAGCTCTTCCATGAACTTGTTCTGGGTTTCTTGCATCATTTGCATGCATTGCATAAAGTTCTGTTCCATTAACGGCCTCATTGGTGGTGGTGGTAAGGCTCCTTGGTTTGCTGCATCTGCATCTGCATCGGCCTTTTCCTTGGCCTCTCGCTCCATCCGCTGCTACTCATTTTCCATTCCTACACCCGTATCCATGACCCTCTAGTCCTGCAACATAAAGAGAATACTCATAATTACATCATGCACATGTGTTCTGAGCTCGACTGTACGCACAAAACTAGTCACACAATGAAGATCCAAAGAAAATCCAAATATGCATTTCACATATTTTACATAATATCATAATGATACAAAAGTCATTACAACATATACCATATAGGTATAATCACAAAACTACCTTATTACTTGGGGTACAATACACGATACTAGATACTACTAACTAATTGTCTCCTTCTAGTAGTAACTACGCTCATCGTACATGCCTGATGTCCAACCATGATGACGTGTTGTTCGTCGCACAGTTTGTGGAACATATGGCCTTCCAGAAGGAATATACTCTGTATCTGAAGTGTCAGGACTTGATTCATTACTCAACCTGAGCGTATTGACTCCCTCCAGCTCAGCTGAAAAGTCTTCAGAAACATATTCAACATTATCTCCAGCCTGCATCTCCCGAGCTTCATTTCTTGAGTTGTCAATAGGATACGCAGATCCTGCTGCTTCCCAGGTGCTCTCGTGGGCAAGATAGTTAAACACTGGATAATGTATATTTCCAGGGTTTTGAGAAGATGTTGATGATTCAAACACTCTCTCCTCGGGATCTTCTTCCTCATCCTAAATATCTAATGACATGGTATTTCTACTACTATTATTAGGGTTCCTCCTTACACCCATCCAACTAGATTGTCCAACATTTCTGTCAGAACCATCTGTGGACATCTGGTGTTCATGAGATCCATTATATGATCCCATTCTCCAACCATCCGAATTCTCAATAGGAAGTTCTGAGTCAGAACCATCCTTTGAGCCCTGTGGTACAGCATACCGCATATCCATAGTAGGATCATGTAGAGGTTCAGGTCTTGGTGAATAAGGATATGGTATAAAAGATTCAGGATCTATAGGTATATCCTTAAAGATTGGTGTTACACTTCTACTTGCTTCTTTCTCTAACTGGAATGCTAACTGCTTCCTCCTTTCCGGATCAGTTAGATCCTCTAACATGTCATTTTTGTCTTCAACAATCACTTGATGGGTCTTATGAAAAGACGCAACGAGTGTTCGATATCTATCCATAAACTTGGAAGCTAACTTAGGATGCTTCTTAACCAAAGTAAGATGATCCGGTATAGGATCCGAGTCTATAGAATCATGAGGTATCACAGAGAATGTGCTACCTTCTAGATCCTTGGTTTTCTGTTCCCGGATATTAGCTATCGCCTCCACAACAGCAACATGATATGCTGCTAAATGACTCCTACCTTCTCCTATAGGTAGATCGTGATATAATCCAAGCTTCTCTGGAAGTTGGATACTCACACGATACTTGGATAACATCCGGCCATCAAGGTAAGTGATAGTGTATACTAGAATTCAACTAAAGAGCTTTAAAAGTTGATGAAGTTGGTCTGTGAATGATCCTTGATAATCATCAAGAGTCTCCTCTTTCCTTACGGAAGTCTGTTTTGGAAACTTTGGTGCCATAACTCTGTATATCAAAAAAATAATTTTGATTAGTATCTAATAATATATTGCATCATAACAAAGAATTATCACACTAAAATATATAACAGAATATTCTCATTTGAATCCCCATTATATTACTTTTAGAGAATTCTTTATCGTTGCTAAATTTTCCTACAGGTAATACCCTTTACTAGGTTTCCAACCTAAGGTCAAAGCAATTTGCTCTGATACCAACTACGGTGACCCAGCATACCACTGCATGTGTAGTACACTATAGTCGTTGACATGACACTCACAAAACACCGTTCTGTAAATATCACATCCCTCAGAGTGGTACAACAGAAACATTGCGTGTCCATATTACAAACATTCACATATTATTATTATTATTACAACACTAGAAGTTCAAGACTTCAAAAGGTTCAACTTACAAACCAAAATATAAAGTGCTTCAGCGGAATTTTAAAGTAACAACTCCGACTAGGAGTTGAGCTCAACAGCTTATTCTATAGAGTTTACGCTGCTCGGCTCCGTTGGTTACTACTAACTAGGGATACTTAGTTGGACTCGTTATCATCGACATCGTAGCGGATTTCGTAATCCACTCCTTCAACACCTCCGGACAGATCAGGTTCCTCGTAGAACACATCTTCTTGACATTCGGCTGCATACGTTGGCACGTCTTCGGGATCCTCAGAGTCTAAGCAAGGGATCAAAGGAAAGATTGAGTAACAGCGTTACCCAACAAGTTCATTATATGCAAGGTGGGAACTTTGATGCTCTAACTACCACCTCGGATTATAAATCCTTGGCACTATGCAGTTTTTGTAAATCTTTCTTCAAAGATTGATTTTATTCTGAAAAACTATGACCATCAGCCTCCACAGGTTGACCAGAACTTTCATGGAGTTCCTTTCCTGCCACGTTCGTAGCTCCTTCCCAGAACAGGGAGTAATAAGTTACAATTCTTACACTCTGCAGAGGTGCGTTACTTTACCCATGAGAGATCAACTCCTTGTTGCACAACCGGGCGTACTTTTCCGTCCACAATTCCATGATGTGGGGCCCAGTAGTGGGTCCAAGCCAATCATTGCCCCCTTCGCGACCTCGCATGCCTCCTTGGTGTACACCATGCCCACATAATGAATTACGGCAATGGTTTGTACAAACCGTTAGATGCCAGAACTATCGTGGGACGATGAGGGTTCCCACCCATATGCTGCATATCCTCTACGAATTACCAATTAATATGCATGCTACGCGGATAACAGCCATGACCTGCACATCCGGCTTCATGCGAGAGGAAGAAGATACAGCTGACTTCTCTGTCCCATTCCAAATCTCATGGCTAACGCGTAATATACTGTGCTAGAATCACTGACGTCAGGGGTTGTTAAGTCCCTACTTGATCATCATTGTTCGCAATTAGAACCCTGAGTTCTATTGCTTCATTATATCATCACTTAGGATGATATCTATGATTTCTTTATTTGTGAAAATAATATTTTCTTTCCTTTATAGCATATATGATAACACACAATTTGCAAATACTTTGATAAAGACTCTTCAAAGGACATGAGCAAGTGATGAACTTGCCTTGTGATGGCAAGGTAGTGAAGTCTGATGCTTGCATTGGACCTTGAGCTTCTAAGTCTATAAAAACATCATTATTGCCCGGTAAGGACAATATTTAAAGAAGCAAAATGATTATGCAAGTAATGTAATGCATTTTTTTAATTCTATATGCATTTACCCTGAATAAGGTGCCCTTAAATGATGATTAAGCATTTATAAATACTAGATGATTCCCCGCACGTTGTTACGGGAATGTCTTCTAAAATTGTATCTATGAAATACTATGTCAGATATATTTCTGATAATGTAAATCTTAATTGTCTTTAAAAAATTGTGATATAAAGTAATTGTAAGTAGTATGACCACCGAATGGTACAATCCTACTAACATTCATAGAAAATTTTCTTAACCAACTATATAGTTAGTGTTGCCCTCTAATAATGAAAAAAATATTTAGTTGCTAATGGAGAAACAAAAATAAAAAATGATGATGTGGCCAAATGAGCTAGTGAGAATTTTCTATTTAGTAGTACATGATATATATGATGATCACCAAGTATTATACTCCAATGGGTGAAGGCGGCTTCGGCCACACCCCAGGGCCATGGTGAAATCTGGTAAGGCTCCTTCGTCGCCAATGATTTGCCATAACACCTAACCAAAGAATTCATGCAAAAATAATTATTGTATATAGTAAATCTGGAAAAGAAGACAAAAATAAGATATTGTGGTTAAAATATCTAATTAACGGTAAGTAGTTATTACCATATATGTATTGCTAACAATCCAGTCTTCTTTCTTCAAGGTTGCTGACGCAAATTCCCAAAATTCTTAAACAAAATGAGAAGCTGCAGAAGTTTTACAATTGCACGGTCGCTTACATAAAAAATGGAAATTAATAAACTGAGAAACTAATTTTCATCTTTGTATTAATCTATGTAACCTCTAAATGCTGGCCGTTGTTTTCAGAATTCCTCAATGAGCACTCTAACAGAAAATACACAATGCATATATAACTGTAACTCGCACCATAGTTTGGGAAATCAACCAAGCTGAAAAAAACATACTGAATGGATGTTTTCTGAATGATCAATGTTGAAAATTGTCCACATTCAACAAAACATTGTTCATCTATTTCAACAGGCATTTATGCTGAGATGCAAAACTGCGGAATACTGAACTTTCTTACCGTATGAACATAAGTATCCTAGTTAAAAGGATAATTTTTGTGAGATTGCGAACAGACAAATGTCGGCTCAACTTGCTATGCGTGCTACAAGAAAACCAAATAAGAGTTCAAAACATGTTAGACTGCACTGGAATATTCCACCGACGACGGTAATCAGAAATAAAATGAAGAGCTTACCGATTCACCATAATGCCCCATCTTCCCAGTCGCCAGCGACTGCACAGGATTTTTTGGCTCGCGTTTGCACATCCCCTATAGATATGAATATCAGGAAAATAAGGTCAGATTTCCACGGAATTTGATTTACATAACTCCGTGCTCTGTAGCCCGAACGATTAGGTCTCTAATATGATATGCATGGGGAAGATCAAGAAAAAATCAATATGCCAAATTCGTGGGACTCTGACGCTCATCCTCGAGCTAGCTCCATGATCTCACCGCTAAAGGAAAGCACGTGATAGGGAACTGGGAGAAGACCGAGGAGTGGCGCTCACCGCAGCGCGCGACGGCAGGATTTCTATGGCCGATGCCCACGGACGATGCGGCGATGTGAATTATATAGGCGGAGGCATACCACCGAGCACTTCTCATGTTCCTCCATCGGTTGCCTGAGTGGTTAGAGCATCTCCAGCAGATGCCCAAAAATAGAGCGCACAGACATCTCGATACAGCGCGCGCTATTTTAGCGCGATCTAAACCAGAGGCTCTATTTTGCAGCGTGGTCGGAAGTTTTAGGCAACGCGAGTGATCCAGACATGCAGCGCGCGCTAAATGGAGCTGTAAATATACCTCTTTGGATAGCGCAAAATAGCGCGTGCGCTAAAATTTGCCGCGCGCGCCCTATTTTACAGCCTCTGCTGGAGACGTTTGCAGCGCCCGCGCGCTGCAAATTATAGCGTTGCGCTATTTTGCAGCGCCTGCTGTAGATTCTCTTATTTCTCGCTGGATAACATGGAGAGGAAGAGAGAGCGGTCTGGTGGAAGGCATAGCATGGATTCAGATATGCATTCGGCGGAGTGGAGAAGAAGAACAGTTTTGGGCTAGGCTGGGCTAGGCTAGGGAATGGGATCCCATAGGATATGGCTACTGGAAACGCTGTGTAGGAACATGGTTTTCATAGGCCGAGGCCTTTTGTTGAGAACGCACGGGACAACCAGAAGCGGAACAGTTCCTGCTGACATGGAGGACAATGAAGCGGGGTGGGGCTGTTTTGGTTCTCATGGCACATATGCTGAGGTGGATAGGCTGCATGTGAAAAGAAATAGATTAGTGGGGTTGAACTATTTAGTTATATAGGATTACTTTTTAATATTTATAGCATATATATTTTATTTTATTTCCTTTTATTTGACTTTTATTGATTTAATAATTCTTTTAGGAATTATCAATTATACATTAAAAATTGTTATTTAATATTTATTTAGTATTTTTCAAAAATAGTATAATATTAATATATAATGAAAGTGATTTTTATTTATTTTACCATCTTTCAATAATTTTGTAAAATTCCATAAGGAATATATAAATTACAAAATTCTTATAAAAATTTAAATTTCTAAAATTTTATATCTTATTTTATTTGTATAGAGTGGATTATTGCGAATCCAAAAATATTTTATTTATGATTTTTGGACTTTTATTTTATTTTCTAGAATTTAATTAATTCCAGGGGTATTTTGGTCTTTTTCTTTTTATTCAAACAGGCCTGGAAATGTTTCTGGGCTGGTTGTTCTTATTGGGCCCTGGTGGCCGATTAGTCCTAGACAAAAGAGCCACCCGAAGGGTTTGGCCCAGCTCGACCCACTCCTCACTGCCTCTCTCTCTCCCTTGAGCTTATCCTCTCCTCCTCTCACCCCGACCTTGTGGCTGGCGATGCCGCCACCGGTGATTCTCGCCGTCGTAGGCTGTTCTGGTTGCCTCCGTGGTGTAATTGGGGGTTGTCGACGACTCTCGTTTGTTCTATCCAATTGGATTCGAGCCTGATGCTCTCCTTCAATGGATCGATGTCGTCCCGAACCCTAGGGTTTGGGGGTTGGCATGGATTCAAGTGCTGTCGTGGTCGTCGTGCGTAGAGGTGATGCTCTGCACCTCCAGGCGTGATTAGGGTCACTGCTGTGACGCCGTGCGGGTTGCAGCGCCCCCTCTGGGGTGCTCCCGTGCCGCCATGGTCGTCGGCCCCTTTGCTTCCTCTTCGACTTCTTCAGCGAGGACCTGCGGTGAGTTTGATTCGTTTCCCCGGTGCTCTCTGTGCTTACCGATTCGATGCTAGATGCTGGTAGTGTTCTCTTTTGCTACTGTGTGATTCAGATTAGGATGATGATCCATTTAGGGTTCCTGTTATGTGATTGATCATGTACTGGGTGCATTGAATCATGTTTGGATGGTTTGTACACATGCTAAATGATTATTGGCCTAAGGCTTGTTGCTTAAGATGATCTATGGTGTTTCTGGTGGCTTACTAGATGATTCGATGCTTGGATTGCTTCAGATTCAGATGCTATAGTTGCTTGGGAATCATGCTTGATGAAGTCAGTGACTTGATAAGTGTTCACTGTCATCTCTGGGTTTATGATCATGATTATGACATGATGAAATCATTGTTCTGGTGCTGCTGGCTTAGAACTACTGTATAGTTTGAGATTATCACGATCTCAAATAGTGAAGTTTAATATAGGAATTTCCTAGTTATGATTCCTGTGTTTAACAGGAAAATGATTAGTTAAGTTGATTGTTTGAATTTGTAATGATTAAATGTCTATCCTGATTCATAATGGATTGTTCTTGTGACACCATCATGGTATGGCACACAAGTTTGATTCTAACCCACTGATTGGTTGTTTTAGGCTTAAGACAAACTTGGCTTTATAAGATAAATAGAGATGCTCTTCTCTGAATTCCCTAAGACCAATGATGTTGGTCTGAGGCTTAGGGATTCAGATCTTATCTAATTGGTTCATCTAGATAGTCCTGGTAGTGGTACCATCTATTCTTTATCGAATCAAAGCTTAGAAAAATTATAGTGAGCTTGATCATTCTATGGATCCTAAAGATTTTGTTTCTAAGATGCTACCCTTCCTTTAGGGATGTGCCTAAAAATAGATCATAGGTATATGTATGATTGAATTGTAAAATATAGTTGGACAACCAGAGCAAGGATGTTGCTCTGAGCTCTGATTGGATCCTGGTACTTTGCTGTTTGCTTTTAGAGTGTTAAAAATCCCTATGATGGATTCACCCCACTTGGGTGTTTTCTGAGGGTTTGTTTTATAAAAAAACACATGCCTTTCTCTAAATAAGATGATTAGATCATGTGAAGGTTTTATGAAACTCACCACAGACTCTGATGTTTGTGGAGTAAGTTGGTGATGATCTTGATCTGGTTTTGCTGGATTCCTGTGCTTGATCTTGATCTGGCCTGCTCCTCCTAGCTCCTGGAGTTGGCCTTGTTGTCCACCTGATCCATCCCCCTCCTTATGTCACCATCCTGGTGATGTTTGGTTGATACTTGGTGGTTTGGTTGCTGGCTGTGATGCTTGATTTAGATGCTGTCTACACTGGCTGTTCTTGTGTGTTGTGCAGTGGAGAGATGCACTAGTGCCTCTCCACGGCTGTGCTTGTGGTTTTGTGAGTTTGGCCTGTTCTGTGAGGTCGACAACACACCACATTCATGTTGGTGTGTGCCTGCCTGTGTGCCTTCTATGCACTTGTGGATATCTTCAGAATCTGGAAACTTACTATTACCTGGTTACTCTTACCTGGCTGGTGGATTTGTCCCTCTTGGCTGTTGTTTGACTTCTGGCTTTAAATTTATGAAAGATGGATTCTTTCATATTGGTGAAACTTGCCCCTTTTCTATAAATTTCTCAATGATGAATTTGTCAAGTGCATTTCACTGACATATCTGAGAGAAATAATACTAACACTAACTTTCTTTTGTTTTTTATTTAGTCTTTGTTTTGTAGGTACAGATATATGGATGAAGATTTAGTTTAGGTTTAGTTATAGAATAGTTAGTAAATAGTCCAATGTAATCTTCTTCATAATTTTGTAATTTTCTTTTATTATTTTTGTAATCTTTATTTTATTCAATTGTAATAAAGATTATATTATATTATGCTAAATAAAGAATATTCTTATTCTTTATTCTTTTGTAAATTGTGAAGTTTGAAAATAATTTCAGTAAGTTACATTCTTTGTAACTTGTTTATATATTGATAATATGAAATAAGTTTTCATATTCATAATTGTTTTCTTTTAAATAATGCTTGGAGTTAAAATGATTAACTCATAATTATTTCAAGATTCAACCCTTATGTCTAGTTCATTTGAATTATAATTCAAAAACTCAAGTTTAAAATTCAAATTCATTTTAAAACACATAATTCCTTAAAGATCATATCAAAGTTTATAACAATCATCCTTTAAGACTAAACCTAATATCAAAGTATGAAAGTAACATTGATCACTTATGTTTTTATTTGGCGAAAATTTTACCCACATTTTCACAGATGAATGCATGCAGCAATCTATATTCCTAAATCTACCCTTCGTTAGTTCCTAAATGCTGGGATGTTATAGTATATGACTGCTATTATAGCAGCAAAAGAGGGCATTTGTGTCAAGTAGTTTATTATCAAACTAGATGTGGTTCATAGCGGGATAGTACTACGAATATATATTGTACGACAATATTATCAACATGTTTTAACCACAGGAAACTAAAGGTCTCACCAAAGGACCAAAAATATACAAAGCCATCTCATTAGAGAATGAGTGATGCGTAGAGACGCAAATACATGCAATTACACAAGGACCTGAAAGTGTCGGATCCGAAGATTAGTTGACCACTAGCAATCGTGTAAATACAACACTAGAAAGCCATATGTGTTGAATGCACAAAGGTTTGAAACTAGATTATTGACTCTAGTGCAAGTGGGAGAGTGTTGGAGATATGCCCAAGAGGCAATAATAAAGTGGTTTTATCATATCTTCATGCTTATGATAAATGTTTACATACCATGATATAATTGTATTAACCGGAAACATTAATACTTGTGTGATTTGTAAACATAAAAGAGTCCCTAGTAAAGCCTCTTGTTAAACTAGCTTGTTGGTTAATATATGATCATAGTTTCCTGATCATGAACATAGAGATGTTATTAACAACAGGGTCATATCATTAGGATAATGATGTGATGGACATACTCATATAGTTAAGCGTAGCATAAAGATCAAGTCATTTAATATAGTTCATTTGCTATAAGCTTTCTGATACATAGTAACCTAATTCCTTCGACCATGAGATCATGCTAATCACCATCACCGGATGGATGCTTTGATGACATCAAACACCACTTCGTAACTGGGTGGTTATAAAGGTGTCATTGAGTGTTCGGAAGGTATGTGTTGAGGCACATGGATCAAGAGTGGGATTTGTGCATCCATATGACAGATAGATATACTCTGGGCCCTCTCGGTGGAATGTCATCCAATTAGCTTGCAATCATGTGACTGGCTCACAAGGGATCACATATCACGGGAACGAGAAAAGAGTACTTATCGATAACGAGGCTGAACTAGGCATGTAGATATACCGACGATCTAACCTCGGATAAGTAAACTATCGCGAGACAAAGGGAAATTGGTATCGTATGTAAGTGGTTCATTCGATCGCAAAGTAATCGTAGAAATATGTGGGAGACATATTAATTTCCAGATTCCTCTATGTGTTATTGATCTGAGAAGTGTCTCGGTCATGTCCGCATAATTCACGAACCATAGGGAGACACACTTAAGGATTCGATGTTGTTTAGTATATATGGAATGTTAGTAGGGATACCGAATGTTGTTCAGAGTCTCGGATGGGATCCGGGATATCACGAGGAGATCCGGAATGGTCCGGAGAATATGATTCATATAAGGAAAGTCTGATTCCGGAGTTCGGGAATGATTTCGATGTTTTCATCGGAGCGATTCTAGAAGGTTCTAGAAGGTTCATCGGACCGGAAGGGGAATGGTCCATGAATGTGTCATGGGTAAGTGGAATGATTGGATCATATCCTAGGTCACTTGGTGTGGGCATTTGTGAGAGAGAATTAAAGCTCTAAATTGAAAGTCAAACGGGAGGTTTGAAAAGTCAAACTGAAACAATGGTTTCCTAGCGGAAGAAGGAAAGAGTCCTTCCTTCTATCCAACTTGGGTTTGGGTTTGGATTCAAACCCTCCCCTCCCAAGGCTGCCCCTCCCTCTCATAAATAGAGGGGGAGGGCTGCCCCAAACAACACAAGAGCCAGCCCTCCACCTCGTGCGTCGCCGCTGCCCGCGTCCCCCCTCCCAAAGTACAAAAGTTAAATTTTTTGAAATACGTGCACCAACGATTTCACATGAAGTTCAAATATATTTGTACAAAATTTAAAGAAACAAAAAACTAAACTACCGGTGGCCACGTCCACGCCTGCCTAGGCCAAGGCGACTGTACATCGCCGCCGTGTAATGGTCGTCGTCGCTAGGATCCTGATTTGGCGGTGGCATGGTGCTACAGCCTTGGCCTCGATCACTGCCGCCGCCGCTCCAGCCCGAGTAGCCGACCGCGTCGTTGTCACCCTCTAGGTTGATGAACATGCCGAGGTGGCGCGCGCGCTCGGCATGCTCCGCCGGTACTCCATCGCGGACCAAACCTCGGCGAACGCGTCCATCGCGGACGGCATGGTCTCGAAGGAGACATGCTGGCCTCGAAACTCCTCCGGGTCCTCCTTGATCTTTAGTTGGAGGACGGCCACCTTATACTCCGGTGGCAGTGTCCACTTCTTATTCTTCACCTGGCGTTGGGGCCTGGCGCGGCACAGACAGCCACGGGGAGGGGAAGGCACACGACAGTCTCGGATGGAGACGCCGCCTCACCGCCTGCGTGAAAGCTACAGCGGCGGGCTCCCCTCATAGCTGTCCTACACTAGGGCAAGAGGCGACGTCGTCGAGTAGGGGGAGAATCATGATGACGATGACGAAGACCTTGACGAGGAAGATCTCGAGAAGAAGAGGGCGGCATGTCGGCGCGGCGCCCACTACTGGCCTGGGTAGCACGGCTGCTGCCGCGACTGCTGTAGTGGAGGCATTGTTAGCGGCGGGTTGTTGCTGTCGGTGATGTGGGCTAGGACCCAAGAGAGCGTCCTACCTGGAGCATTCCACCACCGAATCCGCCCTTCGATGTTGCAGGACCGTCATCGTCATAGGCTTCGATGCGTGCCTGCTGCTGGTCCATGAAGAATGTGTCCCACGCTTCGTCGTTGTCCGGATCCCAGGCTGGATCGTTCCACTCCTTCGTTGTGAGGGCGCCCCAATAGTGTCGGTAGATCTCCACCACACGCGCCTGACCGCGAGGGATCGGCAGGACGGGAAGGCCGCCGGCTCTACAAAATCAGTTCTTCTAGAAGGGCATGTTCGACGGTACGTCCAAGCCTTGGCTGCGCGTAGCGAGCGCCGTCGAAACCGTTCGCGGCGGCGCCATTTCCGTAGTACCTCTCCATGGTGGCGCTTGGGGAGGAGACGGGGAGGAGGGAATGCGTCGAAGGAGCAGAGGGAAAGAGAGCGGATTTACCACACCTAGGAGGGCCCCCGACATTATCTATACCGCAAGTTACTTGGAGATTCATGCAAAAGTCTTCCAGTCAAAGCCTCAAAGTATTTTGCAAGTTAACCCTTCCTCAATATTGAAATCAACCCACTCAGTCCCACCCACCCCGTCCCACCTGCCCCGAGGCCCTGACCTCGTCCACCTCGTCTCCCCCACCTCTCCACCTCGTCCCACCTGCCGCCTCCCCCACCCCTCCGCCACCTCGTCTCCCCCCACCTCTCCACCCCATCCCCCACCTCTGGCGACGCC
Source organism: Avena atlantica (assembly GCA_910589765.1). NCBI lineage: Eukaryota > Viridiplantae > Streptophyta > Magnoliopsida > Poales > Poaceae > Avena > Avena atlantica. Next base: position 501,065,761 of record OU342736.1, on the reverse strand, counting down.
ACAGATCCCATGGCCACCCCGAGCTCGACCTCCTCCTCTAGATCCGGCCTCCATGGGCCTAGATCTATTGGTCCGTTTTTGGATTGGATATACGCATCTTGATGCAGATCGGGATCCAGCGCTGACAGCCATGGAAGCTACAGATCAATGCAATCCCGAGCTTGCACCCCTCCAGATGTGCCTCCTCCTACACCTCCATGGCTCCACCGCGAGTCCTCCTCATCGCGACCTCCTTCACCGCGTGGCCACGGATCTCCAATCGGGCCTGGAGTGCCCCAATCTCTCTTCCCCTCTCTGTTCTTCATTTCTTCTTTTTGTTTCTATTTTTTACATACTACCCGATTAGGATTTTGACAGATGTGTGTATCAATCTTGTATTACGTGAATGTGAATGTAGATCTGTGACATGGTTATACCCTACGAGTACATGATCTCAGCATACCTGGTCCAAGCCCAAGGAAGGCCCACGACAAATATACGCCGGCCCATGAAGATTTTCGGGTGGCCAAGGCCCATGACGCCTTCGGATCCTTGGAGAGCAAGACTAGAGTAGATAGGAAATTCAAAGGGGTAAAACCCTAGAACCTGTAACCGACTAGGTCTATGCCCGGGACCTGCCCGAGTCTATATAAAGGCTAGGAGGGCACGACCTAGATCTCTCTCTCTCATACTTTCGCATACTCACCTCCATGCCAGATCGCATCTGCGCACCCCTGTAATCACCAATGCCACCGTAATCAAGAGCAGACAAGCAAGAGTAGGGTTTTCCCTCCAGGGGCCTGAACCTGGGTAAACCTCGTGTCCCGTGTTGCTTGTTTGCTAACCGTTCCGCGATCTCCAGCATCCCCATCTTCTCCAAAACCCAAGTCCATAACAATGGGCATTGACGAGATTAAACCTCGTCAATTGGCGCCGTCTGTGGGAACTGGGGATGCTGATTGTGCGATTGTGATGGTCCCAACCCGAACGATCTACAACTCTGTGGCGACAGAGAGTCACCTCCTCTTCGGCGCTTTCGACTTCACCGCCCACTCACTGGCCACCATGAAGGACTTCGAGCCCGTAGGCGACGGACTCGAGATCCTGTTCGGGAGCTTCTGCTTCCAGGTGGGGCAAACTGGCACCCTCCGCCTCCCTGAGCGGGTGCCCCTACCATCAATTAGGCCCGCTTCATGGGCCCCACACCCTGTGCTACGCACATCATCATCAACAGATGAGTCCTACGACAGCAGCAGTTGCAACTCCGATCTGTGTGATCCGCCATCGAATGAAGGGACCTACGGTTCCGGATCCGAAAGCTGCGGCAGCAGCGGACCAATCTACGAGCGCTACCAATGCGCCGTAGTCATCCAGAGCGACGTAGATCAGCAACCGACCAACCCACCGCCCAACCCGCCACCTAACCCGCAAGACAGAAATGGCGGGAACAGAAGAAGCCAGTCCCCCCCACCCGAAGGGGAGTACACCGGCCACGTCATCCGCCTTAACAAAGAAGGATGGGCCCAGGCACGCGCCGTCGTAGCAGGCAGCACAGTCCTTCCTGCAGATGCCTCACGGGACCTGCTCATGGCATACCACTTGCTCCTGATCGAGGAGCACAAGAAGCAAGTCAAGATGCAAGAGGTGCTTGACAAATGCAAGCAAGCAGCCTCAGAGTCCAGCGCGCGACGAGCTGCGCTCTCCGCCATGGGCATCAACTCTAGCACGAACGACAACCAAGGCAACAAGCACCGCTCTCGGATGGAGAACATGGATCCCAAGGAGCGCCGTGAGGTGACCCGAACCCTCCACGCATCCTTCATGGAGATGGATGCCGACGGCAATGTCATCCCGAAAACGCCGCATGCTGCGATCATGGCAGCCACTGCGTACCTCGCGTCCCACCCACCTCCGGAGGGGGACCCGAAAAGAGCCATGCACAAGTCCGTACTTACCAGACTCGGACTCATCGGAGCCGCGCTCCACCAGGAAGCTCCTATGGAGCCGAAGAAGAAAGCTCCAGTCAGGTTCGACCGTAGCCCCACCTCTTCATCCGAAGAAGAGGACCATGACCTCCCTCGAAGGCACAAGAGTTCGCGTCATCGCAACCGCGATTACGATGCCAGAGACACGCTCACACAGCGCAAAATCGACAAAGCGCGAGCCAAGTGCGCATGCTCGTCTGAATCCGAGATGGACGAAGACGAAGGAGAACTCTGCGGAGCCCGATGCTTCAGCAGATCTGTTCGACGAATAAAGATGCCGCGGAATTTCAAGCTTCCTTCGGATACTCCGAAGTTCAACGGCACACAAGACCCAAAGGCGTGGCTCAACGACCACCTGTCATCCGTCAAATTGCACGGCGGAAACAAGGAAACCGCCATGCAATGCCTTCAGCTGCAGCTGACAGGCGCAGCCCGGATCTGGCTTAGCAGCCTGTCTTCAGGGTCCATCCGAAGCTGGGAGGAGCTAGCTTACAGCTTCATCCGAAACTTCAAAGGTACCAGCAAGAGGACCGCCTCAATCAAGGAGTTGCGGGCCTGCACTCAACGAACGGGCGAATCCATTCGCTCGTACATACTACGCTGGTCCAACACCAAGAACTCCGCAGCGCACATCTCCGAAGAGAGGGCCATCGACGCCTTCAAGGACGCCGTCAAGTGCCAGGACTTCAAGGAGGAACTTGGGCGCGTTAAGCCCAAGACACTCGACCACCTCATGGACATCGCCAACAGGTGGGATGACGGCGAAGATTCCGTCCACCGGGCGCACTCGGAGGAAGAGGACGACTACGGCCAACGACGAGAGCGCCGTAGCAAGAGGAGATCGCGCGTCTACGATGATCGCGATGGACCCGACATGGTCGCGGCCGGCTACGCCGATCGCCGCAACGACGCCAACCGCAACAGCGGAGGATACCACAGAGGAAACTTCCGCGATGGAGGACGCCCAGCACAGTCATGGCAGCGCCGCGATCGCGATAACGGACCCTCAGCATACGATAAATTTTCGGGTCCATGCACCATCCACTTCTACATCGACAAGCAGGATGGCAAGAAGAAGGCAAGCCACATGCTCAAGGACTGTCGCGAGTTCAAGAAGCTCAGCGAAAGCATGGTCCAGATGAGGCAGCAAGCTCCACTTCCTGGATTCGGGAACGCACCCGCACCAGGTGAGATAGCGCATGGAGCTCCTCCACCGCCACCTGTAGGAGGCCCGAACCAACCAGCTGCACCAGCACAGAACAACGCTGGAAACGGGTATCCCCCGCCGAAAGGAGCACTGATGATCCAGAAGGGGCGCCCCACGAATAGGGTGCAGAAGAAGATCACCCGTCAGATCAACCTAACCGTGGCAACTCCACCCGCCATCCCTGAGTACCTCAGCGGATCGGAGTCCTACATCACGTTCAGTCGTTCGGATCATCCTTGCCAGATCCCTCGCCCAGGTCATGCTGCCCTGGTGCTGGAGGCGCAGATCGGAGGTTTCGAGATGAGTCACGTCTTCATGAGCGGCGACAGCGGCATCAACCTGATGTTCGCAAGTACTCTAGCAGCAATGCGGATCCTGCAGTGCAGCTTGGAACAGTCAGACACAACGTTCCACCGCATCGTCCCAGGAAAGGGCATATTCCCCATGGGAAAAATATGGCTCGACGTCATCTTCGGCAAGCCGGACAACTTCCGACTCGAGCGGCTCGAAGTCGAAGTGGTGGACTGGCCATCACAATACCACGCCATCCTCGGGCGTGTAGCATTCACAAGGTTCTTGGCTGTCCCACATTACGCATACCTGCTACTCAAGATGCCAGGACCCAGGGGCGTCATCACAGTCCACGGGAGCTTCACCCGATCGGACCAATGCGACAGGGACTTCAATAGAATCTCCCAGTCATTCGGCATGCAGGATGAGCTAGTAAGGCTCCGCGAGGTGACGGACAATGGGGCACCCCCAGTCGCACGACAAAACGCACCTAACATGTCCTTCGACTCCACCGTCAACACAAAGAAGGTGCAGGTCCACCCGACGGATGCCTCCAAGACGTCGCTGATCGCCAACGACCTCAGCCCTGCATAGGAAAGCACGCTCATCGAATTCCTCCGTGAGCGTTGGGAAATCTTCACCTGGTGTCCTGCGGACATGCCAGGAGTTCCTAGGGAATTCGCCGAGCACGCACTCAATGTCTTTCCAGACACCAAGACCGTCAAATAGTCCATCCGGAGACTGTCTAAGCCACGGGCCGAAGCCATCGGGATGGAAATCAACAGACTACTCACTGCAGACTTCATCAGGGAGATCAAAGAAAGCGAGTGGCTTGCAAATACAGTGATGGTCCCCAAGAAGGACACGGACATCCTGCGGATGTGCGTGGATTTCACGTCGCTGAACAAGCACTGCCCAAAGGACCACTTCCCCCTTCCTCGGATCGATCAGATCATCGATTCAACTGCAGGATGCGAGAAACTCTCCTCCCTCGATGCCTACTCAGGCTACAACCAGATTCGACTCAAGGTCGAAGATCAAGAGAAAACGGCGTTTATCACACCGTTCGGAGTATTCTGCTACAACACAATGCCCTTCGGGCTATAGAACGCAGGTGCCACGTACCAGCGATACATGCAGGCATGCCTGAAGGACCAGATCGGTCGCAACGTCCAAGTCTATGTCGACGACATAGTCATCAAAACCAGGGAGGCGAGAGCGCTCATCGACGATCTCCGCGAGATGTTCGATAATCTCGACCGCTACAGGATCAAGCTCAATCCCGAAAAGTGCGCCTTCGGCGTCCCATCAGGTCAGCTCCTTGGCTACTTCATCTCCCAGCGAGGGATCGAGGCGAACCCGAAGAAAATCCGGGCCATCATGGCGATGGAGAAGCCGAAGAATCTCAAGGGTGTCCAACAGCTCGTAGGGCGAATAGCGGCATTGAGCAGGTTCATCAGCCGCATGGGCGAGAAAGCCCTGCCATTCTACCAGCTACTACACAAGGCAGATAAATTCGAGTGGACACCCGAAGCGGACGACGCATTCGAAAGTCTCAAGCGACTGCTCTCCACCTCGCCCGTTTTGGTCACGCCAAAGGAGCGCGAGCCTCTGCTGCTGTACATGGCAGCCACACACCAGGTGGTCAGCACCGTGCTAGTGGTCGAACGACCCGAAGAAGGCAAGACCCATGGGGTCCAACGCCCAATTTACTACCTCAGCGAGGTATTGACGCCAACAAAACAGATGTATCCTCACTACCAAAAACTCGCCTACGGCATGTTCATGACGGCTCGTCGGTTGAGCCATTACTTCCAGGAGCACCAGATGATGGTCATCAATGAGGCACCCCTGAACAGCATCCTGAATAACCCAGAGGCCACAGGACGCGTGGCCCTGTGGGGCATCGAGATGTCACCCCTCGACATCGTCTACGAGAAGCAACTCGCAATCAAGTCTCAGGTCCTCCCGGACTTCCTTGTACACTGGATGGAGCTGCAGCTGCCAGACACCCCAGACATGTCGCAGTCATGGACGATGCACTTCGATGGCTCCAAGCGTGAAGCTGGAGCAGGAGCCGGGGTCATACTGACCTCCCCGCAGGGCGACAAGATGAAGTACGTCCTTCGGATGAAATTCCGAGCTTCCAACAACGAGGCCGAATACGAAGCCCTCATCCATGGCATGAGGATGGCAAAGATCTGCGGCGCAACGCGCCTGGTCATCTACGGTGGCTCCAACCTCGTCGTCCAAAAGACGATGAATGAGTGTGACACGCACACCGAAAACATGATTGCGTACCGCGCACTCTACAACACACTCGAAGGAGAATTCGACGGCTGCGAGCTTCGGCACGTTGGAAGAGAAAACAACGAGGAGGCCGACAGACTCGCCAACATTGGCTCCACCTGCGCAAGGGTGCCACCAGGTGTGTTCCTCGAACAGATCTGTGTGCCATCCATCAAGCGGAAATTCCCCAAGGGATCACCCGAAGAAGCAGAACACTCGGGGGCCACGCTACCCGAAGGTCATGAAGGACCCGAAAAACTGGACACAGAGGTTGCTACGGTCAACCTGATGCAGGTCATGGCAGTCGAAGAAACCTGGACGCGACCATACCTCCAGTTCTTGGTAGACGGAGAACCGCCTGACAGCCCGACGGATGCCCGACGCATATCTCGCCGGTCAAAAGATTTCACCATCATCAATGGCGAGCTGTACAAGCACAGTATTACAGGTGTACTACAAAGGTGCGTCACCATCAGTGACGGGAAAACCATCCTCCAAGACATCCACGAGGGCATCTGCGGCCATCACGTAGGCAGTCGCTCCCTTGTCGCCAAAGCTCTACGAGCTGGATTCTACTGGCCTATGGCCATGAGCGACGCAAAGGACATCGTCCGAAGATGCAAAGGGTGCCAAAGGTTTGCTGACAAACCACACGCACCCGGGTCAGAGCTCAGGCCCATACCTCTAGCCTGGCCTTTTTCTCAATGGGGCCTCGACATGATCGGCAAACTGCCAAGGTCCTCGAAAGGGGGGCACGTCTACCTCCTGGTCGTAGTCGACAAATTCACCAAGTGGATCGAGGCCATGCCGGTCACTAACCAAAAGGGCAAGACTGCCGCCAAGTTCTTTGAATCCATTGTTTACAGGTTCGGCGTACCGCATAGCATCATCACCGACAATGGATCGAACTTCATCTCCAAAGAATTTTAAGACTTCTGCGAAGGCCTCGGAATCAACATCACATACGCCTCGGTGGCACACCCGCAAACAAACGGGCAGGTGGAAAAGGCCAATGGCCTAATCGGCGCTGACATCAAGAAGCGCCTCATGATCCCACTCGAGCGACTCGCAGGAGCATGGACGAAAGAGCTACCCTCCGTCCTATGGAGCCTGCGTACCACGCCAAACAGCTCCACCGGCTACACGTCGTTCTTCATGGTGCACGGAGCCGAAGCCGTGCTACCAGCCGAAGTACGCCATCAGGCCCCCCGAGTCGTCGCTTACAACGAAGCCGAATCCACGGCTGCACTCGAAGACGCTGTCGACACACTCGACGAGGCACGAGACATAGCAGCAGCTCGTTCAGCGGTGTACCAGCAGAGTCTTTGCAACTACCACAGCCGACGGCTGCGCCCAAGGTCCTTCGTCGAAGGAGACCTCGTCTTGCGACTCAAGCAAGAGCGACCGAAGAAATTCGAGTCAACATGGGAAGGACCCTACATCGTCACCGAAGTCATCCCAGGTGGTGCCTATCGCCTCAAGCACGTGGAGTCTGGAGACGCATACTCCAACCCATGGAACGTTGCACAGCGGCGACGATTCTACCCCTAGCTACCTACCCATTTACTTTCAATAAGGCTATTCAGCCAAGGCTACTCAGCCGAACAATGTACTTCCTCCATTACGATATAAATAAAGCTAAGTGTCTCGTCCCAAAATTTTGTTTTGCTATTCGCACCTTTACTTCATGCTACAAACGCACTCGGGGGCTCCCCCCCACCTCACGATTTCATCGACTGAGGACAACACGTGTACACCTGAGTAGCCGACCACATCAGGCTAACGAAAAGGACACGTATGCAAACAAAGCACTACGTGCTCAAACAACAACCATACCTTTATAACAAAGGGCAAAGCACGCCCAGTCAAATATATACAAATTTTACATCTATCTCTTTTACAGGTACTACCTATTCTAAAGAAAAACCTGAGCGCGCTGCTCAAATAGATCTACAATCTCTTCGGCATACTGCCTTACAGCCGCGTAATGCGGACGCATATCCCACACACCACCATCTGGTCGAGGGGTGGCCCAGCCGCTACAGCAGACAGATCCACATCAGGGCGATGCAGCCTCACAAGGGACAACGCAGCCTTCACTCCTGCGACGAGCTGGTGCCCACCAATTCCATGACATGATTCACGTTCCGAAACTTCGACAGAAGACCAGCAAGGGTTGTTGGCGCGGCATCCAGCGGAAACATAATATACAGAACCGATGCGAGCGAAGTCTGCACCTGACGAAGCACCCGCGATACTTGGTGAACGCGATCTTTCACCGTCGCAAGGACCATAGCACGGTCACGATCCATCCAGAAGAACCCGCCGGTTTCCATGTCCTGCTGAGTCAAACAATTGACCCGAACAGCAACACGCTCCTTCTCTTCCTTTGGAGCAAGGTTAGCACCTGCAATACTTGCACAACAGTAAGATGCAATGCCAGCAGGTGCATCCGAAGAAATGGGCAACATCTCGAAAAACTTACATTGAAGCTGCTCGGACAATCGAATCAATTCCGCCATCAAATACTCCTCTCTGGCAGCACCGCGATCCGCCTTGGACTTCCAAACGTCGGCATGGACACGCACCCCAAGCAACTCTCTCTCAAGACTACGAACACGGTTTCGAAGAAAAGCAAGCTGCGACGAATCATCCAAGGATGGCCGCAGCCGTGTTACGGGCGAGGTGTCAACGGGATCAGCACCCGAAGGACCCTAGATCAGCAGAAAGGCAAAGACATGAACACGCAGACGAAGGAGCACATAACTCAATAAATTCATTAATTGCATCAAAAGCCACTACGTGGCACAAGGATTTGTTCATCAAAATAATTATAACAAAAGAGACTACAACTATCCTACAGCTACAGCGCCTAAGACGCAGCACCCTGAGTAGCCTTGGAGCCGGATTGCCTCGCCTTGGTTTCTGCCGCAACGCGTACTCAGCCAGCAGATCAATCAGCTTTGGCCCATAACGCTTACAGCGAGCAGAATAGGTAGCGAAGTCTACCTCGGATCCATCCGCAGTCGTCGACATCCGGGAAGTGATCTGGGGAAGGTCCAGCTCAGCTCCAGCCGCCAAAGCCATCGCCAGCCCGACGGATGCGCCGATGCCCTTCTGCTTGCGCTTGTACGCTGCAGGTGCTTCGGCTGACAGTGCCTCCGCCAGAGCGTTAACATCATCAAGGGCCACACCCTTGGGGACAAGCTCCTTGTAGAAGCGCCCAAGGACCTCCTTGGCCTTGGCGAGCGAGTTGACAACGGTGCTGCAGCGATCTTCGACCGCTGCAGTAGCATCATCCAGAGCACTCCCGTGCTCCAGAGCACCGCGGTCAAACTCGATGCCCGCGGCATCTGAGACAATAAAGAGAAGGAATGAACAAAAGCACCGCAGAAGAAAGACAAGTAAACCAAAAAAGACGCAAGTGAAGATACTCACCCGAAACAGCCTTGGCAGCCGCCATAAGCTTGCCATCCACCTCCCTTTCACGCGCAATCGCAGGAGTGGCAAGCTGCTCCTCGCGGTCCGTGGCCTCCCGCTGAAGGCGCTCCTTAGCCTCGGCCACAGTAGCCAGCTCCAGCTCGAGGCGCCCTTTCGCATCCACGACGACCTTGGCCTTCTTCTCCGCTTGACCGAGGCTCTTTTTGAGAGCATCAATCTCACGGAGGGAGGTGTTGTGCTCCTCTGCATTCACATAATGCAAAACGTGGGATACCAGAACAAGAATACAAGAAGAGGCAAAGACTAAAGGCATAAACATACCTTGAAGCCGTTTGAGGTTGGCCTCCAGTGCCAGGTGCTGCTGCACAAGTCGCTTGGCGTCCTGCACAAAAGGCTGCAAGGACAAGACCTACTAGTCAAGAGAAGGACTCGGGGGCTATGCACAAAAGAAAGAGCAGAAGCAAACTACACACACGAAAACGCTCGGGGGATCCCCCCGAGACTCGAAAGAAGAACAAACAACAAAACTCTTTTACAGATGCTCGGGGGCTCCCCCGTGGTAGGAGACATAACTACTTACATGATCCGATGGCGACTCCGAAGGTCCGCTCGCAGCCTTCTGAGGCGCAACCACCTGAACCTCCTGTGGAGAAGGGCCCGGAGCAGCGCCTTCAAAGGTAGCCACCGTTTGAGGAGGAGGAGACGCAACTTTCGACTCCCCCATCATCTCCCGAGCACCATCGCTAGAGGAGTCGTTGGAAGAGTGCCCGTGTGGCATCCCGCAAAACCACTACCAGAAAATCGCGTTGATTTTGTGCATTGCATCGTCATCGTCATGCATTTGTTTGTCTGAAACTATTTTCAATAAGCCTATTTTTGTTTTCTAAAAGTACCCCTCTTTTATTTCAAAACAAAGTCTCATAATTATTTGTAAAACTATTTAACAAAAATTTATTTGCTAAAAAGATTTAAAACAAAACAAAAACAATAAGTGTCTTACAAAATAAAAACCTAAACCTAATTCCTATTCCTACCCAGAACTATCCTACCCACATATCCCAGATCGCCACCTCACCCCCTGGACCCAATCCCTACCCACCTGCCACCTCACCAATCCATGATCCCCACCTGCCCTCACACTCTAACACACACAGCCTCCACCGACCCACTCACTCTCTCCTCCCTGCCACCCCGGCCCCACTCTCCCTGGGCCCGCGCCTGGCCCCACATGCAAGCCCCCTCTCCCTCTCCCTCTCCCCCCCGTCCGGGCCCCACCCGCGGCCACTCTCTCCCTGGACCCGCTCCACCCACGCTCACCCGCCTGGCGCCCCGCGTCCCCCACGCAGGCAGCCCCACCTTCCCGACGCGTCCCTCACCCCCTCTCTTCTTCCTCTCTCTCCCACCTCCCGCGGGCCACCTCCCTCGCCCCGCCGACCCCGAGCTTTCCTCCTACGGCGAGCCGCCCCGTCTCGCCGCCGCATCCTCCCCGGCCTCCACCGCCTCCTCGCCGTTCGCCCCCGTCACCGCCGCCCTTTTCCCCGTCCCCCTCCGCGCGCAGACCGCCGGCGCCCCGCCACCGACCGCGGCCCCCGCCCTGCTCCGGCCAGCGGTCGCCTCGCCGCCGCCAGTCGTCTCGCCTCCGGTCTCCCGCCTTCACGCTCTCTCTGCCTCCTGCTCGCTGGCCGACAGAAGCCGGCGCCGCCGTCCGCCTCCTCCCAAGATCGCCACCGACCCCGCCCGCCGACCCTCCTCCGCGCCTGCGCCAAGTCCGGCCGCAGCCCAGGGATCCTCCCCGCCGCTGCCGCCCGAGCTCGCCCAGGCCGCGGCGCCATCGCCTTGGCGTCGTCCTCGCCTCTCCCACCGCCTAGACCACCTCGGCTTCGCGTTTCTTCTGCAGAAGGAGGTCGCCAGCAGCTGCCTTGGTCCTCACCTAGGCACGCGTGCATGTCCTGCTTGTGTGTTTTGGAGACGTCGACGCCAACTTCGGTTCAACTTGTTTGAACTCTGTTGAACCAGGCACCCCTTTAGTTGGCGTGTTAATCACCAACATGCCCATCTACGACATGACCGGCTAATAAGCGCATCGTCCGAGACCCCGAAGGCCGATCTCGCCGAACCTGAACCCTGGAACCCACGCCAAGATTTTCATCGGAACCCCGAGAACTCCGCCGCGGTACCCGGGGATCTTCTACATGGGACCATCGGACCACGTAAGACCATCGACGCCACACCCGAGTCCGGCACCGACACGCGACAACCTCCACATATGACGCCAAGGTCTTCCCCTCGGAACGACGAGTGCTCCTCCCTGGCTTCGAAGCCCGACCCCGTGGTCCGACATGATCTCCTTCACGGATACGGCAAGTACCCCCTCGAGGACGCCGAGTACTTCACCCCGGACACTGAGACCCTGGACGACAAGTTCTCCTTCTCGGAAGCATTGACGCCCGCGCGACAAGATCTACTTCCCGGTTCCGAAGACCCCGGTACCCGATCCACTCAAGTTCGCCATCGACGACAAGACCAGCACCGACCAGGGCGGATCCGATGCATCCCCGACGCCAACCAAGTCCTCCTTCCCGGATGCGCCAAGATCTACCTCCGTTATCAGAGAACGAACCCGCCGAGGCCGAACCCCAGATCCGAACCCCGAGACCGAACCTCAAACCCCGGAACCAAGATCTTCGACCTTAATGTGTGACCCCTTTTCTCGAGCCCTATTTTATAAATGTAATAACAAATTGATGCATATTAAATTGACATACTCGCATGCATATTTGTGTGGTTTGGGGGCCTTATGCCGGTTCACCTCATAATTAAATATGGGGCCCATATGCGGGCAAATCTAGCCTTATATTGGCCTCATTTAAATTTGTGTAGCGAACCGGTGCTATCTTTTGCCATGCTAAAACAACATTTAATTTGCGGGGTAGATAAACAACTTGAACCATCTAACTAATTGTCGGGACCCCGGTTCCGCTTAATATGGCCTAATTGCATCGCACCTTTGCCATGTCATACATCATACATGCATCATGCCCGATCTTCTGCCGTAGTATTAAATAGTGCATCCGATGTTTATTCTAGTGTTTTGCTTCTTCGCGGATAAGGCCGTTGAGTTGATGCGAGTGTCGACCTGATCTTCGGTTGAACCTTCGACAATGTTTTCAGGCGAGCATCTCCCCCTTTCTACCTATCTTACTTTATAGTATTTATTCCCTCCTATTGATCTATTGCTATCTGTGTTGCGATGCTCTAGTTTCCGTACCCGTGATATCCCTTGCAGCCATATATTGCCTTGGACACATCCTATTACCTGTTGTTTGGTAGATAGTTGGACTTACGCGTCGTAGTCTCTTGCTCAAGTGTTGTTGCGTGTCGTCAAGTACCACAGTTGTTGGAGTATTGCCGCATTTTCAATGTTGGAGATGATCATGGCTTTAATTATTGTTCACTTTAATTACTGTTTAACAACTAAAATTGAAGTAGGTAAGCAGAGGCACCGGTGGGTGATAGATAATATCTGGTTTCCGACCGCCCACTTGTGTCCCGTAGGACCCCGAGTTCTTGACACCTGTTCCGAGATCGAGCGCGCTAACCACAGGTGGGGAGATATGGGCCCCCCATCGATTAGTACCTGATTTCAAAGTATTGTACTGGGGGACACAAGTAGTTTGGGGCTTTATTACTATTCTATACTTATGCCATGCTTTACTGCTTTATTTACGATTGTGTGAGGAGCACGCTGTACTGTTTTGGAAGCGGAGTGTTTTCGCGGTATCGACAGTCCCAGTTTTGGGATTCGATGTCGTTTACAGCCACTGACGCAAACCCTGAGTCCGTCTCGGAGACCGGCCGACTTTGTTGCGGGTGTACTTAGTGGGGTGGCCCCCCGTGCTTGCTTTGGGTCTGGAAACGTCGTGACTTAGGCCCCGCCGACATACCGATGGGTGTATGTTAACTGATCTGGCAAAAAGGGTCGAAGTGCTTGTGGATACTTTGGTGCACCCCTGCAGGGTTTAATCTTTTCGAGAAGCCGTGTCCGCGGTTATGGACGACTTGGAGCACAGGTCTCGATCATAGACAACTAAAACTAAAGTTTACTGTTATAAATTGACTTGTATCCGATATGACTAGTAATCAGCTTCACTCCAACGGAATGGCTAAATAAAAGTACCAACAACTGCTGGGTTTTGGGTTACCTCATGCTAATTGTATCTGACTAGTAAGTGTTGCAACTACAACGGAATGGTTAACTAAAATTGCCCACTGCTTATTTCATCAGGATGATTATCTATACTTGACTAGTAATTGCTGCAACAATAACCGAATAAATAAAACTGCCAACTGTGTGAGTTCCACGGTTGACTTCCTCGTTTGGTCTCGAGGGGGAAACACCAGGATGGGTTTGTTTGATGGTAGCATCAGGTTGGCACCGAATAGGTCTTCCTTACCCCTCTCTGATAGCCGCTAGTTGTGTCGAGTCTCTATAGGTTGTTTAGTGCATGCTGCCGCTGCCGCTCAGCCCACCATACCTATGTAGGCGAGGACCGCCGAATTCTAGCCTCGCCGTGTACTGGCCTCAGTACTGACCGCTCTCTCTTTTTCCTTTGCCCTTTGTCGGCACCCCTTTTGTTTGAGCAGGTTTTGAGATCGACGTCGTTAGCAGGGTTACCCTTCCGGCTTGGCCTGGGCAGGGTTATGGACGCCATTGGTTATTCTTCAGGGCTCTTAGCCCCATTTGCATCTTGTCCATAGTCGAACGCTCTATTGTTTTCGAGGTGATTTGGATCTTTGCCCTGTATATCTGTATTCTTGACTCATGGAGTCGTGCTGTATATATATCTGTTCTGTGGGTTCCATCGTGGACTATTGTGTAATGGTATTACTTCGTTTTCCACCCGCACGACAGTGCCTGGTGGGCACCTTCGAATCATTTCTATGCGGGTTTGGCGGGAATCGCTGAAACTTGCATAGGGCCAATTCTGAGGGTGTTACAGAGTGGTATCAGAGCCCAGCAGTTGCGATACCCCACAAGTCCAGCCTGTAGGATAACCTAGCTAACGGCCGAAGTAGAGTGTCAAAACTATTTTTGCAAAATCGGTTGGATAGATCTGATTAGGTCTGAATTTACTCCTTACCCTCTGCTATTCTCCTCTTACCTCTGCGTGTTTTGAATCCGCTCTCTTCTCTCTCTTCGAGTCCAGGATTTATCGTGGTTGGGTTCCATCGTACCTTCAGGGTTTCGCTTCCTCCTTTGATAACGGTGTTCTACTATCCGGTGTTCATGCTGTCTGAGGAATCCGTCTACTGTGGTACCATTCTTTGTTCCTTGTTTGTGCCTTCCGTTGTTTTCCGACGCGACGACATCATCTACGCCAGATCCGATGCAGAGTCTGCATCACTCCTTTGTTTCTGAACCTCGATTAACGAGATCTTCAGTCTAAATTCTAAGGGTTGGTTGCATAATCTATCTGTTCGTGTACAGAGTAATGCTTTGAGTGCGGGATGGAGTCGCGACCATACCACTACTCTTATCATTTGCTTGGTATATTGAATCGTGGATCGATGCAATTCTACGCCTTCCATGGAAGTTAGAGGTGGCCTTACCTTTAACTTCGTCTGTTGATTTCCGGAGTGTTCTCTTGACAAACAGGCTCAACGACCTCTTGTTAGTGGTGTCGCGAAGATCTACTAGAAGCGAGAAGATGCAGATCACCGACCTTCCTTCCGGTACCATGAGGCGGATCTCGAGGGCGAGATCCATTGTTAGTGGTGTCGAATTGTGGCATCCCGCAAAACCACTACCAGAAAATCGCGTTGATTTTGTGCATTGCATCGTCATCGTCATGCATTTGTTTGTCTGAAACTATTTTCAATAAGCCTATTTTTGTTTTCTAAAAGTACCCCTCTTTTATTTCAAAAGAAAGTCTCATAATTATCTGTAAAACTATTTAACAAAAATTTATTTGCTAAAAAGATTTAAAACAAAACAAAAACAAATAAGTGTCTTACAAAATAAAAACCTAAACCTAATTCCTATTCCTACCCAGAACTATCCTACCCACCTATCCCAGATCGCCACCTCACCCCCTGGACCCAATCCCTACCCACCTGCCACCTCACCAATCCATGATCCCCACCTGCCCTCACACTCTCACACACACAGCCTCCACCGACCCACTCACTCTCTCCTCCCTGCCACCCCGGCCCCACTCTCCCTGGGCCCGCGCCTGGCCCCACATGCAAGCCCCCTCTCCCTCTCCCTCTTCCCTCCCGTCCGGGCCCCACCCGCGGCCACTGTCTCCCTGGACCCGCTCCACCCACGCTCACCCGCCTGGCGCCCCGCGTCCCCCACGCAGGCAGCCCCACCTCCCCGACGCGTCCCTCACCCCCTCTCTTCTTCCTCTCTCTCCCACCTCCCGCGGGCCACCTCCCTCGCCCCGCCGGCCCCGAGCTCTCCTCCTCTGGCGAGCCGCCCCGTCTTGCCGCCGCATCCTCCCCGGCCTCCACTGCCTCCTCGCCGTTCGCCCCCGTCACCGCCGCCCATTTCCCCGTCCCCCTCCGCGCGCAGACCGCCGGCGCCCCGCCACCGACCGCGGCCCCCGCCCTGCTCCGGCCAGCGGTCGCCTCGCCGCCGCCAGTCGTCTCGCCTCCGGTCTCCCGCCTCCACGCTCTCTCTGCCTCCTGCTCGCTGGCCGACAGAAGCCGGCGCCGCCGTCCGCCGCCGTCGGCCGCGCCCGCTCTGCCGGCCGCCTCCTCCCAAGCTCGCCATCGACCCCGCCCGCCGACCCTCCTCCGCGCCTGCGCCAAGTCCGGCCGCAGCCCAGGGATCCTCCCCGCCGCTGCTGCCCGAGCTCGCCCAGGCCGCGGAGCCATCGCCTTGGCGTCGTCCTCGCCTCGCCCGCCGCCTAGACCACCTCGGCTTCGCGTTTCTTCTGCAGAAGGAGGTCGCCAGCAGCTGCCTTGGTCCTCACCTAGGCACGCGTGCATGTCCTGCTTGTGTGTTTTGGAGACGTCGACGCCAACTTCGGTTCAACTTGTTTGAACTCTGTTGAACCAGGCACCCCTTTAGTCGGCGTGTTAATCACCAACATGCCCATCTACGACATGACCGGCTAATAAGCGCATCGTCCGAGACCCCGAAGGCCGATCTCGCCGAACCCGAACCCTGGAACCCACGCCAAGATCTTCATCGGAACCCCGAGAACTCCGTCGCGGTACCCGGGGATCTTCTACATGGGACCATCGGACCACGTAAGACCATCGACGCCACACCCGAGTCCGGCACCGACACCCGACAACCTCCACATATGACGCCAAGGTCTTCCCCTCGGAACGACGAGTGCTCCTTCCCGGCTTCGAAGCCCGACCCCGTGGTCCGACATGATCTCCTTCACGGATACGACAAGTACCCCCTCGAGGACGCCGAGTACTTAACCCCGGACACCGAGACCCTGGACGACAAGTTCTCCTTCTCGGAAGCATTGACGCCCGCGCGACAAGATCTACTTCCCAGTTCCGAAGACCCCGGTACCCGATCCATTCAAGTTCGCCATCGACGACAAGACCGACACCGACCAGGGCGGATCCGATGCGTCCCCGACGCCAACCAAGTCCTCCTTCCCGGATGCGCCAAGATCTACCTCCGTTATCAGAGAACGAACCCGCCGAGGCCGAACCCCAGATCCGAACCCCGAGACCGAACCTCAAACCCCGAAACCAAGATCTTCGACCTTAATGTGTGACCCCTTTTCTCGAGCCCTATTTTATAAATGTTATAACAAATTGATGCATATTAAATTGACATACTCGCATGCATATTTTTGTGGTTTGGGGGCCTTATGCCGATTCACCTCATAATTAAATATGGGGCCCATATGCGGGCAAATCTAGCCTTATATTGGCCTCATTTAAATTTGTGTAGCGAACCGGTGCTATCTTTTGCCATGCTAAAACAACATTTAATTTGCGGGGTAGATAAACAACTTGAACCATCTAACTAATTGTCGGGACCCCGGTTCCGCTTAATATGGCCTAATTGCATCGCACCTTTGCCATGTCATACATCATACATGCATCATGCCCGATCTTCTGCCGTAGTATTAAATAGTGCATCCGATGTTTATTCTAGTGTTTTGCTTCTTCGCGGATAAGGCCGTTGAGTTGATGCGAGTGTCGACCTGATCTTCGGTTGAACCTTCGACAATGTTTTCAGGCGAGCATCTCCCCCTTTCTACCTATCTTACTTTATAGTATTTATTCCCTCCTATTGATCTATTGCTATCTGTGTTGCGATGCTCTAGTTTCCGTACCCGTGATATCCCTTGCAGCCATATATTGCCTTGGACACATCCTATTACCTGTTGTTTGGTAGATAGTTGGACTTACGCGTCGTAGTCTCTTGCTCAAGTGCTGTTGCGTGTCGTCAAGTACCACAGTTGTTGGAGTATTGCCGCATTTTCAATGTTGGAGATGATCATGGCTTTAATTATTGTTCACTTTAATTACTGTTTAACAACTAAAATTGAAGTAGGTAAGCAGAGGCACCGGTGGGTGATAGATAATATCTGGTTTCCGACCGCCCACTTGTGTCCCGTAGGACCCCGAGTTCTTGACACCTGTTCCGAGATCGAGCGCGCTAACCATAGGTGGGGAGATATGGGCCCCCCATCGATTAGTACCTGATTTAAAAGTATTGTACTGGGGGACACAAGTAGTTTGGGGCTTTATTACTATTCAGTACTTCTGCCATGCTTTACTGCTTTATTTACGATTGTGTGAGGAGCACGCTGTACTGTTTTGGAAGCGGAGTGTTTTCGCGGTATCGACAGTCCCAGTTTTGGGATTCGATGTCGTTTATAGCCACTGACGCAAACCCTGAGTCCGTCTCGGAGACCGGCCGACTTCGTTGCGGGTGTACTTAGTGGGGTGGCCCCCCGTGCTTGCTTTGGGTCTGGAAACGTCGTGACTTAGGCCCCGCCGACATACCGATGGGTGTATGTTAACTGATCTGGCAAAAAGGGTCGAAGTGCTTGTGGATACTTTGGTGCACCCCTGCAGGGTTTAATCTTTTCGAGAAGCCGTGTCCGCGGTTATGGACGACTTGGAGCACAGGTCTCGATCATAGACAACTAAAACTAAAGTTTACTGTTATAAATTGACTTGTATCCGATATGACTAGTAATCAGCTTCACTGCAACGAAATGGCTAAATAAAAGTACCAACAACTGCTGGGTTTTGGGTTACCTCATGCTAATTGTATCTGACTAGTAAGTGTTGCAACTACAATGGAATGGTTAACTAAAATTGCCCACTGCTTATTTCATCAGGATGATTATCTATACTTGACTAGTAATTGCTGCAACAATAACCGAATAAATAAAACTGCCAACTGTGTGAGTTCCTCGGTTGACTTCCTCGTTTGGTCTCGAGGGGGAAACACCAGGATGGGTTTGTTTGATGGTAGCATCAGGTTGGCACCGAATAGGTCTTCCTTACCCCTCTCTGATAGCCGCTAGTTGTATCGAGTCTCTATAGGTTGTTTAGTGCATGCTGCCGCTGCCGCTCAGCCCACCATACCTATGTAGGCGAGGACCGCTGAATTCTAGCCTCGCCGTGTACTGGCCTCAGTACTGACCGCTCTCTCTTTTTTCCTTTGCCCTTTGTCGGCACCCCTTTTGTTTGAGCAGGTTTTGAGATCGACGTCGTTAGCAGGGTTACCCTTCCGGATTGGCCTGGGCAGGGTTATGGACGCCATTGGTTATTCTTCAGGGCTCTTAGCCCCATTTGCATCTTGTCCGTAGTCGAACGCTCTATTGTTTTCGAGGTGATTTGGATCTTTGCCCTGTATATCTGTATTCTTGACTCATGGAGTCGTGATGTATATATATATCTGTTCTGTGGGTTCCATCGTGGACTATTGTGTAATGGTATTACTTCGTTTTCCACCCGCACGACAGTGCTTGGTGGGCACCTTCGAATCGTTTCTATGCGGGTTTGGCAGGAATCGCTGAAACTTGCATAGGGCCGATTCTGAGGGTGTTACAGCCTGCATAAGGACAAATTAGCACAAGTACAAAGTAAACAGGCAAGAAAAAGTAGAGCAGAGGAAACTTACGAGTCAAGCTCGCTCGGGTTGAAGACAGGAGGGGTCCTTCGAACTCTCTTCTCTTCCTTCTTTTCTTCCTTCTTCCGCTTCGCTAGCGGGTGCGGCACTACAGCCCGCACGGGAAGGGCAGGAATCGGAGAGGAGGAGCCTCCATGACCATCACTGTGACGCTCAAGACACAGCGGGTTCCTAGGAGTCGGAGGAGTCGAGGCATCCGAAGACTCGCTGGAGCTCCGTGACCGTTTGCGAGTGTGGTCCTCGCTCGACTCGTTGGCCTCTTCAGCCGGAGATCGCGTCGACGGTAGCTCGGACATGGAATCCACCACATCATTATCTGGAGCATCCGGAAAATATTTCGGGTAATGGAGGCGCCATGCCCGGCACTTTAAAGCTCTGCACAAGAGAAGAATATTTGTTAGCAAACAAAGGGAAATACAATGCAGTCGAAAATAGCGCCACGCGCACGAATCTACAGCTGTGGAATAGCAAGCGTAGAAGAAAACGGAGGAGTCAGCGACTTCCCCGGGATATCCTCTCCAGCCTTGTACTTCAGCAGCGAACGAAGGGCCCTGTCGAGATCTCCCCTGGAGAATTTCTCAGCCGAAACCCTCGTCGGATCACGGCGCCCAGCATAAAGAAACATCGGGTGCACCCTAGCCTGGAGGGGCTGCACCCGACGCTCAAGAAATGTGCGGATGATATCCACACCGTTCACTTCCTTCTCCGGAATCAACTGGAGATCCTCCACTCGACGATAGAGAGCCTCTATCTTCGCTACCTCGCCATCCAAGATCTGGTTTTTCCAGGACCTCTTCGGCTCGATTATTTGGGAGGAGTCGAAAGGAGCAAGACCAAAATGTTGCCCAGCCACTATGGAGTCGCGAATATAAAACCATCGCCTCCGCCAGTACTGGACAGATTCGGACATGGAAAAAGAAAAGAAAAGCAGATTGGGTTTGAGGGAGATGATGCAACCCCCAATGGGATAAACACCATCCGAACCAGATTGCCTCTTCACGAAATAGAGTTTCCGGAAGAGGCCAAAGTGCGGCTCGATACCGAGCCAGCACTCGCAGAAAATGATAAAACAAGCAATGTGAAGAAGAGAATTGGGGGACAGATGATGCAGTTGGATACCGTAAAGAAAGAGCAGCCCACGAAGGAAGTCGTGGACTGGGAAGGAAAATCCGCGAATAACGAAGGCGGGGAACATAACCCGATACCCAGTGGGGGGACGGGGGATTACCTCATTGCCTGGGAGTTTGACGACCTCCCTATCCTGCGTGATCAGACCCCGCTCGCGAAGCTTGCGGAGATCACTCTCCCGCGTCTCCGATCGTCGCCAGCCACCGTCGGTGACACGGGTAGCGGCGGCACTCTTCTTCCCTCCAGCAGCACTGGTACCAACCGCAGATGAAGACTTCTTCGACTTCCCCATCACAGTACGGCGGCACCGGCGGCGAGAGCGCAGGATGGAAGAAGGAAATGTGAAAGGATATTCCAGCGCGCAACAAGAACTCTCAGAGAACAAGGAAGCAGTGAAAACAAGAATAGCTGCGGTGAAAACAAACTAAAGTTTTCCCCAATGATTATAAAGATGAAGACGATGCATGGCAACCGTCCATCGAGAAGACCTAACGCCAACGGCAGGATCTGGCCATACACGTGTCAGCATCACAACGAACTGTCGCTAACACGCCGCCCACTACGCGCGGAAATCGAGGCGACGCCGTAATTATCTCCACGCCGCGCGTGACCGGTCAATTCAAGGTCAGAAAGTGGGATCCACGTTCGTCCAGTCAAATCATCTCTGGCGCAGTAGACGCTTGAGGTCATCGATCGTCAGCACTGACGTCATCAAAAGCTACACTAGCAACAACTACAATTTCTTCGGCTTCAAAGCTAAGAGTACTCACTCGAATCTACGGTTCGACTAATTACTCGGGGGCTACTCCTATCAGGAGCGCTGGCCGCGCACCCGAAAGATGAACATCATTAAACTATTTCTTCGAGTCCTACGTCGAGTCTACGACTCCACTACGGACTCGGGGGCTACTCTCATAGGGAGGATGGATTTAAGCATCCGAATTTTTTTGAGTCCTACGGACTTAACACTGAACAACGTCTGAATTAAAGTCTCCACTCGAGTCTATGATTCGAACAGACACTCAGGGGCTACTTCCATAGGGAGCGCTGGTCGCGCACCCTATGAATTCTTTGACTGCGATCCTTCGGATCAGCATACAATTTTTTTTCGGCAACTCTGCCCCAACTAAACGCTAAGTGAGCAACGTTCTCCTTGGCCACCCGAAACACCTCCGCGGTGATAAACATTCGGATGTTGTGTCTGTGACACAAAGATAAGACCTACATATATCATCTGATGGTCTGGCAACGCACACGACTGCGCTCTACTAGTAAAAACCCGTTCCAGCAGGCGCGATGAAAAATCCCGACGGACGCGTTGGGTACATCAATTAAATTCACTGAAATTCCACTCCTGTAAGTCCTCCGCGGCCTGAGTCGAATTACGCCAGCATATGTTCCAGGTTCGAGTTGAGGGACTCGAACCTAAAGAAGATCGTGTTGTTTTGTCCTAAGACAGTTAACTAGCCCTGGTCCGTCAGGTGGGTCAGGCACACGCATCAACAATCCCTACACATGAACTCTTGAAATACATAGTTGCACCCGAAGGATTGAAGAGTCCTCAGTCGAATCTACGATTCGACTGATCACTCGGGGCTACTGACATGGTTATACCCTACGGGTACATGATCTCAGCATACCTGGTCCAAGCCCAAGGAAGGCCCACGGCAAATATACGCCAGCCCATGAAGATTTTTGAGTGGCCAAGGCCCATGACGCCTTCGGATCCTTGGAGAGCAAGACTAGAGTAGATAGGAAATTCAAAGGGGTAAAACCCTAGAACCTGTAACCGACTAGGTCTATGCCGGGGACCTGCCTAAGTCTATATAAAGGCTAGGAGGGCACGACCTAGATCTCTCTCTCATACTTTCGCATACACACCTCCACGCCAGATCGCATCTGCGCATCCCTGTAATCACCGATTCTGCCGTAATCAAGAGCAGACAAGCAGGAGTAGGGTTTTCCCTCCGGGGGCCTGAACCTGGATAAACCTCGTGTCCCGTGTTGCTTGTTTGCTAACTGTTCCGCGATCTCCAGCATCCCCATCTTCTCCAAAACCCAAGTCCATAACAATGGGCATTGACGAGATTAAACCTCGTCAATCTGTGTGTGAATTTTTTCTTGTTTTTTTATCTATGGGCTACACCAATGTAGATCTGTGTATGGATTTTTCTTGCTGTTTGTAGCATGGTATTAATCTTCCATGGATCTTTCTGTGATTTAGGTTGATTTTTTTTGTATGTATCATGGTATGAATCTTCTCTGACATGGATCTTAGCTACGAATCATGTATAACACCATTGTGATTCTTCTATGTATTATCAAGTTTTTGATGAATCTTGTATAGATTTGCTATAGAACTTACAATATTTGATAATCTTTGAAAAAACGATGTGAATCATGTATGATTCTTGGCAGAAAAATATATAGGCATTATAACAATATTCTGTGAATGAAAAATATGAATATCTCTCGAAAAAATTATATAAATATCTTATGAATCTTGTGAATCTGTTGTGAATCTTGTGTCCTCCCACAAGAATCTTGTGCGCATCTTGTGTTGACAAAATTATATGAAAAACTTGTGTGAAAAATTATTACATAGAAAAACTGTGAAAAACATTCTCTGAAAAAAATAATATGTAAGAAATATTCCATGAATTTTTTTGTGAAACTATATTGTAAACAAGAACGTGAATATGTGATAAAACAAAATTGTTGTGTATCTTGTGTGAATCTTGTGTTGAAAAAATTATATGAAAATCTTGTGTGAAAAATTATTACATAGAAAAACTATGAAAAACATTCTGTGAAAAAACATATGTAAGAAATATTCCATGATTTTTTTTGTGAAACTATGTTGTAACGTGAATATGTAATAAAACAAAATTGTTGTGAATCTTGTGTTGAAAAAATTATATAAAAATCTTGTGTGAACAATTATTACATAGAAAAACTGTGAAAAACATTCTGTGAAAAAATAATATGTAAGAAAAATTCCATGATTTTTTTATATGTAAGAAATTGTTGATTAAATTATATGAAAATCTCTTGGCAGAAACAAGTTTGTAAAATGTGTGAATCTTGTATTAAACTTCTGAATCTAGGATAAAACAAAGTAAGAGTGTCTAAATATTGTTAAATAAAAAGTATAAAAATTAATATTATCAAATGAGATTGTTGAAAAAACAAATTATGGATATTTCATTTTCAGAATAAAAAATGTACATAAATGGTGTTGAATATTCCTAAAATTTGACAAGAAAAATTGAGGTGAAAAAGAAACAGACATTATGCAAGATTGTTTGAACAAAGATGTACCTGTGAATCACGTTCTTTCCTTGCAGACAGTGACGAAAATGTATAAAACATGAAGAAACTGGGGGCTAATAAGCAAAACAGCAATAAACTTGAGAAGTAAGGTGGGAGGGTTGTTCTGTAAAAATTGTAGCACGAATCTCCAAGAAATAAATGGCAAAGATGGTGCCGGGGGCCCCTCCTACGGGGGGAATTGCATTGCCCCGGAGGGAAAAGGGTTTTTAAACATTAGATGTCCGTTGGATGCGCAGGCTGGGTGTGAGACCCTAGCGCATGGCTTAATAGGATTGGCAATATACTCATACCAACAAGTTGCAACTTTTTTTCCGGAAGCTCTGGAAAGAACTATGAGGTTAAGTGTGCTTGGCCTAGAGCAATTTGAGGATGGGTGACCGACCGGGAAATGGGTACCGGGTGCACATGAGTGAGGACAAAGTGCGCAGAAAAGACTAGTGCTGGTCTATGGGGTTAGTATAGAGATCCTATTGAGCTGCCAGGAGTGACAGCCGCTGGTCCAGAGAGGCCGGGGTGTTACACGGGGCGCGTCAGGTGAGGAGGGAGTGGCGGATAGGACGCATCGACTGCTCTCCTGCAAAAGGCTGACCGACGAGCAGCGCCATTGCTGGGGCTCGACGGGCGAGGAGGATGATGGACCGAAGTCGTTGGCTGCTGACGCTGATAGGGGTGGCCCGCCAAGACCAGTTGTTCTGCGCGCCTTCTTCTCCACTCCTTCCCACCAGAAATAGGTCATCGGGCGCCCCTGCTAGCCCCCGCTTGGGTTGGGTTCGGTCTGGATTACAAAACGGGCCATGCCGATGCTAAATAAAATTTGGGGGGTGGGCTAGGCGTGAAGCAGGCACCCCGATAGCCTTTTAGGGTTACAAAACATATGTATTGTTCAAGTATGGTAGAAAATTCGCATGTTTTCAATAGTCTAAACATACGTAGTGAGATATATAATACTTGCAGCTCAAGAGAAAAATGTACCTATCTCGGGAGTTCAATTGCTTACCATGTTTCACACCGTCAGACATAATAAACCTCAAAAGTGAAATTCCCTTCTCCCATATGCGACCGTCCAAACCTCGAGTCGGGCACTCCTTCTCATGAACAGATACAGTCGCGGTCGCAGCATCGGGCAAGAGTACCAAGATTTGTTGGTTCCACGAAGCCTACGCTGCAGAGTGAGTGCATGCTACTTGTGAATTTTATCCTGCCAACTGAAAAGGTTGCACCTCCATTTGGATACCTCCTGGAGCCGCAGCCAGAATTCTAAGCTGAAGCCTTTAACCTCCAGGTTTTCAGTGAAGTATACCACAACATCGATCTATCTATGCTATTTAAACAAGACGTGCCAGCACAAAATCTGGCAGGCCCTTTGCTGCCACACAAAAACGAACTTATGTAATGTGACAGTGATAAAATACAATACAAACATCAGGAAGTCTTATACTGCAGCATAATAGTAAGTTGAGAGCAATATGGGTGCTAAATAAAAATATTAGTGAATTTTACTACTGTAACAGCAATACAGATTCCCTCGCAAAATAAATAAATAAGAGATTAAATATGGCACCTGAAACATTGGCCAGAAGAAAATAAAATGTAGAAGACATGAAGTAGAACGAAAACATTGCAACTACTGGAAGAAGTCAAGGAAGCTGATACTACAAACTCTTCACAGAACTACTGGAAACGATAGTTGAGGATACCACCCTTATTGAGCTAGAGATAAAGGAGAAGCTGTACAGCTCCACCACAAACATACTCTGTCTACACCAGAGGCTGCAGATCTACCTATACTTCAGAACCCATCAGAAAGGATCTCCTCCAGCTCAGAATCCTCCTGCCCGACAAATGAATCGTCGTCAACTGAGTCAGGCTCGGTGTCAACTGCGTCTCCTGTCACAGCGGAATCATCTCTGCCTTTTGGCGGTTTAAGTTCAGATATAATGTATCATGTCAACTGTGAATGTCTCCTTCGAAAAACCGATACCTTGCTGGGAGCAAATCTTTGTGCTTATGGTATATCCCTTTCCTTGAAAAAAGAGATATCAGGAGAAATAGTTGAAGCTTCTAGTGACTTGTTCTTCCCATCAACTATGGACATATACTTTATGGCCCTGTCTATTTCACCTTTATTCAATAACTTTTTGATGATTATATTTAACATATGAGAGTCGGGAGCACAGCCACTCATCTCCATTGATGAAAATGTACTGTCAGCTTCATCTACCAATCCTTTTTCTACAAGGTTTGACATCAAGAGGTCCACGGCGAGCGAGAGGCCGTCGCTGCAGGTGGATGATGGTGGCGCGCGGGCGAGGGCGGCGAGGAAGCTGTTCAGGGAGCGCACGGGGACCGGAGTGGCCTGCCGTAGCAATTCGTCGAACAGGTGGTGTGCGTCCTCAGGGCTGAGCGTCCCGGAGCGGACGCGCTCCGTGGCGGCGGCAAGGGCGACGTGGGGATCCCGGCGAGAGGGTGGAGAGGTGGAGGTGGAGGAGGAGCGGCGGCGGAGGAGAGACGTCGGAGTGGTCGAGTAGAGGCGAGACATGGGGTTTTCGCTGGTTCGCCGTGCGGCATGGGGAAATCTTAGAGCAAGCTGCATGGGGAAATTCTGCATCTTGTTCTTGTACGACTTAGAGCAAGCTGCTTGGGCGACTGGTTTGTAGTGGGGCCAAACTCTGCATCTTGTTCCTGTACGAACGACTTAAACCATGCCTTGTATAAGTACTAGAGCATCTCTAGCCGCCGCGGTATAACAGCGCAGCGCTAAATAACTTTTTTTTTTGCAACCCTCAGCAGGAGCTCTAAATATCAGGTTTGAAGCCCTTCACAATCGCGCAATCCATAATTTGTCTAGCTTCTTTGCTTCTTCCACGCTTGCATAACCCATCAATAATGGAGTTAAATGTCATGGTATTAGGAACAACACCCTGTTGTACCATTTCATGGAATAGGTTGCATGCTATGCTGAAATTACCCTCCTTTAAAAAGCCACGGATGACCGTGGTATATGATATCACGTCAGGGGAGCAGCCACCTTCTTGTTTCGCCATTACCTGGAACAGGTCCAGCGCACGCTGGCTACTGACATCATCGCATAAGCCCTTGATAACTGTGTTGTATGAGAAGGCATCGGGCATGCAGCCCAGATCCGGCATCCTGTGAAGCAGCACGTCCACAGCCTCATTTATCCGCTTTGCGTGACAGAGGACCTTGAGGACGGTGTTGGCGGTAACGCGATCTGCCTTGAGGCCCACCCTGAGGAAGCGGCCGAAGAAGGCGAGCGCTAGGTCTGGTTGCCGTGCGCGGCAGAAGCAGTTGAGCAGGATGTTGTACGTGTAGACTGTGGGCGGGGCCACCGCTGGCATGCGGTCGAAGAGGGCGACGGCGAGCGAGAGGCCGTCGCCACAGGAGGCGGAGGCCGGCGCACGGGCGAGGGCTGCGAGAAAGCCATTCAGGGCTCGCTCGGGGACTGGGATGGCCTGCCGCAGCAATTCATCGAACAGGTGGTGTGCGTCCTCAGGGCTGAGCGTCCCGGAGCGGACACGCTCCGTGGCGGCGGCAAGGGCGACGTGGGGATCCCGGCGAGAGGGTGGAGAGGTGGAGGTGGAGGAGGAGCGGCGGCGGAGGAGAGACGTCGGAGTGGTCGAGTAGAGGCGAGACATGGGGTTTTCGCTGGTTCGCCGTGCGGCATGGGGAAATCTTAGAGCAAGCTGCTTGGGCGACTGGTTTGTAGTGGAGCCGGCTCCTCTAACTTTGCTCTTGCAAAGTCAGGACCCTGACATAGCCTATATCCACCGTACAAACTCCATCCAACGGTTCTCCTTTGTCTAGTATTTGATGTTACTCAACGAACCTCTCTTGGTTGTTTGTGGATAATAAATATTAGCGATCAGTTTTTATAAAACGAATTTTAAAGGTTTTTAGGGAAACCAGCTTTACGGATTTTTCAGTTAAAAAAAAGGCTCATGGAGAACCTTGTTTGTGTCCGGATCTTGAGCTATTAATGGAACGACAGGATAACAAATAATTAGTTGAGATCTGGTACGTCCAAAACCCGTTTATACAAAAACGATAATTACTTGTTTTTCCCAAAACGCAAAATCCTAATGTTATGGGAATTGCATTTTCTATATCCACAAACTTCTCGGTCCATCCAAATAAGATACTATGGACGTGTTTGGTAGGACGATTCTTCATCTTCCGCACCCAGCATGTAGAAATAAAACCGTTTGCTAGACTGGTCCGGATCCGTAGAAACTCGGTATCTAAACATGGCCAATGTTTAACTGAACGAGAACTCAACAGACGAAGTCATTCCTTGCATCTCTCGTCTAGCCTCCGGTGACCCGTTGCTGGCGAATCGCCGCCATGGCCATGCCACCGTCTTTTTGTGTGCAACCCATCCTCGGCGCTCACTCCCCTCAAGATTCCGCCCTTCCACGTGCCTCTTTGCCAGCGATATTTGTTCCCTTCATTGACAAGCGTCAATTGTTAGCGACTCACCGCCGTCCCAACAGCGGCGGCCTCCGTGCTGGTACAAATCAGGGACAACTCCAAGTTATCCATTCTAGTTTATTGACTATTTTGTTTTAATTTCCCATAAATTGTTGTCTTCAATGTAGAAGTGCCGGTTGATCTGTTGGCATGATGCCATCTGTCCATTTCACTTGAGTTTGTTAGATGAGTTAGTTACAGAAAGCCTCCACCCTATACATTGTATTTTTACTCGGCACTATCAATCAAGTGCTTGTGTGTTACACTCTTTAAAAAAGTGGTTGTGTTACAATCATTTCCTAGCACTAGTAAAACGTAACTTTGGTCCAGAGCATTAGTTCCGTTTCTGGTATAAACCAGGACTAAAGATTCTCAATCCCAGCCTAGCGGGGCCACGTGGAGACAATCTAGTTCTGATTTGTAAGAACCGGGACTAAAGGTTCCCGATACGTTAGTTCTGGATTACAATCCGGGACCAATGCCTCTTACAAACTGGGACTAATGCCTGTTTTATACTAGTTTAGTCTCCCTGCTTACATAATCAATTGAACATTTGTATTGAAGTGTTGTCCAAAAATAGTGCTAAGTTGCAAAATGTACAACGAGTCTACACAAGTTCAACAAAATAGCCTCATGGTTGCTTGATCAAAATATGTCTTCTTGAATGAAACAACGGGAGGCTGGACAAGGGAAACAAGGAATGACATCTTCTGTTCAGTTCTCGTCAATTAAACATTCAAAGTACACAGGTTCAGTTGACTAGCAGCAAGAACTAGTACTATGCAAAAGAGAGCCGTTAGATGAGATTTGTATGGTGGATATAGTCTATGTCAGGGTCCTGACTTTGCAAGAGCAAAATTAGAGGAGCTGGCTCCGGTTTATAGCGGGGCCAAGCTCCGCATCTTGTTCCTGTACAACCATGCCTTGCATAAGTATTATTCAAATAGTCCCTTAAAAAATTAGGAAGTGCCTAGATCTCAGGCGCCTGAGAATTAGTTATGTCTAAACGCTGATGTTATCCTAATATTTGTGTTAATTCTCAGTTGCAACTTATAAGATTTTTACTAGTTCTCAGTTACAACCTAGTTGCAACTTATTAAATTCTCAGTTACACCTGAGTTGCAACTCATGTGCAGCACAAATCACGAGATAAATCAAACGGTGAAAGAGGCGACTCAGACTTAAAAAATTCTCAGGCGCCTGAGAACTAGCAAATCCGAAAAAATTATTAGCCAAATATTTTGGTTGGCAAAGAATGAGTTAAAATCAGTACTTCTCACTCATTCACAAAAAAACAGCTGCTTCTCGTTAATCAATTCCAAGTTTTTCTTAACCTGATTGATTTCAATATTAATTTCAACAATAAAAGGAGCTAGTACAAAAACACTTTGAAAATATTATATTATTAGTATCTGGTCAAATAAATCTACCAAATAGATGTGTTTTAATGCTCCACCAAGACTTGTACTACACGGTTTACCATGATAATCGTTTCCTTAAATAATTGCACATTATATAGTACTTCCTCCGTTCTGGATTATAGGACAAATGCGTATCTTAAGAAGATCGTAAATTTGGTCAACAATATATGAATTATATGTCATAAAAATTATACCATCGAAAACGTATTTTGAATATGAATTTAATGATATAATTTTTGTTAAATATATTTTATATTTTATTGACTAAATTTACGGTCAAAATATTTTTTTGAAGTATGTATTTACCTTATAAACCGGAATAGAGGTAGTACGTGATACCTAAACTCTAGGTAATATGTAGGAGTATCAAAAATATGTGTGATTTTCATAGTAAAATTGAGGTTGCTATTTCACAAAATCACCGTGACACATTGAAAAACTAAATATTATTAAAGTATGAACCTAAATATTTTACAAAATGGAATCGCAAATGAAGAATTATGAGCCACAACACTTGTGGCATCCCGCAAAACCACTACTAGAAAATCGCGTTGTTTTTGTGCATTGCATCGTCATCATCATGCATTGTTTGCCTAAAACTATTTTCGCAAAGCCTGTTTTGGTTTTCTAAAAACGCCCCGTCTTGTTTTCAAATGCAAACCCGGGACTCCGGATTATTTTGTTTTGTCGGTTAACGGGTTGCCAATGCCCTGTTTAAAATAAATAAAACTTTGAATTATTTTAGTGGGGGCAGTCGAACGGGCCGAATCGACCCGAACGACCACCCCCAGGAATTTTAAATCGGTCCAACCAACCGGTACACCTAAATCCTAAAGCTACCCATTCTAACCTACCTACCCTGCCTGCCACCTCACCCGGACCAATCCCTGAACGCCACCTCACCTCTCTCCCTTCCTCCACCACTCCCTAGCTGACACATCACCACCCCACTTCCCCTCTTCCCCCCCCACTCAACCACACACACACAGCATACACCAGCACTCACCCAGACATACCTGCCACCTCCCACTTACAGCCCGGCCCCACCGGCGCGCCCGTCCCACCCCCTGGCCTAGTCAGCAGCCCACCCCACCTTTTCCCACCCCACTCACCTCCTCCGGGCCCACCCCGACCGAACCGCCCACCCACCGCGTCTTCCCCACGCGCGGCCTCGCCCCAGGCCTCCGCGCGCCCCCGACGCGTTCCCGGCGCCGCCCCGCTCGCCGGAGACCGCTCCACCGCCGCGGCTAGCCCCGCCCCTGTTCCTCCTCGCCTCCCGCGCGCCTCCCCTCTCTCCTCCCCGCATCCGCATCCTCCCTCCCCTCCGCTCTGCGCCGCCGCTCCGCCGAGCTCGCCCTCCGCCCCTCCTCTCCGGCGCTCCCCCTTCCCCCGACGCTCCCTTCCGCCCGCCGAGCCTCCCCGCAACCGTCGCCGCTCGGACCCCCCCCACCTCGCCGTCGCGTCCCCGCGAGCGCGCCTCCGTCGCCGGTCCTCTCCTCCTGCAGAGTCCCGGCCGCGCCGCCGCAGGACCCTGCTCGCCGCCGC
This sequence comes from Avena atlantica, assembly GCA_910589765.1. Classification (NCBI taxonomy): domain Eukaryota; kingdom Viridiplantae; phylum Streptophyta; class Magnoliopsida; order Poales; family Poaceae; genus Avena; species Avena atlantica. The sequence continues at coordinate 501,034,525 of OU342736.1, read as the reverse complement.
CGCTGCCATGCCCGGCTCCGTCGCCCCGCACCCCTCCTCCGCCCGAGCTGCTGCCCCTCTTCCGCCGCCGCTCGAGCTCGCCTGCTCCCGCCCCGCGGCCCGCATCGCCTGCCCGCGACGACCCCCACCTCCGGCCGCCTCCTCCCCACAGCCAAGCCTCCGACGGGCCGCCGCCGCCGCCAAGCTCCGCTCCGCCTCTTCTCTCGGCGTCGCCCTCGCAGACGCACGCTTCCGCCTCGGGCCGAGCCCCCCCACCGGCGCCGGCGAGCTCCTCCGTCGCCCGCACCAGGCCTCCTCCCCGCCGGCCACCCGTCTCCGCTCGTCCTCGCGCCGGCCACCTCCCCCAGGCAGCAGCAGCCGTGCCCCGTCCTCCGTCCTCCGGCAGCGAGTCCGCCCCGCCTGCTGCTGCCCTCGTCCGCGGAGCCGCCTCGACCCCGTCGCCTCCCGTCGGCCCTGCAGAACCCTCGACCGCGCCTGCCTCCGCTGCTCCCTTCCGCCAAGCACGTCGCCTCGCCGCCCTTCCTCAAGACCACGTGCGGTGCGTGGATGTCTCCATACATAAGACGAACAGGAAGACTACTGTCAAGGATACAAGTTGGAACCCGCAAGAATTGAGCGAGAGGATTTCCTTACGTGGGGTGTCAAGTCCTCCTTCACGGAAACCACAAGATCTCCGTCCAGGATCCGACAAACCTCCGGCAGTGGATCTGAGACCGTCGCCAACGCCATGACCTTCGGCAAGGACCCGACAAGATCGCCCACACAGACGTAAAGTTCTCCACCCCGAAGACCGAACCCGGCACGCATAGCTCTCCCTCTCGGATTCGAGGACGCCGAGACCCCGATGCGACAAGTACTGCATCCCGGACACCATGCCCCCTTCAAGGATCCGATGGCCGAGACCCTGAAGACCGATCTAGAGCGCCAACACCTTCGCATGGAGTCGGCAAGATCATCCGGAAAACGCCATGACCGTCTACGCGGACCCGACAAGATCTACCGTCGAACGCCAAACACGCCTTCACGTACCCGAAGACGCCATGACCCGATACGCCGGCCCGACAAGACCTTCGCGATGACCAGATCGACCCCGACCAGGGCGAGCCCGATGCGCCCTCGACACCGAACCAAGCCCTTCCTCGCGGGACGCCAAGACCTACCCCATTGCCCGAGAACGAAACCGCGGAGACCGACCCCGAACCCCGGAACCCCAAGTTTGTCGAGACCCCTAATGTGTGAACCTCTTATCCGAGAACCCTAATTTATAACATAATACAACTTGTCGCATAATAATTGTCTTGCATGCATACATTCATGTGGTTTGGGGGCCTTATGCCGATTCACCATATAATTAAACATGGGGCCCATATGTGGGCAAATCTAGCCTTATATTGGCCTCATTTAAATTGGTGTAACGAACCCGGTACTATCTTCTGCCATGTTATGACAACATTTAATTTGTGGGGTAGATAAATAACTTGAACCATCTAAGTAATTGCCGGGACCCCGGTTCCACTTAATACGACCTAATTGCATCGCACCTTTGCCATGCCATACATCATACATGCATCATGCCCGATCTTCTGCCGTTGTATTAAATATTGCATCCGGTGTTGATTCTAGTGTTTTGCTTCTTCGTGGATAAGGCCGTTGAGTTGATGTGAGCTTCGCCCCGATCTTCGGTTGACCCTTCGGCAATGTTTTTCAGGCGAGCATCTCCCCTTTTTCTACCTATCTTACTTTTATAGTATTTATTCCCTCCTGTTGATCTATTGCTATCTGTGTTGCGATGCTCTAGTTTTCGTACCCGTGATATCCCTTGCAGCCTTATATTGCCTTGGACACACCCTATTACCTGTTGTTTGGTAGATAGTTGGACCTGCGTGTCTTAGTCGCTTGCTCAAGTGCTGTCGCGTGTCGTCAAATGCCACAGTTGTTGGAGCCTTGCCGCATGTTTGATGTTGGAGATGATCATAGTTTTACTTATCGTTCACTTTAATTCCTGTTTAACAACTAAAATTGAAGTAAGCAGAGGCATCGGTGGGTGATAGAAAATATCTGGTTTCTGAACGCCCACTTGTGTCCCGTAGGACCCCGAGTACTTGATACCTGTTCCTTGATTTATCGCGCTATCCACATCCGGGAGGTATATGGGACCCCCCTGAGCCAGAGCTTGATTCAGTCTTATTTCTTGGGGCCACAAACTAGTTTGAGGTTTTTATTTACGATCCTGTACTTATGCCATGCTTTACTGTTTTATTTAAATTGTGCGAGGAGCACACTGTACTGTTTAGGATCGGGACACGTTTTCGCGGTATCGACAAGCCCAGCCACACTTTCGGGTTCCCAGTCGTTTACCGCCGTCCACCCAAACCTTGAGTCCGTCTCGGAGCTTGCTTACTTCGTTGCGGGTCTACTCAATGGGGTGGCCCCCTGAAATATTTCTGAATACTGTGATTGCTCAGTCGTGAAAGCCTCGTTGGGGTTTGATTTGGTTTTTCCGAGGTTGATCGAGCGTGTGTTGCTATTGATGCACCCCGGCCGGGAAAAACTTTCTGAAAGCCGTGTCCGCGGTTATGGACGACTTGGAGCACAGTATCTCGACCATAGACAAGCATAACTAAAGTTTATTGCTATAAATTTGACTTTATAATGACTAGTAATCAGCTTCACTATAATGGAATGGCTAAATAATACTGCCCACAATTGCTTGTTTGGATTGTCGCTTGCGACCATTGTACCTGACTAGTAAGTATTGCAACTACAACGGAATGGCTGAATAAAAGTACCAACAACTGCTGGGTTTCGGGTTATCTCATGCTAATTGTATCTGACTAGTAAGTGCCGCAACTACAACGGAATGATTCACTAAAAGTGCCCACTGCTTATTTTATCAGGATGATCATCTAAACCTGACTAGTAATTGCTGCAACGATAACTGAATAAATAAAACGGCCAACTGTGTGAGTTCCTCGGTTGACTTCCTCGTTTGGTCTCGAGGGGGAAACACCAGGATGGGTTTGTTTGATGGTAGCATCAGGTTGGTTCCGGATAGGTCCTTCTTACCCCTCTCTGATTGCCGCCAGTTGTATCGAGTCTCTATAGATTGTTTAGTGCATGCTGCCGCTGCCGCTTCAGTCCACCATACCTATGTAGGCGAGGACCGCCGAATTCTAGCCTCGCCGTGTACTGGCCTCAGTACTGACGCTCCTCTTTTTCCTTTGCCCTTTGTCGGCACCCCTTTTGTTTAAGCAGGTTTTGAGATCGACGCCGTTAGCAGGGTTACCCTTCCGGCTTGGCCTGGGCAGGGTTATGGATGCCATTGGTTATTCTTCAGGGCTCTTAGCCCCATTTGCATCTTGTCCGTAGCTGGACGCTATTTCGTTCTCAAGGTGATTTGGATCTTTGTACTGTATATCTGTATTCTTGACTCATGGAGTCGCTGCTATATATATCTGTTCTGTGGGTCCCATCGAGGACTGTTGTGTAATGTTATTACTTCGTTTTCCACCCGCACGAAAGTGCCTGGTGGGCACCTTTGAATCGTTTCTATGCGGGTTTGGCGGGTTTCGCTAAAACTTGCATAGGGTCGATTCTGAGGGTGTTACAACACTTGACCTAAGAGCATCTCCACTCCTCCCTCAATACGACATCCGGTGCATTCTTTTTTTGGCCCGTAAGGGGAGGGGGCGCTGGCTGCCAGCCCCCACCCCCTTCCCCCAAAGTACAAAATTTTAAATTTTTGAAATTCATGCAAATACTAAATTACTGACGATTTCACATGCATTTCAAACATATTTGTACAAAATTTAAAGAAACAAAAAACTAAACTACTGGTGGCCACGACCACGTCTGCTGTAACTACCTCGGTGAATTACGCTCCTAGTTACAAGCCTGGATGAACGGAAATGGTTAAAATAGTACGGTGGGGCCCAGATGCCACTCACAGGTAGACCTTTCGGCCGTCCCAACCATTTCCAAACATCAGGACAAGAACGGGCGGCGTAATCGGCAGGCGAAGGGATCAACTACATACACAAATGAGTATGTATGCAAGCCACCATACAACAGTACATCAGAGCCATTCCATCTAAAAAGAAAGGAAATATAGCAACGCCATACGGCAAGATTCAAATGTCCTAGGTAGATATAGTAGTTTAGGATATCTCCTCATACATCAAACATCAGAGTATCAGGCGGAAGCGGCAAACAAGATACGAGTACGGATAAGAAGCAAATCGGCATAAGATGCCCCATAAATAAACACAACCCGCCCACAGATCTCACGGATCCCCGTTCCCAGAATCTCTACACCGAACGGTCGTTGCCCACATCGTCTGCCTCCTCAACCCAGTATCCATCTTGTGAGTGTACCTGTCCATCTGAATCAAACAATTTATGGTGTGAGACCCTAAGGGTACTCAGCAAGTCTTTATGCCTCTAAAGGGGACACAACCTGGGGTGACGCAATTGCAGCAAAAGATAAACCCTAACAGTTCTATAGATACTCGCTAACCATCCGCCTAACCAAAGATAGACGGATGTCCGTGAATTAACGACAACAGTTATAACAGTAATATCAACCGATCCATCCTCCTCCTTGCTTACCGACGAGGAAGCGGACGAACAACCCCCATCCGTTGGCAGTTTTATTATCCATTCCATGAGTGTTGCGCTATTTACTAGTCAGTTATTTAGTCAAATTAAAAGCGGTACTTTAGTTATGCTTGTCTATGATCGAGAAACTGTGCTCCAAGTCGTCCATAACCGCGGACACGGCTTTCAGAAAGTTTTACCTGCAGGGGTGCACAAATAGCAACACACGCTCGATCAACCTCGGAAAAACCAAATCAAAACCCAACGAGGCCTTCACGACAAAGCAATCACAAGATTCAAAAATATTTCAGGGGGCCACCCCATTAAGTATACCCGCAACGAAGTTAGCTGACTTCGAGACGGACTCAAGGTTTGTGGGGCCGGCTGTAAACGACTGGGAACCCGAAAGTGTGACTGGGCTTGTCGATACCGCGAAAACGGGTCACGATCCTAAACAGTACAGGTGCTCCTAGCACAATCGTAAATAAAGCAGTAAAGCATGGCATAAGTACAGGATAGTAAATAAAACCTCAAACTAGTTTGTGGCCCCAAGAAATAAGAATGAATCAAGCTCTGGCTCAGGGGGGTCCCATAATCCTCCCGGATGTGGATAGCGCGAATATTCAAGGAACAGGAATCAAGTACTCGGGGTCCTACGGGACACAAGTGAGCAGGAAAAACCAAATAGCAGATATTGCTCATCGGTGCCACTTTCATTACTTATCCCATTACTACTCAGGTTAAGTTGTATAGGTACCTCGTTATCCATCAGACACTCACATACCCTACACATGTTGTTCTACGACTCGCATGGCTCAAACAACTACTGTAGTAATGGCTCATGGGATGGAGGAACAAGCTTCGGTGGGGTTTAAAAGTAAAGGCTATGCAGTACTTGGGATTCAGTTTAATGCAATCGCGACCCGATGATGCGAGAATAAGATAGAGGCAATAGGTATTGTATGTATGCAAGCATGTGGTAGTGCTTGCCTGGCAGCTCAGTTGAAGCGAGAGAAGGATCTGGGTAGTGCTCCTGGGTTTCTTGATATATCCCCTGCTCAGCGTCTATTCGAAGAAGAACCAAACAAACAAGGGCCAACATAAATAAAGTGCACAAGCATATAAATAAAATGCGACAAGCAAACAATCATGCCATGATGAATGATGCACAATTTGCATGACAATAAAGTAGCATGGCATGGGTGAGGTGTGGAATACAAGAGATAAAGCATTTTATGGAGTTTTAATCATATTTTATACTCAAATAAGTTGCTGTATACTTTATATTTATATGATGCATGCTGCAATTCAGAACATGGTACGCATAAACAGAAAGGTCTCGTCGAGCTAATCATTTTAGACATACCATTTGTCGAATTTCGATTAACGGATTGAAAGATATGAATTATTCTGGGTTTATTACATAAGGCAAAAAGTTTAATGGTTGACTATTTAGGATTATCCAAACAGTAGTTCAAGTTTACATTCGGAATATTTAAACAATTTCATTAAGTTATTGTTTGGAAACATCTCAAATTAGAGCTAAGTTCGAGAGATAAAAACTATTGAAAGGGGAGGATGCTTTCAGCAAAAGGAACATGACCAGCAGCCGATGTATTTATGGTTACAAGTACAGGGGTGTCCTTGCTAAAGGATTCTAACTGGATTTGTGTCACCGTTTTCAGGTTCAGAACTTGGTCAAAGTTCAGAGATTAAAAAGAGGATTTAGAAAGGGACTTAAAATCTGTCACCGGTGAAATTTGAACTAAAGATTTTGGTTATGCAGGAACAAGGTTGCAACCACCAGGGTACGAACGTGTTGGTGATTAACATCACCGTGGAAAGTTTTTAAGCAGAAATAAGGCCGGGATTTAGACTGACGAAAATGAGATGAACACAACGGGTTTGGTGCAGACCACAAGTTCAGAACCGAGTAAAAGGACTAGGTTTTTGATGGAGTTAGGATTTGATCTCATGATCCCTGAAAGAGAGTAAGACGTTGCTATCCGCTATGTTGTGCAGCAGATGATGTACAATGTGTAGCGAAGCTCATGAAATTGGTCACGGTCGAGAACGGAGTCTGATGAAACTGCAGAGTCAAAAGGCAGCGCGATAATGAAATCCTTCAATGTTTCGAAGCAGATTTGGAGGGATGTAGTGCTCCATTTTGAGCAACGATTGATGCTATGCGTAGAATGGTCAAAATATAATGGATTCACGTGAATAAATTCACCGGAAGGCAGTTGGATGGAAGGATAATAAGCCGGGAAACAGAGACAGAAACGAACACACTGGGACTGAATTTTCTGTCAGCAAAGACTGTAAGACGAGCTAGACTTTGGAGGATGATTTTGAGAGTTTTAAACATCCTTTCCGGACGCCGTTTGAATCTACTAGAAGCTGGATGTCACCTATACGCTGGCGTGTGCTGTGTGAAGCCGAAGCAGTACCCAGGTGGACGGGAAAAACAGCGGAACAGAGGTGCTGCAGCGAGCTGCTATAGCTGATGAGCGCGCGTCTGCTGCTGTCTGTTGATGCGTGCGTGCGCGAGCGATGGACAGCATCGACGCGGCCGCATAAGCAAAGGAGTAGAGAAGGAAGGTGTCGGGAGGCTCACCCAAGATGTGGTCCTGGTCGGCATCGGCGGAGGAGAGCCGTGACGAAGACGCAGCACTCCAGGCGCGGTGCATAGGCAGGGATGGCGACGAGAAGGACCGCGGCGAAGCTTCCGATTCCAGGCGTTCCAGGAGGCTACGGCTCGATTCTCCTGCGTAGAGGACGTGGACGACAACGCGAATCAATTCCCACACTCACCTCTGCTTGACGATGGTTATGGCGACGACATGATCGAAGGAAGAGGGGAGGCGCTCCTAGATTTCCAAAGAGATGGAGAGGAGGGAGGCCTAGTGGCGGCGCAAGGAGGAGTAAAAGACTAGGGTTTGCTGGTTTGTGAGGGGATAAGAAGGGGAGGCGTGTTCGGCAATGGAGGAAGGTGACGAGGACAACGGCGGGGAAGCCTACCTGCTCCCTGCCGTCTGGTCGCAGAGAGAGGGAGGCTGACGGGGAGATCAACAGTGACGGAAGGGGGTCAAAGGGGTATCGGGCTGGGAGTAACTGGGCCACAGGAAGGAAGGACGGGGCCGGAAGGGAGATAGCTGCGGGCTGCTGCGGCTGGGCCAAAGGTGGGTTGCTGCCATGTTTGGTTCTCTCCTTTTTAGGATTACATTTTCATTATTTGTTTGTTAATTGTTTGCTATAGTTTAAACAAGCCAAAAGCTCAAACCATGTGGTGACTTTGAAGATGAAACAAAAAAAAGGGATTTTGGGTAACCACAAAGAGACAAGAGGGAACAACAAGAGTGTAGATGATGCCCCATGCATACATGTTCATTATGACACGTACAAGAATGGGTTACCAATAATTATTTATGGAAGCTCTCCAAACCCATATGGTTCAAAAGATCATAAGAGAAGGTAGATGGTTGAATGGACAACAAGTAGGTGTAGAATATAGATAGAGAATAAGAGTGTCTAGTGAAAGCAAGAAATAGAGATCAACCATAAGAATAGAAGAAGATCATTCACAACAAGAATATAGATAGAATAAGAGTAGAGAGGAGGTGATCACATAATGATAAATAGGCGAACATTCATGTGGGCATGATTTGAGACTCAAACAAATACCAAGGAACCCACATGATACCATATGTGGTGAAAAAGGAGGAGATCAAAAGAAAAGAATTGTCGGCATGTAAGAGATTGAATTGAATTGAAAAGATATGCCCCCAACTCAATCTAGGCATTAAGAATACAAGTATCAAGAACCAACTACATGATGTCAAGAGGCAAATGCATATGAGGAAAGAACCAAATGAAAATGGGTTTAGTATGATGCTCAAAGACAAGGTGGCATGGTGACATGAGCATGATATAATTATGATGCAACAATTATATATATGAAGTGGCCATTATATAGACTAGGCTAGTAGCATTGCAATTGTTAGACAATTGGGATGCTACAACTCTCCCCCACTAAACAAGAATCTCGCCCCGAGATTCCTAGGAAAAGGAAAACAACACAAGGATAGGCGGGTGTTCGAACGAAGGTGACCCTCACGTTCCCAAGTTGATGAACAACGGAAAAACTTGCTAGACTTGCTGCGAGTCTTGCGTTTTGCTTGAGAAACAACGGGATAGAAGAATTGAAGGATTGTCGTGAGACAAGAAGGATAGGATGGACATAGCTCCGGTTTTCTCAAGAAACATGATAAAAGAATAGAACCACTTGTGAAAGAAGGGACAAGATGATGTATCATGGATAAGGAAAGACACCGTTAAGATTAAAGATTTACCGATACTAGAGGGGATGAATCTTTGTCTCGCCGGAAGAAAGGAGCTAGATTGGAGAGGTTTTGAACCACTATTACAATAGCATCGTATCTTCTCTCGGATTTGAGAAAAGAAGTTCGGAAACAATATTGCCTTAAAACAATAGAGTCCCTTGATAACAACAGAAAGATTTAGTTAGACATCGTCGGATTAGATTCTTGTTGCGCCGGTAAGAACCAAGGATCACGCAATTTAGGTGCGCAGATATAACTTCCAGAGATGGATGTGAAGCCAGATCATGGTGGAATCCCGAGAGCAAAGAATATGGAGGATCTGGAGTTTATTGTAGAGATACTTATTGCTTTCTTTAGCCTTGAGGCTAACGCAATAGATTTGCGGCTGATGGCATCAACCATAATTGGCTTTACCACAGAAAAAGAATTGATGAAACAAAGAGAGAGACAGTTTCCTTTAATCTTGTTTGGGGATGTCGAGCGTCGGTAGAAAGACGAGGATAGAAAAAGGTTTGCGTTTGTTTCCACCAGATAATTGAGGATTTTGCTCCGTGTAGAAAGGGTGAGATCACCAACAAGAGATTATTTATTACTTTCTTCGAAAGAGCACTCCGAAAAAACAAGGACGGAAGTAAAAGTATCAAGGGATAAAGGCCACTTCTAACTTCCGTGGAATGAGTGAAATCACATTAATTCACCAATTCAATGTACAAGAGCGAATGATAAGAGTAGTGGTATGGTAGCTACTCCATCCCTCACTCAAAGCATTACTCCGCACATGAATACGAAAATCATGCAACCCAACTACCGAAACAGACTGAAGGTGTTGGCAAAAACTCATAGAACTCCGTTAGAAAACAAGGATAGATGCAAACGATTCGCCGGATTCATAGATAGATAAAGATGATGATGTTGTCGTCATGTCGGAAGTACCAAGCCACCGGAAAGATATAAAGGAAGATCACGGAGACAACTGCAAAATTTCACAGATATAGAAAAAGATAGCACCACTTGAACAGAAGGAATACAAGATCTGAAAGGTCCTCATGGCCTCCGGTGGATTGAGCATAGACGATAGAGCGAGAGGGTTTCAAGAGATTACTTAACGAGATTGAGGTGAAAGAACTCCATGTTCTTCTTGAAATGATTGAGAGAGATTTAGCAGCCTTGAGGAAATCTTCAGCGGAACGACGATGATAACTTGCCAACAAGGAACAACTCCGGATTGGTTGAAGATGGAGGATGGAATTAATAATGGACTTGCTGATTCCAGAGTTGAAGTAATGTATTTAGCAGAAGGACGTGGTCGAGATAGGTGACTTCAAAAAGTCAGAATTCTCACTTTGAGACTTTGCACACAGGCAGTGCTCATGAAGCTTGAGAGAAAGAGACACAGATGATCTTCCATGTCCTTTCATTGATATCGAATAGGCAAGCATATTATCAACATATACCACCATGGATTAACAAGATATTCCCAGAATACCAAGTTCAAGAGGCGGGAGAACGAACAAATGCTCGAAAAACTTTCTGAGCTCAACGCTCTTTGAAAGATCAACGTTATGAGTAAGGATTCCCGTTGAAGAAGATGCGCTGACAGAATAGGTTAACTGGTCCTTCGGAAGAAAAAGAGATGTCACCTGGTTCACATTGTCGATCGGATCACCGGTTACAAAGATAAAGAGATCTTGGATAAGAACCGATGATAGCTCATACCTTAAGCAAAGCTATCAGAGACGAAAAGATGCAATTCCCTCGTATCCAGGAGAATTGTGCAGATATGGGGTTCAAAAGGATGTGCAGCATGATGGACAGATGATAGACCGCCCTAGTGCTTGGAGAAACTCTGGATTGCTAAAGATGCTTGAATATGCATAGATATGATCGCGGTGTACTCAAAATCATAGGAGATAACCGTCACCATTTGGAGGATAGTGGTGATTGCATTTTCCATATTCCACTCCATCATTCAGATCTATATGACACTTATCATGAGTGGAATATAGCTATGCCGAGAACCAAATTACAATCATCAGCATCGGATCGACACATGTTATGTAATTAGCCCAAGAGGATTGGAGATGAAATGAAACTCTAGGCTCAAGCGCCGGTGACAAAAGAATGAGTTAGCATGGACATGCTGATAAAAGGAAGATAGATAATGTTTCACACATGACTGAAAAGGAGTGTGGAAACTCAGATGTATCAAAGAAAATTTTTCCGCATTTTCGGCATTAAAATACCAATAGATGCGCAAAATCACTTATCAGGTGGAGATTAGCAACTGATGATTTCACAGAATGTGGAGTTGCTAGAAGGAAGGACACCCTTAAAAAGATGGCATCGGTTAACAAGGAGTCAGATAGATCGCGCCGGAATTCAAAAGCCTGTCAGTATGGAATGTACCAACAGTTGATAACCAAAGGCAGATAAAGATAACATGTTGGATGCAACAGATAGACAAGGAATTACACACACACACACACACACAACCTATGGTACTACGGAAACCCAGAACACGTGAATCCTAGTTTGAATTTTAAGGAGAGGATTGAAAACGTTACACTTCCTTACCAGAAAAGGGTGGTGGGTGGGTAAGAAGAAAAATGGAAGCAGTCCTACTCTCATGTTTTGTTTTTTCCTAGTATACATAGCTACCAAAAATATTTGCTAGACTGACAACGACCATTTGGCTGAGACCCTGAAGGGCGGGATGGCTCTGATACCAATTGTAACTACCTCGGTGAATTACGCTCCTAGTTACAAGCCTGGATGAACGGAAATGGTTGAAATAGTACGGTGGGGCCCAGATGCCACTCACAGGTAGACCTTTTGGCCGTCCCAACCATTTCCAAACATCGGGACAAGAACGGGCGACGTAATCGGCAGGCGAAGGGATCAACTACATACACAAATGAGTATGTATGCAAGCCACCATACAACAGTACATCAGAGCCATTCCATCTAAAAAGAAAGGAAATATAGCAACGCCATACGACAAGATTCAAATGTCCTAGGTAGATATAATAGTTTAGGATATCTCCTCATACATCAAACATCAGAGTATCAGGCGGAAGCGGCAAACAAGATACGAGTACGGATAAGAAGCAAATCGGCATAAGATGCCCCATAAATAAACACAACCCGCCCACAGATCTCACGGATCCCCGTTCCCGGAATCTCTACACCGAACGGTCGTTGCCCACATCGTCTGCCTCCTCAACCCAGTATCCATCTTGTGAGTGTACCTGTCCATCTGAATCAAACAATTTATCGTGTGAGACCCTAGGGGTACTCAGCAAGTCTTTATGCCTCTAAAGGGGACACAATCTGGGGTGACGCAATTGCTGCAAAAGATAAACCCTAACAGTTCTATAGATACTCGCTAACCATCCGCCTAACCAAAGATAGACGGATGTCCATGAATTAACGACAACAGTTATAACAGTAATATCAACCGATCCATCCTCCTCCTCGCTTACCGACGAGGAAGCGGACGAACAACCCCCATCCGTTGGCAGTTTTATTATCCATTCCATGAGTGTTGTGCTATTTACTAGTCAGTTATTTAGTAAAATTAAAAGCGGTACTTTAGTTATGCTTGTCTATGATCGAGAAACTGTGCTCCAAGTCGTCCATAACCGCGGACACGGCTTTCAGAAAGTTTTACCCTGCAGGGGTGCACAAATAGCAACACACACTCGATCAACCTCGGAAAAACCAAATCAAAACCCAACGAGGCCTTCACGACAAAGCAATCACAAGATTCAAAAATATTTCAGGGGGCCACCCCATTAAGTATACCCGCAACGAAGTTAGCTGACTTCGAGACGGACTCAAGGTTTGTGGGGCCGGTTGTAAACGACTGGGAACCCGAAAGTGTGACTGGGCTTGTCGATACCGCGAAAACGGGTCACGATCCTAAACAGTACAGGTGCTCCTCGCACAATCGTAAATAAAGCAGTAAAGCATGGCATAAGTATAGGATAGTAAATAAAACCTCAAACTAGTTTGTGGCCCCAAGAAATAAGAATGAATCAAGCTCTGGCTCAGGGGGATCCCATAATCCTCCCGGATGTGGATAGCGCGAATATTAAAGGAACAGGAATCAAGTACTCGGGGTCCTATGGGACACAAGTGAGCAGGAAAAACCAAATAGCAGATATTGCTCACCGGTGCCACTTTCATTAGTTATCCCATTACTACTCAGGTTAAGTTGTATAGGTACCTCGTTATCCATCAGACACTCACATACCCTACACATGTTGTTCTACGACTCGCATGGCTCAAACAACTCCTGTAGTAATGGCTCATGGGATGGAGGAACAAGCTTCGGTGGGGTTTAAAAGTAAAGGCTATGCAGTACTTGGGATTCAGTTTAATGCAATCGCGACCCGATGATGCGAGAATAAGATAGAGGCAATAGGTACTGTATGTATGCAAGCATGTGGTAGTGCTTGCCTGGCAGCTCAGTTGAAGCGAGAGAAGGATCTGGGTAGTGCTCCTGGGTTTCTTGATATATCCCCTGCTCAGCGTCTATTCGAAGAAGAACCAAACAAACAAGGGCCAACATAAATAAAGTGCACAAGCATATAAATAAAATGCGACAAGCAAACAATCATGCCATGATGAATGATGCACAATTTGCATGACAATAAAGTAGCATGGCATGGGTGAGGTGTGGAATACAAGAGATAAAGCATTTTATGGAGTTTTAATCATATTTTATACTCAAATAAGTTGCTGTATACTTTATATTTATATGATGCATGCTGCAATTCAGAACATGGTACGCATAAACAGAAAGGTCTCGTCGAGCTAATCATTTTAGACATACCATTTGTCGAATTTCGATTAACGGATTGAAAGATATGAATTATTCTGGGTTTATTACATAAGGCAAAAAGTTTAATGGTTGACTATTTAGGATTATCCAAACAGTAGTTCAAGTTTACATTCGGAATATTTAAACAATTTCATTAAGTTCTTGTTTGGAAACATCTCAAATTAGAGCTAAGTTCGAGAGATAAAAACTATTGAAAGGGGAGGATGCTTTCAGCAAAAGGAACATGACCAGCAGCCGATGTATTTATGGTTACAAGTACAGGGGTGTCCTTGCTAAAGGATTCTAACTGGATTTGTGTCACCGTTTTCAGGTTCAGAACTTGGTCAAAGTTCAGAGATTAAAAAGAGGATTTAGAAAGGGACTTAAAATCTGTCACCGGTAAAATTTGAACTAAAGATTTTGGTTATGCAGGAACAAGGTTGCAACCACCAGGGTACGAACGTGTTGGTGATTAACATCACCGTGGAAAGTTTTTAAGCAGAAATAAGGCCGGGATTTAGACTGACGAAAATGAGATGAACACAACGGGTTTGGTGCAGACCACAAGTTCAGAACCGAGTAAAAGGACTAGGTTTTTGATGGAGTTAGGATTTGATCTCATGATCCCTGAAAGAGAGTAAGACGTTGCTATCCGCTATGTTGTGCAGCAGATGATGTACAATGTGCAGCGAAGCTCATGAAATTGGTCACGGTCGAGAACGGAGTCTGATGAAACTGCAGAGTCAAAAGGCAGCGCGATAATGAAATCCTTCAATGTTTCGAAGCAGATTTGGAGGGATGTAGTGCTCCATTTTGAGCAACGATTGATGCTATGCGTAGAATGGTCAAAATATAATGGATTCACGTGAATAAATTCACCGGAGGGCAGTTGGATGGAAGGATAATAAGCCGGGAAACAGAGACGGAAACGAACACACCGGGACTGAATTTTCTGTCAGCAAAGACTGTAAGACGAGCTAGACTTTGGAGGATGATTTTGAGAGTTTTAAACATCCTTTCTGGACGCCGTTTGAATCTACTAGAAGCTGGATGTCACCTATACGCTGGCGTGTGCTGTGTGAAGCCGAAGCAGTACCCAGGTGGACGGGAAAAACAGCGGAACAGAGGTGCTGCAGCGAGCTGCTATAGCTGATGAGCGCGCGTCTGCTGCTGTCTGTTGATGCGTGCGTGCGCGAGCGACGGACAGCATCGACGCGGCCGCATAAGCAAAGGAGTAGAGAAGGAAGGTGTCGGGAGGCTCACCCAAGATGCGGTCCTGGTCGGCATCGGCGGAGGAGAGCCGTGACGAAGACGCAACACTCCAGGCGCGGTGCATAGGCAGGGATGGCGACGAGAAGGATCGCGGCGAAGCTTCCGATTCCAGGCGTTCCAGGAGGCTACGGCTCGATTCTCCTGCGTAGAGGACGTGGACGACAACGCGGATTAATTCCCACACTCACCTCTGCTTGACGATGGTTATGGCGACGACATGATCGAAGGAAGCGGGGAGGCGCTCCTAGATTTCCAAAGAGATGGAGAGGAGGGAGGCCTAGTGGCGGCGCAAGGAGGGGTAAAAGACTAGGGTTTGCTGGTTTGTGAGGGGATAAGAAGGGGAGGCGTGTTCGGCAGTGGAGGAAGGTGACGAGGACAACGGCGGGGAAGCCTACCTGCTCCCTGCCGTCTGGTCGCAGAGAGAGGGAGGCTGACGAGGAGATCAACAGTGACGGAAGGGGGTCGAAGGGGTATCGGGCTGGGAGTAACTGGGCCACGAGAAGGAAGGACGGGGCCGGAAGGGAGATAGCTGCGGGCTGCTGCGGCTGGGCCAAAGGTGGGTTGCTGCCATGTTTGGTTCTCTCCTTTTTATGATTACATTTTCATTATTTGTTTGTTAATTGTTTGCTATAGTTTAAACAAGCCAAAAGCTCAAACCATGTGGTGACTTTGAAGATGAAACAAAAAAAGGTATTTTGGGTAACCACAAAGAGACAAGAGGGAACAACAAGAGTGTAGATGATGCCCCATGCATACATGTTCATTATGACACGTACAAGAATGGGTTACCAATAATTATTTATGGGAGCTCTCCAAACCCATATGGTTCAAAAGATCATAAGAGAAGGTAGATGGTTGAATGGACAACAAGTAGGTGTAGAATATAGATAGAGAATAAGTGTGTCTAGTGAAAGCAAGAAATAGAGATCAACCATAAGAATAGAAGAAGATCATTCACAACAAGAATATAGATAGAATAGGAGTAGAGAGGAGGTGATCACATAATGATAAAGAGGCGAACATTCATGTGGGCATGATTTGAGACTCAAACAAATACCAAGGAACCCACATGATACCATATGTGGTGAAAAAGGAGGAGATCAAAAGAAAAGAATTGTTGGCATGTAAGAGATTGAATTGAATTGAAAAGATATGCCCCCAACTCAATCTAGGCATTAAGAATACAAGTATCAAGAACCAACTACATGATGTCAAGAGGCAAATGCATATGAGGAAAGAACCAAATGAAAATGGGTTTAGTATGATGCTCAAAGACAAGGTGGCATGGTGACATGAGCATGATATAATTATGATGCAACAATTATATATATGAAGTGGCCATTATATAGACTAGGCTAGTAGCATTGCAAATGTTAGACAATTGGGATGCTACATCTGCCTAGGCCAAGCTGACTGTACATCGCCGCCGCGTAGTGGTCGTCGTCGCTAGGATCCTGATTCAGGCGGTGGCATGGTGCTGCAGCCTTGTCCTCGATCACCACCGCCGCCGCTCTAGCCCGAGTAGCCGGCCGCGTCGTTGTCGCCCTCCGGGTCGATGAACATGCCGAGGTGGCGCGCGCTTGGCATGCTCCCGCCGGTACTCCACGTGGACCAAACCTCGGCGAACGCGTCCATCGCAGACGGCATGGTCTCGAAGGAGACGTGCTGGCCCAAAAACTCCTCCAAGTCCTCCTCGATATTTAGTTGGAGGGCAGCCACCTTATACTCTGGCGGGCAGTGTTCACTTCTTCTTCACCTGGCGTTGGGGCCTGGCGCGGCACAGACAGCCACGAGAAGGGGAAGGCGCACGACAGTCTCAGATGGAGATGCCGCCTCACCGCCTGCGTGAAAGCTATGGCGGCGGGCTCCCCTCATAGTCGTCCTACACTAGGGCAAGAAGCGCCGTGACATCGTTGAGTAGGGGGAGAATCATGCTGACGGCAACGAATACCTCGACGAGGAAGATCCCGAGAAGAAGAGGGCGGCATGTCGGTGCGGCGCCCACTGCTGGACCGGATAGCACAACTACTGCCACGACTGCTGCAATGGAGGCATCGTTAGCGGCGGGTTGTTGCCGCCGGTGATGTGGGCTAGGACCCAGGAGAGTGTCCTGCCTAGAGCACTCCACGACCGAATCCTCCCTTCGATGTTGCAGTCCTCCGGTGGGGGACCATCACCATCATAGGCTTCGATGCATGCCTGCTGCTGTTCCATGAAGAATACGTCCCACTCTTCGTCGTTGTCCGGATCCCAGGCAGGATCATTCCGCTCCTCCGCTGTGAGGGCACCCCAATAGTGTCGGTAGATCTCCACCATGCGCGCCTGACCATGGGGGATCGGCGGGACGGGAAGGCCGCCGGCTCTAAAGAACCAGTTCTTCGGGAAGCGCATGTTCGACGGTGCTGGATAGCCCGCTTCCCATAGCGTCCGAGCCTCGGCTGCGCGTAGCGAGCGCTGTCGAAACTGTTCGCGGCGGCGCCATTTCTGGAGTACCTCTCCATGGCGGCGCTTGGGGAGGAGAAGAGGAGGAGGGAATGTGTCGAAGGAGCAGAGGGAAAAGGGTTTTTAAACATTAGATGTCCATTGAATGTGCAGACTGGGTGTGAGACCCTAGCGTATGGCTTAATAGGATTGGCAATATACTCATACCAATAAGTTGCAACTTCTTTTTCGGAAGCTCTGAAAAGAACTCTGAGGTTAAGCGTGCTTGACCTAGAGCAATTTGAGGACGGGTGATCGACCGAGAAGTGGGTATCGGGTGCACACGAGTGAGGACAAAGTGTGCAGAAAAGACTAGTGTTGGTCTGTGGGTTTAGTCTAGAGATCCTATTGAACTGACATGAGTGACAGACGCTGGCCCAGAGAGGCCGGGATGTTACACGGGGCGCGTCATGTGACGAGGGAGTGGCGGACAGGACACATCGACTACCCTCCTGCAAAAGGCTGACCGACGAGCAGCGCCATTGCTGGGGCGCAACAGGCGAGGAGGAAGATAGACCGAACTCGTCGGCCGCTGACGCTGATAGGGGTGGTCCATCAAGACCAGCTGTTCTGCGCGCCTTCTTCTCCACTCCTTCCCACCAGAAACAGGTCATTCGGCGTCCCTGCTAGCCCCCGCTTGGGTTGGGTTCGGTCCGGATTACAAAATGGGTCGCTCCGATGCTAAATAAAATTGGGGGTGGGCTAGACGTGAATTCGACCGCTGGCACCCCGATAGCCCTTTAGGCGGGCTTTAGGACCCCCCGGGTGGAGATGCTCTAAGAATACATTGTTGGTTGTCATGACAAGTGGTTGTGATACAGATTCTAGGAAAGCCAAAGTAAAGAGGATGTGGTTTTGGCTTTGGCGAGGAGCATGTATTCCTGGGATCCATTTTGAATTTCTGCATTTACAAAACATATGTCTTGTTTAAATAGAAATTCGCATGTTTTTAGTAGTCTAAACATACGTAATGAGATATGGCC
Source organism: Avena atlantica (assembly GCA_910589765.1). Classification (NCBI taxonomy): domain Eukaryota; kingdom Viridiplantae; phylum Streptophyta; class Magnoliopsida; order Poales; family Poaceae; genus Avena; species Avena atlantica. Next base: position 501,016,025 of record OU342736.1, on the reverse strand, counting down.
CAGTTCTTTTGACGGCTTCTCCGAGAAGCTGTCCTAACCCTAGCTTTCTGGGGAAGCCGATTCAAAAAAAATTACGAGGATTTCAAAGTAGTTGAAGCTAAACTAATTTGAAAGCCTCACAAAAATTTTAAACCGGCTTTCTCAGAAAGCTGGGGCAAAAGGGCACCAAGATTTGTTGGTTCCACGAAGACTACGCTGCAGAGTGAGTGCACGGTACTTGTGAATTTGATCCTGCCAACTGAAAAGGTTGCACCTCCATTTGGATACCTCCTGGAGCCGCAGGCAGAATTCTAAGCTGAAAGCCTTTAACCTCCAGGTTTTTAGTGAAGTTTTCTTCTTGCTTTTTCAGTATACCACAACATCGATCTATCTATGCTATTTAAACAAGACGTGCCAGCACAAAATCTGGCAGGCCCTTTGCTGCCACACAAAAATGAACTTATGTAATGTGCCAGTGATAAAATACAATACAAACATCAGGAAGTCTTATACTGCAGCATAATAGTAAGTTGAGAGCAATATGGGTGCTAAATAAAAATATTAGTGAATTTTACTACTGTAACAGCAATACAGATTCCCTCGCAAAATAAATAAATAAGAGATTGAATATGGCACCTGAAACATTGGCCAGAAGAAAATAAAATGTAGAAGACATGAAGTAGAACGAAAACATTGCAACTACTGGAAGAAGTCAAGGAAGCTGATACTACAAACTCTTCACAGAACTACTGGAAACGATAGTTGAGGATACCACCCTTATTGAGCTAGAGATAGAGGAGAAGCTGTACAGCTCCACCAAATACATACTCTGTCTACACCAGAGGCTGCAGATCTACCTATACTTCAGAACCCATCAGAAAGGATCTCCTCCAGCTCAGAATCCTCCTGCCCGACAAATGAATCGTCGTCAACTGAGTCAGGCTCGGTGTCAACTGCGTCTCCTGTCACAGCGGAATCATCTCTGCCTTTTGGCGATTTAAGTTCAGATATAATGTATCATGTCAACTGTGAATGTCTCCTTCGAAAAACCGATACCTTGCTGGGAGCAAATCTTTGTGCTTATGGTATATCCCTTTCCTTGAAAAAAGAGATATCAGCAAAGAAATAGTTGAAGCTTCTAGTGACTTGTTCTTCCCTTCAACTATGGACATATACTTTATGGCCCTGTCTATTTCACCTTTATTCAATAACTTTCTGATGATAATATTTAACATACGAGAGTCGGGAGCACAGCCACTCATCTCCATTGATGAAAATGTACTGTCAGCTTCATCTACCAATCCTTTTTCTACAAGGTTTGACATCATGATAGTGTAGGTTATAACAGTAGGTACCAATCCCTTGGATGGTATTGAAGCAAACAAATCCTTAGCTTGCTCTATTCTTCCAACATAAAACATTGCAGCAATTATAGTATTGAGAGTTATGATATCAAACTTAAGGTTCATTGCTCGCAACTTATCGAACAGCATAACTGCTTCATTGGCACAACCGTTTTTACAAAGCCCGTCAAGAATTATATTGTATGTATCAATGGACAATCTCACTCCACTTTTGATCATCTCATGGAACTTCTCCTTTGCAGCAACGGTTTTACCCGCCTTAAATAACCCATCCAGTATGATGCCATAAGTAATAGTATCCGGTTTAGCTGCCATACCTGACATTTCGAATAGAGTCAATGCAGCATCCACCATTCCAGCTTTAAAGTATCCACCAATAAGTGTATTGTACGTATATACATCAGGCTCAATGCCAACCGATACCATATCATCATGTACCCTGGATGCTTTCTGCATCTTGCCAACTAAGCAGTATCCATCAATCAGTGTATTGAATGTGATAACATTAGGTTTCTGACCTATATGTATCATAAAGTCAAAGATATCTTGTGCATCCTGTAGTATTCCTTCTTTGCATAGGCTGTTTATAATTGAGTTAAAGAACGCCACACCAGGAGAAGGGATACCTTTTTCCATCATTTCATAAACCAATTCTTCAGCTCTCACTAAATCACCATGTGTACAATAACCCTGAATCAGGCAGCTGTAAGTCTGTAAATCCGGTGGTAGCCCCATATGAATCATCTGGTTGAATTTTTCAATAGCATCATTCATCCTACCCTTTCTGCAAAACGCATATATCATGGTTGAATAGGTCACAACATTCGGTTTCACTCCCCGCTTCTGCATGTCTTCAAAGATAAGAAAAGCCTCGTCCACCGATCCAGACTTAGCATATATGTATCAATATGCTGAAAACATATTGGTTAGGTACAATACCTTCTACCATCAAGTTGTACAGATTACTCATATCAACAAGGCGTCCTTCTCTAGCGTACCCATGAAGCATGGTAGAGTATGTGACAATATCAGGTTTGAAGCCCTTCACAATCGCGCAATCCATAATTTGTCTAGCTTCTTTGCTTCTTCCACGCTTGCATAACCCATCAATAATGGAGTTATATGTCACGGCATCAGGAACAACACCATGCTGTACCATTTCATGGAATAGGTTGCATGCTATGCTGAAATTACCCTCCTTTAAAAAGCCACGGATGAGCGTGTTATATGATACCACGTTAGGGGAGCAGCCACCTTCTTGTCTCGCCATCACCTGGAACAGGTCGAGCGCACGCTGGCTCCTGTGATCATCACATAAGCCCTTGAGAACTGTGCTGTATGAGAAGGCATCGGACATGCAGCCCAGATCCGGCATCCTGTGAAGCAGCAAGTCCACAGCCTCATCCGTTCGCTTTGCGTGACAGAGGACCTTGAGTAGGGTGTTGACAATAACGCGATCTGCCTTGAGGCCCACCCTGAGGAAGCGGCCGAAGAAGGCGAGCGCCAGGTCTGGTTGCCGTGCGCGGCAGCAGCAGTCGAGCAGGATGTTGTACGTGTAGACTGTGGGCGGGGCCACCGCGGGCATGCGGTCGAAGAGGTCCACGGCGAGCGAGAGGCCGTCGCTGCAGGTGGATGATGGTGGCGCGCGGGCGAGGGCGGCGAAGAAGCTGTTCAGGGAGCGCACGGGGACCGGAGTGGCCTGCCGTAGCAATTCGTCGAACAGGTGGTGTGCGTCCTCAGGGCTGAGCGTCCCGGAGCGGACGCGCTCCGTGGCGGCGGCAAGGGCGACGTGGGGATCCCGGCGAGAGGGTGGAGAGGTGGAGGTGGAGGAGGAGCGGCGGCGGAGGAGAGACGTCGGAGTGGTCGAGTAGAGGCGAGACATGGGGTTTTCGCTGGTTCGCCGTGCGGCATGGGGAAATCTTAGAGCAAGCTGCATGGGGAAATTCTGCATCTTGTTCTTGTACGACTTAGAGCAAGCTGCTTGGGCGACTGGTTTGTAGTGGGGCCAAACTCTGCATCTTGTTCCTGTACGAACGACTTAAACCATGCCTTGTATAAGTACTAGAGCATCTCTAGCCGCCGCGGTATAACAGCGCAGCGCTAAATAACTTTTTTTTTTGCAACCCTCAGCAGGAGCTCTAAATATCAGGTTTGAAGCCCTTCACAATCGCGCAATCCATAATTCCGAGCCTTAAATTTGCAGCTCCGGCTATAGCGCGCGCTATCCGCTGCGACGCGCGGGAAGAGCACCAACCGCTCATTTCACTCCCGCGCTCCTCACTCTCTCCTCTTCCCCAGCTCGCGCTCACCAACCCCGCCGCCGCTGCCGCCAACTCTGAGCACGCGCTCCGCTCGCCTCCCAGCGCCGCCCCCTCGCCTGCCCGCGCTCCACCTACCCCTCCCCCGCCGAGCAGCGCTGCGGCCGCGGCGCGGAGTGGCCGGATTTCCGCGCGGCGCGGCCAGATTTCCGCGGCGCTCAAGCTCGTCGGCGCCCATGTCTCCCTCGAGCCGGGAGGCTACTTGGCGCACACGCAAGGTTCATTCTGCTGCGCCCGCGCTTAAATTTTTGTGCCCGTACAAGTTCAACGATCACAACATAGGATTGCACGGTTCATGGCCTCTTATCATGTAATCCGGTCCAATGACGCACACGATGAACTCTAAAATGATCTCATGGAGGAGTGGTGGAAATGGTATGGAGGCCACTAGTGCCATTGTTGTATTTGTCTCAGTTGTTGTATTGTTGTAAAACTATGTCTTGATGTAGTGCGTTGTCCTATCAAACTTTATATCTATCAAAACTGTTGTAATAAATTATGTAGATATTTTATTGTTCATTTTTTGTGTTTGTTTGATCTTGTTGAATATGTGCAAGTGTTGGATTTGTGTTTGCGCGCGCTAAAATGCAGCGCCTGGTGGGGGCGCGGACGAGCGGCGCGCTGCATTTTAGAGCCTCCGGCGGAGGTCGCGCTAAAATGTAGCGCGCAAACAGGATAGCGCGCGCTATCCCACTTTTTCAGCGCTCTAAAATAGCGCGCCGGCTGGAGATGCTTTTATCCAAATAGTCCCTTAAAAAATTATTAGCCAAATATTTTGGTTGACAAAGAATGAGTTAAAATCAGTACTTCTCACTCATTCGAAAAAAAAACAGGTGCTTCTCGTTAATCAATTCCAAGTTTTTCTTAACCGGATTGATTTCAATATTAACTTCAACAATAAAAGGAGCTCGTACAAAAACACTTTGAAAAATTATACTATTATTAGTATCTAGTCAAATAAATCTACCAAATAGACTCTTTTAATGCTCTACCAAGACTTCTACGACAGGGTTTAGCCTGATAATCGTTTCCTTAAAGAATTGCACATTATATAGTACGTGACACCTAAAATCTAGGTAATATGTAGGAGTACTATCAAAAATATGTGTGATTTTCATAGTAAAATTGAGGTTGCTATTTCACAAAATCACCGTGACACATTGAAAAATTAAATATTATTAGAGTATGACCCTAAATAGTTTACAAAATGGAATCCCAAATAAAGAATTATGAGCCACGACACTTGACCTAAGAGTATCTCCACTCCGTCCCCCAGTACGAAAGTTCAAATTTTTGAAATTCGTGCAAACACTAAATTACTAACGATTTCACATGCAATTCAAACATATTTGTACAAAAGTTAAAGAAACAAATACTAAACTACGGGTGGCCACGGCCACGCCTGCCTAGGCCAAGGCAACGGTACATCGTCGCCGCGCAGTTGTCGTCGCTAGGATCCTGATTCTACGGGACGGTGGCATGGTGCTGCAGCATTGGCCTCGATCACCACCGCCACCGCTCCAACCCGAGTAGCTGGCCGTGTGGTCGTCGCCCTCCAGGTCGATGAACAGGCCGAGACGGCGCGCATGCTCGGCATGCTCGTGCTAGTATTCCATCACGGACCAAACCTCGGCGAACGCGTCCTTCGCGGACGGCACGGTCTCGAAGGAGACGCACTGGCCCGAAAACTCCTCCAGGTCCTCCTCGATCTTTAGTTAGAGGGCGGCAGCCTTGTACTTCGGCGGCAGTGTCCACTTCTTCTTCACCTGGCGTTGGGTCCTGGCGTAGCGCAGACAGCCACAGGGAGGGGAAGGCGCACGACAGTCTCTGGCGGAGACGCCGCCTCACCGCATGCGCGAGCGCTACGGCGGGCTCCCCTCATACTCGTCCTACGCTGGGGCAAGAAGCGCGGTGATGTCGTCGAGTAGGGGGAGAATCGTGTTGATGGCGACGAAGACCTCGACAAGGAAGATGAGAAGGAGAGGGCGGCAAGTCGGCGCGGCGCCCACCGCTGGCCGGATAGCACGGCTATTGCCGTGACTGCTCTAGTGAAGGCATCATTAGCGGCGGGTTGTTGCCGCCGGTGATGTGGGCTAGGACCTAGAGAGCGTCCTGCCTGGAGCACTCCACCACTGAATCCGCCCTTCGATGTTGCATTCCTTCGGTGGGGGACCATCGCTGTCGTAGGCTTCGATGCTTGCCTGCTGCTGGTCCATGAAGAATGTGTCCCACGCTTCGTCGTTGTTCGGATCCCAGGCGGGATCGTTCCGCTCCTCCGCCATGAGGGCGCCCAGTAATTTTGATAGATCTCTGTCATGCGCGCCTGACCACGGGAGATCGGCGGGACGGGAAGGCCGCCGGCGCTAAGGAACCAGTTCTTCGGGCAGCGCATGTCCGACGGCACTGGGTAGCCCGCTTCCCATAGCGTTCGAGCCTCGGCTGCGCGTAGCGAGCGCCATCAAAACCATTCGCGGCGGCGCCATCTCCGGAGTACCTCTCCATGGCGTCGCTTGGGAAGGAGACGGGGAGGAGGGAATGTGTCGAACGAGCGGAGTGAGAAGGGTTTTTTTAACATCAGATGTCCATTGAATGAGCAGGCTGGGTGTGAGACCCTGGCGCATGGCTTAATAGGATTGCTCTAAAAGAACTCTGAGGTTAAGCGTGCTTGCCCTAGAGCAATTTGAGGATGGGTGGCCGACCGGAAAGTGGGTATCGGGTGCACACGAGTGCAGACAAGAAAAGACTAGTGTTGGTCTATGGGGTTAGTCTAGAGATCCTATTGAGCCGCCAGGAGTGATAGCCGCTAGTCCAGAGAGGCCGGGGTGTTACACGGGGCGCGTCAAGTGAGGAGGGAGGCGTGGCGGATAGGACGCATCGACTGCTCTCCTGCAAAAGTGTTAGGAGTGACCCCTTGGGGTGGCCCGATCTTTCACGAATTCCGTGGGAATCGAGGGGAAAGCGGTGGAAGGGGAAAGGGGATGGAATCCACGAACACACACGTGAAGAAATCGATGAACACACACACACACACACACACACACACACGAAAACACGATACAAGCCGGTAGCTCACGCCGGTGGCAACCGGTCCAACACAATCCCTAGGATCGACGTTGGGCAAGGCACTCTCCCACGGCCAACAACGGGGGTGAGAGGCTTGATGAGATCTTGACTACTTGGGCACGAGACACCGAGATCCCAAGGACTTGTACAACTTAAACACACTAGGCAAAATCCAAGAGGTTTGTGGATAATTTGGTGCTCCTTGTCAAGGAGCATGAGACAAATAGTTGATAGATCCTCAAAGGGGTGTCTTCAACTACAATTATCCAAGTCTAGGGTTTACAATAGAGGGTGGGGGCTATATATAGGCCAGCCACATAAACACGGGTAGTTTAGGAATGAAATGGGAAAATATAGAGAGGGGTACAGGGTGTTGGGCCGAGTTGAAGCGAACAGGCTCATGCACGCCCGGTAGTACCGGGTTCGCGACCGGTAGTACCTCTCAGGATCCGGTAGTACCGCTTGCAGTCCTGGGGCTTCGGTTGGCGTCGTCAGTAGTGAGCGGTAGTGGAGGGCGATAGTACCGCTGACCGGTAGTACCGGTTCTAGCTCCGGTAGTACCGCAGACGTCTAGGGCTTGGTTGGGTTCCTTCTGGAGCGTCCGGTAGCAGGGTCCGGTAGTACCGCGTGCTCCGGTAGTACTGGTCGCCTGATCCAGTAGTACCGCGGGCGTCTGAGAGCGGTTGGTCCCTTTCGCTGTGGTTTCTCCGTTTCATGGGTCCTTCTCTTCGTACCTGATGTGAAGGGTTTCGCGGCATAGTAAATCAAAATTTTCTACGGATGCGAACAGAGGGAAAGCCAAGATCTAATCTAGGAGATGCAATCAACGAGAGAGATTGGATTAGATCTTCATACCCTTGAAGATTCGCACAGCGGAACATTCGTCGGAACGTGGGTGATGTAGTCGTACTCGCTTCTCCTCCTCGCGATCCGATCCGATCTAGCACCACAAGTGGCGGTGCCTCCGTGAGATGCACACGTGCAGCACCTCGACGTCTCCTCCTTCCTCGGACCAGCGAGTATGGTGGAGAGATAGATTGGATCTACAACACGACGGCGTGGTGTATATGGTGGAGAATTTCTGCTGCAGGGCTTCGCCTACAAACAGTCGGGAGGGGGAGAGGAAGGTAGCAAGGCAGCTAGGGCTTGGAGGAAGGTGTGTGGTAGTAGTCGTGGGGGGAGGGGGCGCACCACCCCTCTATATATAGAGGGGGGGCGGCCAGCTCTTGCCCCTCCTCCAAGCCTATCTCTAGTTTAAACAATTTAAACTTTCCCTTATCTAGAAATCCTATCTCTAGTTTAAACGATTTAAACTCTCCCTTATCTAGAAATTCTATCCCGAGATTTAAACGAGTCAAATCTCTCTAGAATCGGCTGGGCCCTATGGGGCCTTGTGCCCCTGGCCCAATGCGACCAGGACACTCCCTCATAGGCCCATGCCCCCTCCCGGAAGGTGGGGCCACGTTGGTCCCCTTCCGGAAGGTTCTAGAAGCTTCCGGTACAATACCGATTAACGCGGAACAATTCCGAACTCCAAAAACTGCACTGCCTTATATGAATCTTATTCTCCGGACCATTCCAGAACCTCTCGTGATATCCCGGATCCCATCCGAGACTCCGAAAAAAATTCATAAACCAATTATCCAATCTATCCTAGCGTCGAGATACGTTAAGTGTGTGACCCTGCGGGTTCGAGAATATGCAGACATGATCTTCTATCAATAATCAACAGCGGGGTCTGGGCACCCATATTGACTCCCACACATTCATCGATGATCATATCGGATGAACCACGATGCCAGGATTCAATCAATCCCATATATATATATATATTCCCTTCGTCTCGCGATATTTTACTTGCCCGAGATTCGATCGTCGGTACCGTCATACCTAGTTCAATCTCGTTCACAGCAAGTACTTTACTCGTTCCGTAATCCGATATCACTTTGTGATTAAATCCTTAACCACATGCTTGCAAGCGGTGTTGATATCGATTACCGAGTGGGCCCGAAGTATATCTCTCCGACTTGGGAGGGACAAATTCCATCTCGATACATACAACCCAACAAATACTTTCCGATCACCTGAGAGACACCTTTATGATCACCCTCTCATAGGATGACGTTTGATGACCTCAAAGCTTTCTTCCGGTACCAGGGAGTTGCATTATATCATGGTCTAAGGAATACAATATTTGACATAGGAAAAGCTTCGCAAAGATGAACACGATGAACGATCTAATTGCTTCGCTTAGTTTGGGTCTGTCCATCATATCATTCTCCCAATGATATTATCTCATTATCAATTGACAACTCATGTCTATGGTTAGGAAACCTTAACCATCATTGATCAATGAGCTAGTCCATAGAGGCGTACTAGGGACACGGTGTTGTTTACAAACCACACAAGTATTAAAGTTTCCGCTTAATACAATTCTAGCATGGAATATAAACTTTATCATGAACAAGAATTATAATAATAACATCTTTATTATTGCCTCTAGGGCATAATTCCAACAGTCTCCCACTTGCACTAGAGTCAATAATCTAGTTTACATCTGGTAACAATCTCACACCCATGGCACTGAGGTGTTGATCATGTTTTACACGTGGAAGAGGTTTAGTCAGTGGATCTGCGACATTCAGATCCGTATGTACTTTGATAATCTTCAGATCTCCATCTGCTATATAATCTCGGATTATATGAAACTTGCGGTTGATATGCTTGGTCTTTGGATGATATCTTGGTTCCTTAGCGAGTGCTATGGCGCTAGTGTTGTCACACAATATCTCCAGTGGGTCCAATGCACTTGGAACCACGCCAAGCTCAGTGATGAAGTTTCTGATCCAAACTCCTTCACTTGACGCTTCTGCAGCAGCCATGTATTCCGCTTCCACTGTAGATCCTGCGATCACGCTTTGCTTGCAGCTTCTTCATCTCACAGCTCCTCCATTCAAAATATACACGTATCCTGTCTGAGATTTAGAATCATCCTTGTCGGTGTCGAAACTAGTGTCGACGTAACCTTTTACGACAAGCTGTTCATCACCCCCATAGACTAAGAACATTTCTTTAGTTCTATTTAGGTACTTTAGGATGTTCTTCACGGCTGTACAGTGTTCCACTCCTGGATCACTTTGATATCTGCTCGTCAAACTAAGAGCATTGGACACATCCGGTCTAGTACACAGCATGGCATACATGATGGAACCTATGGCCGAGGCATAAGGTACTTTGCTCATAGCTTCCCTATCATTTACCGTAGCTGGACACTGAGCCTTGCTCAATATCTTACCTGACAACATAGGCACTGAACCTTTCTTTGTCTTATCCATTCTGAACCTTTTCAGAACTTTGTCTAGGTATGTACTCTGGCTTAAACCTATCAGGCGTCTTTGTCTATCTCTATAGATTTTGATGCCCAATATATAAGCAGCTTCACCTAGGTCTTTCATTGAAAAACACTTGTTCAAATAACTCTTCACATCGTTAAGCATGTTGATGTCATTTCCAATAATCAATATGTCATCCACATATAGTACCAGAAACGTCACCGAGCTCCCACTCACTTTCTTGTAGATACAAGCTTCGTAGCAATTTGGAACAAATCCAAAGCTCTTGATCACTTGATCAAAACGAAGGTTCCAACTCCGAGATGCTTGCTTCAGTCCATAAATGGAACGCTGAAGTTTGCATACTTTATCAGCATCCTTAGGATCGACAAAACCTTCGGGTTGCATCATATACAACTCTTCATCAATGTTTCCATTGAGGAAAGCAGTCTTGACATCCATCTGCCATATTTCATAATCATGAAACACAACAATTGCTAATAAAATCCGAATGGACTTAAACATCGCTACGGGAGAGAAAGTCTCATCGTAGTCAACACCTTGAACTTGTCGAAAACCTTTTGCGACAAGCCGTGCTTTATATATGGTAACAATACCATCCGCGTCCGTTTTCTTCTTGAAAATCCATTTGCACTCAACGGCCTTTCGGTCGCTAGGAGGGTCCACCAAAGTCCATACTTGGTTTTCGCTCATGGATCCCAATTCGGATTTCATGGCTTCCAGCCATTTCTCAGAGTCTGGGATCATAATCGCTTCCTCATAGTTCGTAGGTTCACTGTCTTCTACTAACAAGACAGTCAAGACAGGGTTGCCGTACCACTCAGGAGGGGCACGCGACCTTGTCGACCTGCGACGTTCAGTAGCAGCATCGTCCGAAGCTTCATGATCCTTGTCATTAGCTTCCTCTATTGTTGGTGCAGGCGGCACTGGAACAATTTCAGGTGCTGCGCTACTCTCCAATTCAAGAGAAGGTTCAATAACCTCGTCTAGCTCTACTTTCCTCCCACTCACTTCTTTCGAGAGAAACTCCTTCTCAAGAAAGGAACCGTTCTTTGCGACAAACACTTTGCCTTCGGTTCTGTGATAGAAGGTATACCCAATGGTTTCCTTAGGGTATCCTATGAAGACGCATTTCTCCGCTTTGGGTTCGAGCTTGTCCGGCATCAACTTCTTGACGTAAGCTTCGCATCCCCAAACTTTAAGAAACGACAACTTAGGTTTAGCACCAAACCACAGTTCATACGGTGTCGTCTCAACGGATTTAGATGGAGCCCTATTTAAAGTGAATGCAGCGGTTTCTAATGCATAACCCCAAAATGATAACGGCAAATCAGTAAGATACATCATTGATCGGACCATATCTAATAGGGTTCGATTCCGGCGTTCAGACACACCATTGCGCTGTGGTGTTCCGGGTGGCGTGAGTTGCGAAACAATTCCGCTTGCTTTAAGATGCGTGAGAAAATCATAACTCAAATATTCGCCCCCACGATCGGATCGTAGAAACTTAATCTTTCTGTTATGATGGTTCTCCACTTCATTCTGAAATTCTTTGAACTTTTCAAACGTTTCAGATTTATGTTTCATTAAATAGATATACCCATATATACTTAAGTCATCGGTAAAAGTGAGAAAATAGCGATATCCACCGCGCGTCGAAACACTCATCGGTCCGCATACATCGGTATGTATGATTTCCAACAAGTCCGTTGCTCGCTCCATCATACCGGAGAACGGGTTTTGATCATCTTGCCCATGAGGCATGGTTCGCATGTGTCAAATGAATTAAAATCAAGAGACTCCAAAAGTCCATCAGAATGGAGTTTCTTCATGCGCTTTACACCAATATGACCTAGACGACAGTGCCACAAATAAGTAGTATTATCACTATCTACTTTGCATCTCTTAGCCTCAATGTTATGGATGTGTGTTTCATCCCTTTCGAGATTTAGAAGAAATAAACCATTTACAAGAGGTGCATGACCATAAAAGATGTTACTCATATAAATAGAACAACCATTATTCTCCGATTTAAATGAATAACCGCCTTGCAATAAACATGATCCGGAAATAATGTTCATGCTCAACGCAGGCACATAATAACATTTATTAAGGTTTAAAACTAATCCCGAAGGTAAAACTAAGGAGAGCGTGCCGACGGCCATCACATCAACTCTTGATCCGTTGCCAACGCGCATCGTCACCTCATCCCTCGCAAGCCGCCGTCTATTCCGTAGCTCCTGTTTCGAGTTACAAATATTAGCAACTGAACCGGTATCAAATACCCAGGCACTACAACGAGGGCTAGTAAGGAAAACATCAATAACATGTATATCAAATATACCTTTGATGGTGCCAGCCTTCTTGTCCGCTAAGTACTTCGGACAGTTGCGCTTCCAGTGACCCCTGTCCTTGCAATAGAAGCACTCAGTGTCCGGCTTAGGACCAGACCTGAGCTTCTTCTCAGCAGGGGCATTGCGCTTGCCGCCGCCCTTCTTTAAGGGCTTCTTTGCTCCCTTACCTTTCTTAAAGGAGGGCTTGTTGACCATCAACACATGATTATCCTTCTTGATGTCCACTTCCGCAGCCTTCAGCTTTGCGAAGAGCTCGGTGATCGTATCAGTGGAACCAATCTGATTATGAGTCACTACAAAACTTTTGTAGCTGGGAGGGAGTGATTGCAGAACCCTGTCAATCTTGAGCTCCTCTGGAATCGTGCATTCCAGTTGCTCAAGGCGTTGAGTGTAGCCCGACATCTTTATGGCGTGCTCACTAACGGAACTCCCTTCCTCCATCTTGCAGTTAAAGAACTTCTCAGAGATCTCATATCTCTCAGAACGGGCTTGAGTCTGAAACATGGTTTTCAGCTCCTCGAGAATCTCAAAGGGCCCGGGATAGGTTTCAAAACGATTTTGAAGCTCCGGTTCCATAGCAAACAACATGGTGCTCTTAATCACACCATAATCATCTTTGCGCGACTGATAGACTGCTTTCTCATCAGCCGGTGCAGTTGCAGTAGGGGGGTCACCTAACGCTTTACCAAGGACATAGTCCTTTTGTCCGCCAGACAGAATGATTCTTAGATTGCGGAACCAATTGGTGAAGTTAGACCCATTATTTCTAAGCTTTTCCTTCTCAGCAAAAACGTTGAAGTTGAAGTTGGATTTGGCCATGTGATCTACAGTATTTGCAAGTACAATTTAGACTATGTTCATGATAAATAGTTCAACTTAATCAAATTACTAGATGAACTCCCACTAAATTCAACATCCCTCAAGTTGTTTAGTGAACACGATCCAAATTCACCACACCTAATCCAATCATCACGAGAAGAGATGTGGTTTCAATGGTGGACAACAAAGTGTCGATCATATCACTCATATGACTCATGCTTAACCTTTAGGTTCTTGTATTCCGAGGCCATGTCTGTACATGATAGGCTCGTCAAGCTAGACCAAAGTATTTCTGCGTGTGCAAAACTGGCTTGCACCCGTTGTATGTGAGCGTAGAGTCTATAGCACCCGATCATCACGTGATGCTTGGACACGACGAACTTTCGCAACGGTGCATACTTGGGGAGAACATAGTTTTTATCTTGATCTTTAAGTGAGGAATCATCTTATAATGCTACCGTCGCGATCTAAGCATAATAAGATACATAAAGGGATAAACATCACATGCATATAACTTTATGTGACATGGTATAGCCAATCTTCGCGCAATGATCTCCATCTTGTGCGTTCCGGCATGATCTCCATCACTCCACCATGATTGCCTCCACCACGAATAGCAACTACAACTATTGCTAACTACTTAGCGATAAAGTAAAGCTATTACATGGCGTATAAGAAGTTGACTCGCAGGTCATACACAATTATAAAGACAACCATATGGCTCCTGCCGGTTGTGTACTCATCGACATGCAAGTCGTGAAACATTACAAAACATGATCATCGCATACAATATACACATCACATCTTGGGCCATACCACATCACAGAAAACACTCCCTGCAAAAACAAGTTAGACGCCTCTACTTTGTTGTTGCATGTTTTACGTGGCTTATGGGAGTAGATGCTAAGAACGATTCTTACCTACGGAAAGCCACAACGGTGATATTATGGTTGCCAAAATCCGGTGTTAATCCCATGACAACTATAGTGAGAGAAACGGACATCCACCAGCCGCATGTGTGGTACAAGCCACACGTCAAGTGCGGAGCCGGTCTCGCGAACGATGTCGCGTAAGGTTGGCCTGGACCGCTTCAATCTCACTATCCCGCGTCATAAGAAGAACACAAACAAGAGGCTTGCAACAGAAAACATCAACGCCCGCAACAACCATGTTGCGTTCTACTCGTGAAACACATCTACGCATAGATGTAACACCCTCAGAATCGGACCTATGCAAGTTTCAGCGATTCCCGCCAAAACTCGCATAGAAACGATTCAAAGGTGCCCACCAGGCACTTTCGTGCGGGTGGAAAACGAAGTAATAACATTACACAACAGTCCTCGATGGGACCCACAGAACAGATATATACAACACGACTCCATGAGTCAAGAATACAGATATGATATACAAAGATCCAAATCACCTTGAAACGATAGAGCGTCCGACTGCGGACAAGATGCAAATGGGGCTAAGAGCCCTGAAGAATAACCAATGGCGTCCATAACCCTGCCCAGGCCAAGCCGGAAGGGTAACCCTGCTAACGGCGTCGATCTCAAAACCTGCTTTAACAAAAGGGGTACCGACAAAGGGCAAAGGAAAAAGAGGAGCGTCAGTACTGAGGCCAGTACACGGCGAGACTAGAATTCGGCAGTCCTCGCCTACATAGGTATGGTGGACTGAAACGGCAGCGGCAGCATGCGCTAAACAACCTATAGAGACTCGGTACAACTAGCGGTTATCAGAGAGGGGTAAGAAATACCTAATCGGATCCAACCTGAAACTACCACCAAACAGAACCCATCCTGGCGTTTCCCCCTCGATACCAAACGAGGAAGTCAACCGAGAAACTCACACAGTTGGCAGTTTTATTTATTCCGTTATCGTTGCAGCAATTACTAGTCAGGTATAGATGATTGTCCTGATAAAAGAAGCAGTGGGCCCTTTTAGTTAGTCATTCCGCTGTAGTTGCCGCAATTACTAGTCAGATACAGATAGCATGAGATAACCCCAAAAACCCAGCAGTTGTTGGTACTTTTATTCAGCCATTCCGTTGTAGTTGCAATACTTACTAGTCAGGTACAATGGTGGCAAGCGACACTCCAAACAAGCAATTGTGGGCAGTATTAATTAGCCATTCCATTATAGTGAAGCTGATTACTAGTCATTATAAAGTCAAAGTTATAGCAATAAACTTTAGTTATGCTTGTCTATGGTCGAGATACTGTGCTCCAAGTCGTCCATAACCGCGGACATGGCTTTCAGAAAGTTTTACCCGGCCGGGGTGCACCAATAGCAACACACGCTCGATCAACCTCAGAAAAACCAAATAAAAACCCAACGAGGCTTTCACGACTAAGCAATCACAGGATTCAGAAATATTTCAGGGGGCCACCCCTTGTAGTCTTACCCGCAACGAAGTAAGCTAGCTCCGAGACGGACTCAAGGTTTGTGGGGCCGGCTGTAAGCGACTGGGAACCCAAAACTGGGCTTGTCGATACCGCGTAAACGGGTCACAATTCCTAAACAGTACAGTGTGCTCCTCGCACAATCGTAAATACAGAAGTAGCATGGCATAAGTACAGGATAGTAAATAAAACCTCAAACTAGTTTGTGGCCCCAAGAAATAAGACTGAATCAAGCTCTGGCTCAGGGGGGTCCCATATACCTCCCGGATGTGGATAGCGCGATAAATCAAGGAACAGGTATCAAGTACTCGGGGTCCTACGGGACACAAGTGGGCGTTCGGAAACCAAATATTATCTATCACCCACCGATGCCTCTGCTTACTTCAATTTTAGTTGTTAAACAGGAATTAAAGTGAACGATAAGTAAAGCTATGATCATCTCCAACATCAACATGCGGCAATTCATCAACAACTGTGGCACTTGACAACACGCAACAGCACTTGAGCAAGCGACTACGACGCGCAAGTCCAACTATCTACCAAACAACCGGTAATAGGATGTGTCCAAGGCAATATGAGGCTGCAGGGAATATCCAGGGAACGAAAACTAGAGCATCGCAACACAGATAGCAATAGATCAACAGGAGGGAATAAATACTATAAAAGTAAGATAGGTAGAAAGGGGGGGATGCTCGCCTGAAAACATTGTCGAAGGTTCATCCGAAGATCAGGGCGAAGCTCACATCAACTCAACAGCCTTATCCGCGAAGAAGCAAAACACTAGAAGAAACACCAGATGCAATATTCAATACACGGCAGAAGATCGGCATGATGCGTGTAGGATGTATGACATGGCAAAGATGCGATGCGATTAGGTCATATTAAGTGGAACCGGGGTCCCGACAATTAATCAGACGGTTCAAGTTATTTAGAAACCCCGCAATTAAATGTTGTATTTACATGGCGAGAGATGGTACCGGTTCGATGCACAAATTTAAATGAGGCCAATATAAGGCTAGATTTGCCCGCATATGGGCCCCATATTTAATTATAAAGTGAATCGGCATAAGGCCCCCAAACCACATGACAAGGATGCATGCATGAACAATTAATATGCGACAAGTTTATTTAGTTGACAACTTATAAAATAGGGTTCTCGGATAAGGGTCACACATTGAGGGGTCTCGACGGTCTTGGGGATCCGGGGGTTCGGGGTTCGACAGGGTCCAGGGTTCGACGGGTTCGGTCTCGGCGGGATCGTTCTCGGGTAGCGTGGTAGATCTTGGCGTTCTGGAAGGAGGTCTTGGTTCGGCGTCGGGGCGCATCGGACTCGCTCCGGGTCGGTGTCGTTCTTGTCGTCATGCAGATCTTGTCGGGTCCCACGGGGTCGAGCTTGCCGTTGCGAGGGTCTTGTCGGGCCCGCGCTATCGAGTCGGTCTTGGCGTCCGGGATGAAGAACTTGGCGTCCTGGGAACGATCCTGTCGCATCCGCAGTCGTCGGGTCGTGCCGACGGTCTTGTCGTCTCACGGCGAAGATCTTGGGGGTCCAGGGTCTTGGCGAACTTGGCGTGCCAGGGTTCGGTCTGGGGATCGGTCTTCGGATTCCCGAGAAGTAGATCTTGAGGCCCGAGGAGAGGGTCATGTTGTCCCGTGACGGTCTTGCGGTGCCATCTTGGTTTGCCGGTGTCGGGATCGGTTCCGCGCCGTGGTTCGAGGCAGCACCCACATCTAACATCAAGCATGCACCACAGTCCTGGAGGTCTCTTGGCCGCAGCACATGGACGCAGGGGTCACCTGAAGACGTGGCGCCGGAGACGAATTGCGACAGGACAGGAAAAGCCGGGTTGCAGGGATGGTGGCCGGAGGACGTTGGGCTCGCGGAGGCCGGTGCAGAGCTCGGTAGAGGTGGCCGGCGACACGGCTCAGAGGCGAGCTCCAGAGGGGGGCACGTCGGCCTCGCTCGCAGCGGAGGCGGCGTCATGGAACCGCGGGAGGGCGGTGGAGCAGGCCGACGAGGGCGCCCAGGGAGGAGGACTGCGGTCGCGGGGTGCCAGGGCTCGGGGACGGCGAGCGGCGAGCAGCAGGGCCAGCCAGGGCTCGCAGGGCGGCGGAGGCCGACGGGCTCGGGCGAGCTTGAGGTGGCCGGCGGTGGCGTGGGGCCCGGCGAGGCGAAGGCCTGGGGAAAACGGCGGAGGCGGCCGGCGCGCTGAGGGGAGAGCGGCGGAGGAGGCGCTGGCGGAGAGCGAAGGAAGGGGCGGAGGAGGACGGTCGCCAGGCGCGGGCGCGGGCGCGGCCTGGCGAGGATGCGGCGGCGCGCTAGGCCGGAGGGCGGCGGAGTCGGCCGGAGGTGGGGCCGGCGCGCTCTGCTCGGCGGCGGGGCGAGCGCCTGAGATGGAGAGGACGGGCTCGCGGGGCGAGGGCTGGGGGACGCGCGGGAGGCCGGAGAGGAGGGGGAAGCGTTGGTGAGGGCGATGCGGTGGCGAGCGGGACGGCGCGGGAGGCCGGAGAGAGGGAGGGAGAGGTGGAGAGGAGAGGGAGCACGCCGGCGAGGGGAGGGCGCACGCGGGGGAGAGGCGAGCGGCGAGAGAGGGGTGAAGCGGCGCGCGGCACAGAGGGTGGAGGGTGGCCGGCGCCGGCGGGGAGGGCGGCGTCGGAGCTGAGGGAGAGCACGGGGGAGGGCGCGTGGGGAGGTTGAGGAAAGAGAGAGGCAGCACGGGGCCAGGGGCCAGGGGTGGGGTCCACGCGGGAGGTGGGGTCTGCAGGTGGGGACGGGGCGCAGGACAGAGAGAGAGGGTCCAGGGGGGTGTCGGTGTGTGGCCGGTCCAGGGAGGGAGTGGGTTGGCTCGGTGGTTGGGGTGAGAGGGAGGGGTGAGGTGGCAGATTCTGGTTGGGTGGGGATAGGGAGAGGGTGAGGTGTCAGGTGGGGATTGGGTGGGATGAGGTGGCCGGAGGGTGTGGGTAGATAGGTTGGTAGCTTTAGGATTTAGGTGTACCGGTTGGTTGGACCGATTAATTTCTGGGGTGGTCGTTCGGGTCGAAACGGCCCGTTCGACTGCCCCACTAAAAATAATTTAATATTTTATTTGTTTCAAATGCACCGTTTGCAAACCGATAGCGGCCAAAACAAAATAATCCGGAGACCCGGGTTTGCGTTTGAATAAAGACGGGGCGTTTAGAAAACAAGAACCGGTTTTTCCGAAAGTAGTTTTATACAAGCACATGCAAGATGATGACGATGCTCAAATGCAATGTGGCATGATGACATGAGCATGCGATCATGATGATGCAATGCACAAAAACAACGCGATTTTCTAGTAGTGGTTTTTGCGGGATGCCACAATAGATCTAGCTCTGATACCACTGAAGGGTTTCGCGGCATAGTAAATCAAAATTTTCTACGGATGCGAACAGAGGGAAAGCCAAGATCTAATCTAGGAGATGCAATCAACGAGAGAGATTGGATTAGATCTTCATACCCTTGAAGATTCGCACAGCGGAACGTTCGTCGGAACGTGGGTGATGTAGTCGTACTCGCTTCTCCTCCTCGCGATCCGATCCGATCTAGCACCACAAGTGGCGGCGCCTCCGTGAGATGCACACGTGCAGCACCTCGACGTCTCCTCCTTCCTCGGACCAGCGAGTATGGTGGAGAGATAGCTTGGATCTACAACACGACGGCGTGGTGTATATGGTGGAGAATTTCTGCTGCAGGGCTTCGCCTACAAACAGTTGGGAGGGGGAGAGGAAGGTAGCAAGGCAGCTAGGTCTTGGAGGAAGGTGTGTGGAAGTAGTCGTGGGGGGAGGGGGCGCACCACCCCTCTATATATAGAGGGGGGGCGGCCAGCTCTTGCCCCTCCTCCAAGCCTATCTCTAGTTTAAACAATTTAAACTTTCCCTTATCTAGAAATCCTATCTCTAGTTTAAACGATTTAAACTCTCCCTTATCTAGAAATTCTATCCCGAGATTTAAACGAGTCAAATCTCTCTAGAATCGGCTGGGCCCTATGGGGCCTTGTGCCCCTGGCCCAATGCGACCAGGACACTCCCTCATAGGCCCATGCCCCCTCCCGGAAGGTGGGGCCACGTTGGTCCCCTTCCGGAAGGTTCTAGAAGCTTCCGGTACAATACCGATTAACCCGGAACAATTCCGAACTCCAAAAACTGCACTGCCTTATATGAATCTTATTCTCCGGACCATTCCGGAACCTCTCGTGATATCCCGGATCCCATCCGAGACTCCGAACAAAAATTCATAAACCAATTATCCAATCTATCCTAGCGTCGAGATACGTTAAGTGTGTGACCCTGCGGGTTCGAGAATATGCAGACATGAGCTTCTATCAGTAATCAACAGCGGGGTCTGGGCACCCATATTGACTCCCACACATTCATCGATGATCATATCGGATGAACCACGATGCCAGGATTCAATCAATCCCATATATATATTCCCTTCGTCTCGCGATATTTTACTTGCCTGAGATTCGATCGTCGGTACCGTCATACCTAGTTCAATCTCGTTCACAGCAAGTACTTTACTCGTTCCGTAATCCGATATCACTTTGTGATTAACTCCTTAACCACATGCTTGCAAGCGGTGTTGATATCGATTACCGAGTGGTCCCGAAGTATATCTCTCCGACTTGGGAGGGACAAATTCCATCTCGATACATACAACCCAACAGTTTGAGTGGTTTTTGAAAAAGTGGGATCTTCCCATATGATAAAGATTCAATTTTGAATTGTCATTTAAACTATGCATTTGAAAGTTTCTGGATGATCACAAAGTGGGTCTTGATACTTTGTTATGAGTACAATCAAGGGGTGCAAAGATCCAAAAAAGTTTCTGTTAAGTTCTGAAAGTTTGAGACAGCCAAAGTAGGCATGGGAGTTAAATTGGTCAAAATGACCATTCCCTTATTTTATTTGTTTTGATTTACTTGTCTTTGGGAAAAGTGTGGGAAATGTTTAGATGATGTTTATTTCACCTAAGCATCCATTTACAAGCAATGGAACACACAAACAAGGTGGTTCAAAAGAATTCAAAATGAAATGCATACTCACATGCATGCTTCCATAATTTTATTTAGAAAAGTTTTTGTTAACCCTAATTTTGATGATTAGAGTTTGATGATCCAAGTTTAGTATTTTTGGGATGTTACAAACCTTCCCCCCTTAAACAAAATCTCGTCCCGAGATTTGAAAAAGGACGAAAAGATTACCTAGGATTTGAAGAGATCGGGAAACTCCGTCCTGATGTGATCTTCGCGCTCCCAGGTAGCTTCCTCTTCTGTGTGGTTGATCCACTGAATCTTGAGAAACTTGATACTTCGGGTTCGGGTAGTTCGGAAAGCTTCTTCCAAAATACGGATGGGTACTTCGGGATAGGTCAGGTCATCATTGATCTCTATGGTCCGGTGGTCGATGTTCTTGAACACTTCGGTCTTTTTTGGGACTTCGAGACACTTGCGAAGTAACGAGATATGGAACACATTGTGCACTGCGGACATTTCTTCGGGTAGTTCCAATTGATATGATACTTCTCCTCGATGGTTCAAAATCTTGAAAGGTCCGATATATCTGGGGGCTAACTTTCCTTTGAGTTGGGAACGCTGCATTCCCTTCAATGGCGACACTTTCAGATAAACAAAATCTCCTATGTTGAAGGCGAGGTCTCGACGTCTCTTGTCAGCGTAACTCTTCTGTCTGGATTGGGCAGTCTTGAGGTGCTCACGAATCCTGTGAACCTTCTCTTCTGCTTCTCGTAGGATGTCGGGTCCGAAAATCTGACTCTCTCCTACTTCCGACCAGTTCAAAGGGGTGCGACACTTTCTTCCGTACATGAATTCAAATGGGACCATTTGCAAACTAGCCTGATAACTATTGTTGTAAGAAAATTCTGCAAACGGCAGATAGTCTTCCCACTTGGATCCATATTCTAACACACATGCTCTCAGCATATCTTCGAGTATTTGATTTACTCGCTCCGTTTGTCCATCTGTCTAAGGGTGATACGCGGTACTGAAATCTAGGAGAGTTCCTAAACCTTCTTGGACTTTCTTCCAGAATCTCGAGGTAAACTGAGTTCCTCGATCCGATACGATGTTCTTGGGGACTCCATGCAAACTAACTATTCTAGTGATATACAACTCTGCTAGCTTCGAACTCTGATAGGTGGTCTTGACGGGCAAGAAATGGGCGACTTTGGACAATCGGTCCACTATGACCTAGATAGAGTCATTTCCCCTACTAGAAGTAGGCAGTCCGGTGATAAAGTCCATTCCAACAGAATCCCATTTCCATTCCGGAATCTGCAATGGTTGCAACAATCCAGCGGGTCTTTGATGTCCTGCCTTGACTCGCTGACATATGTCACACTTGGCGATATAGCTTCCGATTTCTCTCTTCATCTTATGCCACCAAAATTGCTCTTTCAAATCTTGATACATCTTAGTTCCTCCGGGATGGATAGAATAAAGAGTATCATGAGCTTCCTTCAGAATCACTTCTTTCAACTCAGAATCTGCTGGTACACAAAGGCGTCCTTTGTACCACAGAACTCCTTCTTCGTCTTCGGTGAATCTGGGTACCTTGCCTGTACCAATACGACACTTGATTCCGTCGATACTAACATTTCCTTTCTGCGCCTCTTTGATCTGACTGATCAAAGTGGGCTGGAGTTCTATGCTAGCCAAAAATCCTTCACTTACTAATTCTATTCGAAAATCTTCCATCTCTTTGTGCAAACTTGGTTGCTCCTTCAAGATCATGGAGTTCAAGCGGCACGAAAATCTGCTAAGGGCATCTGCTACCACATTGGCTTTACCAGGGTGATAGTGAATGTCCAGATCGTAATCCTTGATTAGCTCAATACATCTTCTCTGCCTCATATTCAGCTCCTTCTGAGTGAATATATACTTCAGGCTCTTGTGATCCGAATAAATCTCACAACGGTTTCCCATCAGGTAATGTCTCCATGTCTTCAGGGCTAGAACTACGGTTGTGAGTTCGAGGTCATTGTAGGGGTTCGTAGCATGGAAAACAAAAAATTTCTACAGCATACAAACAAACAAGCCAAGATATATCTACTAGATTGTAGCAATGAGTCGATGGAATAACTCACCCTCGAAGATTCCAAAGTGTTTAACGAGAGCGGATTCTCGTGGGTGATGTAGTCGTACTCTTGCCGATCTCAAGATCGTGTAGACGATCCTTCTGGCGCTGCGTTCCGGCAGCGCTTTCGCAGTCGGTCACACGTTCGGTACTCGATGAAGACCTTCCTCTCCCTCGTTCCAGCAGGTAGCGGAGGTTGTAGCACTCTCCTCGCGATTCCGGCAGCATGACGGCGTGGTACCGGAAGTAGAGGGGAGATCTCGCAGGGCTTCGCCTTAAACCGGAGCGAATATGGTGGACTATGAGAGAGGCCTCGGTGATCTAGGGTTTAGAAACACCAAGGAGATAGTGCTAGGCCGGCGGCTAGGGCTTGGGGAAAGCCCCAAGTCGGTGGCTAGGGTTTTCCCTAGGGCGGCGACGGCTGCAGGAGGGCCGACGGCTAGGGCTAGGGTTTTGGGTGGTGGAGGTGTAGGTCTAGAGGGGCAGCCATGCCCCTCCTTTTATAGGTGGAGGGCGCCAGCCAAGGGGGAGAGAGTCCTCCCCCAACTCGGCCTCCAAGGCCGGCGGTGGAGGGATAGGAACTCCTCCCCAAGTAGGTTTCCTACTCTCCCTCCACCAAGCAAACTTGCCGTTTGACTTTTCAAATTGGCGTTTGACTTTTCAAACTAGGATTTGATTTATCCCTTTATTTTGCTCAGAGATGACACCTAGTACATGATGCAACCATTCCAACTTGTTATGACACATTCATGTAACCTTCCCCTCCGGAGTGCCGGACCTTCCGGAACCTTCTAAAACATTCCCGATGAAAACACCGGAATCATTCTCCAACCCCAAAACATGACTTTCCTTATATGAATCTTATTCTCCGGACCATTCTGGATCTCCTCGTGATATCCCGGATCCCATCCGAGACTCCGAACAAAATTCGGTCTCTTACTCATCATTCCATAACTACTCAACAACATCGAATCCTTAAGTGTGTCTCCCTACGGTTCGTGAATTATGCGGACATGATCAAGACACTTCTTCGATCAATAACCAATAGAGGAATCTGGAAATTCATATGGTTCCCACATATTTCTACGATTACTTTGCGATCGAATGAACCACCTACATACGATACCAATTTCCCTTTGTCTCATGATAGTTTACTCATCCGAGGTTTTGATCGTCGGTATCTCTGCATACCTAGTTCAACCTCGTTACTGATAAGTACTCTTTTCTCGTTCCCGTGATATGTGATCCCTTGTGAGCCATTCACATGCTTGCAAGCCAATTGGATGACATTTCACCGAGAGGGCCCAGAGTATATCTATCCGTCATATGGATGGACAAATCCCACTCTTGATCCATGTGTCTCAACCCATACTTTCCGAACACTCAATGCCACCTTTATAACCACCCAGTTACGGTGTGGTGTTTGATGTCATCAAAGCATCCTTCTGGTGATGGTGATATGCATGATCTCATGGTCGAAGGAATTAGGTTACTATGTATCAGAAAGCATATAGCAATTGAACTATTAAAATGACTTGATCTTTATGCTACGCTTATCTATAGGAGTATGTCCATCATACCATTCTCCTAACGATATGATCTTGTTGTTAATAACATCTCAATGTTCATGATAGGGAAACCACAATCATTTATTAACCAACAAGCTAGTATTATAAAGAGGCTTTACCAGGGACTCTAATTTAGTTTACAAATCACACAAGTATTAATGTTTCCTTGTTAATACTGTTATAACATGAATGTAAACATTTATCATAAACACAAAGATATAATAATAATTACATGAAGTATTATTGCCTCTAGGGCATATCTCCAACAGTCTCCCACTTGCACTAGAGTCAACTAATCTAGATTACATGGTAATATACCGAACACGCATGGCAGTTTGGTGTTGGTCATGTTTTGCCCTTGGGAGAGGTTTAGTCAACGGATCTGCCACATTCAGATCTGTCTGTACTTTGCAAATCTTTATGTCACCATCTTGGACAAGTTCTCGAATAGCGTGAAAACGTAGCTTGATGTGCTTCAGCTTCTTGTGTGACCTTGGTTCTTGCGCATTGGCTATGGCGCCCATGTTATCACAGTAGATAGACATTGGGTCCAGCGTACTTGGAACCACACTGAGCTCTGTAATGAACTCCTTCATCCATATCGCTTCTTGTGAAGCCTCCGAACCAGCTATGTATTCCGATTCAGTTGAAGATCTCGCCACAACGCTTTGCTTTGCACTCCTCCAGCTAACTGCTGCACCATTCAAAGTAAATACGTATCCAGATTGATATTTAGAATCATCCGGATCAGTGTTCCAACTAGCATCGGTGTAACCATTAACAACGAGCTGTTCATCACCTCCATAAGAAAGAACCATATCCTTAGTTCTTCTCAAGTACTTAAGGATGTTTTTGACCGCTTTCCAAGGATCCACTCCTGGATCACTTTGATATCTGCTAGTCAAACTAACAGCATATGCAATGTCGGGTCTAGTACATAGCATGGCATACATTAGAGATCCTATGGCTGAGGCATAGGGAGTCTTACTCATCCTTTCTCTATCTTCTTCCGTTGTTGGACTTTGAGTTTTACTCAAGGTCGTATTGGGTAACATGGGCAAGAATCCTTTCTTGCTATCCTCCATTCCAAACCTCTTTAGAACTTTGTCCAAATATGTACTTTGTGACAATGATATTAGGCGTCTCGATCTATCTCTACAAATCTTTATGCCTAATATGTAAGCTGCTTCGCCAAGATCTTTCATTGAAAAACTATTATTCAAATATTCCTTGACACTATTAAGAAGGTCTACATCATTCCCAATCAACAATATGTCATCTACATATAGTATTAAGAATGCTACAGAGCTCCCACTCACTTTCTTGTAAATACAAGCTTCTCTATAAGTTTGTATAAAACCAAAACTTTTGATTACCTTATCAAACGTTGATTCCAACTTTGGGATGCTTGCTTCAATCCATAACTGGACCGTTGAAGTTTGCATACCTTGTTAGCATCTTTAGGATCGACAAAACCTTTGGGTTGCATCATATACAACTCTTCATCAATGTCTCCATTGAGGAACGCTGTTTTGACATCCATCTACCATATCTCATAATCGTAATATGCAGCGATTGCTAACAAAATCCTCACAGACTTTAGCTTCGCTACTGGTGGGAAAGTCATCGTAGTCAACTCCTTGAATTTGTCGAAACCCTTTTGCGACAAGTCGAGCTTTATAGACAGTAACATTACCATCAGCATCTGTTTTCTTCTTGAAAATCCATTTGTTCTCGACAGCCTTCCGGCCATCCGGTAAGTCCACCAAAGTCCATACTTGGTTTTCGTACATGGATCCAATCTCGGATTTCATGGCTTCTTGCCATTTATTAGAATCTGGGCTCATCATCGCTTCCTCATATGTCGCAGGGTCATCGGTGTTGTCCACCAACATGACACTCATAACGGGATCATACCAATCAGGAGTGGTACGAGTTCTTGTTGACCTGTGAGGTTCTGTAGCAACTACAACCGAAGTTTCATGATCATCATCATTAGCTTCCTCTCTTATTGGTCCAGGCACCACAGGAACTTCTTCCGGTGCTGCGCTACTCGCAAGTTCGAGAGAAGGTTCGACAACCTCGTCGAGTTCTACTTTCCTTCCAGTCACTTCTTTCGAGAGAAATTCCTTCTGTAGAAAGGATCCATTCTTGGCAACGAAGATTTTGCCTTCGGATCTATGATAGAAGGTATACCCAATAGTTTCCTTCGGGTATCCTATGAAGACGCATTTTTCCGCTTTGGGTTCAAGCTTGTCCGGCTGTAACTTCTTTACATAGGCTTCGCAACCCCAAACTTTAAGGAACGACAATTTAGGTTTCTTCCCAAACCATAATTCATATGGTGTCGTTTCAACGGATTTAGATGGTGCCCTATTTAAAGTAAATGCGGTCGTTTCTAATGCATAACCCCAAAATGATAGCGGTAAATCTGTAAGTGACATCATAGAATGAACCATATCTAAGAGAGTTCGATTACGACGTTCGGACACACCATTACGCCGTGGTGTTCCCGGCGGTGTCAATTGTGAAAGTATTCCGCATTTCTTCAAATGCTCGCCAAACTCGTAACTTAGATATTCACCTCCACGATCAGAACATAGAAATTTAATCTTCTTGTTACGTTGATTCTCCACCTCACTTTGAAATTCCTTAAACTTCTCGAAAGTTTTGGACTTATGTTTCATGAAATAGATATACCCATATCTACTTAAGTCATCCGTGAAGGTAAGAACATAACGATAACCACCGCGCGATGCTACACTCATTGGACCACACACATCAGTATGTATGATTTCCAATAAGTCCGTAGCTCGCTCCATCATACCATAAAATGGAGTCTTAGTCATTTTACCCATCAGACATGCTTCGCATCTTTCAAGTGATTCGAAATCAAGTGATTCAAGAAGCCCATCGGAATGAGTTTCTTCATACGCTTCACTCCAATGTGACCAAGACGACAGTGCCACATATAGGTCGAGTTATCGCTCAATTTCAAACGTTTAGCTTCAATTTTATTAATATGTGTATTTCCACTATCGAGATTCAATAAGAATAGACCATCTATCAAAGGTGCATGTACATAAAACATATTACTCATATAAATCGAACAACCATTATTCTTGGACTTAAACAAGTAACCGTCTCGCAATAAACAAGATCCCGATATAATGTTCATGCTTAACGCAGGCACCAAATAACAATTATTTAGGTATAAAACTAATCCCATGGTAGATGAAGAGGTAGCGTGCCGACCGAGATCACATCAACCACGACAGTTGGCGCCCACCGTGGGGCTAGCGGTGCTTGGAGGGTGATAATCCGGGCGGGATCCCTCACCGTCGCCGGCGGCTAGATTGCATCTGGCGCGTCGTCTGAAAAAGGCGGTCGGCTAGATACGGCAGCCTCCCCATGCGTCTGACTCGGAAAATTCCCGGCTATACGCTCTGATCTGTTTCTATCGATCTAATTTATTCTCCTTCTAATTGATTATTTAGTCATCTGATTATTCTATCTAATTAACTGATACGCATCGGGTGATAATCAATCTCGTCTACTCGCAGGTTCTACTTCAGTATTGCCACCCGTCGATGAGCTCATCGCGAGTCATTAATCGAAAATCGATGGCTACCGGCCGCCGTTCCAGATAAAAGAAAAGGTGAATCAAGCCACGAAGATGCACCAGCAAGTTGAGCGTGAAAAAATTCATGCGGTCATGCATGAAAGAATTCTTTACTCAATCCCATCCCTTTTCTCTCTCCATAATTATTACTGTTTGATTATATAATTTAGATATAATCTCTTGTTATTTTGGCGTTACTACTTGCGAGGAGTTCTGGCATAACAAACACACCTCAAGTGTATACGGTCAGGACTAATCACATATGTTTCTCGTTTACTGTATTTTCTCAAAATAATTACTATTTGATCTAATTATTAATGTGCGTGTGTGTTTATTTGCATACGTATCACGACCCATTTGATATAATGGAGTCGCGAAGGAGCTGACTCCGTCGCTCGATTGCCGCGGGCTCATCATCGCGACCTCGCCATTACGGAATCGCCCTCACACCACTCCTCTGTCGCGGACTTGTCATACTGTGGAACTCGCCTAAACACGGACACGCTTAAACGCGGACTCGCTAGGCTCGGGGACTCACCTGTCGCGACTCGCCTGCCGCGGGATCGCCATCGCGACCTCGCCTTCGCGGCCCCGCCGTCGTCGACTTCGCCATAGCGCGACCTCCGTCCGCCGCGTCGACCCCGTGTCCGCCGCGTCGACTTCGCCATAGCGCGACCTCCGTCCGCCGCGTCGACCCCGTGTCCGCCGCGTCGACTTCGCCATAGAGCGACCTCCGTCCGCCGCGTCGACCCCGTGTCCGCCGCGTCGACTTCGCCATAGCGCGACCCCCGTCCGCCGTGTTGACCCCGTGTCCGCCGCGTTGACTTCGCCACAGCGCGACCTCCGTCCGCCGCGTCGACCCCGTGTCCGCCGCGTCGACTTCGCCATAGTGCGATCACTGTTCGCCGCGTCGATTTTTTCTGGTTAAACGCCGTGCGACCCCGTCCGCTGTGTCGAATGCGTACGTCATGCCTACTAAGGGACCTTCATCGTCCGAGTCGCCAGAGAGGGTCGCTTGCCACGCTGCATGGACTCACCACTGGGTGTCTCTTCCCTCCGGAAAAAATCAATTCGCCTTTGTCAACCTTTGATAGAGCGACTCGCAATGGCCAAGTAGTGCGGACGAGGACTCGCAAACCGAGCCTCGGATCATCCACGAAAAATGCTAACCGAGAGCCATCATTGGAGTTGCCTTGCTCGACTGGCCTTCCGGGCCAAGACAAATGGTAGTGCTACACAAACAACACCATGTCCTCCTCAACCTTAGACAGTGCGACTCGCACGGCTAAGTACTGCGGACGAGGACTCGCAAACCGAGCCTCGGATCGTCCAGGAAGAACGCCAAGTCGAGAGCCATCTTTGGAGTCGCCATGCGACTGGCCCCCCGGGCCAAGACGAGAGACTCGCTAACAAAACAGCGCAATCAACATCATCGCGGACTCGCAATCATCGCGGACTCGCCACACTCGGGGTCTCTCCCCTCGCGGACTCGCAATCATCGCGGACTCTCCACACTCGGGGACTCTCCCCTCGCGGACTCGCAATCATCGCGGACTCGCCGCGCTCGGGGACTCGGTGCTCGTCGGCCGCTCGACCTCGTCACTCGCCGCGTTCGGGGACTCGGCGCTCGTCGGTCGCTCGACCTCGGCACTCGCCGCGCTCGGGGACTCGGCGCTCGCTGGTCGCTCGGCGCTCGCCAGTCGCTCGGCCACGCCGTACTCGACGCGCTCCAGACAGCGGCGCACGCCGGTCGCTCGACCTCGGCATTCGCCGTGCTCGGGGACTCGGCGCGCTACAGACAGCACCGCTCGCCGGTCGCTCGACCTCGCCACTCGCCGCGCTCGGCAGCAACCACTAATATTTTCAAAATATGCATCTCTAAAGAGCCTCAAGTCGCCTCTACAAGCCAACTCGAGCCTCGGGGACTACTCCTAGGCATGCAGTGTGTATGCGTGGTTCCACGACCGCGGCTCGCCCTCGTCGACTCGCCATCGTGCACTCGCCCTTGCGTACTCAACACGCTCGGGGACTCGCCGCCGCGGACTCGCCCTCGCGTACTCGACGCGCTCGGGGACTCGGCGCGCTACAGACAGCGGCACTCGCCGGTCGTTCGACCTCGCCGCTCTCCGCGCTCGGGGACTCGGCGCCCGTCGGTCGATCGACCTCGCCGCTCGCCGCGCTCGGGGACTCGGCGCCCGTCGATCGCTCGGCCTCGCTGCTCTCCACACTCGGAGACTCGTCGCCGAGGACTCGCCCTCGCGTACTCGACGCGCTCGGGGACTCGGCGCGCTACAGACAGCGGCAGTCGCCGGTCGATCGACCTCGCCGCTCTCCATGCTCGGGGACTCGGCGCCCGTCGGTTTCTCGTCCTCGATGCTCGCCGGTCGCTCGACCTAGTCGCTCTCCGTGCTCGGGGTCTCGACGCTTGCCGATCGCTCGACCTCGCCCCTCGCCGCGCTCGGGGACTCGGCGCCCGCCGGTCGCTCGACCTCGCCGCTCGTCGCGCTTGGGAACTCGACACTCTACGGTCACTCGACCTCGCCCCTCGCCACGCTCGGGGACTCGGCATGCTCCATGTTCGGAGAATCGCCGCAACTGGCGGCTTCACCGACACCCTACGTCTTTCGCCAACTGGTCATCACCGACTGGCTCACGCCGACTGCCTCCCGCTTTCTTTCCTTTGTTCAGGAGCTCGTCGCCGATTCGCCACGACCCATCGTCAAGACTCTCCGAGCCATGCTTCAAGCCCACGTCGAATCAACAACGCGCTCGGGGAATACTGATGGGGGAATACCAATCGGGGTATACCCACGAAGCGGATTCGCCAGCTGGATCGAGCCGACTGAAGCCAAGCCCAGAGCGGGTCGACTCGCCCAATACGGCGACTGGCGCACGCTGGACCCGGACAAGCGGCGCCGACTGGAGGCCCAAGACGGCGACTCCAATACAAAGCCCATTAGTGCACTTGTAAACCCTAGGTGACTGCATATATAAAGCCACCAGGGGCACCCCCAAGGGGTACGTCATATTAGATCTAGTCTCCCCCACCGCTTCCGGCGGCTCCATTGTAAACCAATCTATGATCATATACTGGATTGATAGCAGGACGTAGCGATCCTCCACCGAGGGGACGTGAACCTGGGTACATCGTGTGCCAATCTCGCTCCCGGATTCTCCTACGTCGCCTTGCTCCCTCTACGTAAGCTACCCCCAGTAGCATCTGCCATGCAATACCACGACACATCGTCACCTCGTTCTTCGCTAGCTTCCGTTTATTTTGCAGCACCTGTTTCGAGTTACAAATATGAGCAACCGAACCAGTATCAAATACCCAGACACTACTACGAGTACTAGTGAGATACACATCAATAACATGTATATCGGATATACCTTTCTTCTTGATGTTGTCGTTCTTCAAATCCGCCAAGTACTTTGGGCATTCCGCTTCCAGTGACCTTCTCCCTTGCAGTAAAAGCACTCAGTATCAGGCTTAGGTCCATCCTTGGTCTTCTTCGTCGGTGCGG
This sequence comes from Avena atlantica, assembly GCA_910589765.1. Taxonomy (NCBI): domain Eukaryota; kingdom Viridiplantae; phylum Streptophyta; class Magnoliopsida; order Poales; family Poaceae; genus Avena; species Avena atlantica. Next base: position 500,984,543 of record OU342736.1, on the reverse strand, counting down.
AAACTTTCTTACCACCCTTCTTGAAGTGTCCCTTTTTCTTAGACTTGCCTTTCTTGAATTTGGTGGTCTTATTGACCATCAACACTTGGTGCTCTTTCTTGATCTCCACTTCTGCAGATTTTAACATGGAGAAGAGTTCTTGCAACTGCTTGTTCATGCTTTGCATATTGTAGTTCATCACAAAGTTCTTGTAACTTGGTGGTAGTGATTGGAGGACACGGTAGATCCCCAAAGCATTAGGAATCACTATACCCAAGCTTTGGAGTTTGTTTGCGTGCCCAGACATCTTAAGCACATGCTCACTGACGGAGTTGCCCTCTTCCATCTTGTAGTTAAAGAACTTTTCAGAAGCCTCATAGCTCTCAACTGCCGTGTGAGTCTCAAATATCAATTTGAGTTCACGGACAATATCATGTGGGTCTGAATTCTCAAACCTTTTCTGAAGCTCCGATTCCAAACCATACAATATAGCACACTGAACTATGGAGTACTGATTCTTCCAAGCGAGGTAAACATTCTTTACTTCATCGGTACCATCAGCTGCAGGCGGGTCACCCAGCGGTGCATCCAGCACATAGGTCAAATTACCAGCATTGAGGACAATCCTCAAATTGCGGAACCAATCCGCGAAGTTGCTTCCATTGTTTTTCAACTTTTCTTTCTCTAGGAACGCATTAAAATTGATGGTAGGGTCCGCCATTGATCTACAACATATTTGCAATAGTTTAGACTAAGTTTATGACATATTGAGTTCTAATTAATAGTTAAATTAATCCAGGTGAACTCCCACTCAAAACAATATCCCTCACATTGTTTTAGTGATCACACGAACCAAATCCACCACATCAACACTGATCATCACGAGAGTTGATGTAGTTTCAATGGCGAACAATCGACATGTTCATCATATCTACTATATGATTCATGCTTTACCTTTCGGTGATCCGTGTTCCGAGACCATGCTGTACATGCTAGGCTCGTCAAGATCAAACCTTAGCTTCCGCATGAGCAAATCTGGCTTGCTCACGTTGTATACACTTGCAGAATCTAACACACCCGATCATCACGTGGTGCTTCGAAACAACAAGCTTTAGCAACGGTGCTTACTAAGGATGAACACTTTAGAACTTGAAGTTCATGTGCATGAGGGATCATCTTATAATGCTACCATCGTTAACTAAGCAATACAAGATGCATAAAGGATTAACATCACATGCAATTCATAATATGTGATATGATATGGCCTTTCTTCTTTGTGCTTCCGATCTCCATCTTCAAGCACGAACATGATCTCCATCATCACCGGCATTGCATCAAGGTCAATGACGCTGCTCCATGATTGTCGTCCACCAGCTTCAACTATTACAACTACTTTGAATAGACACGCGGGTCTTAACAGAAATTTAAAGACAACCATATGGCTCCTGCCGGTTGCCAACTTACAATAAGGAACATTGCATACATCAAATATAATCACAATCATGGCCATATCACATCACAACACACCCCTTCAAAACAAAGTTAGACGCCTCTAATTTTCTTTGCATATTTTACGTGGTTTGGGGCTTTCAATAAGTGTCGATCTAACTTACAAACAAGAACCACAACGTTGATGTTTGAACTATCAAGTGCCCGTTGTAAATTGGATCTATACTATAATGGGAGAGACAAACACCCACAAAGCCACTTATGCAATACAAGTTGCATGTTGAGCGTGGAGCAAGCCTCATGAACGATGTCATGTAAGGTTAGCCCGGGCCGCTTCATCCCATCATACCGCAAGATGCAAAGTACACAAGAAGCAATTGATAATAAAATCACCACCGCCCACAATGACCATTGTGTTCTACTTGTGCAACAGATCTACATATAGACACGACTCTGATACCACTGTAGGGGTTTTTAGCATGGAAAACAAAAAAATTCTACCGCATACAAACAAACAAGCCAAGATCTATCTACTAGATTGTAGCAACGAGTCGATGGAATAACTCACCCTCGAAGATTCCAAAGTGTTTAACGAGAGTGGATTCTCGTGGGTGATGTTGTCGTACTCTTGCCGATCTCAAGATCGTATAGACGATCCTTCCGGCGCTGCGTTCCGGCAGTGCTTGCGCAGTCAGTCACACGTTCGGTACTCGATGAAGACCTTCCTCTCCCTTGTTCCAGCAGGCAGTGGAGGTTGTAGCACTCTCCTCGCTATTCCGGCAGCACGACGGCGTGGTACCGGAAGTAGAGGGGAGATCTCGCAGGGCTTCGCCTTAAGCCGGAGCGAGTATGGTGGACTATGAGAGAGGCCTCGGTGATCTAGGGTTTAGACACACCAAGGAGATAGGGCTAGGCCGGCGGCTAGGGCTTGGGGAAAGCCCCAAGTCGGTGGCTAGGGTTTTCCCTAGGGCGGCGGCGGCTGCAGGAGGGACGACGGCTAGGGCTAGGGTTTTGGGTGGTGGAGGTGTAGGTCTAGAGGGGCAGCCCTGCCCCTCCTTTTATAGGTGGAGGGCACCGGCCAAGGGGGAGGGAGTCCTCCCCCAACTCGGCCTCCAAGGCCGGCGGTGGAGGGATAGGAACTCCTCCCCAAGTAGGTTTCCTACTCTCCCTCCACCAAGCAAACTTGCCGTTTGACTTTTCAAATTGGCGTTTGACTTTTCAAACTAGGATTTGATTTATCCCTTTATTTTGCTCAGAGATGACACCTAGTACATGATGCAACCATTCCAACTTGTTATGACACATTCATGTACCCTTCCCCTCCGGAGTGCCGGACCTTCCGGAACCTTCTAAAACATTCCCGATGAAAACACCGGAATCATTCTCCAACCCCAAAACAAGACTTTCCTTATATGAATCTTATTATCCGGACCATTCTGGATCTCCTCGTGATATCCCGGATCCCACCCGAGACTCCGAAAAAAATGCGGTCTCTTACTCATCATTCCATAACTACTCAACAACATCGAATCCTTAAGTGTGTCTCCCTACGGTTCGTGAATTATGCGGACATGATCGAGACACTTCTCCGATCAATAACCAATAGAGGAATCTGGAAATTCATATGGTTCCCACATATTTCTACGATTACTTTGTGATCAAATGAACCACTTACATACGATACCAATTTCCCTTTGTCTCACGATAGTTTACTCATCCGAGGTTTTGATCGTCGGTATCTCTGCATACCTAGTTCAACCTCATTACTGATAAGTACTCTTTTCTCGTTACCGTGATATGTGATCCCTTGTGAGCCAGTCACATGCTTATAAGCCAATTGGATGACATTTCACCGAGAGGGCCCAGAGTATATCTATCCGTCATATGGATGGAAAAATCCCACTCTTGATCCATGTGTCTCAACCCATACTTTCCGAACACTCAATGCCACCATTATAACCACCCAATTACGGTGTGGTGTTTGATGTCATCAAAGCATCCTTCCAGTGATGGTGATATGCATGATATCATGGTCGAAGGAATTAGGTTACTATGTATCAGAAAGCATATAGCAATTGAACTATTAAAATGACTTGATCTTTATGCTACGCTTATCTATAGGAGTATGTCCATCATACCATTCTCCTAACGATATGATCTTGTTGTTAATAACATCTCAATATTCATGATAGGGAAACCACAATCATTTATTAACCAACAAGCTAGTATTATAAAGAGGATTTACCAGGGACTCTAATTTAGTTTACAAATCACACAAGTATTAATGTTTCCTTGTTAATACTGTTATAGCATGAATGTAAACATTTATCATAAACACAAAGATATAATAATAATAATTACATTTATTATTGCCTCTAGGGCATAACTCCAACAGTCATGGGTTGGGTAATTTTGCTCATGTTGCTTCAATTGTCGAGATAGATAAGATATAACTTTGCCTTCTTGCATTAGCACACATCCGAGACCGATCTTGGATGCATCGCAATACACATCGAAGGGCTTCGTGATATCCGGCATGATCAAGATTGGGGCTGAAATCAATCTCCTCTTGAGTTCTTGAAAAATCGCTTCAAACTTGTCGGTCCATTCAAACTTCTTGTCCTTCTTTAGCAATTGGGTCATAGGTCTGGCGATACTCGAGAATCCTTCTACGAACTTGCGGTAGTATCCCGCCAATCCGAGAAATGCACGAACTTGGGTTTGAGTGGTTGGGGCTTGCCAACCTTCTACATCTTTCACTTTTGCAGGGTCAACGGCAATTCCTCCGGCTGATACAATGTGATCGAGGAATCCTACCTCCTGTAACCAGAATTCACATTTGCTAAACTTGGCATACAACTGATGCTCTCTAAGGGTTCCAAGAATGGTCCTTAGGTGTAGCTCATGTTCTTCTTCTGATTTGATATAAATCAGAATGTCATCGATGAAAACAACGACAAACTTATCCAGGAAGTCCATAAAAATCTTATTCATGAGATTCATGAAATAAGCGGGGGCATTGGTTAATCCAAAAGACATGACTGTATACTCGTATAATCCATATCTGGTGGTAAAGGCAGTCTTTGGAATATCCTCTGCACGAATTTTGAGTTGATGATAGCCAGTCCTAATATCAATCTTAGAAAACACTTTGGCACCGGTCAACTGATCAAACAAATCTTCTATCTTGGGCAAGGGGTACTTGTTCTTGATGGTGACATCATTCAACTTCCGGTAATCCGTACACAAACGGTTACCTCCATCTTTCTTGTCCATAAACAAGACAGGTGATCTCCATGGTGACGTGCTTGGTTGAATCAATCCAATTTCCAGCATGGCATCCAGTTGCTTCTTTAGTTCTGCTAGGTCTGACGGGTTCATACTATAGGGTCTCTGGGCTATAGGTCCAGTTCCGGGGATTAGTTCGATGATAAACTCGATATCCCGATCTGGGGGCATACCGGGCAAAATATCTGGAAATACATCGGGGTATTCACAGACTATCCGGACTTGGTCAAGGGTAGGTTGGGCTATACTCTTGTTGCATTTGAATTGACGAGGTAGGGTTTCAGATATATGCTCGACTGATATTCCGGCTGTACTGGTCATGGTTATGGCTTTCTTGGCACAGTCAATCAATCCTTTATGTTTGGACATCCAATCCATTCCTAGTACTACTTCCAAACCTTTAGTTCCGAGTATTATCAGATTAGCATAAAAATCTATGCCATGGATTCGGATAGGGACGACTTTGCAAATTTTCCAAGCCTTGGTGGTTGATCCAGGAATTTGAACAATCATGACATGCTTCAGTTTGGTTGGTTGAATTTTACTAGTGCATGCAAATTCTTCGGTGACAAATGAATGCGATGCACCAGAATCAAACAACACTCTTGCAAATACTGAATTAATAGAAAACATACCCAGCACGACGTCTGGCGCTTCCTGAGCTTCTTCAGCATGCATGAGAAAAAGACGGCCGTTGCGGTTGAGCGAATTCCCTGGGGCAAATCTTCTTCCTGGCTGAACACGACGCTGCTGCTGAGCTGGGGCATTGGTATTGGGGGCTGCGGCATTCTTCTTGTTGGGGCACTCGTTGGAGTAGTGACCCTTATTTCCACAGTCATAACAAGTTACCTGCGACTTGTCCTTTGCTGCTACAGGCACCGCATTGCTTCCAGTCCTAGGGGCAGTGTTGGTGTTGGTGGCAGCATTGTTGGTGTTGAATTTTGGTGGGGCACGGTTGAAATTGCTAGAGTTGCCGGGGTTGTTGTGATTTCCTCCGGGTCTAGGGTTTCCACGGTTGGGATAGGTTGGACGGTTCATCGGGGGTCTGTTTGTTCTTGGGGCAAATCCTGGAGATGGGTTAGGGCGATACTTTGGGGTCTGATGGGTTCCTGGCTGATGCATCATGCGATGCTTGCGGTTCTCGTTGGCTTGGTTGATCTTTCCTTCCATTTGGATAGCAGAGTCTACAAGGGCTTCAATATCGGCAAAGGGGATATTGACTAACACCGTCTGCATCTCATCATGCAGACCATTCAAGAATCTCTCTTTCTTCTTGGCTTCGGTGTCAATCTTATCCGCGGCATGACATGGTTATACCCCGCGGGTACATGATCTCAGCATACCTGGTCCAGCCCAAGGAAGGCCCACGACAAATATACGCCGGCCCATGAAGACTTTCGGGTGGCCAATGCCCCTGACACCTTCGGATCCTTGGAGAGCAAGACTAGAGTAGATAGGAAATTCAAAGGGGTAAAAACCCTAGAACCTGTAACCGACTAGGTCTACGTCCGGGACCTGCCTAAGTCTATATAAAGGCCAGGAGGGCACTACCTAGATCTCTCTCTCACTCATACTTCCGCATACACACCTCCACGCCATATTGCATCTGCGCACCCCTGTAATCACCGGTTCCGCCATAATCAAGAGCAGACAAGCATGAGTAGGGTTTTCCCTCCAGGGGCCTGAACCTGGGTAAACCTCGTGTCCCCGTGTTGCTTGTTTGTTAATCGTTCCGAGATCTCCAGCATCCCCATCTTCTCCAAAACTCAAGTCCATAACAATGGGCATTGACAAGTCGAAACCTCGTCAATTGGCACCGTCTGTGGGAATCGGGGACGCTGATTGTGCGATCGTGACGGTCCCAACCCGATCGATCTACAACTCTGCGGCGACGGAGAGTCACCTCCTCTTCGGCTCTTTCGACTTCACCGCCCACTCACCGTCCACCATGAAGGACTTCGATCCCATAGGCGACGGACTCGAGATCCTGTTCGGGAGTTTCTGCTTCCAGGCGAGGCAGACCGGCACCCTCCGTCTCCCTGAGCGGGTGCCCCTACCATCAATCAGGCCCGCTTCATGGGCCCCACACCCTGTGCTACGCACAACATCATCAACAGATGAGTCCTACGACGGCAGCAGCTGCAACTCCGATCTGTGCGATCCGCCATCGGATGAAGGGACCTACGGTTCCGGATCCGAAAGCTGCGGCAGCAGCGGACCAATCTACGAGCGTTACCAATGCGCCGTAGTCATCCAGGGCGACGTGGATCAGCAAACACCCAACCCGCCGCCCAACCCGACACCTAAACCGCCAGATCGAAACGGCAGGAACAGAAGAAGCCAGTCCCCCTCCCCCCACCTGAAGGGGACAACAACGACCATGTCATCCGCCTTAGCAAAGAAGGATGGGCCCAGGCATGCGCCGCCATGGCCAGCAGCATAGTCCTGCCTGCAGACTCCTCACGGGATCTGCTGATGGCCTACCATCTGCTCCTGATCGAGGAGCACAAGAAGCAGGTCAAGATGCAAGAAGTTCTCGACAAACGCAAGCAAGCAGCCTCGGAGTCCAGCGTGCGACGAGCTGCGTTCTCCACCATGGGCATCGGCTCCAGCTCGAACGGCAATCACGACAACAAGCACCGCTCTCGAACGGAGAACATGGACCCCAAGGAGCGCCGTGAGGTGACCCAAACCCTCAACGCATCCTTCATGGAGATGGATGCCGACGGCAACATCATCCCGAAGACACCGCAAGCTGCGATCATAGCAGCCACTACGTACTTCGCAGCCCACCCACCTCCGGAGGGGGACCCGAAGAGAGCCACGCACAAATCCGCACTCACCGGACTCGGACTCGTCGGAGCTGCGCTCCATCAAGAAACTCCAACGGAGCCGAAAAAGAAAGCTACGGTCAGGTTCAACCGCAGCCCCACTCCTTCATCCGAAGAAGAGGACCATGACCTTCCTCGAAGGCACAAGAGCTCGCGTCATCGCAGCTGCGATTACAACGCCAGAGACGCGCTAACACAACGCAAAATCGACAAAGCGCGAGCTAAGCGCGCATGCTCATCTGAATCCGAGATGGACGAAGACGAAGGAGAACTCTGCGGAGCCCGGTGCTTCAGCAGATCTATCCGACGGACACGGATGCCGCGAAATTTCAAGCTTCCTTCGGATACTCCGAAGTTCGACGGCAGACAAGACCCAAAGGCATGGCTCAGTGACCACCTGTCATCCGTCAAATTGCACGGCGGAAACAAAGAAACCTCCATGCAATGCCTTCAGCTGCAGCTGACAGGTGCAGCCCGGATCTGGCTTAGCAGCCTATCTTCAGGGTCCATCAGAAGCTGGGAGGAGCTAGCTTAAAGCTTCATCCGAAACTTCAAAGGCACCAGCAAGAGGCCCGCCTCAATCGAGGAGTTGCGGGCCTGCACTCAACGAACGGGCGAATCCATTCGCTCGTACATACTATGCTGGTCCAACACCAAGAACTCCGCAGCGCACATCTCCTAAGAGAGAGCCATCGACGCCTTCAAGGACGGCGTCAAGCGCCAAGACTTCAAGGAGGAACTCGGGCGTGTCAAGCCCAAGACACTCGACCACCTCATGGACATCGCCAACAGGTGGGCTGACGGCGAAGATTCCGTCCACCGAGCGCAATCGGAAGAAGAGGACGACTACGACCGACGACGAGAGAGCCGTAGCAAGAAAAGATCGCGCGTCTACGACGATCGCGATGGACCCAACATGGTCGCGGCCGGCTATGTCGACCACCGCAATGACGCCAACCACAACAGCGGAGGATACCATGGAGGAAACTTCCGCGATGGAGGGCGCCCAGCACATTCATGGCAGCGCCGCGATCGCGACAACAGACCCTCAGCATACGAAAAACTTTCAGGTCCATGCACCATCCACTTCTACATCGACAAGCAGGATGGCAAGAAGAAGGCAAGCCACATGCTCAAGGACTGCCGCGAGTTCCAGTAGCTCAGCGAAAGCATGGTCCAGATGAGGCAGCAAGCTCCACTTCCTGGATTCGGGAACGCACCCGCGCCAGGTGAGATAGCGCATGGAGCTCCTCCACCGCCACCTGTAGGAGGCCCGAACCAACCAGTCGCACCAGCACAAAACAACGCTGGGAACGGGTATCCCCCGCCGAAAGGAGCACTGATGATCCAGAAGGGGCGCCCCACGAATATGGTGCAGAAGAAAATCACCCGTCAGATCAACCTGGCCGTGGCAACTCCACCCGCCATCCCTGAGTACCTCAGCGGATCGGAGTCCTGCATCACGTTCAGCCGTTCGGATCACCCTTGCTAGATCCCTCGCCCAGGTCATGATGCCCTGGTGCTGGAGGCGCAAATCGGAGGTTTCGAGATGAGCCGCGTCTTCATGGACGGCGGCAGCGGCATCAACCTGATGTTCACAAGTACTCTAGCAGCAATGCGGATCCCGCAGTGCTGCCTGGAACAGTCAGACACAACGTTCCACGACATCGTCCCAAGAAAGGGCATATTCCCCCGGGCAAAATATGGCTCGACATCATCTTCGGCAAGCCGGACAACTTCCGACTTGAGCGGCTCGAATTCAAAGTGGTGGACTGGCCATCACAATACCACGCCATCCTCGGGCGTGTAGCATTCGCAAGGTTCTTGGTTGTCCCACATTACGCATACCTGCTACTCAAGATGCCAGGACCAAAGGGCGTCATCACAGTCCACGGGAGCTTCACCCGATCGGACCAATGCGACAGGGACTTCAACAGAATCTCCCAGTCATTCGACATGCAGGAGGAGCTCGTAAGGCTCCACGAAGTGACGGACATTGGGGCACCCCCAGTCGCACGACAAAACGCACCTGGCATGCAGGAGGAGCTCGTAAGCGATGCATGCAGGCATGCCTGAAGGACCAGATCGGTCGCAACGTCCAAGTCTATGTCGACGACATAGTCATCAAAACCATGGAGGCGAAAACGCTCATCGACGATCTTAGCGAGACGTTCGATAATCTCGACCGCTACAGGATCAAGCTCAATCCCGAAAAGTGCGCCTTCGGCGTCCCATCAGGACAGCTCCTTGGCTACTTCATCTCCCAGCGAGGGATCGAGGAGAACCCGAAGAAAATCCGGGCCATCATGGCGATGGAGAATCCGAAGAATCTCAAGGGCGTCCAGCAGCTCGCAGGACGAATAGCGGCATTGAGCAGATTCATCAACCGCATGGGCGAGAAGGCCCTGCCATTCTACCAGCTGCTACGCAAGGCAGATAAATTTGAGTGGACGCCCGAAGCCGACGATGCGTTCGAAAGTCTCAAACAACTACTCTCCACCTCGCCCATTTTGGTCACGCCAAAGGAGCGCGAGCCTCTGCTCCTGTACATAGCAGCCACACACCAGGTGATCAGCACCGTGCTAGTGGTCGAACGACCCGAAGAGGGCAAGACCCATGGGGTCCAACGCCCAATTTACTACCTCAGCGAGGTATTGACGCCAACAAAACAAAGGTACCCTCACTACCAAAAACTCGCCTACGGCGTGTTCATGACGGCTCGTCGGTTGAGTCATTACTTCTAGGAGCACCAGGTGATGGTCGTCAATGAGGCACCCCTGAACAGCATCCTAAATAACCCAGAGGCCACAGGACGCGTGGCCCTATGGGGCATCGAGCTGTCACCCCTAGACATCGTCTACGAGAAGCGACTCGCAATCAAGTCTCAAGTCCTCCCGGACTTCCTTGTACACTGGATGGAGCTGCAGCTGCCAGACACCCCAGACATGTCGCAGTCATGGACGATGCACTTCTACGGATCCAAGCGTGAAGCTGGAACAGGAGCCGGGGTCATACTGACCTCCCCGCAGGGCGACAAGATGAAGTACGTCCTTCGGATGAAATTCCGAGCTTCTAACAACGAGGACGAATACGAATCCCTCATTCATGGCATGAGGATGGCGAAGATCTGCGGCGCAACACGCCTGGTCATCTACGGTGACTCCAACCTCGTCGTCCAGCAGACGATGAACGAGTGCGACGCACACACCAAAAACATGATCGCGTACCGCGCACTCTACAACACACTCGAAGGAGAATTCGACGGCTATGAGCTTCGGCACGTTGGAAGAGAAAGCACCGAGGAGGCCGACAGACTCGCCAACATTGGCTCCACCTGCGCAAAGGTACCACCAGGTGTGTTCCTCGAATAGATTTGCGTGCCATCCATCAAGCAGAAATTCCCCAAGGGATCACCCGAAGAAGCAGAACACTCGGGTCCTACGCTACCCGAAGGTCATGAAGGACCCAAAAAACTACACACATAGGTCGCCACGGTCAACCTTATGCAGGTCATGGCAGTTGAAGAAACCTGGACACGACCGTACCTCCAGTTCTTAATAGACGGAGAACTGGCTGAAAGCCCGACGGATGCCCGGCGCATATCTCGCCGGTCAAAAGCCTTCACTATCATCAATGGCGAGCTTTACAAGCGCAGCATTACGGGTGTACTACAAAGGTGCGTCACCATCAGTGACGGGAAAACCATCCTCCAAGACATCCACGAGGGCATCTGCGACCATCACGCAAGCAGCCGCTCCCTTGTCGCCAAAGCTCTACGAGCTGGATTCTACTGGCCAACGGCCATGAGCGACGCAAAGGACATCGTCCGAAGATGCAAGGGGTGCCAAAGGTTCACCGACAAACCACACGCACCCGGGTCAGAGCTCAGGCCCATACCTATAGCCCGGCCCTTCGCTCAATGGGGCCTCGACATGATTGGCAAACTGCCAAGGTCCTCGAAAGGGCGGCACGTCTACCTCCTGGTCGCAGTCGACAAATTCACCAAGTGGATCGAGGACATGCCGGTCACTAACCAAAAGGGCAAAACTTCCGTCAAATTCTTTGAATCCATTGTCTACAGGTTCGGCGTACCGCATAGCATCATCACCGACAATGGATCGAACTTCATCTCCAAAGAATTCCAAGACTTCTGCGAAGGCCTCGGAATCAACATCACATACGCCTCGGTGGCACACCCGCAAACGAACGGGCAGGTGGAAAAGGCCAACGGCCTAATCGGCGCTGGCATCAAGAAGCGCCTCATGATCCCACTCGAGCGAAAATCTGGAGCCTGGACGAAAGATCTACCATCCGTCCTATGGAGCTTGCGTACCACACCAAACAGCTCCACAGGCTACACGCCATTCTTCATGGTGCACGAAGCCGAAGCCGTGCTGCCTGCCGAAGTACGCCACCAGGCCCCCCGGGTCGTCGCTTACAGCGAAGCTGAACCCACGACTGCACTCAAAGACGCCGTCGACACACTCGACGAGGCACGAGACATAGCAGCAGCTCGATCAGCGGTGTACCAGCAGAGTCTCCGCAACTACCACAGCCGACGGTTGCGTCCAAGGTCCTTCGTCGAAGGAGACCTCGTCTTGCGACTCAAGCAAGAGCGACCGAAGAAATTCGAGTCACCATGGGAAGGACCCTACATCGTCACCGAAGTCATCCCAGGTGGCGCCTATCGCCTCAAGCACGTGGATTCTGGAGTGGCATACTCCAACCCATGGAACGCTGCACAGCTGCGACGATTCTACCCCTAGCTACCTACCCCTTTACTTTCAATAAGGCTTTTCAGCCAAGGCTACTCAGCCGAACAATGTACTTCCTCCATTATGATATAAATAAAGCTAAGTGTCTCGCCCCAAAATTTCGTTTCGCTATTCGCACCTTTACTTCATGATACAAACACACTCGGGGGCTCCCCCCACCTCACGATTTCATCGACTGAGGATAACACGTGTACACCTGAGTAGCTGACCACGTCAGGATAAAGAAAAGGACACGTACGCAAACAAAGCACTGCGTGCTCAAACAACAACCAAACCTTTATAACAAAGGGCACAACATGCCCAGTCAAAAATATACAAATTTTACATCCATCTCTTTTACAGGTACTACCTATTCTGAAGAATAACCCGAGCACGCTGCTCAAATAGATCTACGATCTCTTCGGCATACTGCCCTATAGCCGCGTAATGCGGATGCATATCCCACACACCACCATCTGGTCGAGGGGGTGGTCCAGCCGCTACAACAGACAGATCTACATCAGGGCGATGCAGCCTCACAAGAGACAATGCAGCCTTCACCCCCGCAATGAGCTGATGCCGCACCAACTCCTTGACATGATTCACGTTCCGAAACTTTGACAAAATACCAGAAAGGGTCGTCGGTGCAGCATCCAACGGAAACATCACATGCAGAACCGACGCGAGCAACGTCTACACCTGACGAAGCACCCGCGATACTTGGTGAATGCGATCCTGCACCGTGGCCAGAACCATGGCACGATCATGATCCATCCAGAAGAACCCGTCGGCTTCCATGTCCTGTTGAGTCAAGCAATTGACCCGAACAGCAACACACTCCTTCTCCTCCCTTGGAGCAAGGTTCGCACCTGCGATACTCGCACAAAAGTAAGATGCAAGGCCGGCAGTCGCATCCGAAGAAATGAGCAACAGCTCGAAAAACTTACACTGAAGCTGCTCGGACAATCTAATCAATTCCGCCATCAAGTACTCCTATCTGGCAGCACCGCGATCCGCCTTGGACTTCCAAACGTCGGCATGGCCACAGATCCCAAGCAACTCTTTTTCAAGAATACGAACACGGTCTCGAAGAAAAGCAAGCTGTGATGAATCATCCAAGGATGGCCGCAACCGCGTGGCAGGCGAGGTGTCAACGGGATCAGCACCCGAAGGACCCTAGAGCAGCAGAAAGGCAACAAACATGAACACTCAGACGGAGAAGAACACAACTCAAAAAATTCATTAAGTGCATAAAAAGCCACTACGTGGCACAGGGATTTGTTCATCAACATAATTACAACAAAAGAGACTACAACTACCCTACAGCTACAGCGCCTACGATACGGCACCCCGAGTAGCCTCGGAGCCGGATTGCCTCGCCTTGGCTTCCCCCTGCTGCCGTAGCGCGTACTCGGCCAACAGATCAATCAGCTTTGGCCCATATCGCTTACATCGAGCAGAATAGGTAGCGAAGGCTACCTCGGATCCATCCGCAGTTGTCGGCATCCGGGAAGTTATCTGGGGCAGGTCCAGCTCCGCTCCAGCCGCCAAAGCCATCGCTAGCCCGACGGATGCGCCGATGCCCTTCTGCTTGCGCTTGTACGCCGTAGGTTCTTCGGATGACATTGCCTCCGCCAGAGCGTCGACATCATCAAGGGCCGTGCCCTTGGGGATAAGCTCCTTGTAGAAGCGCCCAAGGACCTCCTTGGCCTTAGCAAGCGAGCTGACGACGGTGCTGCGGCGATCTTTGACCGCTGCAGTAGCATCATCTAGAGCACTTCCGTGCTCCAGAGCACCGCGATCAAACTCGATGCCCGCGGCATCTGAGACAATAAATAGAAGGAATGAACAAAGCACCGCAGAAGAAAAACAAGAAAACCAAAAAAGATGCAAGTGAAGATACTCACCCGAAACAGCCTTGGCAGCCGCCATGAGCTTGCCAGCCACCTCTCTTTCACGAGCAGTCGCAGCAGTGGCAATATGCTCCTCGCGGTCCGTGGCCTCCCGTTGCAGGCGCTCCTTATCCTCGGCCGCCGTAGCCAGCTCCAGCTCGAGGCGCTCCTTCGCAACAACAACGACCTCGGCCTTCTTCTCCGCTTGACCGAGGCTCTTTTTGAGAGCATCAATCTCACGAAGGGAGGTGTTATGATCCTCTACATTCAAAAAATACAAGCGTCAGATAACAGGACAAGAATACACGAAGAAGCAAACATCAAAGGCATAACAGCACCTTGAAGCTGTTTGAGGCTGGCCTCCAGCACCAGGTGCTCCTGCACCACTCGCTTAGCATCCTGCACAAAAGGCTGCAGGAAGAAGACCTACTAGTCAGGAAAAGGACTCGGGGGCTACGCCCAACAGAAAAGAACAGAAGCAAAATACACACACGAAAATGCTCGGGGGCTCCCCCCGAGACTCGAAGGAAGAACAAAACAAGAAAACTCTTTTACAAATGCTCGGGGGCTCCCCCCGTGGCAGGAGACAGAACTACTTACATGATCCGATGGCGACGCCGAAGGTCCTCTAGCAAAATTCTGAGGCGCAACCACCTGAACCTCCTGCGGAGGAGGGTTCGGAGCAGTGCCCTCAGAGGTAGCCACCGTCTAAGGAGGAGGAGACGCGACTTTCGACTCCCCCGTCATCTCCCGAGCACCATCGCTGGAGGAGTCATTGGAAGAGTGCCTGCACACGGACAAATTAGTACAAGTACAAAGTAAACAGTAAAGAAAACGCAGTGCAGATGAAACTTACGAGTCAAGCTCGCTCAAGTTGAAGACAGGAGGGGTCCTCCGGACCTTCTTCTCCTCTTTCTTCTCTTCCTTCTTTTCTTCCTTCTCCCGCTTCGCTGGCGGGTGCGGCGCTACAGCCCGCACGGGAAGGGCAGGAATCAGAGAGGAAGAGCCTTCATGCCCACCACTGTGACGTTCAAGACACAGTGGGTTCCTAGGAGTCGGAGGAGTCGAAGCATCCGAAGACTCGCTGGAGCTCCGTGATCGTTTGCGAGTGTGGTCCTCGCTCGACTCGTTGGCCTCTTCGGCCGGAGACCATGCCGATGGCAGTTCGGACATGGAATCCACCACATCATTATCTGGAGCATCCGGATATACTTCAGGTAGTGGAGGAGACATACCCGACACTTTGAAGCTCTGCATAAGAGAAGAATATTTTGATAGCAAACAAACACAAATACCATGCAGTCGAAAAATAGCGCTACGCACACGGATCTACACCTGTGGAACAGGAAGCGGAGAAGAAAACAGAGGAGTCAACGACTTCCCCGGGATATCCTCTCTAGCATTGAACTTCAGCAGCGAACGAAGGGCCCTGTCAAGATCTCCCTGGGAGATTTTCTCAGTCGAAACCCTCGTCGGATCACGTCGGCCCGCATAAAGGAACATCGGGTGCGCCCTAGCCTGGAGTGGCTGCACCCGACGCTCGAGAAAAGTGCGGATGATATCCACACCGTTCACTTCCTTGTCCGGAATCAACTGGAGATCCTCCACCCGACGATAGAGAGCCTCTATCTCCGCCACCTCGCCATCCAAGATCTTGTTTTTTCAGGACCTTTTCGGCTCGATCTTTTGGGAGGGTTCGAAAGGAACAAGACCAAAATCCTGCCCAGGAACTACGGAGTTGCGGATATAAAACCATCGCCTCCGCCAGTACTGGACAGATTCGGACATGGAAAAAGAAAAGAAAAGCAGATTGGGCTTGAGGGAGATGATGCAACCCCCAATGGGATAAAGACCATCCGAACCGGATTGCCTCTTCACGGAATAAAGTTTCCGGAAGAGGCCAAAGTGTGGCTCAATACCGAGCCAGCACTCGCAGAACGTGATAAAACAAGCAATGTGAAGAAGAGAATTGGGGGAAAGATGGTGCAATTGGACACCATACAGAAAAAGCAGTCCACGAAGGAAGTCGTGGACTAGGAAGGAAAATCCACGAATGACAAAGGCAAGGAACATAACCCGATACCGAGCGGGGGGACGGGGGATTACCTCATTGCCTGGGAGTTTGACGGCCTCCCTATCCTGCGGGATCAGGCCCCGCTCGCGAAGCTTGCGGAGATCACTCTCCTGCATCTCCGATCGCCGCCAGCCACCATCGGTGACACGGGTAGCGGCAGCATTCTTCTTCCCTCCAGCAGCGCTGGTACCAACCGCAGATGAATCCTTCTTCGACTTCCCCATCATGGTACGGCGGTGCCGGCGGCGAGAGCGCAGGATGGAAGATGGAAATGTGAAGGGATATTCCAGCGCGCAGCAAGAACTCTCAGAGAAAAAGGAAGCAGTGAAAACGAGAATAGATGCGGTGAAAACAAACTGAAGTTTTCCCCAATGATTATAAAGACGAAGACGATGCACGACAACCGTCCATCGAGAAGACCTAACGCCAACGGCAGAATCTGGCCATACACGTGTCAGCATCGCAACGAACCATCGCCAACACGCCGTCCACTACGCGCGGAAATCGAGGCGATGCCGTAATTATCTCCACGCCACGTGTGACCAGTCAATTCAAGGTCAGACAGTGGGACCCATGTTCGTCCAGTCAAGTCATCTCTGGCGTAGCAGGCGTTTGAGGTCATCAATAGTCAGCACTGACGTCATCAAAAGCTACACTAGCACTAGCTACAATTTCTTCGGCTTCAAAGCTAAGAGTACTCACTCGAATCTACGATTCGACCAATTACTCGGGGGCTACTCCTATCAGGAGCACTAGCCGCGCACCCGAAGAATGAACAACATGCTCCAGCATTGAACTATTTCTTCGAGTCCTACGTCGAGACTGTGACTCCACTACGGACTTGGGGGCTACTCCCATAGGGAGGATGGATTTAAGCATCCGAAAAAATTTGTGTCCTACGGACCCGATACTGAACAACGGCTGAATTAAAAGTCTCCGCTCGAGTCTACGACTCGAAGAGACACTCGGGGGCTACTCCCATAGGGAGCGCTGGTCGCGCACCCTATGAGTTCTTCGTCTACGGTCCTTCGGATCAGTATGAAAAACTTTTCGGCAACTCTGCCCTAATTAATGCTAAGTGAGCAATGTCCTGCTTGGCCACCCGAAACACCTCCGCGGTGATAAACATTCGGATGTTGTGTCTACGACACAAAGATAAGACCTACAGATATCATCTGATGGCCTGGCAACGTAAATGACTGCGCTCTGCTAGTAAAAATCTGTGCGAACAGGCGCGACGAAAAATCCCGACGGACGCGTTGGGTACATCAATTAAATTCACTGGAATTCCACTCCTGTAAGTCCTCCGCGGCCTGAGTCGAATTACGCCAGCATATGTTCCAGGTTCGAGTTGAGGACTCGAGCCTGAAGAAGATCGTGTTGTTTCGTCCTAAGACAGTTAACTGACCCTGATCCGTCGGATGAGTCAGACACACGCATCAACAATTCCTACACATGAACTATTGAAATACATAGTCGTACCCGAAGGATTTAAGAGTCCTCAGCCGAATCTACGATTCGACTGATCACTCGGGGGCTACTGACATGGTTATACCCCGCGGGTACATGATCTCAGCATACCTGGTCCAACCCAAGGAAGGCCCACGGCAAATATACGCCGGCCCATGAAGACTTTCGGGTGGCCAAGGCCCATGACGCCTTCGGATCCTTGGAGAGCAAGACTAGAGTAGATAGGAAATTCAAAGGGGTAAAAACCCTAGAACCTGTAACCGACTAGGTCTACGTCCGGGACCTGCCTAAGTCTATATAAAGGCCAGGAGGGCACGACCTAGATCGCTCTCTCAACTCATACTTCCGCATACACACCTCCACGCCAGATCGCATCTGCGCACCCCTGTAATCACCGATTCTGCCGTAATCAAGAGCAGACAAGCAGGAGTAGGGTTTTCCCTCCGGGGGCCTGAACCTGGATAAACCTCGTGTCCCCGTGTTACTTGTTTGTTAACCGTTCCGCGATCTCCAGCATCCCCATCTTCTCCAAAACCCAAGTCCATAACAATGGGCATTGACGAGTCGAAACCTCGTCAGGGCATACCTAGCTAATGACAAGAATTTGTCACGGTATTCCACTACAGTCATCCTTCCTTGCTTCAGTTCTCTGAACTCGTCTCTCATCCTCTTGATCAAACCCGGTGTCACATGGGTTCTGTTGAACTTGACCTTGAATTCCTCCCAGGTCATCATCTGGCCTCCGATCATTGCGCGAACACTGTTCCACCATGCCCTGGCATCTCCGGCTAGATAGTGGGTGGAAAACAGAACTTTCTCGTTGGCTTCCACTCCGGCGACTTCTAGGTTATTTTCCATGATTTGCATCCAACCATCGGCGTCTAGGGGCTCTTCTGACTTGGTGAAAACAGGTGGGTTGGTATTCTGGAAATTCTTGAGTTTAGATCCATGGTTGTCCTGATTTTTGTGGCCTTGGTTGTTGTGGGCTAGCTGAGCTATCTGTTGCAGGGTGGCTAGGTTGGCTTGACGTTCGGCTCTTTCAGCTTCACGGTCAGAAGTCAACATTTGCAGTATCTGCAACATCGGGTCCGGGGATGAACCACTTCCTCCGCGTGGCATCTGAAGATTGAGATAGATCATGAGAAAAGAGGGAAATTTCTAAGGTTTCGGGGACTTTGAAAAGTTTTTAAAGTTTGACTCAGAGTTTTCTAGCAACTTGCTTTTCATTCACTCATAGCACACGATACAACACACACCACAACAAAGAAAAACAGATGGTTTTAAGAACCATTCTGAAAACTACGATACAGTGGTACCGAATACTACTCACTATGCTAGTGCTCAAGTGCTACTACTCCTCGGAATCGGTGGCTTCATCATCTTCATCATCATCGATGAAGGCGAAATCATCCTCATCTGTGAATAAATCCATAGCCCGATCCTCCAGAAAATCATCATCATCGCTGAGATAGGAGTAGGGGTCTCCATGAAGGTCCTCTCCGGCATTCTCCCTTTCTTCAAACTGCATGTCTCTCTCGTGGATGGTCTCCTCCAAAGATGAGATGTGGTGGCGAAGACGGGCAATGATGCGCTCCTTCTTGTCGAGCTGACGGTGGCGAGACTTGCGATCCTTTGCCAGCATGGCGATGGTTTGATCCTTCGTCTTGATGATGGCAGACTTGTGGTTGGAGTAGTCACGGTAGTTATCCAACTCCTGCTGCCGATCGTACATAATGAAGCTAAGGTGGTCCAATTGAGTCTTCAGCTCTGGGTGGTATGGGGCTTCCAGTGGTTGTCCATTTGCATCACGCCTCGGGCAAAACTCAAAGCGAGTTCCCTTGATCTGATTGATGCTCTGCCCACACAGACGGGCAAGACTTTCCTGCATGGCCCTGGCAAGTCCATCGAGCCAGTTGTTCTCTCTCAAGGTAAACTGAATTCCCTCAGCAGTGGGGGGTTCAATCTTTCCTCGAAGACTTGCAACAATTAGCCACTGCAGATCTTCTCCTCCTTGATCATTGAGCTGAGCTCCGAAGAACTCGGGGTGCGGACGCTCCAGAAGTTCCGAAAGCTGGTCCAAATCCCTCTCAAAGATAAGGTCTCCTCCATTCCCCAACTGATAAAACTTGATGTACTTCACGTCCATCTATAAGAATATAGGATGAGTAAGTTAGTAGAGTGATCAAGTGTGTCAAATTTTATGTATTTTGCAAAAGTTTTTGAGGAACATAAATTTTCATGAAAGAATCAAAGGGATAAGAATGAGAATAAGTTTTTGTAAATATTTGCTTTCTTTGGTTTTGAAATTAAGTTTTTGGATTCAAACGTCCAGTCTAACTAGGGTCTCCTATGGTCAGGATGGCTCTGATACCAACTTGTCAACACCCGGATTTTCAATCCCAGATGCCTGTTATGCCATACATGGTAATCCCAGGATTACCATTTTTGCGAGACATAACAGAATTGAATACCACAGTACATCATCCATTACAAACCATACATAAGGTCTTACACAAATAAGGATCTCATGATCCAGTTCTTAATACAACTTCAAGCAGCGGAATACGTAATAATAACGGTAGCGTAGGCGAAGCTCCATCTTTGGGGTCACAGGCAATGCTGACGATGGGAGATGATCCTAGTTGTCGTAACCTTCCTAGGGTCCATCCTCCAGGTACTCCTCTTCATAGTCTGGCCACGGGAATAGCCAGGGACAAAGCCATGAGTACTCTTTAAGTACTCGCAAACTAATACTAACAAGTGAAAGGGGTTTTTGATAATAGGACACTAGGCTCTAGGTTTGTTTTGCAAGAAGCCAGATTTATCCCTACTAAGTTCAGAAGCAAGAGAACTAGTTGAAGTTTATAACACCTAAGTGGTAACTTGTATTTCATAGCACAACTCTGTTGTGGTCAAGTCAAAGTCTTAATTCATTTCACAAGTCATTTTGAAAACAGCTGACGGGGGAACAGTATGGCCACTCCAACTGTCCATAACCGCGGACGCGGCTATTCGAATAGTTTGACACTCTGCAGAGATTGTACACTTTCACCACAACATTCGATACATCCGTCAGGAACAAATCCTGAATTCACCATACTCAGTATGCGGATAATCAATCCTAACCTTTCAATTACACGCCACTAGTATAAGCACCTCTCATGTGACTTTGGCCTCCCAACCATGACCAACTGTCATCTTGGGTACTGCACAGGTGGACAATCTTCACAAGGTAGCCTCAGCTCATACCTTGGCCGTGAGGGAACTAATGCTACGGTATATAAATTTCCAGTCAAGCCCTACCCAATCTTCGGGTATTGTGGTTGTACGATAAAACTGGAATGGTATCGCATCCAGACAACCATCAGTTTTATAAAGGGCTAATGCTCATGCCTCAACATTTTCATCACCAAAATCATCTGGTGCTCGGAAACACATGTCAGAACATCTCAGTAGAATGATCCATCATTCTAAGGTTTTCATAACCATTTTCACCAAGTATTCCCATCTAAAGTTGATCAAGTTTTATGCTTAGCACTAGCATCTATAAGTGGGGGTGAGTACTAATGAGGGGTGGTAAACTAGTGGGGTTTCAACTAAGTTCAATCTCATGCCTTAGGATGACATCAAGATTTTCTAGATTAGGCCAAATTTTATGCTCTTTAAGCAACCTTCAACTATATATTTCTAGAATCTATAAGTCACTTAAGTCAACTCTAAGTTAAAGTTTTGATAAAGAAAATAAAGTAGAAAGATTGCAAATAAAACTAGAATTGGGTTATCAAGTGGGTATGATCACATATGCTAAGGCATATAGTTGGCATGGTAACAAGTAAGGGTTTGTTTGCATCAGTAGAGTATCTTGCAAGTGTTAGCTTGCACATTCACTAGTAGTATTAGGCTTGCCAGTATGGGCTTGCACAATATCAGTATAAGCTTGCCTTGTGCAGAGCAGTGGTTGAAGTTCTCCTCGGCTTCTTCTTCGTAGTATCCTCCTTCCTCCTTGTATCCTTGGTCAGTACTACCGTCTATAAATAAACACGATGTACACAATCACCAAACAATACTTAACTACTTGCAATCATCACACAAAAGGGTCCTATAGATGATCTAGCATCATCACTAACATTACAAGATTAAAGCTTGGTTTAATTCCTTTTTATTTTTAGAAAAGTAATTTGTGTGGCATCCCGCAAAAACCACTACTAGAAAATCGCGTTGTTTTTGTGCATTGCATCACCATGACATCATCATGCATCTTTGGCTCTCAGAATATTGTAGCTAAAAACTATTTTGTCTGATACAATACCTCTTCTCTTATTTCAAAACAAGTCTTATAATTATCTGTTAAATTAATTGACTAAAAATTATTTTGCTAAAAAGATTTAAAACAAGACAACACCATAAATATTTTACAAACTAATAATACCCCAAACCCTAATCTATTCCTACCCAAACTTAGTCTACCCACCAACCATAGCTTGCCACATCATCTTGTCCTCCACCTCACCCTCGTCCCAGCCACCTCACCAATCCACGTCCCATCCCCTCTCTCTCTCTTCCTCACAGCCAACCCCACCCCCCTTCTCTCTCTCTCCCCGACAGCCTGGCCCCACCCCTTTCCAGCCCCACTCCCCACCCCACCTCTCACACACGCGGTCAACCCCAGCCCACCCGCTGGCCCCACTCCCACTCTCCCCCGGCCCCACCCCGCAGCACCCAACACACACACGCACGCCCCACGCCCCCTCCCCAACCCTCTCTCTCTCTGCCACCCGGACCCAGCCGGCCCCACCTGCCCACCACCTACCTCTCTTCCTCCCCCACCTTCTCCAACCTCTCTCCCCACCACCCGCACGTGCCGGCCTTCGCCCCGCCTCCCCTGCGTCCTTCCCCCCCCCCCCCGACCACTCCTCCGCCGGCCTCAGCCGCCCACCGACCAGCCCCTGCAGGGCGCCGCTTGGGCCCCGTCTCCGCCGTTCGCCCGTCTCCTCCACGCGCGGCCGCCCTCCCTTCCGTCCCGCCCGTCGCTCTTCCGCACCGGCCCTGCCCTGCCGCCTGACGGCGCCCCTCCGCCGCCATCGGCCTCCGCCACCAGCGCCTCCCCGGCGAGCTCCGCCTCCCTCGCTCGAGCTCCTCCGCCCGAGCCCGCCGGCGCGTCCTCCCCGTCGCCGCTCGCCGGTGCCCCCCCTCTCGGCAGCGATGCCTCCACCCTCTGCAAGCGCCTCTCCTTCACAGCTCCCCGGCCGCCAAGCGCCCCGCCTCGACCCCACCTTCCTCTCCTCGTCGCTCTCCTCCGCCACCCTCCGCCTCGCCGTCCCCGCGAGCTCCGTCGACCCCGCCGTTCGCCTCCTCTCTCGACGCCGTCCACGTCCTCTGCCCCGCCGCCGCCAGAGGTCCTCCCCGCCTCCGGCCGCGTCTCCTGCCACCTCGCCGCCTTTTCCCCTGCAGGAGCCTGCCCGAGCCCCACCGGTGCCCCGCTGCGGCCGACGTCGAGCCGCGCCTCCTCTCCCTGGCTCTCCCTCCTCGGCCTCCTCTGTTTCCTGCGCAGTACCAGGTGCATCTCGAAGACCCCGCCGGCGGCAGACCCTCCTGTCCGTGTTACCACGCAAGCAGCCCCGCTGCGGTTCCTCCCTGCCATGTTCGTTTGCCTGTCGCAGTCGCGCGTGCATGCTATGCTGTTAAATCTTGTCGCGAGTACATCCAACACCAAGGACTTCCGAAGAGGAACCAACATCAATTTGGGATCCGACAAGTTCTTGCCGACAAAACCCCCGCCAAGATCTTCATCGAAACCCCGAGAATTCCGCCGCGGTACCCGGGAATCTCCTACTTGGAACCATCGGGCCACGTAAGACCATCGACGCCACACCCGAGTCCGGCACCGACACCCGACAACCTCAACATATGACGCCAAGGTCTTCTCCTCGGAACGACGAGTGCTCCTTCCTGGCTTCGAAGCCCGACCCCCGTGGACCGACATGATCTCCTTCACGGATACGACAAGTACTCCCTCGAGGACGCCGAGTACTTCACCCCGGACACCGAGACCCTGGACGACAAGTTCTCCTTCCCGGAAGCATTGACGCTCGTGCGACAAGATCTACTTCCCAGATCCGAAGACCCTAAATCCCGGAGTCCGAACCTCGTTCCCGTCAAACCCTAAACCCTGAGACCGAACCCCGAAACCCTCGGAACACCAAGATCGCCGAACCCTAATGTGTGAACCTTTTCCCGAGCCCCTATTTTATAAATGCCATCTATATAAATTATTGCATATTAAATTGTCATACTCGCATGCATATTGTCATGTGGGTTGGGGGCCTTATGCCGATTCACCTTATAATTAAATATGGGGCCCATATGCGGGCAAATCCAGTCGTATATTGGCCTCATTTAAATTTGTGTAGCGAACCGGTAACTTATCTTGCCCTGTTATTACAACATTTAAATTGCGGGTATCTAGAACAACTGTAACCATATACTTAATTGTCGGGACCCCGGTTCCGCTTAATATTGCCTAATTGCATCGCACCTTTGCCATGTCATGCATAATACATGCATCATGCCCGATCTTTTGCCGTAGTATTAACTAGTGCATCCGGTGTTTATTCTAGTGTTTTGCTTCTTCGCGGATAAGGCCGTTGAGTTGATGCGAGTATCGACCCGATCTTCGGTTGAACCTTCGGCAATGTTTCAGGCGAGCATCTTCCCCTTTCTACCTATCTTACTTTTATAGTATTTATGCCCTCCTGTTGATCTATTGCTATCTGTGTTGCGCTGCTCTAGTTTTCGTACCCGTGATTTCCTTGCAGCCTTATATTGCCTTGGACACATCCTATTACCTGTTGTTTGGTAGATAGCTGGACTTGCGCGTCGTAGTCGCTTGCTCGAGTGCTGTTGCGTGTCGTCGAGTACCACAGTTGTTAGAGTATTGCCGTGTGTTTATTGTTGGAGATGATCAAGACTTTAATTACTGTTTAACAACTAAAATTGAAGTAAGTAAGCAGAGGCACAAGTGGGCAATAGATGTTATTTGGTTGTTAACCGTCCACTTGTGTCCCGTAGGACCCCGAGTACTTGATACTTGTTCCTTGAATATTCGCGCTATCCACATCCGGAAGGATTATGGGACCCCCCTGAGCCAGAGCTTGATTCATTCTTATTTCTTGGGGCCACAAACTAGTTCGAGGTTTTATTTACTATCCTGTACCTATGCCATGCTTTACTGCTTTATTACGATTGTGCGAGGAGCACCTGTACTGTTTAGGTAAGCGGAGTGTTTTCGCGGTATCGATAAGCCCAGTTTTGGGTTCCCAGTCGTTTACAGCCACTGGCGCAAACCTTGAGTCCGTCTCGGAGTCAGCTAACTTCGTTGCGGGTGTACTCAATGGGGTGGCCCCCTGAAATATTTCTGAATCCTGTGATTGCTTTGTCGTGAAAGCCTCGTTGGGTTTTGATTTGGTTTTTCCGAGGTTGATCGAGTGTGTGTTGTTATTTGTGCACCCCTGCAGGGTAAAACTTTCTGAAAGCCGTGACCGCGGTTATGGACGACTTGGAGCACAGTATCTCGATCATAGACAACTATAACTAAAGTAGTGTTATAAATTTGACTTTATAATGACTAGTAATCAGCTTCACTATAATGGAATGGCTAAATAAAACTGCCAACAATTGCTTGTTTGGGTTGTCGCTTGCGACCATTGTACCTGACTAGTAAGTATTGCAACTACAACGGAATGGCTAAATAAAAGTACCAACAACTGCTGGGTTTGGGATATCTCATGCTAATTGTATTTGACTAGTAAGTGTCGCAACTACAACGGAATGGTTAACTAAAATTGCCCACTGCTTATTTTATCAGGATGATTGTCTATACCTGACTAGTAATTGCTGCAACGATAACTGAATAAATAAAACTGCCAACGGTGTGAGTTCCTCGGTTGACTTCCTAGTTTGGTCTCGAGGGGGAAACACCAGGATGGGTTTGTTTGATGGTAGCATCAGGTTGGTTCCGCATAGGTCTTTCTTATCCCCCTCTGGTAGCCGACAGTTATACCGAGTCTCTATAGGTTGTTTAGTGCATGCTGCCGCTGCCGCTTCAGTCCACCATACCTATGTAGGCGAGGACCGCCGAAATTCTAGCCTCGCCGTGTACTGGCCTCAGTACTGACGCTCCTCTTTTTTCCTTTGCCCTTTGTCGGCACCCCTTTTGTTTAAGCAGGTTTTGAGATCGACGTCGTTAGCAGGGTTACCCTTCCGGCTTGGCCTGGGCAGGGTTATGGACGCCATTGGTTATTCTTCAGGGCTCTTAGCCCCATTTGCATCTTGTCCGTAGTCGGACGCTGTATCGTTTTCAAGGTGATTTGGATCTTTGTATTGTATATCTGTATTCTTGACTCTTGGAGTCGTGTTGTATATATATCTGTTCTGTGGGTCCCATCGAGGACTGTTGTGTAATGTTATTACTTCGTTTTCCACCCGCACGAAAGTGCCTGGTGGGCACCTTTGAATCGTTTCTATGCGGGTTTGGCGGGTTTCGCTAAAACTTGCATAGGGTCGATTCTGAGGGTGTTACAGAGTGGTATCAGAGCCCAGCAGTTACGATACCCCACAAGTCCAGCCTGTAGGATAACCTAGCTAATAGCCGAAGTAGAGTGTCAAAACTATTTTTGCAAAATCGGTTGGATAGTTCTGATTAGGTCTGATTTTACTCCTTACCCCTCTGCTGCTCTCCTCTCACCTCTGCGTGTTTTGAATCCACTCTCTTACCTTTCTTCAAGTCCAGGATTTCTCGTGGTTGGGTTCCGTCGTACCTTCAGGGTTTCGCTTCCTCCATTGTTAACGGTGTTCTACCATCCGGTGTTCGTGCTGTCTGAGGAATCCGTCTACTGTGGTACCATTCTTTGTTCTTTGTTTGTGCCTTCCAGTGTTTCCGACGCGACGACATCATCTACGCCAGATCCGATGCAGAGTCTGCATCCCTCCTTTGTTTCTGAACCTCGCTTGTCGAGATCTTCAGTCTGAATTCCGAGAGTTGGTTGCATAATTCGCCTATTCGTGTGCAGAGTAATGGTTTGGGTGCGCGATGGACTGATCACCATCCGACTACTCTTATCATTCGCTCTTGTATATCGAATCAGTGGATCCAGCAATTTTACTCCGTCCACGGAAGCTAGAGGTGGCCTTACCTTTAGCTTCGTCCGTTGTTTATCCGGAGTGTTCTCTTGACGAACGTGAACAACGACCCTTTGTTGGTGGTGTCGCCGATTTCAAGATGAAGAAGGAACCCTCGTTAGTGGTGTCGCGAGGATCTACACGATGCGAGAAGATTCAGTTCGCCGCCCTTCTTCCCGGTACCATGAGGCGGATCTCGAGGGCGAGATCCATTGTTAGTGGTGTCGAATTGTGGCATCCCGCAAAAACCACTACTAGAAAATCGCGTTGTTTTTGTGCATTGCATCACCATGACATCATCATGCATCTTTGGCTCTCAGAATATTGTAGCTAAAAACTATTTTGTCTGATACAATACCTCTTCTCTTATTTCAAAACAAGTCTTATAATTATCTGTTAAATTAATTGCCTAAAAATTATTTTTCTAAAAAGATTTAAAACAAGACAACACCATAAATATTTTACAAACTAATAATACCCCAAACCCTAATCTATTCCTACCCAAACCTAGTCTACCCACCAACCATAGCTTGCCACATCATCTTGTCCTCCACCTCACCCTCGGCCCAGCCACCTCACCAATCCACACCCCATCCCCTCTCTCTCTCTTCCTCACAGCCAACCCCACCCCCCTTCTCTCTCTCTCCCCGACAGCCTGGCCCCACCCCTTTCCAGCCCCACTCCCCACCCCACCTCTCACACACGCGGTCAACCCCAGCCCACCCGCTGGCCCCACTCCCACTCTCCCCCGGCCCCACCCCGCAGCACCCAACGCACACACACGCACGCCCCACGCCCCCTCCCCAACCCTCTCTCTCTGCCACCCGAACCCAGCCGGCCCCACCGGCCCACCACCTGCCTCTCTTCCTCCCCCACGTTCTCCAACCTCTCTCCCCACCACCTGCACGTGTCGGCCTCCGCCCCGCCTCCCCTGCGTCCTCCCCTCCCCCCCGACCGCTCCTCCGCCGGCCTCAGCCGCCCACCGACCAGCCCCTGCAGGGCGCCGCTTGGGCCCCGTCTCCGCCGTCCGCCCGTCTCCTCCACGCGCGGCCGCCCTCCCCTCCGTCCCGCCCGTTGCTCTTCCGCACCGGCCCTGCCCTGCCGCCTGACGGCGCCCCTCCGCCGCCATCGGCCTCCACCACCAGCGCCTCCCCGGCGAGCTCCGCCTCCCTCGCCCGAGCTCCACCGCCCGAGCCCACCGGCGCGTCCTCCCCGTCGCCGCTCGCCGGTGCCCCCCCTCTCGGCCGCGACGCCTCCACCCTCTGCAAGCGCCTCGCCTACACAGCTCCCCGGCCGCCAAGCGCCCCGCCTCGACCCCACCTTCCTCTCCTCGTCGCTCTCCTCCGCCACCCTCCGGCTCGTCGTCCCCGCGAGCTCCGTCGACCCCGCCGTTCGCCTCCTCTCTCGACGCCATCCACGTCCTCTGCCCCGCCACCGCCAGAGGTCCTCCCCGCCTCCGGCCGCGTCTCCTGCCGCCTCGCCGCCTTTTCCCCTGCAGGAGCTTGCCCGAGCCCCACCGGTGCCCCGCTGCGGCCGACGTCGAGCCGCGCCTCCTCTCCCTGGCTCTCCCTCCTCGGCCTCCTCTGTTTCCTGCGCAGTACCAGGTGCATCTCGACGACCCCGCCGGCGGCAGACCCTCCCGTCCGTGTTGCCACGCAAGCAGCCCCGCTGCGGTTCCTCCCTGCCATGTTCGTTTGCCTGTCGCAGTCGCGCGTGCATGCTATGCTGTTAAATCTTGTCGCGAGTACATCCAACACCAAGGACTTCCGAAGAGGAACCAACATCAATTTGGGATCCGACAAGTTCTTGCCGACAAAACCCCCGCCAAGATCTTCATCGAAACCCCGAGAATTCCGCCGCGGTACCCGGGAATCTCCTACTTGGAACCATCGGGCCACGTAAGACCATCGACGCCACACCCGAGTCCGGCACCGACACCCGACAAACTCAACATATGACGCCAAGGTCTTCTCCTCGGAACGACGAGTGCTCCTGCCTGGCTTCGAAGCCCGACCCCCGTGGACCGACATGATCTCCTTCACGGATACGACAAGTACTCCCTCGAGGACGCCGAGTACTTCACCCCGGACACCGAGACCCTGGACGACAAGTTCTCCTTCCCGGAAGAATTGACGCTCGTGCGACAAGATCTACTTCCCAGATCCGAAGACCCTAAATCCCGGAGTCCGAACCTCGTTCCCGTCAAACCCTAAACCCTGAGACAGAATCCCGAAACCCTCGGAACACCAAGATCGCCGAACCCTAATGTGTGAACCTTTTCCCGAGCCCCTATTTTATAAATGCCATCTATATAAATTATTGCATATTAAATTGTCATACTCGCATGCATATTGTCATGTGGGTTGGGGGCCTTATGCCGATTCACCTTATAATTAAATATGGGGCCCATATGCGGGCAAATCCAGTCGTATATTGGCCTCATTTAAATTTGTGTAGCGAACCGGTAACTTCTCTTGCCCTGTTATTAGAACATTTAAATTGCGGGTATCTAGAACAACTGTAACCATATACTTAATTGTCAGGACCCCGGTTCCGCTTAATATTGCCTAATTGCATCGCACCTTTGCCATGTCATGCATCATATATGCATCATGCCCGATCTTTTGCCGTAGTATTAAATAGTGCATCCGGTGTTTATTCTAGTGTTTTGCTTCTTCGCGGATAAGGCCGTTGAGTTGATGCGAGTATCGACCCGATCTTCGGTTGAACCTTCGGCAATGTTTCAGGCGAGCATCTTCCCCTTTCTACCTATCTTACTTTTATAGTATTTATTCCCTCCTGTTGATCTATTGCTATTTGTGTTGCGCTGCTCTAGTTTTCGTACCCGTGATTTCCTTGCAGCCTTATATTGCCTTGGACACATCCTATTACCTGTTGGTTTGGTAGATAGCTGGACTTGCGCGTCGTAGTCGCTTGCTCGAGTGATGTTGCGTGTCGTCGAGTACCACAGTTGTTGGAGTATTGCCGTGTGTTTATTGTTGGAGATGATCAAGACTTTAATTACTGTTTAACAACTAAAATTGAAGTAAGTAAGCAGAGGCACAGGTGGGCAATAGATGTTATTTGGTTGTTAACCGTCCACTTGTGTCCCATAGGACCCCGAGTACTTGATACCTGTTCCTTGAATATTCGCGCTATCCACATCCGGGAGGATTATGGGACCCCCCTGAGCCAGAGCTTGATTCATTCTTATTTCTTGGGGCCACAAACTAGTTCGAGGTTTTATTTACTATCCTGTACCTATGCAATGCTTTACTGCTTTATTACGATTGTGCGAGGAGCACATGTACTGTTTAGGTAAGCGGAGTGTTTTCGCGGTATCGACAAGCCCAGTTTTGGGTTCCCAGTCGTTTACAGCCACTGGCGCAAACCTTGAGTCCGTCTCGGAGTCAGCTAACTTCGTTGCAGGTGTACTCAATGGGGTGGCCCCCTGAAATATTTCTGAATCCTGTGATTGCTTTGTCGTGAAAGCCTCGTTGGGTTTTGATTTGGTTTTTCCGAGGTTGATCGAGTGTGTGTTGCTATTTGTGCACCCCTGCAGGGTAAAACTTTCTGAAAGCCGTGTCCGCGGTTATGGACGACTTGGAGCACAGTATCTTGATCATAGACAACTATAACTAAAGTAGTGTTATAAATTTGACTTTATAATGACTAGTAATCAGCTTCACTATAATGGAATGGCTAAATAAAACTGCCAACAATTGCTTGTTTGGGTTGTCGCTTGCGACCATTGTACCTGACTAGTAAGTATTGCAACTACAACGGAATGGCTAAATAAAAGTACCAACAACTGCTGGGTTTGGGATATCTCATGCTAATTGTATTTGACTAGTAAGTGTCGCAACTACAACGGAATGGTTAACTAAAATTGCCCACTGCTTATTTTATCAGGATGATTGTCTATACCTGACTAGTAATTGCTGCAACGATAACTGAATAAATAAAACTGCCAACGGTGTGAGTTCCTCGGTTGACTTCCTAGTTTGGTCTCGAGGGGGAAACACCAGGATGGGTTTGTTTGATGGTAGCATCAGGTTGGTTCCGCATAGGCCTTTCTTATCCCCCTCTGGTAGCCGACAGTTATACCGAGTCTCTATAGGTTGTTTAGTGCATGCTGCCGCTGCCGCTTCAGTCCACCATACCTATGTAGGCGAGGACCGCCGAAATTCTAGCCTCGCCGTGTACTAGCCTCAGTACTGACGCTCCTCTTTTTCCTTTGCCCTTTGTCGGCACCCCTTTTGTTTAAGCAGGTTTTGAGATCGACGTCGTTAGCAGGGTTACCCTTCCGGCTTGGCCTGGGCAGGGTTATGGACGCCATTGGTTATTCTTCAGGGCTCTTAGCCCCATTTGCATCTTGTCCATAGTCGGACGCTGTATCGTTTTCAAGGTGATTTGGATCTTTGTATTGTATATCTGTATTCTTGACTCTTGGAGTCGTGTTGTCTATATATCTGTTCTGTGGGTCCCATCGAGGACTGTTGTGTAATGTTATTACTTCGTTTTCCACCCGCACGAAAGTGCCTGGTGGGCACCTTTGAATCGTTTCTATGCGGGTTTGGCGGGTTTCGCTAAAACTTGCATAGGGCCGATTCTGAGGGTGTTACATTTCTACTCATTGAAAAACTACTTAAGATTTAATATTCTCCAAACCAAACATGGGATCATGTTGACACATGTCATCACTACATATTTTAGTCCATGGGAATGTGATTTAAAGTGGTGTCACAATTTAATAAGGTTTTACCCTTTTATTTTAATTAATTAAAGTGGCTAGAAATGCCTATGTGGCATTCTTTTATTACTTGGTCACTATTTCTGTAAGTAAACCTATATATTTTTATATATTCTGAAAGGTATGGTTAAATGTGATTTTTGAGAGTTGGAATCAACTCAAAAGCTATTATGGTTTTAATTTGAAAAATGTTTGAATGCAAAAAAGCTTCTGCCTTGTTATTTTTGCCAAGGGTGATCTACAGATCCAAATGACTTGAATCCAACGGGATTGGATTCAGCATTTCAATACCTTTATAACAAAATTGGTTTCATTCAAATTGGTGCACTGAGTCGATCTGGGTTGATTTTTGAAACTGGATGCAGAAGTGTGTTTGAAATAAAATGGAAAAGGTTTAATTCAAATAACTGGGCTGCGCGGGAAAGGTTAACGGGCCGGCCTGCTAAGCACAGCGCTCCCGCTGGCTGTGTAAGTGGCTGTCCCCACGCGTCAGTGAGACAGGGGGTGCGAAGCGGTATGGGGCGATGTGGTGCGTTCGATCTGGTTCTAATCCAACGACTAAGGGTCATCGTCGACGTTGGGCAACGCCGGCGAGACAGAAACCTAGCACGACCAGTGGGGGTCGTTGGGAGCTCACCGGGGTTCAGGCGAGGGTCGGCGAGGCGGGCGAACGACGAAGTCGACGACGACGAACCTCCTGGTACTGGCAGCTTCTCCTGGGGCGACTCCAATCGCTGGCTCCCTTCTTCTCCAGCAGCGGCGGGCTCCGGTGAAATTCCGGCGCTGCGCTGCTCGCCTTGCTCCGGGAACGGGGTGGAATGATCAGTGAGGAGAGGGGAGTGAGATGGTGTGCTCAATTCGGCTGGGGGTGGCCTCTATTTATAGTGGCGAGAGGGGACCGACGGGGCGCAAGTTGAGCTCGTCGGGGTCGATGGTACAGACAGATATTGGCATGGAGACGATAGGGGGCGGTGCGGTGCTCCCTGGCGATGCCCAACGACACGGTGGCGAGACGTGGGGCGGTGCGGCTTGGTCGGAACGCGACGGTGCTCTGCGCGTGTCCGACAGAGAATTTAATGGCGCACAGCTCGCCTGGTCCGCGCGGCGGCGAACGAGCGTGTCTGCGGGGTTGCTGGGACGGTGGTGATCACGTGTGCACGCGGCGAGGGCGGCGCGCGGTTTGTGGGCGTCGGTCGAGCGTGGCGCACGGGGCGTGCTCTCGGCATGGTTGCTGGCGAGGTTGGCCTGGTTCATGCGTGTGGTCCAGTGGCTGGCAACGTTCGAGCGCTGGACAGGGAGTGGCGGTGGGGTGTTGGCTTGCTCCCATACATGCTGGCTAGGCTTGTTTCTCCTCCTAGATTGCTGTCGACATGGGGGGTGACAAGGGTGCATTCGGCCTGCTCACCATTGATGGCGATGCCAAGTTTACAGTGATGCTAAGGGTGTGCAATTGAGCTAGATGATCTACTAAAACAAGCCAATAGTGTTTGGATTTTTTTTGATTTGTGTTTGCCAAGTGTTTGATGAAATGGCCGCAAGAACTCAAGTTTTGAATTTTAAAAAGATTTTTGGTGGGTGTGCTAGGTTGGTGCTGGTGAGTCTGCAGATGCTTGGGTTTTGAAAGTTGAGCTTGTTTTAGTGGTTTTTGAAAAAGTGGGATCTTCCCATATGATAAAGATTCAATTTTGAATTGTCATTTAAACTATGCATTTGAAAGTTTCTGGATGATCACAAAGTGGGCCTTGATACTTTGTTATGAGTACAATCAAGGGGTGCAAAGATCCAGAAAATTTTCGGTTAGGTTCTAAAAGTTTGAGACAGCCAAAGTAGGCATGGGAGTTAAATTGGTCAAAATGACCATTCCCTTATTTTATTTGTTTTGATTTACTTGTCTTTGGGAAAAGTGTGGGAAATGTTTAGATGATGTTTATTTCACCTAAGCATCCATTTACAAGCAATGAAACACACAAACAAGGTGGTTCAAAAGAATTCAAAATGAAATGCATACTCACATGCATGCTTCCATAATTTTATTTAGAAAAGTTTTTGTTAACCCTAATTTTGATGATTAGAGTTTGATGATCCAATTTTAGTATTTTTGGGATGTTACAGCAGGCGAGGAGGAAGATGGACCGAACTCGTCGGCCGCTGACGTTGATAGGGGTCGAGACCAGCTGTTTTGTGCGCCTTCTTCTCCACTCCTTTTCACCATCTGGCGCCCCTGCTAGCCCCCGCTTGGGTTAGGTCCAGTCTGGATTAGAAAGGCCGCGCCGACACTAAATAAAATGGTGTGTGGGGGTGGGATGGGGTGGGGGGCTAGGCGTGGATTCGACCGCCGGCACCCCGATAGCCCTTTAGGGGGGCTTTAGGGCCCCGGGTGGATATGCTCTAAGAATACATTGTTGGCTGTCATGACAAGTGGTTGTGATACAAATTCTAGGAAAGCCAAAGTAAAGAGGATGTGATTTTGGCTTTGGCGAGGAGCATGTATTCCTGGGATCCATTTTGAATTTCTGCATTTACAAAACAATGTCTTGCTCAAGTATGGTAGAAAATTCACATGTTTTCAGTAGTCTAAACTTAGAGCATCTCCACTCGCCTACCCAGCAGGCCGGTCCGGACACCGAAATTACGTCTGGACGCCAAAAATCGGCCCAGTCGTGTACCCAGGGACCTCTTTTCGGCCGGATTTGGGCCAACTTTGGTCCGGACTATCCAGGCCGAACCCAGGATCCCGGGTACGCCCTGGGAACGTCGGACGTAGAGAATTGGCCGAGTGGACCAGTCTGTCAGCGACAGAAGATGACTCGCCGCCATTCTTCCCGTTGTTTTCTCCTTCCCGCCGTTTTCCTTTTCCCGCCCTTGCCGCTACACCCTTCCCGCCCTCGTTGCTGAACTCCGCCTACAAAAGGCGTGCATCTCACCGTCTTTCTTCACAGTCTCTCACACCACCACAACTCCGGCGAACTTCGGACGTTCGCACCTTTCTTCCTCCTCAACTCCGTCGAGAAGCCATGGCCGAGGGATTTTCCGGCCGACGCACGACCTCGCCGGAGAGATTCTGGTGGCTATCGCCGACATGCAAGACCCGGGTCTCACCGGGGAGTTCCAAGAGGCTATCGCCGACATGCAAGACACGGATCCTGGCAACCTGGTCTTGTGGAGGCAGTTCTTCGCCGATAGGCGCCTCGCGGGACTCGCCCGACACAACGGTCCGCCGGGCTCGCCGCCGCCGCAGCGCCACAATATGGCTTTTCGCCGCCGCTTCTGGAGCGTTCCAGGGCGAACTCTCGCCGGCTTTATGGAGCACATCCAGGCCGGCAACCACCCCCGCCTCGGCCTGTAGTTGCGGCGTCCGGCGTCGACCACGGCGGCGGAGGCCTTTTCCTAGTTTTTAACTCGATGTAATGTGTGCTCACCCTACTTAATAAAATCCGCCTATATTCGCCCATATTTCGCCGAGTTTGACTGAATTTCGCTGAACCTGGGACTCGGCCTGGGTACGCGAGTGGGCGATTGGGCGTACCCAGACCGAAAACTTGTTCCGTCCGTCCAAAAAAAGTCCCTTTTCGGCCTAGATTCGCCCAACGAGTGGAGATGCTCTTACGCAGTGAGATATATAATACTTGCAGCTCAAGAGAAAAATGTACCGGTCTCGGGATTTCAATTGCTTACCATGTTTGACACGGTCAGACATACTTCCTTCGACCCATATTAGTTAACTCAAATTTGGCTAGATTTGGATAAATCTAGACACTATTTACTATATAAGTTCATCTAAATTTTAATAAATCTAAATCAACTAATATGGATCGAAGTGAGTAATAAATCTGAAAATTGAAATTCCCTTGGGCCAAAGATTCGTGCCCATATGCGACCGTCCAAACCTCGAGTCGGTCACTCCTTTTCACGAAGCCTTCACTGCAGAGTTGAGTGCACGCTACTTCTGAATTTGATACTGACAGTTGCACCTCCATTTGGATACCTCCCGGAGCCGCAGCCAGAATTCTAAGCTGAAGCCTTTAACCTCCAGGTTTTCAGTGAAGTTTTCTTCTTGTTTTTTTTTTCAGTGACAGGCAGCTACATACATACACTAAGCCAAGATGTAAATTGAGGTTCAGTGAAGTTTTCTAACAGTCGGCGAGAAGCAGATACATGCATACATACACTTGGCCAAGATGAAATATCATACATGCTCAGCTTGCTGTCAACTCCGAACCCTATGTCTCTGGACTAGACTGTAATATTTACATCATCAGAGTTGCAGAAATACCACAACACTGATTTATGCTGTTTAAACAAGAGGTGGCGACACAAAAACTGGCAGGCTCTTTGCTGCCACACAAAAATGAACTCATGTAATGTGCCAGTGATATGATAAAATACAATACAAAGATCAGGAAGTCTTATACTGCAGCATAATAGAAAGTTGAGAGCAATATGGG
Organism: Avena atlantica; assembly: GCA_910589765.1. Taxonomy (NCBI): domain Eukaryota; kingdom Viridiplantae; phylum Streptophyta; class Magnoliopsida; order Poales; family Poaceae; genus Avena; species Avena atlantica. The sequence goes on along the minus strand of OU342736.1, from coordinate 500,948,431 downwards.
TGCTAAATAAAAATATTAGTGAATTGTACTACTGTAACAGCAATACAGATTCCCTCGCAAAATAATAAATAAATAAGAGATTAAATATGGCACGTGAAACATTGGCCGGAAGAAAATAAAATGAAGAAGACATGAAGTAGAACGAAAACATTGCAACTAATGGAAGAAGTCAAGGAAGCTGATACTACAAACTCTTCACAAAATTACTGGAAACGATAGTTGAGGATACCACCCTTATTGAGCTAGGGGTAAAGGAGAAGCTGTACAGCTCCACCACATACATACTCTGTCTACACCAGAGGCTGCAGATCTACCTATACTTCAGAACCCATCAGAAAGGATCTCCTCCAGCTCAGAATCCTCTTGCCTGACAAATGAATCGTCGTCAATTGAGTCAGGCTCGGTGTCAACTGCATCTCCTGTCACAGCGGAATCATCTCTGCCTTTTGACGGTTTAAGTTCAGATATAATGTATCATGTCAACTGTGAATGTCTCCTTCCAAAAAATGATATCTTGCTGGGAGCAAATCTTTGTGCTTATGGTATATCCCTTTCCTTGAAAAGAGAGATATCAACAGAGAAATACTTGAAGTTTCAAGCGACATGCTTTTCTCATCAAGTCTCGACATATAATTTATGGCCCTGACTATTTCACCTTTTTCAAATAACTTTCTGATAATAGTATTTAACATACGAGAGTCGCAAGCACAGCCACACGTCTCCATTGATGAAAATGTATTGTCAGCTTCTTCTACCAATCCTTTTTCTATAAGATTTGACATCATCGCTGTGTAGATTATAACATCAGGTACCAACCCATTGGCTGGTATTGCGGCAAACAAATTCTTAGCTTGCTCTATTCTCCCAACATTAAACATTGCATCAATTATGATAGTGAGAGTTCTAATATCAAACTTAAGGTTCATTCCTTGCAATTTCTCGAACTGCACGATTGCTTCATTGGCACAACCATTTTTAGAAAGCCCGCCGAGAAGTATATTGTATGTATCAACGGACAATCTCACTCCACTTTTGATCATCTCATGGAACATTTCCTTTGCAGCCACAGTTCTACCAGCTTTAAATAACCCATCCATTATGATGCTATAGGTAAGAGTATCCGGTTTAGCTGCCATACCTGACATTTCTTCGAATAGAGTCAACGCAGCATCCACCATTCCATCTTTAAAGTATCCATTCATAAGTGTATTGTACGTACATACATCAGGCTCAATGCCAAACGAAGCCATATCATCATGTACCCTGGATGCTTCCTGCATCTTGCCAACTAAGCAGTATCCATCAATCAGTGTATTGAATGTGATAACATTAGGCTTCTCACCTACATGTATCATAAAGTCAAAGACATCCTGTGCATCTGTGACCCTTCCTTCTTTGCATAGGCTGTTTATAATTGAGCTAAAGAACGCCACACCAGGAGAAGGGATACCTTTTTCCATCATTTCATAAACCAATTCTTCAGCTCTCACTAAATCACCATGTGTACAATAACCCTGAATCAGGCAGCCGTAAGTCTGTAAATCCGGTGGTAGCCCCATATGAATCATCTGGTTGAATTTTTCAATAGCATCATTCATCCTACCCTTTCTGCAAAACGCATATATCATGGTTGAATAGGTCACAACATTCGGTTTCACTCCCTGCTTCTGCATGTCTTCAAAGATAAGAAAAGCCTCGTCCACCGATCCAGACTTAGCATATGCATGTATCAATATGTTGAAAACATATTGGTTAGGTACAATACCTTCTCCTACCATCAAGTTGTACAGATTACTCATATCAACAAGGCGTCCTTCTCTAGCGTACCCATGAAGCATGGTAGAGTATGTGACAATATCAGGTTTGAAGCCCTTCACAATCGCGCAATCCATAATTTGTCTAGCTTCTTTGCTTCTTCCACGCTTGCATAACCCATCAATAATGGAGTTAAATGTCATGGTATTAGGAACAACACCCTGTTGTACCATTTCATGGAATAGGTTGCATGCTATGCTGAAATTACCCTCCTTTAAAAAGCCACGGATGACCGTGGTATATGATATCACGTCAGGGGAGCAGCCACCTTCTTGTTTCGCCATTACCTGGAACAGGTCCAGCGCACGCTGGCTACTGACATCATCGCATAAGCCCTTGATAACTGTGTTGTATGAGAAGGCATCGGGCATGCAGCCCAGATCCGGCATCCTGTGAAGCAGCACGTCCACAGCCTCATTTATCCGCTTTGCGTGACAGAGGACCTTGAGGACGGTGTTGGCGGTAACGCGATCTGCCTTGAGGCCCACCCTGAGGAAGCGGCCGAAGAAGGCGAGCGCTAGGTCTGGTTGCCGTGCGCGGCAGAAGCAGTTGAGCAGGATGTTGTACGTGTAGACTGTGGGCGGGGCCACCGCTGGCATGCGGTCGAAGAGGGCGACGGCGAGCGAGAGGCCGTCGCCACAGGAGGCGGAGGCCGGCGCACGGGCGAGGGCTGCGAGAAAGCCATTCAGGGCTCGCTCGGGGACTGGGATGGCCTGCCGCAGCAATTCATCGAACAGGTGGTGTGCGTCCTCAGGGCTGAGCGTCCCGGAGCGGACACGCTCCGTGGCGGCGGCAAGGGCGACGTGGGGATCCCGGCGAGAGGGTGGAGAGGTGGAGGTGGAGGAGGAGCGGCGGCGGAGGAGAGACGTCGGAGTGGTCGAGTAGAGGCGAGACATGGGGTTTTCGCTGGTTCGCCGTGCGGCATGGGGAAATCTTAGAGCAAGCTGCTTGGGCGACTGGTTTGTAGTGGAGCCGGCTCCTCTAACTTTGCTCTTGCAAAGTCAGGACCCTGACATAGCCTATATCCACCGTACAAACTCCATCCAACGGTTCTCCTTTGTCTAGTATTTGATGTTACTCAACGAACCTCTCTTGGTTGTTTGTGGATAATAAATACTAGATTTAGGGGTGCGCCTTGGCGCACGACCCCGTAGAATTCTTGTCGCAAAACAGTATAAAGAAACTTCATATTTATATTGAGCATATTTTTTTTGTCTCAGGACGAAAACAGTACTTTCAAGAAAAATAAACGATATTGTTTTAGTCAAGCATAGTTCAGTTAATGGTTATGTCTACAATCTATTTGTATTTGGCTAAAGCATCTTTAATTCAGCTATATTACGATTTGCTGGTAAGTATTGTCCTGGTCGAGAGAAAGACCTTCTCAATCCAATCACCAAACACACAAGTAATGCTTAGGAATAATTCGTGATAGCATGCACAGCTCGTGCGAGCATGTTTGTGTTGTTGCCGCCTACCAAACAGAGGAGAATCTATTACATCATGTTGAAACAAGTAACCAGAGTTGTCTGTGATTTATTACACATAACTTTAGGCAAAGTAGTGGACACGAACAACCTGATGATAATCGACATCACCGGCCTGATTAGAGAAGTAGAGACAGTAATCTTAATCAGAGTTGTAATCATCGGACTTGTAATAACATCCATATGAGTCCAAGTCGTAGGTGTCAGATTTATGATGATGTGCCTTGAGTCGTAGCATTCAGGGAAATCGTCATCTTCAGAACCCTCTTTCACCATATGGATGTACTTTTGTAGCTTTTAACTTGTTAATTATCGCAACTGAATATTGACTAAGATAAGCGGCCATAGACTTGATATCAAGCAGGGTAGCAGCAAGCCTGACACACAGAAAATTTCAGCTGGGAGCCAAGCTACTCGATCCTATGTCGTCGGAAGCAAATGTCACCTCTGTCAGCTGCTTACATGTAAAGAATCTTCTGATGATTGTTGGTACTATAGCTGAAAGTTATTTCCTGTGATGTATTTTAGCTAAACAAATAATAGCACTTTTTAAGGGAAAATGTAACATAATAAGGCCTTTGCAAACCAATAAAAAAGGGTTGTGAGCAAAAGAATCTCACGCAGTGATACAGTATTGTAGAGGTTACCGTGAATGTCACACGACTTCTATAGAAAGCAGCGTGGACACTGATAGGTAATAAGATAATATAGGGGCGTGGAATCAACCAGTTATAAGTGTACATTTTATGTAAATGGTAGCAGATATTAGGAGCAAGCGGACGAACAATAATCTGGAACTTCCTACCCACATTATGTGATCTTTTAAAAAAAGCGAACTGAGTATGGACAGGTAATAAACTAACATATATGATTTGAAGCACTTTCAGATGGACTATGAAAATAAGCATCAATAGGCAGTGGATTAAAGGAGAGTAGTTTACACATGAATAGGAAAAAATGAGAGCTACATGGATAGGCTAGATGACTGAATGTTCGAGAAGTTTTGCCAGGCCAAGCATGTAAAAAACATCTAATGAACAACAACAAGAAATAGGTCAGTACAATTATATGTAAAAAGAACTATGAATAGAGGCTTGAATTACGTTTAAGCATACTGATTAGATCAGTGAGGAGAGGCAACTCCATACCGGCGGGCTGATACCCCGCTCGAACATTGAGTCATATGGACGCAAGGGCATACACATCCGGTGATTTAGACTGGCTCTAGGTGTAGAGACCAAAGGTGTAGGAGCAACTAAAAAGAATCAACAGCCAACAGAGCAGAGTAACCTAAGATAGAAGAGTGCGTAGCCAGTAGAGGAAACCGGGAGCTTGAGCCGGACATGCGAGTCATAAAATTAGTATCTATGTGATGCCAAGCACTCAGTGAGTCGTAATAATTCACGGCCTAGAGACAGCCCAACCGCATGAGGCTCGTCATCAGAAGAATCAACAGACGGCACTACAAAAAAGGAAGAAAATTAAACTGGAGGCCCACCACCAAAAGACAATTATCCTGAATAGGGATGACATGAATCATACCAAGGCAGCATTGGCCCAGACTAATATTTTTATCTTGCATGACAATGCAGACATATCACCATAAAGTTTTTTAGTATTAACACAGAGCAACCACTATGACTACGATGAGTGCATACGGATGGTAACCGGATCACTAATGTCGTACGCACAGATCAAGGAACATATTTTAAATTTTAGTGCTCATATATATGTCCAAAACCCTGAAAAGTATGATAAAACTGAGTTAAATGCAACCTTCATTGCTCAAAGTATATAATTTTAAAATATGGTTTACAAATTGATAAAAAAATATTCAAATATCTGACTGAAACTGTTTGGTGCGCTCAGATAGGGACATAATGGAAATCGAAGGTTTTTACCTGAATGCCAAAATGACGTTGTCCTAAAACCACTCTCAGTTTAGACCAGTTTGCACCTGTACACATGTCAGCGTGAAAGGTCTAAACCTGAAAGCAATGTCATCATGAACTTAAGCTACAAATCTTTCATAAAAAACCTAATTCGCAATAATGGATTGACAGGAAACTGGCGAGAAATTAGCATAGTATAATTTTCATAGAACTGTAGTGTGTTGGCTTTCATCAACCTGCAAATAATCTGTACCAAACAATAAGTGTTTATAGAGAGGAAGATACTAAAATGGGGAAACATGAAACCTTGGCAGGTCACATAGGCTATCAAAGAATCTTCAATTGGTTAGTTGAAAGCAAACATAATCTAACCAATTAAAAGGTGGGCTCGCAGGTCACATAGGCTATCAAAGAATCTTCAATTGGTTAGTTGAAAGCAAACAGAATCTAACCAATTAAAAGGTGGACTCATGAACATGGTGTCACCAGATTTGCTATTGTTGTTTCCTACATCACGTGGTGCAGCGAGGAGACATCGTTGGGGCTGAAGACATGGCACCATGACCCCTATCGTCGCAGCAGATCATTATAGCTCAAGGTGCATAAAAAGTAAATTATGTGGATTCTGGTCAGAATTAGATATGAATAAAACACATAAATATGAAAGCTTACCAATGAATTATTTTTAAATGGAGGGAGTACATGGGAACCTGACATAGCCACTCACATTCGTAGATGTTTTTGCCTACCTAGGTTAATCAATAACCATCAGCACCAAAGACCAGGACTAAATTACCCAATCAATCTAAAAATAAAATACTATTATCTTGGTCGGCAGTAAACGGTGTTCAATGAATAATAGATGGTTCAGAACCAAGAACAGAAAGAAGTGTGAATATATCCAAAAGCATAGGCAAAAATATACCTTCGTGGGACCAGTAACAAATGACCGACGGTTATTTTTCTTCGTAGAATCACATGGAAAGAAAATAGACGGCATAATGCAGGTTATTTATATTTGATTGACCTAAGCATTCAAATGTATATAACAAAATATTAGAACACAGAAAAAGGAGAAGATCAGCATGGTAACGTGTTAAGCTTGTATATAGCTGGTATACATGTAGCCCCATATTAGACTCGAGGCTCATACTCATCATAAAATCGAGCATGAGGTTCAGGTCCAGCGATGCAAGAAGACCACCAGATGCCCTGCTTTCTCCTTTTTCTTGAACTATAAATCTCAATGTCTTTCATCGAGCAAGGGTGGTCAACTATACCAGCGGAACTCAAATTTGCAAGGATGTTTGCAAGTCATATGCATGCATGCCTGATATTTCTCTATCGGTCGTTGGCACTTTGGACAAGTCTCTTAGAATTGGCCAGTATCCTGAAATGAGCATCCTTACTTGTTAAACGCACAGTGAACGGGCCAATTCCACACAAATTATTGATACACCATTCTAATGTCTAATGATGATCTCGAAGCAAAATACCAGTTTCAATCCAATGGAGTTAAAATTACTAAGTAACCACTGAAGAAAAATGGAAAATTTAAGCAGATCATGCATTAATCTGCTAGAGTCCAGACAAAATGAGGAGCGTTTACATGCCCTATCTGAACTAAACACCATGATATCACAAGCAGAGTATTTGAGGTGAAAGCGAAAATCAGATGTATCACCTACAAACGGTAGATTATTACCTACTGGAAATTAATTCCATTTTACCTTCACCGGGGTAAAAAATCAATCGTGACCTGTAGGAAATGAAATGACGATATTAAGGCACTATCGATGGATGGGACAAAATGAACTGCAATATTATTCCATGCAGATTTATGCACTTTTTATTGCTTTCTTGTTAAGTTGTACAACACTAGCACAAATAAAGAAACAGTGGTACATTGTTGAAGATTACATACTAAGTTTCTAATTCTATTTAGGAATCAAAATCTACAGTAACTCCGGAGGAATTCCTAAATATGTTTTACCATAGCAGTCCACAGCTACAAAACCAATAAAATATTAGTGATCATCATAGGAGTTACCAAAGAGCTTAGGGCATAGTTGAGAAAGGTAGTATACTGTTTGTAGCTAAATTTCGCATAACTGATGGCTTGTCAAATAATTCAGAAAGGCAATATGATGTGTTGGCTATAGGTAAATTTCAGAAAAATAGAAGTTACGGAGTAGAATGAATTACACAGATTAACCTTCCCCGTGGCCACTTGCCTTTTCATCGAAAACCAAAGAAGCTAGACAAACAAAGATGATATATTAAAAGAAATATAAAAAGGATTAGTGGAAGAGAGAGAGTGAGGAGCTCTTGGTATGGTGCTGCCCAATTGGCCAAGGAAGTACCTGAATGAGGAACCGATACAACCAATCATGCAGCAAGTGCAGAGAGAGGGGAAGGGAGATCGATTTTATGTGCTGCCCTCTTGACAACGTCGATGTGAACAGGGATTGAGTGCTGCAGTTACACGAGCTCGAGGGGGGAGGAATCGCCAGAGTAGAACTGTAGCAGGGGTGGGGATGTGGCGCGTGCCCCTCCTGCCCTGCATCGAGGAAGAAGGTGATGTTGCTGGTGGGTTGCTGCTCCTGTGCCCCTTCCTAGAGTGGTCTTTTAGTTCACCTCTTCGTCCGCTCCACCTCCCCCGCCTGTTCCTCCTCCGTATGCCTCCTCCTCTCTCTCGCATCAGCAGCCGGACCATGGCGCGCTGCTGCTTCTCCTCCAGAGCCCGCCTCCTCTCTCCCATGTCAATTGCTTGGCCATGGCCGCTGCTTGAGAGACGAGTGGCGGCGGCAGCTCGGCCAGGGCGGTGGCGGCTCGGCAGCAGGCGGGAACGAGGGAGGCGAGGGAGCGGTGGCGGCTCGGCAGCAGGCGGGAACGAGGGAGGCGAGGGAGCGGTGGCGTGGGGATTGGAGGAGGAGGCCATGGGGCTGGGCTAATCGTGGCGGCAGCTCGGCCAGAGAGACGGGCGGCGGCGGCTCAGCAGTAGGTGGGAGCGAGGGAGGCGAGGGAGCGGGGATTGGAGGAGGCCATGGGGCTGGGCCAATCGTGGCTAGGGTTTTCACCCAATCGACGTGTGCGGGGTTGTGCCCCTGCCCGACACAGAGCACCTACGTATTGCCCATTGTAAACATTACTTGTGAGGTGGACATGCAGGCCCAGTCAATTTTTGGCAGGGACGTGGCGATGTTGTACAGAGAGAGGCACGTGTGTGGGTAGGAGTAGCTGGTACGCTCAGCATATTCTGTTTTTACTAATCACTAGCTGCATACCCGCGCGTTGCTGCGGAATACAAAAAATAGATTACTAATATAAAAATAAGTATACTTGAGTAATATAGTCAAGTTTTCAAGACACAGAGACATTCGCATATCAAATCCATGACACCAGGACCACCGGAGGTTTTCAAAATAAAAAAAAACAAGATCGTGGATTCAAATGTATTTCCTCGACCATAACCAATATATGAAGGACCCTTGCATGGAACATGCGTACAGACAACCAATAGGTTTGGATTGCGACTACATCGATCCCCTTGCCATATAGTTTCGCCTCCTTTCGGTAGCATCCATCGTTGAATTGTCCCCCTGAAATTGCTGACATCCACCTTGAGCGGGTGCACGCCCTAAAGCCTATCCTTCGTGTGTGTGCTTGTTTCGGCCTTCACCACGGTTAGTTGTGTTACTGTTCTCGTGCGTCCTCGGACCCATCGACCATCGCATGAAGATCTTGGTGAGCTTCTAGTCTCTATATGCTTCACCTCGGCCCTCCTCTTGGTATGGGTGAGTGTTCGCATCAAGCACTATCGTTTCACCGCCAAGAAACACTATCGCCAGCCGTCTTTCAGCTCTCCTAAGCCTTGTACGGACTTGGATTGCCCGAGGTATTGGTCCTCTACTTTCCTAATGTCTCTGGTTTCGATAAAAAATTATGGCAAAAGAAAAACTGACAAAATATTGGGGATACACACCCCTCCCTATGTTAGTCATAGACTATAACAAATAAACATTGACACATAAATAATCGATTCAATTTTAAGAGATATAAATTTAAATAGAAATTCAGTTTCGCTAGCTTTACTAAAATGTGTACCTTGCAATTGACAAAAACCAAGAAATTTTTGAATTAATTTTGCAAACAAAATCAGCTAGCAACAAATGACATCAGCTGGCTAGCAAATTGCAAACCGACCAAAGGAGTAGTACACCAGAGCTTCTTGCGCGCCCGCACATACATCATGGCCGTGGCCACGACCAGCATGCAGCAGCAGCAGCAGCACGACTTCGCGGAAGTGACACATGCGGCGACGAGGACATCCACGAGGAATATTAGGTCCATGTCCGTGAAGGGCTTGGTTCAGCAGGCAGGTGCACAAATCGGGTGAGCACGCACACAAGGACCAACGGGTCGGAGGCGCGCTGGCGAGGGAACGAAAGAACGTGGCCAGCGGGCTGAGAGGCGGCGAACTTGGGCAGACATTAGCGCCGACGGGCTGATAGGCCGCTAGAGACAGAACCATGTCACCAACGGGAGACATGTCCTGAACCGCTCACTGAAGAACGATTGTTAGTAATTCAACAATGTACCGTCAGATTTTACAAAAAAAAGATCTCACGGAGAGGCAGATGGAGGGATCTCACGGACTGCCTGCCATGGTGAGGAAGATAGGACAGAAGGCAACACGTCGTCGTTCTGGACGTTGAGGACCGCTCCCTTGCTCGTGTGGACAGAGACCCTATAGACCTACAAGAGGGATGCGCCAGAGCAGAAAGACGTCAGAGCTGGCCACGAGAACGGGTGTTCGGCGCACGGTGGGAGATAGGGGACGGAGAGTGGGCGTGCTGGCGGTGGGTACAAGAGGCGTGCTGGCGACGGTGAAGATGAGTCGCATGGGGCCTGCCAGCAGCGGGGGAAGCAGGGGCGCGCCGGCGATGCGGGAACAGGGGCACTGACGTCGGCTGGGTAGAAGGCGCGCGGCTGGAGGTAAAGGTCGAGGCGTGGTCGGCGAAAGGGAGGATTCAAGGACCCTGGCTGGAGGAGGGAACCAGAGGCGCGCGGGGGGGGGGGGGGGGGATCCTGGGCGGCGGCGTACGGTGGTTGAGTTGTTTGGAGAAGAAGCAGAGTAGCGGTCTAACCCGATTTTTATTAGCGGTGGCAACGCTTGTAAAACCATGGAATACGCAGGGGCAAATTCGTCCAACGTAAAAGCGGACGGAAATCTGGTGCAACGAACCTACCTCAGCTTAAATTAGTAGATAGATAGAAGATAGATAGATAGATAGATAGATAGATAGATAAATAGATAGATAGATAGATAGATCAGGGTAAAACCGTCTTACCAGCAGCCAACGCTCCAGATCGCCTCTCAGGGCCTGATCCGACGGCCCACATCACCTGACCTCCCTAGGAGCCCAATGGGGGAGCACCAATAACACCTTTAGATTAGCGATCAGTTTTTATAAAACGAATTTTAAAGGTTTTTAGGGAAACCAGCTTTACGGATTTTTCAGTTAAAAAAAAGGCTCATGGAGAACCTTGTTTGTGTCCGGATCTTGAGCTATTGATGGAACGACAGGATAACAAATAATTAGTTGAGATCTGGTACGTCCAAAACCCGTTTATACAAAAACGATAATTACTTGTTTTTCCCAAAACGCAAAATCCTAATGTTATGGGAATTGCATTTTCTATATCCACAAACTTCTCGGTCCATCCAAATAAGATACTATGGACGTGTTTGGTAGGACGATTCTTCATCTTCTGCACCCAGCATGTAGAAATAAAACCGTTTGCTAGGCTGGTCCGGGTCCGTAGAAACTCGGTATCTAAACATGGCCAATGTTTAACTGAGCGAGAACTCAACAGACAAAGTCATTCCTTGCATCCCTCGTCTAGCCTCTGGTGACCCGTTGCTGGCGAATCGCCGCCATGGCCATGCCACCGTCTTTTTGTGTGCAACCCATCCTCGGCGCTCACTCCCCCTCAAGATTCCGCCCTTCCACGTGCCTCTTTGCCAGCGATATTTGTTCCCGTCATTGACAAGCGTCCATTGTTAGCGACTCACCGTCGTCCCAACAGCGGCGGCCTCCGTGCTGGTACAAATCAGGGACAACTCCAAGTTATCCATTCTAGTTTATTGACTATTTTGTTTTAATTTCCCATAAATTGTTGTCTTCAATGTAGAAGTGCCGATTGATCTGTTGGCATGATGCCATCTGTCCATTTTACTTGAGTTTGTTAGATGAGTTAGTTACAGAAAGCCTCCACCCTATACATTGTATTTTTACTCGGCACTATCAATTGCTTGTGTGTTACACTCTTTAAAAAAGTGGTTGTGTTACGATCATTTCCTAGCACTAGTAAAACGGAACTTTGGTCCAGACATTAGTCCCGTTTCTGGTATAAACCAGGACTAAAGATTCTCAATCCCAGCCCAGCAGGGCCACGTGGAGACAATCTAGTTCTGATTTGTAATAGAACCGGGACTAAAGGTTCCCGATACGTTAGTTCTGGATTACAATCCGGGACTAAAGCCTCTTACAAACTGGGACTAATGCCTGTTTTATACTAGTTTAGTCTCCCTGCTTACATAATCAATTGAACATTTGTATTGAAGTGTTGTCCAAAAATAGTGTTAAGTTGCAAAATGTACAACGAGTCTACACAAGTTCAACAAAATAGCCTCATGGTTGCTTGATCAAAATATGTCTTCTTGAATGAAACAACGGGAGGCTGGACAAGGGAAACAAGGAATGACATCTTATGTTCAGTTCTCGTCAATTAAACATTCAAAGTACACAGGTTCAGTTGACTAGCAGCAAGAACTAGTACTATGCAAAAGAGAGCCGTTAGATGAGATTTGTATGGTGGATATAGTCTATGTCAGGTCCTGACTTTGCAAGAGCAAAATTAGAGGAGCTGGCTCCGGTTTATAGCGGGGCCAAGCTCCGCATCTTGTTCCTGTACAACCATGCCTTGCATAAGTACTATTCAAATAGTCCCTTAAAAAATTAGGAAGTGCCTAGATCTCAGGTGCCTGAGAATTAGTTATGTCTAAGCGCTGATGTCATCTTAATATTTGTGTTAATTCTCAGTTGCAACTTATAAGATTTGTACTAGTTCTCAGTTACAACCTAGTTGCAACTTATTAAATTCTCAGTTACACCTGAGTTGCAACTCATGTGCAACACAAATCACGAGATAAATCAAACGGTGAAAGAGGCGACTGAGACTTCAAAAGTTCTCAGGCGCCTGAGAACTAGCAAATCCGAAAAAATTATTAGCCAAATATTTTGGTTGACAAAGAATGAGTTAAAATCAGTACTTCTCACTCATTCACAAAAAAACAGCTGCTTCTCGTTAATCAATTCCAAGTTTTTCTTAACCTGATTGATTTCAATATTAATTTCAACAATAAAAGGAGCTAGTACAAAAACACTTTGAAAATATTATATTATTAGTATCTGGTCAAATAAATCTACCAAATAGATGTGTTTTAATGCTCCACCAAGACTTCTACTACACGGTTTACCATGATAATCGTTTCCATAAATAATTGCATACTTCCTCCGTTCTGGATTATAGGACAAATGCGTATCTTAAGAAGATCGTAAATTTGATCAACAATATGTAAATTATATGTCACAAAAATTATACCATCGAAAACGTATTTTGAATAAGAATTTAATGATATATTTTTTGTTAAATATATTTTATATTTTGTTGACTAAATTTACGGTCAAACTAATTTTTTGAAGTACGTATTTACCTTATAAATCGGAATAGAGGTAGTACGTGACACCTAAACTCTAGGTAATATGTAGGAGTATCAAAAATATGTGTGATTTTCATAGTAAAATTGAGGTTGCTATTTCACAAAATCACCGTGACACATTGAAAAACTAAATATTATTAAAGTATGATCCTAAATAGTTTACAAAATGGAATCGCAAATGAAGAATTATGAGCCACGACACTTGACCTAAGAGCATCTCCACTCCTCCCTCAATACGACATCCGGTGCATTCTTTTTTTGGCCTGTAAGGGGAGGAGGGCGCTGGCTGCCATCCCCCACCCCCTCCCCCCAAAGTACAAAAGTTTAATTTTTTGAAATTCGTGCAAATACTAAATTACTGACGATTTCACATGCATTTCAAACATATTTCGTGACATCCCGCAAAACCACTACTAGAAAATCGCGTTGTTTTTGTGCATTGCATCATCATGACATCAGCATGCATCTGTTTGCCTAAAACTATTTTCGAAAAGCCCTTCTTTGTTTTCTAGATATTCCCCATCTTCATTTCAAATGTAAAACCTCGGTCTGTTCAGATCTTTTATTTGCTTAAAAGTATTTACAAAATGTTTTAGAAATAAAATTAACCATAAAAAGTTTTGTTCGGGGAGGCAGTCCGATCGGTCAGGCCAGAGGCCCAACCGGACCATACTACCTACTACCCGGCCCAAAAGAAAATCATAGTCAAAAATATCTAATCCTAAAACTACCCAGACCTATTCTACCCAGCCTCCCTCCATCTCACCCCCTCCAATCCTTTGTCGACACCTCACCCTGGCCCTATCCTCCCTCCAACCCTTGTGCGCCACCTCAGCGCGCAGCACACCCACCACCACACACGTCCACCCCACCTGCCATCCACTCCCCCACACAGCCGCCCCGCTCCCTGGCCCACCCGCGGGTCCCACCTGTCGCCTCCCTCACACCAGAATCCCCTCCCCCATCCCGATGCCAACCTCCCCCGCTCTTCCTCCTTCCTCGACCCCCACCGCCGCCAGGAGCTTTCGCCACCGGCCCGCGACTCGCGTCGCCAGAGCCGATCTCCTCCGCCCACCCCCGCTGCGACCAGCCTCCGTCCTCGACCCCGGGCCCCTCCGTCGTTGTCGAGTCGCGCCCCCCCCGTCTCCACCTCCTCCCGCCGCCGGCCTTCTCTCTCTGCCTCGCCGGAGCCGCCTCTCCCGGCTTCCTCCTCTCGAGCCAGCCGCCGCCAGCGTCGCGCCTCTGTCAGCTCCCCCCTCACGCGCGTGGATGCCTCCTCCACCATGCACCAGATTCTGAGCCATCACACCTACCCTTGCCGGCAACCCTCGCTGCCACGGGCAGCAACACCGTGCCACCACACCGAGCCGCCGTCCTATGTTGTTGTTCGTGTGACCCGTGCTTGCCTCGGCCCTCCTGCGAGCCCTAGCAAGCTCCTGACCGTCGCCGTCATCCCGCGGCCATCGGCCCTGCCTGTCCTGGGAGCCTGCTTTGGTCATGCCCATATCTTTGTACGCCTCTGTGTGTGTGTGTGTTTCTTGGCCTCAGCGTACCACCTCGTGGTGTTGTCAGACAAGATCTTCCGAGGAGGAAATACCTGTGCTTTGGCTGTGTCTCCAAGGCCGGTCGAATTAGTGTCGCTGATTCTTGATTCCTCGTCATGAATCCCAAGTTCTTCGGCTTGGACGCGCAAGATCTACTCAAAAACCGAAGGCCTTCGACATGGAAAGACAAGGACGTCTACCGGAGCCGCGGCACTGGAGAATCCCCGGACGCCAAAAACGCACAAGACCACCAACGCCGAACCAAGATCGACACCGACAATCGATAACCGAACCTCCAAGTTCGTCGACATAGAAGAGTTTGCCGTAAACCAAGATCTTCTCGGACCCGAGGACCATCAAGACTTCCTCTCGGCAACGCCAAGTACTCCTTCCTGGCTTCGAAGCCGACCCCGTGGACCGACATGATCTCCTTCACGGATACGACAAGTACTTCCTCGAGGATGCCAAGTTCTTCACCCCGAACGCCAAATCCGACCCGATCCGTGGACCCGACAAGATCTTCGTGACGACAAGATCGGCACCGACCAGGGCGAGTCCGATGCGCCCCCGACGCCACACCAAGTCCTTCTTCCCGGAACGCCAAGCTCTTCATCTTGTATCCGACCTTCGAAGACCGATCCCGTCGAACCCTGAACCCTGAGACCGAACCCCGAACCCCCAGAGCCCAAGTTCGCCGAACCCCAAAGTGTGACCTCTTTTCCGTGACCTATATTTTATAAATAATATAACTTGTTGCATTAAATCATTCATCTCGCATGCATATTTGTGTGGTTTGGGGGCCTTATGCCGATTCACCTCATAATTAAATATGGGACCCATATGCGGGCAAATCTAGTCGTATATTGGCCCCATTTAAATTTGTGCATCAAACCGATACTATATTTTGCCTTGCTAATACAACATTTAAATTGCGGGGGTTCTAAACAACATGAACCATCTAAATAATTGTCGGGACCCCGGTTCCGCTTAATATGATCTAATTGCATCGCACCTTTGCCTTGTCATACGTCATACATGCATCATGCCCGATCTGTTGTCGTAGTATTAAATAGTGCATCCGGTGTTTATTCTAGTGTTTTGCTTCTTCGCGGATAAGGCCGTTGAGTTGATGTGAGCTTCGCCCCGATCTTCGGATGAACCTTCGGCAATGTTTTCAGGCGAGCACCTCCCCCTTTCTACCTATCTTACTTTTATAGTATTTATTCCCTCCTGTTGATCTATTGCTATCTGTGTTGCGATGCTCTAGTTTTCGTACCCGTGATATCCCTTGCAGCCTTATATTGCCTTGGACACCTCCTATTACCTGTTTTTTTTTGTAGATAGTTGGACCTGCGCGTCGTAGTCGCTTGCTCAAGTGCTGTTGCGTGTCGTCAAGTACCACAGTTGTTGGAGTATTGCCGTGTGTTTATTGGTGGAGATGATCAAGACTTTAATTACTGTTTAATAACTAAAATTGAAGTAGGTAATGCAGAGGCACAGGTGGGCAATAGATATTATTTGGCTTTTAACCGTCCACTTGTGTCCCGTAGGACCCCGAGTACTTGATACCTGTTCCTTGAATATTCGCGCTATCCACATCCGGGAGGATTATGGGACCCCCCTGAGCCAGAGCTTGATTCATTCTTATTTCTTGGGGCCACAAACTAGTTTGAGGTTTTATTTACTATCCTGTACTTATGTCATGCTTTACTGCTTTATTTAAATTGTGCGATGTACTGCACCTGTACTGTTTAGGGAAGCGGAGTGTTTTCGCGGTATCGACAAGCCCAGTCACATTTTCGGGTTCCCAGTCGTTTACAGCAATTGACGCAAACCTTGAGTCCGTCTCGGAGTCAGCTAACTTCGTTGCGGGTAGCTTAATGGGGTGGCCCCCTAAAATATTTCTGAATCTTGTGATTGCTTTGTCGTGAAGGCCTCGTTGGGTTTTGATTTGGTTTTTCCGAGGTTGATCGAGTGTGTGTTGCTATTTGTGCACCCCTGCAGGGTAAAACTTTCTGAAAGCCGTGTCCGCGGTTATGGACGACTTGGAGCACAGTATCTCGATCATAGACAACTATAACTAAAGTAGTGCTATAAATTTGAATTTATAATGACTAGTAATCAGCTTCACTATAATGGAATGGCTAAATAAAATTGCCAACAATTGCTTGTTTGGGTTGTCGCTTGTTACCTTTGTACCTGACTAGTAAGTATTGCAACTGTAACACCCTCAGAATCGGCCCTATGCAAGTTTCAGCGCTTCCCGCCAAACCCGCATAGAAACTATTCAAAGGTGCCCACCAGGCACTTGCGTGCGGGTGGAAACGAAGTAATAACATTACACAACAGTCCTCGATTGGACCCACAGAACAGATATATATACAACACGACTCCATGAGTCAAGAATACAGATACACAGAACAAAGATCCAAATCACCTTGAAAACGATAGAGCGTCTAGCTACGGACAAGATGCAAATGGGGCTAAGAGCCCTGAAGAATAACTAATGGCGTCCATAACCCTACCCAGGCCAAGCCGGAAGGGTAACCCTGCTAACGACGTCGAAACCTGCTTAAACAAAATGGGTGCCGACAAAGGGCAAAGGAAAAAGAGAGAGCGGTCAGTACTGAGGCCAGTACACGGCGAGGCTAGAATTCGGCGGTCCTCGCCTACATAGGTATGGTGGACTGAAGCGGCAGCGGCAGCATGCACTAAACAACCTATAGAGACTCGATACAACGGTCGGCTATCAGGGAGAGATAAGAAAGACCTATTTGGAACCAACCTGATACTATCACCAAGCATACCCATCCTGGTATTTCCCCTTCGAGACCAAACGAGGAAGTCAACCGAGGAACTCACACAGTTGGCAGTTTTATTTATTCCGTTATAGTTGCGGAAATTACTAGTCAAATTAAGATAGCATGAGTCATCCTGATATAATAAGCAGTGGGCAGTTTTAGTTAAACATTCCGTTGTAGTTGCAACACTTACTAGTCAGATACAATTAGCATGAGATATCCCAAAACCCAGCAGTTGTTGGTACTTTGATTTAGCCATTCCGTTATAGTTGCAATACTTACTAGTCAGGTACAAAAGTAGCAAGCGACAACCCAAACAAGCAATTGTTGGCAATTTTATTTAGCCATTCCATTATAGTGAAGCTGATTACTAGTCATTATAAAGTCAAATTTATAGCACTACTTTAGTTATAGTTGTCTATGATCGATATACTGTGCTCCAAGTCGTCCATAACCGCGGACACGGCTTTCAGAAAGTTTTACCCTGCAGGGGTGCACAAATAGCAATACACACTCGATCAACCTCGGAAAAACCAAATCAAAACCCAACGAGGCCTTCACGACAAAGCAATCACCAGATTCAGAAATATTTCAGGGGGCCACCCCCATTGAGTACACCCGCAACGAAGTTAGCTGACTTCGAGACGGACTCAAGGTTTGCGCCAGTGGCTGTAAACGACTGGGAACCCAAAACTGGGCTTGTCGATACCGCGAAAACACTCCGCTTTCCTAAACAATACAGTGTGCAGTACCTCGCACAATTTAAATAAAGCAGTAAGGCATGTCATAAGTACAGGATAGTAAGTAAAACCTCAAACTAGTTTGTGACCCCAAGAAATAAGGATGAATCAAGCTCTGGCTCAGGGGGGTCCCATAATCCTCCCGGATGTGGATAGCGCGAATATTCAAGGAACATGTATCAAGTACTCGGGGTCCTACGGGACATAAGTGGACGGTTAACAACCAAATAACATCTATTGCCCACCTGTGCCTCTGCATTTACCTACTTCAATTTTAGTTGTTAACCAGTAATTAAAGTCTTGATCCTCTCCAACAATAAACACACGGCAATATACTCCAACAACTGTGGTACTTGACGACATGCAACAGCACTTGAGCAAGCGACTACGACGCGCAGGTCCAACTATCTACCAAACAACAGGTAATAGGAGGTGTCCAAGGCAATATAAGACTGCAAGGGATATCCCGGGCACGAAAACTAGAGCATCGCAACACAGATAGCAATAGATCAACAGGAGGGAATAAATACTATAAAAGTAAGATAGGTAGAAAGGGGGAGAGGCTCGCCTGAAAACATTGCCGAAGGTTCATCCGAAGATTGGGTCGACACTCGCATCAACTCAATGGCCTTATCCGCGAAGAACCAAAACACTAGAATAAATACCGGATGCAATATTTAATACTACGGCAAAAGATCGGGCATGATGCATGTATGATGTATGACATGGCAAAGGTGCGATGCAACCAGGCCACATTAAGCGGAACCAGGGTCCCGACAATTAATTAATAGGTTCATGTTGTTTATCTACCCCGCAAATTAAATGTTGTATTAGCAAGGCAAAATATAGTATCGGTTTGATGCACAAATTTAAATGGGGCCAATATACGACTAGATTTGCCCGCATATGGGTCCCATATTTAATTTAGGTGAATCGTTGAAACACCCCCAGACACCCACAATATGTATGCAAACATGTTCATTTAATATGCAACAATTCATATAGGTATTAATTTATAAAAATAGGGCTCGGGAGAAAGGGTCACACATTAGGGTTCGACGATCTTGGGATCCGAGGGGTTCAGGGTTTGACAGGGTTCGACGGGGGCGAGGTTCGATGGGATCGGTCTCGGACATCGGAAGTAGATCTTGTCGCATCCGGGAAGAAGGACCTGGTTTGGTGTCGGGGCACATTGGATTCGCCTTGGTCGATGCCGATCTTGTCGTCACGAAGATCTTGTCGGGTCCTCGTATCGGGTCGGTCTTGGCGTTCGGGAAGAACTTGGCGTGCGACGTCGTCGGCATCGGTGCGGGAAGGAGGTCTTGTTGATCCGGGTGGAAGATCGTGGCATTCCGTAGAGAGTATCCTTGTGTGTTCAATGTCCTGGTGCCACCTTCAAATGGCCACACGAGGTTCCCTCGGCGGCATCAAACGGCGCGGCGTGGCTTCGGGTCACGTCATATCATTGCGGAGATATTGTTGGAAGTTGTCGCAGGGCACCACACCAAGTCGAGCCTAGCGAATATGAGCGACCAAAGAGCAAAGGAGCACCCGCAGTTGCAGCTACTCGATATTCCCACGGGTGTGAACTCAAACATAAGCACGGCAAAACAACAGGAAGCAGAGTTTGGCGCAATAAACTCGGGTAGCGGCGTGGACACACAACGGACAAAGAGTCGCCGTGGGAAGCAGGAGGTGCAGGGACGCGGCGAGGCAGAGGGCCCAAGGTGAAGCCCGGAGATGAAGTGGATGCTTGCGCCGCAGGGACGGCGGCGTGATGTGGTCGATGGCAGCTAGGCACAGAGGCGAGGAGACACGGGTGGGGCGACGGGATTCCGTCGGGGACGGGCAGATGGCGCCGTCCGTGTGGATGAGAATGGCGGCCGGCGAGGTCTCGCGGATGCAGAGGACCCCATGGTAGTGGCGGCGGGGTTACCGAGGTGGAGACGCACGAGGGGAGCCGGGGGTGGTGGAGCTCTGCATGGGCGGCCAGAGGTGGAGCTCTGCGGGGCGCGGCAGCAGGATGGTGGTGGCGGCGGGCGCAGAGGGCGGCCACGAGGTGAGCGAGATGGGGAGGCGGGGAAGGCGGCGAGCTGGTCGCTGGCGGTGCCCCAGGCGAGGAGGCCGATAGGGGCGGCGATGAGGGGAACCTGGTGGCGGTGGAGACAGAGGAGATGGGGGGAGGACGACAGGGAAGGCTGCCTGATGGTGCAGAGAGGTGAGGGGCATGGCGAGAGAGAGCTTGGGGGCGTGCGTCGGCGACACCGATCGGGGAGGTCACGGGGTTGGTTGCGGGCAAGGGGAAAATCGAGGGAAAGGGCGAGGAAGGAGGAGGCGTGGGTCGCGGGGTGGGAGTGGGGCGGTGCAGGCGGGGCGCTGGCAAGTGGGGCCGCAGGGGAGAGGAGAGTGGGGGTGGACAGAGGTGGGGATAGTGTGTGTGTTGTGTGGAAGAGAGGGAGGGAGTTGGGGGGTGAGGTGGTGTGAGGGGGTTGGCTGGAGGAGGGAGGGGATATGAGGTGGCGTGAGGTGATAGGGTGGGGTGAGGTGGAGGGGGCTGGGTAGATTAGGATTGGGTAGAAAAAGGTTTTAGGACAGGCTGGTTTGTACTGGGGGTGGCCGACTGGGTCGGATCGGCCCGGTACGGCTGCCCCCTAAAATAATTAAACATTTTATTTATTTTAAAGGGGCCTTTTGCAAACCGTGGTTAGTCAAAACAAAATATTCCGGGGACCCGGGTTTTAATTTGAAATCAAGACGGGGCGTTTAGAAAACAAAATCAGGCTTTTCGAAAATAGTTTTATGCAAACAAATGCAAGATGACATGACGATGCTCAAATGCAATGTGGCATGATGACATGAGCATGCGGTCATGATGATGCAATGCACAAAAACAACGCGATTTTCTGGTAGTGGTTTTAGCGGGGCGCCACAATTCGACACCACTAACAATGGATCTCGCCCTCGAGATCCGCCTCATGGTACCGGAAAGAAGGTCGGTGATCTGCATCTTCTCGCTTCGTGTAGATCCTCGCGACACCACTAACAATGGTTCTTTTTTCAGCTTGAAAATGGCGACACCACCAACAAGGATTGTTCCCCATTCGTAGAGAGAACACTCCGGAGAAACAAAGATGAAGGTAAAGGTCTCAAAAGGGTAAAGCCACCTCTAACTTCCGCGGAAGGAGTATAACTGCAATGATTCACCATTCAATGTGCAAGAGCGAATGATAAGAGTAGTCGGATGGTGATCAGTACATCGCGCTCCCAAAGCATTACTCTGCACATGATAGGAAATTATGCAACCAACTCTCAGAATTCAGATTGTAGATCTCGACAAGCGAGGTTCGGAAACAAAGGAGTGATGCAAACTCTGCATCGGATCTGGCGTAGATGATGTCGTCGCATCGGAAAAACACCGGAAGGAACAAACAAGGAACAAAGAATGGTACCACAGTAGACGGATTCCTCAGACAGCATGAACACCGGATGGTAGAACACCGTTATCAAAGGAGGAAGCGAAAACCCTGAAGGTACGATGGAACCCAACCACGAGAAATCCTGGACTCGAAGAGAGAGAAGAGAGCGAATTCAAAACACGCAGAGGTGAGAGGAGAGCAGCAGAGGGGTAAGGAGTAAAATCAGACCTAATCAGAACTATCCAACCGATTTTGCAGAAATAGTTTTGACACTCTACTTCGGCCGTTAGCTAGGTTATCCTACTGGCTGGACTTGTGGGGTATCGTAACTGCTGAGCTCTGATACCACTCTGTAACACCCTCAGAATCGGCCCTATGCAAGTTTCAGCGCTTCCCGCCAAACCCGCATAGAAACGATTCAAAGGTGCCCACCAGGCACTTGCGTGCGGGTGGAAACGAAGTAATAACATTACACAACAGTCCTCGATGGGACCCACAGAACAGATATATATACAACACGACTCCATGAGTCAAGAATACAGATACACAGAAAAAAGATCCAAATCACCTTGAAAACGATAGAGCGTCCAGCTACGGACAAGATGCAAATGGGGCTAAGAGCCCTGAAGAATAACCAATGGCGTCCATAACCCTGCCCAGGCCAAGCCGGAAGGGTAACCCTGCTAACGACGTCGAAACCTGCTTAAACAAAAGGGGTGCCGACAAAGGGCAAAGGAAAAAGAGAGAGCGGTCAGTACTGAGGCCAGTACACGGCGAGGCTAGAATTCGGCGGTCCTCGCCTACATAGGTATGGTGGACTGAAGCGGCAGCGGCAGCATGCACTAAACAACCTATAGAGATTCGATACAACGGTCGGCTATCAGAGAGAGATAAGAAAGACCTATTCGGAACCAACCTGATACTATCACCAAGCATACCCATCCTGGTATTTCCCCCTAGAGACCAAACGAGGAAGTCAACCGAGGAAATCACACAGTTGGCAGTTTTATTTATTCCGTTATAGTTGCGGCAATTACTAGTCAAATAAAGATAGCATGAGTCATCCTGATATAATAAGCAGTGGGCAGTTTTAGTTAAACATTCCGTTGTAGTTGCAACACTTACTAGTCAGATACAATTAGCATGAGATATCCCAAAACCCAGCAGTTGTTGGTACTTTGATTTAGCCATTCCGTTATAGTTGCAATACTTACTAGTCAGGTACAAAAGTAGCAAGCGACAACCCAAACAAGCAATTGTTGGCAATTTTATTTAGCCATTCCATTATAGTGAAGCTGATTACTAGTCATTATAAAGTCAAATTTATAGCACTACTTTAGTTATAGTTGTCTATGATCGATATACTGTTCTCCAAGTCGTCCATAACCGCGGACACGGCTTTCAGAAAGTTTTACCCTACAGGGGTGCACAAATAGCAACACACACTCGATCAACCTCGGAAAAACCAAATCAAAACCCAACGAGGCCTTCACGACAAAGCAATCACCAGATTCAGAAATATTTCAGGGGGCCACCCCCATTGAGTACACCCGCAACGAAGTTAGCTGACTTCGAGACGGACTCAAGGTTTGTGCCAGTGGCTGTAAACGACTGGGAACCCAAAACTGGGCTTGTCGATACCGCGAAAACACTCCGCTTTCCTAAACAGTACAGTGTGCAGTACCTCGCACAATTTAAATAGAGCAGTAAGGCATGGCATAAGTACAGGATAGTAAGTAAAACCTCAAACTAGTTTGTGGCCCCAAGAAATAAGAATGAATCAAGCTCTGGCTCAGGGGGGTCCCATAATCCTCCCGGATGTGGATAGCGCGAATATTCAAGGAACAGGTATCAAGTACACGGGGTCCTACGGGACACAAGTGGACGGTTAACAACCAAATAACATCTATTGCCCACCTGTGCCTCTGCATTTACCTACTTCAATTTTAGTTGTTAACCAGTAATTAAAGTCTTGATCCTCTCCAACAATAAACACACGGCAATACTCCAACAACTGTGGTACTTGACGACAGGCAACAGCACTTGAGCAAGCGACTACGACACGCAGGTCCAACTATCTACCAAACAACAGGTAATAGGAGGTGTCCAAGGCAATATAAGGCTGCAAGGGATATCCCGGGCACGAAAACTAGAGCATCGCAACACAGATAGCAATAGATCAACATGAGGGAATAAATACTATAAAAGTAAGATAGGTAGAAAGGGGGAGAGGCTCGCCTGAAAACATTGCCGAAGGTTCATCCGAAGATCGGGTCGACACTCGCATCAACTCAACGGCCTTATCCGCGAAGAACCAAAACACTAGAATAAACACCGGATGCAATATTTAATACTACGGCAAAAGATCGGGCATGATGCATGTATGATGTATGACATGGCAAAGGTGCCATTCAACCAGGCCACATTAAGCGGAACCAGGGTCCCGACAATTAATTAATAGGTTCATGTTGTTTATCTACCCCGCAAATTAAATGTTGTATTAGCAAGGCAAAATATAGTATCGGTTTGATGCACAAATTTAAATGGGGCCAATATACGACTAGATTTGCCCGCATATGGGTCCCATATTTAATTTAGGTGAATCGTTGAAACACCCCCAGACACCCACAATATGTATGCAAACATGTTCATTTAATATGCAACAATTCATATAGGTATTAATTTATAAAAATAGGGCTCGGGAGAAAGGGTCACACATTAGGGTTCGACGATCTTGGGCTCCGAGGGGTTCAGGGTTTGACAAGGTTCGACGGGGGCGAGGTTCGATGGGATCGGTCTCGGACATCGGAAGTAGATCTTGTCGCATCCGGGAAGAAGGACCTGGTTTGGTGTCGGGGCGCATTGGATTCGCCTTGGTCGATGTCGATCTTGTCGTCACGAAGATCTTGTCGGGTCCTCGTATCGGGTCGGTCTTGGCGTTCGGGAAGAACTTGGCGTGCGACGTCGTCGGCATCGGTGCGGGAAGGAGGTCTTGTTGATCCGGGTGGAAGATCGTGGCATTCCGTAGAGAGTATCCTTGTGTGTTCGATGTCCTGGTGCCACCTTCAAATGGCCACACAAGGTTCCCTCGGCGGCATCAAACGGCGCAGCGTGGCTTCGGGTCACGTCATATCATTGCGGAGATATTGTTGGAAGTTGTCGCAGGGCACCACACCAAGTCGAGCCTAGCGAATATGAGCGACCAAAGAGCAAAGGAGCACCCGCAGTTGCAGCTACTCGATATTCCCACGGGTGTGAACTCAAACATAAGCACGGCAAAACAACAGGAAGCAGAGTTTGGTGCAATAAACTCGGGTAGCGGCGTGGACACACAACGGACAAAGAGTCGCCGTGGGAAGCAGGAGGTGCAGGGACGCGGCGAGGCAGAGGGCCCAAGGTGAAGCCCGGAGATGAAGTGGATGCTTGCGCCGCAGGGACGGCGGCGTGATGTGGTCGATGGCAGCTAGGCACAGAGGCGAGGAGACATGGGTGGGGCGACGGGATTCCGTCGGGGACGGGCAGATGGCGCCGTCCGTGTGGATGAGAATGGCGGCCGGCGAGGACTCACGGATGCAGAGGACCCCATGGTAGTGGCGGCGGGGTTACCGGGATGGAGACGCACGAGGGGAGCCGGGGGTGGTGGAGCTCTGCATGGGCGGCCAGAGGTGGAGCTCTGCGGGGCGCGGCAGCAGGATGGTGGTGGCGGCGGGCGCAGAGGGCGGCCACGAGGTGAGCGAGATGGGGAGGCGGGGAAGGCGGCGAGCTGGTCGCTGGCGGTGCCCCAGGCGAGGAGGCCGATAGGGGCGGCGATGAGGGGAACCTGGTGGCGGTGGAGACAGAGGAGATGGGGGGAGGACGACAGGGAAGGCTGCCTGATGGTGCAGAGAGGTGAGGGGCGTGGCGAGAGAGAGCTTGGGGGCGTGCGTCGGCGACACCGATCGGGGAGGTCACGGGGTTGGTTGCGGGCAAGGGGAAAATCGAGGGAAAGGGCGAGGAAGGAGGAGGCGTGGGTCGCGGGGTGGGAGTGGGGCGGTGCAGGCGGGGCGCTGGCAAGTGGGGCCGCAGGGGAGAGGAGAGTGGGGGTGGACAGAGGTGGGGATAGTGTGTGTGTGTTGTGTGGAAGAGAGGGAGGGAGTTGGGGGGTGAGGTGGCGTGAGGGGGTTGGCTGGAGGAGGGAGGGGATATGAGGTGGCGTGAGGTGATAGGGTGGGGTGAGGTGGAGGGGGCTGGGTAGATTAGGATTGGGTAGAAAAAGGTTTTAGGACAGGCTGGTTTGCACTGGGGGTGGCCGACTGGGTCGGATCGGCCCAGTACGGCTGCCCCCTAAAATAATTAAACATTTTATTTATTTTAAAGGGGCCTTTTGCAAACCGTGGTTAGTCAAAACAAAATATTCCGGGGACCCGGGTTTTAATTTGAATTCAAGACGGGGTGTTTAGAAAACAAAATCAGGCTTTTCGAAAATAGTTTTATGCAAACAAATGCAAGATGACATGACGATGCTCAAATGCAATGTGGCATGATGACATGAGCATGCGGTCATGATGATGCAATGCACAAAAACAACGCGATTTTCTGGTAGTGGTTTTAGCGGGGCGCCACAGCAACTATAACGGAATGGCTAAATAAAAGTACCAACAACTGCTGGGTTTGGGATATCTCATGCTAATTGTATTTGACTAGTAAGTGTCGCAACTACAACGGTATGGTTAACTAAAATTGCCCACTGCTTATTATATCAGGATGACTATCTATACCTGACTAGTAATTGCTGCAACGATAACTGAATAAATAAAACTGCCAACTGTGTGAGTTCCTCGGTTGACTTCCTCGTTTGGACTCGAGGGGGAAACACCAGGATGGGTTCGTCGGATGGTAGCATCAGGTTGGTTCCGAATAGGTCTTTCTTATCCCTCTCTGATAGCCGACAGTTATATCGAGTCTCTTTAGGTTGTTTAGTGCATGCTGCGCTGCCGCTGCAGTCCACCATACCTATGTAGGCGAGGACCGCCGAATTCTAGCCTCGCCGTGTACTGGCCTCAGTACTGACCGCTCTCTCTTTTTCCTTTGCCCTTTGCCGGCACCCCTTTTGTTTAAGCAGGTTTGAGATCGACGTCGTTAGCAGGGTTACCCTTCCGGCTTGGCCTGGGCAGGGTTATGGACGCCATTGGTTATTCTTCAGGGCTCTTAGCCCCATTTGCATCTTGTCCGTAGCTGGACGCTCTATCGTTTAAAGGTGATTTGGATCTTTGTTCTGTATATCTGTATTCTTGACTCATGGAGTCGTGTTGTATATATATCTGTTCTGTGGGTCCCATCGAGGACTGTTGTGTAATGTTATTACTTCGTTTTCCACCCGCACGCAAGTGCCTGGTGGGCACCTTTGAATCGTTTCTATGCGGGTTTTGGCGAGAAGCGCTGAAACTTGCATAGGGCCGATTCTGAGGGTGTTACATATTTGTACAAAATTTAAAGAAACAAAAAACTAAATTACCGGTGGCCACGACCACGTCTGCCTAGGCCAAGCTGACTGTACTTCGCCGCCGCGTAGTGGTCGTCGTCGCTAGGATCCTGATTCAGGCGGTGGCATGGTGCTGCAGCCTTGGCCTTGATCACCACCACCGCCGCTCTAGCCCGAGTAGCCGGCCGCGTCGTTGTCGCCCTCCAGGTCGATGAACATGCCGAGGTGGCGCGCGCTTGGCATGCTCCCGCCGGTACTCCACGTGGACCAAACCTCGGCGAACGCGTCCATCGCAAACGGCATGGTCTCGAAGGAGACGTGCTGGCCCGAAAACTCCTCCAAGTCCTCCTCGATCTTTAGTTGGAGGGCAGCCACCTTATACTCTGGCGGGCAGTGTTCACTTCTTCTTCACCTGGCGTTGGGGCCTGGCGCGGCACAGACAACCACGAGGAGGGGAAGGCGCACGACAGTCTCAGATGGAGATGCCGCCTCACCGCCTGCGTGAAAGCTATGGCGGCGGGCTCCCCTCATAGTCGTCCTACACTAGGGCAAGAAGCGCCGTGACATCGTTGAGTAGGGGGAGAATCATGCTGACGGCAACGAATACCTCGACGAGGAAGATCCCGAGAAGAAGAGGGCGACATGTCGGTGCGGCGCCCACTGCTGGACCGGATAGCACGGCTACTGCCACGACTGCTGCAGTGGAGGCATCGTTAGCGGCGGGTTGTTGCCGCCGGTGATGTGGGCTAGAACCCAGGAGAGTGTCCTTCCTAGAGCACTCCACGACCGAATCCTCCCTTCGATGTTGCAGTCCTCCGGTGGGGGGCCATCACCATCATAGGCTTCGATGCGTGCCTGCTGCTGTTCCATGAAGAATACGTCCCACGCTTCGTCGTTGTCCGGATCCCAGGCAGGATCATTCCGCTCCTCCGCTGTGAGGGCACCCCAATAGTGTCGGTAGATCTCCACCATGCGCGCCTGACCATGGGGGATCGGCGGGACGGGAAGGCCGCCGGCTCTAAAGAACCAGTTCTTCGGGAAGCGCATGTTCGACGGTGCTGGATAGCCCGCTTCCCATAGCGTCCGAGCCTCGGCTGCGCGTAGCGAGCGCTGTCGAAACTGTTCGCGGCGGCGCCATTTCTGGAGTACCTATCCATGGCGGCGCTTGGGGAGGAGACGGGGAGGAGGGAATGTGTCGAAGGAGCAGAGGGAAAAGGGTTTTTAAACATTAGATGTCCATTGAATGCGCGGACTGGGTGTGAGACCCTAGCGTATGGCTTAATAGGATTGGCAATATACTCATACCAATAAGTTGCAACTTCTTTTTCGGAAGCTCTGAAAAGAACTCTGAGGTTAAGCGTGCTTGACCTAGAGCAATTTGATGACAGGTGATCGACCGAGAAGTGGGTATCGGGTGCACACGAGTGAGGACAAAGTGTGCAGAAAAGACTAGTGTTGGTCTGTGGAGTTAGTCTAGAGATCCTATTGAACTGACATGAGTGACAGACGCTGGCCCAGAGAGGCCGG
This sequence comes from Avena atlantica, assembly GCA_910589765.1. Lineage (NCBI taxonomy): Eukaryota > Viridiplantae > Streptophyta > Magnoliopsida > Poales > Poaceae > Avena > Avena atlantica. Next base: position 500,919,959 of record OU342736.1, on the reverse strand, counting down.
GATGTTACACGGGGCGCGTCATGTGACGAGGGAGTGGCGGACAGGACGCATCGACTACCCTCCTGCAAAAGGCTGACCGACGAGCAGCGCCATTGCTGGGGCGCAACAGGCGAGGAGGAAGATAGACCGAACTTGTCGGCCGCTGACGCTGATAGGGGTGGTCCATCAAGACCAGCTGTTCTGCGTGCCTTCTTCTCCACTCCTTCCCACCAGAAACAGGTCATTCGGCGTCCCTGCTAGCCCCCGCTTGGGTTGGGTTCGGTCCGGATTACAAAATGGGTCGCTCCGATGCTAAATAAAATTGGGGGTGGGCTAGACGTGAATTCGACCGCTGGCACCCCGATAGCCCTTTAGGCGGGCTTTAGGACCCCCCGGGTGGAGATGCTCTAAGAATACATTGTTGGTTGTCATGACAAGTGGTTGTGATACAGATTCTAGGAAAGCCAAAGTAAAGAGGATGTGGTTTTGGCTTTGGCGAGGAGCATGTATTCCTGGGATCCATTTTGAATTTCTGCATTTACAAAACATATGTCTTGTTTAAATAGAAAATTCGCATGTTTTTAGTAGTCTAAACATACGTAATGAGATATGGCCCAGTTCTTTTGACGGCTTCTCCGAGAAGCTGTCCTAACCCTAGCTTTCTGGGGAAGCCGATTCAAAAAAAATTACGAGGATTTCAAAGTAGTTGAAGCTAAACTAATTTGAAAGCCTCACAAAAATTTTAAACCGGCTTTCTCAGAAAGCTGGGGCAAAAGGGCACCAAGATTTGTTGGTTCCACGAAGACTACGCTGCAGAGTGAGTGCACGGTACTTGTGAATTTGATCCTGCCAACTGAAAAGGTTGCACCTCCATTTGGATACCTCCTGGAGCCGCAGGCAGAATTCTAAGCTGAAAGCCTTTAACCTCCAGGTTTTTAGTGAAGTTTTCTTCTTGCTTTTTCAGTATACCACAACATCGATCTATCTATGCTATTTAAACAAGACGTGCCAGCACAAAATCTGGCAGGCCCTTTGCTGCCACACAAAAATGAACTTATGTAATGTGCCAGTGATAAAATACAATACAAACATCAGGAAGTCTTATACTGCAGCATAATAGTAAGTTGAGAGCAATATGGGTGCTAAATAAAAATATTAGTGAATTTTACTACTGTAACAGCAATACAGATTCCCTCGCAAAATAAATAAATAAGAGATTGAATATGGCACCTGAAACATTGGCCAGAAGAAAATAAAATGTAGAAGACATGAAGTAGAACGAAAACATTGCAACTACTGGAAGAAGTCAAGGAAGCTGATACTACAAACTCTTCACAGAACTACTGGAAACGATAGTTGAGGATACCACCCTTATTGAGCTAGAGATAGAGGAGAAGCTGTACAGCTCCACCACATACATACTCTGTCTACACCAGAGGCTGCAGATCTACCTATACTTCAGAACCCATCAGAAAGGATCTCCTCCAGCTCAGAATCCTCCTGCCCGACAAATGAATCGTCGTCAACTGAGTCAGGCTCGGTGTCAACTGTGTCTCCTGTCACAGCGGAATCATCTCTGCCTTTTGGCGGTTTAAGTTAAGATATAATGTATCATGTCAACTGTGAATGTCTCCTTCGAAAAACCGATACCTTGCTGGGAGCAAATCTTTGTGCTTATGGTATATCCCTTTCCTTGAAAAAAGAGATATCAGCAAAGAAATAGTTGAAGCTTCTAGTGACTTGTTCTTCCCATCAACTATGGACATATACTTTATGGCCCTGTCTATTTCACCTTTATTCAATAACTTTCTGATGATAATATTTAACATACGAGAGTCGGGAGCACAGCCACTCATCTCCATTGATGAAAATGTACTGTCAGCTTCATCTACCAATCCTTTTTCTACAAGGTTTGACATCATGATAGTGTAGGTTATAACAGTAGGTACCAATCCCTTGGATGGTATTGAAGCAAACAAATCCTTAGCTTGCTCTATTCTTCCAACATAAAACATTGCAGCAATTATAGTATTGAGAGTTATGATATCAAACTTAAGGTTCATTGCTCGCAACTTATCGAACAGCATAACTGCTTCATTGGCACAACCGTTTTTACAAAGCCCGTCAAGAATTATATTGTATGTATCAATGGACAATCTCACTCCACTTTTGATCATCTCATGGAACTTCTCCTTTGCAGCAACGGTTTTACCAGCCTTAAATAACCCATCCAGTATGATGCCATAAGTAATAGTATCCGGTTTAGCTGCCATACCTGACATTTCTTCGAATAGAGTCAATGCAGCATCCACCATTCCAGCTTTAAAGTATCCACCAATAAGTGTATTGTACGTATATACATCAGGCTCAATGCCAACCGATACCATATCATCATGTACCCTGGATGCTTTCTGCATCTTGCCAACTAAGCAGTATCCATCAATCAGTGTATTGAATGTGATAACATCAGGTTTCTGACCTATATGTATCATAAAGTCAAAGATATCTTGTGCATCCTGTAGTATTCCTTCTTTGCATAGGCTGTTTATAATTGAGTTAAAGAACGCCACACCAGGAGAAGGGATACCTTTTTCCATCATTTCATAAACCAATTCTTCAGCTCTCACTAAATCACCATGTGTACAATAACCCTGAATCAGGCAGCCGTAAGTCTGTAAATCCGGTGGTAGCCCCATATGAATCATCTGGTTGAATTTTTCAATAGCATCATTCATCCTACCCTTTCTGCAAAACGCATATATCATGGTTGAATAGGTCACAACATTCGGTTTCACTCCCTGCTTCTGCATGTCTTCAAAGATAAGAAAAGCCTCGTCCACCGATCCAGACTTAGCATATGCATGTATCAATATGTTGAAAACATATTGGTTAGGTACAATACCTTCTCCTACCATCAAGTTGTAGAGATTTCTCATATCAACAAGACATCCTTCTGTAGCGTACCCATGAAGCATGGTAGAGTATGTGACGATATTGGGTTTAAGGCCCTTCACAATCGCGCAATCCAGAATTTGTCTAGCTTCTTTGCTTCTTCCACGCTTGCATAACCCATCAATAATGGAGTTATATGTCACGGCATCAGGAACAACACCATGCTGTACCATTTCATGGAATAGGTTGCATGCTATGCTGAAATTACCCTCCTTTAAAAAGCCACGGATGAGCGTGTTATATGATACCACGTTAGGGGAGCAGCCACCTTCTTGTCTCGCCATCACCTGGAACAGGTCGAGCGCACGCTGGCTCCTGTGATCATCACATAAGCCCTTGAGAACTGTGCTGTATGAGAAGGCATCGGACATGCAGCCCAGATCCGGCATCCTGTGAAGCAGCACGTCCACAGCCTCATCCGTTCGCTTTGCGTGACAGAGGACCTTGAGTAGGGTGTTGACAATAACGCGATCTGCCTTGAGGCCCACCCTGAGGAAGCGGCCGAAGAAGGCAAGCGCTAGGTCTGGCTGCCGCGCGCGGCAGCAGCAGTCGAGCAGGATGTTGTACGTGTAGACTGTGGGCGGGGCCACCGCGGGCATGCGGTCGAAGAGGTCCACGACGAGCGAGAGGCCGTCGCTGCAGGTGGATGATGGTGGCGCGCGGGCGAGGGCGGCGAGGAAGCTGTTCAGGGAGCGCACGGGGACCGGAGTGGCCTGCCGTAGCAATTCGTCGAACAGGTGGTGTGCGTCCTCAGGGCTGAGCGTCCCGGAGCGGACGCGCTCCGTGGCGGCGGCAAGGGCGACGTGGGGATCCCGGCGAGAGGGTGGAGAGGTGGAGGTGGAGGAGGAGCGGCGGCGGAGGAGAGACGTCGGAGTGGTCGAGTAGAGGCGAGACATGGGGTTTTCGCTGGTTCGCCGTGCGGCATGGGGAAATCTTAGAGCAAGCTGCATGGGGAAATTCTGCATCTTGTTCTTGTACGACTTAGAGCAAGCTGCTTGGGCGACTGGTTTGTAGTGGGGCCAAACTCTGCATCTTGTTCCTGTACGAACGACTTAAACCATGCCTTGTATAAGTACTAGAGCATCTCTAGCCGCCGCGGTATAACAGCGCAGCGCTAAATAACTTTTTTTTTTGCAACCCTCAGCAGGAGCTCTAAATATCAGGTTTGAAGCCCTTCACAATCGCGCAATCCATAATTTGTCTAGCTTCTTTGCTTCTTCCACGCTTGCATAACCCATCAATAATGGAGTTAAATGTCATGGTATTAGGAACAACACCCTGTTGTACCATTTCATGGAATAGGTTGCATGCTATGCTGAAATTACCCTCCTTTAAAAAGCCACGGATGACCGTGGTATATGATATCACGTCAGGGGAGCAGCCACCTTCTTGTTTCGCCATTACCTGGAACAGGTCCAGCGCACGCTGGCTACTGACATCATCGCATAAGCCCTTGATAACTGTGTTGTATGAGAAGGCATCGGGCATGCAGCCCAGATCCGGCATCCTGTGAAGCAGCACGTCCACAGCCTCATTTATCCGCTTTGCGTGACAGAGGACCTTGAGGACGGTGTTGGCGGTAACGCGATCTGCCTTGAGGCCCACCCTGAGGAAGCGGCCGAAGAAGGCGAGCGCTAGGTCTGGTTGCCGTGCGCGGCAGAAGCAGTTGAGCAGGATGTTGTACGTGTAGACTGTGGGCGGGGCCACCGCTGGCATGCGGTCGAAGAGGGCGACGGCGAGCGAGAGGCCGTCGCCACAGGAGGCGGAGGCCGGCGCACGGGCGAGGGCTGCGAGAAAGCCATTCAGGGCTCGCTCGGGGACTGGGATGGCCTGCCGCAGCAATTCATCGAACAGGTGGTGTGCGTCCTCAGGGCTGAGCGTCCCGGAGCGGACACGCTCCGTGGCGGCGGCAAGGGCGACGTGGGGATCCCGGCGAGAGGGTGGAGAGGTGGAGGTGGAGGAGGAGCGGCGGCGGAGGAGAGACGTCGGAGTGGTCGAGTAGAGGCGAGACATGGGGTTTTCGCTGGTTCGCCGTGTGGCATGGGGAAATCTTAGAGCAAGCTGCTTGGGCGACTGGTTTGTAGTGGAGCCGGCTCCTCTAACTTTGCTCTTGCAAAGTCAGGACCCTGACATAGCCTATATCCACCGTACAAACTCAATTCCAAGTTTTTCTTAACCGGATTGATTTCAATATTAACTTCAACAATAAAAGGAGCTCGTACAAAAACACTTTGAAAAAATTATATTATTAGTATCTGATCAAATAAATCTACCAAATAGATGTGTTTTAATGCTCCACCAAGACTTCTACGACACGGTTTACCATGATAATTGTTTCCTTAAATAATTGCACATTATATAGTACGTGGCACCTAAACTCTAGGTAATATGTAGGAGTATAAAAAATATGTGTGATTTTCATACTACTCCCATCCATTAACACAAAGAGACAAAATGAGTAATATGTGTGATTTTCATACTACTCCGATCCATAAACATAAACACAAAGAGACAAAATAAGTATACAACAGTAGACTCAACTCTCAAAATTGCCATAACAGATACTTCCTCCGATCCATATTACTTGTCATTGAAATGGATGTATCTAGCACTAAAACATGTCTAGATACATCCATTTTAGTGACAAGTAATATGGATAGGAGGAAGTAGTAAAATTGATGTTGCTATTTCACAAAATCACCGTGACACATTGAGAAACTAAATATTATTAGAGTATGATCCTAAATAGTTTACAAAATGGAATCGCAAATGAAGAATTATGAGCCACGACACTTGACCTAAGAGCATCTACACTCCTCCGTCCCCCGGTATGAAAGTTCAAATTTTTGAAATTCATGCAAATACTAAATTACTGACGATTTCACATGCAGTTCAAACATATTTATACAAAATTTAAAGAAACAAAAATACTAAACTACGGGTGGCCACGGCCACGCCTGCCTAGGCCAAGGCAACGGTACATCGTCGCCGCGCTCATCGCTAGGATCCTGATTCTACGGGACGGTGGCATGGTGCTGCAGCCTTGGACTCGATCACCACGGCCACCGCTCCAACCCGAGTAGCTGGCCACGTGGTCGTCGCCCTCCAGGTCAATGAACAGGCCGAGGCGGCGCGCATGCTCGGCATGCTCGTGCCAGTATTCCATCACGGACCAAACCTCGGCGAACGCGTCCTTCGTGGACGGCACAGTCTCGAAGGAGACGCGCTGGTCCGGAAACTCCTCCAGGTCCTCCTCGATCTTTAGTTAGAGGGCGGCAGCCTTGTACTCCGGTGACAGTGTCCACTTCTTCTTCACCTGGCGTTGGGGCCCGGCGCAGCGCAGACATCCACGTGGAGGGGAAGGCGCACGACAGTCCCGCCTCACCGCATGCGCGAGTGCTACGGCGGGCTCCCCTCATACTCGTCCTACACTGGGGCAAGAAGCGCGGTGATGTCGTCGAGTAGGGGGAGAATCGTGCTGATGGAGATGAAGACCTCGACGAGGAAGATGTCGAGGAGGAGAGGACGGCATGTCGGCGCGGCGCCCACCGCTGGCCAGATAGCACGGCTATTGCCGCGACTGCTCCAGTGGAGGCATCATTAGCGGCGGGTTGTTGCCGCCGGTGATGTGGGCTAGGACCCAGGAGAGCGTCTTGCCTGGAGCACTCCACCACTGAATCCGCCCTTCGATGTTGCAGTCCTTCGGTGGGGGACCATCACCGTCGTAGGCTTGGATGCTTGCCTGCTGCTGGTCCATGAAGGATGCGTCCAAGGCTTCGTCGTTGTTCAGATCCCAGGCGGGATCGTTCCGCTCCTCCGCCATGAGGGCGCCCAGTAATTTCGATAGATCTCCGTCATGCGCGCCTGACCACGGGGGATCGGCAGGGCGGGAAGGCCGCCGGCGCTAAGGAACCAGTTCTTCGGGCAGCGCATGTCTGACGGCGCTGGGTAGCCCGCTTCCCATAGCGTTCGAGCCTCGGCTGCACGTAGCGAGCGCCATCGAAACCGTTCGCGGTGGCGCCATCTCCGGAGTACCTCTCCATGGCATCGCTTGGGGAGTAGACGGGAAGGAGGGAGTGTGTCGAACGAGCGGAGGGATAAGGGTTTTTTAACATCAGATGTCCATTGAATGCGCAGGCTGGGTATGAGACCCTGGCGCATGGCTTAATAGGATTGTTAATATACACATACCAACAAGTTGCAACTTCTTTTCCAAAAGCTCTAAAAGAACTCTGAAGTTAAGCGTGCTTGGTCTAGAGCAATTTGAGGATGGGTGGCCGATCGGAAAGTGGGTACCGGGTGCACACAAATGCAGACAAGAAAAGACTAGTGTTGGTCTGCGGGGTTAGTCTAGAGATCCTATTGAGCCACCAGGAGTGACAGCCGCTGGTCCAGAGAGGCCGGGGTGTTACACGGGGCGCGTCAAGTGAGGAGGGAGGCGTGGCGGATAGGAAACATCGACTGCTCTCCTGCAAAAGGCTGACCGGCGAGCAGTGCCATTGCTGGGGCGCGGCAGGTGTCAACACCCGGATTTTCAATCCCAGATGCCTGTTATGCCATACATCGCAATCCTAGGATTACCATTTTTGCGAGACATAACAGAATTGGATACCACAGTACATCATCTATTACAAACCATACATAAGGTCTTACACAAATAAGGATCTCATGATCCAGTTCTTAATACAACTTCAAGTAGCGGAATACGTAATAATAACGGTAGCATAGGCGAAGATCCATCTTTGGGGTCACAGGCAATGCTGACGATGGGAGATGATCCTAGTTGTCATAACCTTCCTGGAGTCCATCCTCCAGGTACTCCTCTTCATAGTCTGGCCACGGGAATAGCCAGGGACAAAGCCATGAGTACTCTTTAAGTACTCGTAAACTAATACTAACAAGTGAAATGGGTTTTTGATAATAGGACACTAGGCTCTAGGTTTGTTTTGCAAGGAGCCAGATTTATCCCTACTAAGTTCAGAAGCAAGAGAACTAGTTGAAGTTTATAACACCTAAGTGTGAACTTGTATTTCATAGCACAACTCTGTTGTGGTCAAGTCAAAGTCTTAATTCATTTCACAAGTCATTTTGAAAACAGCTGACGGGGGAACAGTATGGCCACTCCAACTGTCCATAACCGCGGACGCGGCTATTCGAATAGTTTGACAGTCTGCAGAGATTGTACACTTTCACCACAATATTCGATACATCCGTCAGGAACAAATACTGAATTCACCATACTCAGTATGCGGATATCAATCCTAACCTTTCAATTACACGCCCTAGTATAAGCACCTCTCCTGTGAGTTTGGCCTCCCAACCATGACCAACTATCATCTTGGGTACTGCACAGGTGGACAATCTTCACAAGGTAGCCTCAGCTCATACCTTGGCCGTGAGGGAACTAATACTAAGGTATATAAATTTCCAGCCAAGCCCTACCCAATCTTCGGGTATTGTGGTTGTACGATAAAATTGGAATGGTATCGCATCCAGACAACCATCAGTTTTATAAAGGGCTAAGGCTCATGCCTCAACATTTTCATCACCAAAATCATCTGGTGCTCGGAAACACATGTCAAAACATCTCAGTAGAATGATCCATCATTCTAAGGTTTTCATAACCATTTTCACCAAGTATTCCCATCTAAAGTTTATCAAGTTTTATGCTTAGCACTAGCATCTATAAGTGGGGGTGAGTACTAATGAGGGGTGGTAAACTAGTGGGGTTTCAACTAAGTTCAATCTCATGCCTTAGGATGACATCAAGATTTTCTAGCTTAGGCCAAATTTTATGCTCTTTAAGCAACCTTCAACTATATCTTTCTAGAATCTATAAGTCACTTAAGTCAACTCTAAGTTAAAGTTTTGATAAAGGAAATAAAGTAGAAAGCTTGCAAATAAAACTAGGATTGGGTTATCAAGTGGGTATGATCACATATGCTTAAGGCATATAGTTGGCATGGTAACAAGTAAGGGTTTGTTTGCATCAGTAGAGTATCTTGCAAGTGTTAGCTTGCACATTCACTAGTAGTATTAGGCTTGCCAGTATGGGCTTGCACAATATCAGTATAAGCTTGCCTTGTGCAGAGCAGTGGTTGAAGTTCTCCTCGGCTTCTTCTTTGTAGTATCCTCCTTCCTCCTCGTATCCTTGGTCGATACTAGCGTCTATAAATAAATACGATGTACACAATCACCAAACAATACTTAACTACTTGCAATCATCACACAAAAGGGTCCTATAGATGATCTAGCATCATCACTAACATTACAAGATTAAAGATTGGTTTAATTCCTTTTTATTTTTAGAAAAGTAAATTCTACTCATTGAAAAACTACTTAAGATTTAATATTCTCCAAACCAAATATGGGACCATGTTGACACATGTCATCATCACATATTTTAGTCCATGGGAATGTGATTTAAAGTGGTGTCACAATTTAATAAGGTTTTACCCTTTTGTTTTAATTAATTAAAGTGGCTAGAAATGCCTATGTGGCATTCTTTTATTACTTGATCAATATTTCTGTAAGTAAACCTATATATTTTTATATATCTGAAAGGTATAGTTAAATGTGATTTTTGAGAGTTGGAATCAACTCAAAAGCTATTATGGTTTTAATTTGAAAAATGTTTGAATGCAGAAAAGCTTCTGCCTTGTTATTTTTGCCAAGGGTGATCTACAGATCCAAATGACTTGAATCCAACGGGCTTGGATTCAGCATTTCAAGGCCTTTCTAACAAAATTGGTTTTATTCAAATTGGTGCATTGAGTCGACCTGGGTTGATTTTTAAAACTGGGTGCAGAAGTGTGTTTGAAATAAAATGGAAAAGGTTTAATTCAAATAACTGGGTTGCGCGGGAAAGGTTAACGGGCCGGCCTGCTAAGAACAACGCTCCCTTGGGCTGCGTAAGTGGCTGTCCCCATGCGTCAGTGAGACAGGGGGTGCGAAGCAGTATGGGGCGATGTGGTGCGTTCGATCTGGTTCTAATCCAACGGCTGAGGGTCATCGTCGACGTTGGGCAACGCCGGCGAGACAGAAACCTAACGCGGCCAGTGGGGGTAGTTGGGGGCTCACCGGGGTTCAGGCGAGGGTCGGCGAGGCGGGCGAACGACGAAGTCGACGACGGCGAACCTCCTGGTACTGGCAGCTTCTCCTGGGGCGGCTCCAATCGCTGGCTCCCTTCTTCTCCAGCAGCGGCGGGCTCCGGTGAAATTCCGGCGCTGCGCTACTCGCCTTGCTCCGGGAACAGGGTGGAATGATCAGTGAGGAGAGGGGAGTGAGATGGTGTGCTCAATTCGGCTGGGGGTGGTCTCTATTTATAGTGGCGAGAGGGGACCGACGGGGTGCAAGGTGAGCTCGTCGAGGTCGATGGTACAGACGGCTATCGGCATGGGCGACGGTAGGGGGCGGTGCGGTGCTCCCTCGCGATGCTCAACGACACGGTGGCGAGACGTGGGGAGGTGCGGCTTGGTCGGAACGCGACGGTGCTCTGCGCGTGCCCGACGGATAATTTAATGGCGCACAGCTCGCGTGGTCCGCGCGGCGGCGAACGAGCGTGTCTGCGGGGTTGCTGGGACGGTGGTGATCACGTATGCACGCGGCGAGGGCGGCGCGCGGTCTGTGGGCGTCGGTCGAGCGTGGCGCACGGGGCGTGCTCTCGGCATGGTTGCTGGCGAGGTTGGCATGGTTCGTGCGTGTGGTCCAGTGGCTGGCAACATTCGAGCGCTGGACAGGGAGTGGCGGTGGGGTGTTGGCTTGCTCCTAGACATGCTGGCTAGGCTTTTTTCTCCTCCTAGCTTGTTGTCGACATGAGGGGTGACAAGGGTGCATTCGGCCTCCTCACCATTGATGGCAATGCCAAGTTTACAGTGATGCTAAGGGTGTGCAATTGAGCTAGATGATCTACTAAAACCTAGTTGTAACCAGAGAGGGAACAAGTTAGGCTTCAATCACTGCTCACAATAGTGTTTGGATTTTGTTTGATTTGTGTCTGCCAAGTGTTTGATGAAATGGCCGCAAGAACTCAAGTTTTGAATTTTGAAAAGATTTTTGGTGGGTGTGCTAGGTTGGTGCTGGTGAGTCTGCAGATGCTTGGGTTTTGAAAGTTGAGCTTGTTTGAGTGGTTTTTGAAAAAGTGAGATCTTCCCATATGATAAAGATTCAATTTTGAATTGTCATTTAAACTATTCATTTGAAAGTTTATGGATGATCACAAAGTGGGCCTTGATACTTTGTTATGAGTACAATCAAGGGGTGCAAAGATCCAGAAAAGTTTCTGTTAAGTTCTGAAAGTTTGAGACAGCCAAAGTAGGCATGGGAGTTAAATTGGTCAAAATGACCATTCCCTTATTTTATTTGTTTTGATTTACTTGTCTTTGGGAAAAGTGTGGGAAATGTTTAGATGATGTTTATTTCACCTAAGCATCCATTTACAAGCAATGGAACACACAAACAAGGTGGTTCAAAAGAATTCAAAATGAAATGCATACTCACATGCATGCTTCCATAATTTTATTTAGAAAAGTTTTTGTTAACCCTAATTTTGATGATTAGAGTTTGATGATCCAAGTTTAGTATTTTTGGGATGTTACAAACCTTCCCCCCTTAAACAAAATCTCGTCCCGAGATTTGAAAAAGGACGAAAAGATTACCTAGGATTTGAAGAGATCGGGAAACTCCGTCCTGATGTGATCTTCGCGCTCCCAGGTAGCTTCCTCTTCTGTGTGGTTGATCCACTGAATCTTGAGAAACTTGATACTTCGGGTTCGGGTAGTTCGGAAAGCTTCTTCCAAAATACGGATGGGTACTTCGGGATAGGTCAGGTCATCGTTGATCTCTATGGTCCGGTGGTCGATGTTCTTGAACACTTCGGTCTTTTTTGGGACTTCGAGACACTTGCGAAGTAACGAGATATGGAACACATTGTGCACTGCGGACATTTCTTCGGGTAGTTCCAATTGATATGATACTTCTCCTCGACGGTTCAAAATCTTGAAAGGTCCGATATATCTGGGGGCTAACTTTCCTTTGAGTTGGGAACGCTGCATTCCCTTCAATGGCGACACTTTCAGATAAACAAAATCTCCTATGTTGAAGGCGAGGTCTCGATGTCTCTTGTCAGCGTAACTCTTCTGTCTGGATTGGGCAGTCTTGAGGTGCTCACGAATCCTGTGAACCTTCTCTTCTGCTTCTCGTAGGATGTCGGGTCCGAAAATCTGACTCTCTCCTACTTCCGACCAGTTCAAAGGGGTGCGACACTTTCTTCCGTACATGAATTCAAATGGGACCATTTGCAAACTAGCCTGATAACTGTTGTTGTAAGAAAATTCTGCAAACGGCAGATAGTCTTCCCACTTGGATCCATATTCTAACACACATGCTCTCAGCATATCTTCGAGTATTTGATTTACTCGCTCCGTTTGTCCATCTGTCTAAGGGTGATACGCGATACTGAAATCTAGGAGAGTTCCTAAACCTTCTTGGACTTTCTTCCAGAATCTCGAGGTAAACTGAGTTCCTCGATCCGATACGATGTTCTTGGGGACTCCATGCAAACTAACTATTCTAGTGATATACAACTCTGCTAGCTTCGAACTCTGATAGGTGGTCTTGACGGGCAAGAAATGGGCGACTTTGGACAATCGGTCCACTATGACCTAGATAGAGTCATTTCCCCTACTAGAAGTAGGCAGTCCGGTGATAAAGTCCATTCCAACAGAATCCCATTTCCATTCCGGAATATGCAATGGTTGCAACAATCCAGCGGGTCTTTGATGTCCTACCTTGACTCGCTAACATATGTCACACTTGGCGATATAGCTTCTGATTTCTCTCTTCATCTTATGCCACCAAAATTGCTCTTTCAAATCTTGATACATCTTAGTTCCTCCGGGATGGATAGAATAAAGAGTATCATGAGCTTCCTTCAGAATCACTTCTTTCAACTCAGAATCTGCTGGTACACAAAGGCGTCCTTTGTACCACAGAACTCCTTCTTCGTCTTCGGTGAATCTGGGTACCTTGCCTGTACCAATACGACACTTGATTCCGTCGATACTAACATTTCCTTTCTGCGCCTCTTTGATCTGACTGATCAAAGTGGGCTGGAGTTCTATGCTAGCAAAAATCCTTCACTTACTAATTCTATTCGAAAATCTTCCATCTCTTTGTGCAAACTTGGTTGCTCCTTCAAGATCATGGAGTTCAAGCGGCACGACAATCTGCTAAGGGCATCTGCTACCACATTGGCTTTACCAGGGTGATAGTGAATGTCCATATCGTAATCCTTGATTAGCTCAATACATCTTACCTGTCTCATATTCAGCTCCTTCTGAGTGAATATATACTTCAGGCTCTTGTGATCCGAATAAATCTCACAACGGTTTCCCATCAGGTAATGTCTCCATGTCTTCAGGGCTAGAACTACGGCTGTGAGTTCGAGGTCATTGTAGGGGTTCGTAGCATGGAAAACAAAAAATTTCTACAGCATACAAACAAACAAGCCAAGATATATCTACTAGATTGTAGCAATGAGTCGATGGAATAACTCACCCTCGAAGATTCCAAAGTGTTTAACGAGAGCGGATTCTCGTGGGTGATGTAGTCGTACTCTTGCCGATCTCAAGATCGTGTAGACGATCCTTCTGGCGCTGCGTTCCGGCAGCGCTTTCGCAGTCGGTCACACGTTCGGTACTCGATGAAGACCTTCCTCTCCCTTGTTCCAGCAGGTAGTGGAGGTTGTAGCACTCTCCTCGCGATTCCGGCAGCATGACGGCGTGGTACCGGAAGTAGAGGGGAGATCTCGCAGGGCTTCTCCTTAAGCCGGAGCGAATATGGTGGACTATGAGAGAGGCCTCGGTGATCTAGGGTTTATACACACCAAGGAGATAGGGCTAGGCCGGCGGCTAGGGCTTGGGGAAAGCCCCAAGTCGGTGGCTAGGGTTTTCCCTAGGGCGGCGGCGGCTGCAGGAGGGCCGACGGCTAGGGCTAGGGTTTTGGGTGGTGGAGGTGTAGGTCTAGAGGGGCAGCCCTGCCCCTCCTTTTATAGGTGGAGGGCGCCAGCCAAGGGGGAGGGAGTCCTCCCCCAACTCGGCCTCCAAGGCCGGCGGTGGAGGGGTAGGAACTCCTCCCCAAGTAGGTTTCCTACTCTCCCTCCACCAAGCAAACTTGCCGTTTGACTTTTCAAATTGGCGTTTGACTTTTCAAACTAGGATTTGATTTATCCCTTTATTTTGCTCAGAGATGACACCTAGTACATGATGCAACCATTCCAACTTGTTATGAAACATTCATGTAACCTTCCCCTCCGGAGTGCCGGACCTTCCGGAACCTTCTAAAACATTCCCGATGAAAACACCGGAATCATTCTCCAACCCCAAAACAGGACTTTCCTTATATGAATCTTATTCTCCGGACCATTCTGGATCTCCTCGTGATATCCCGGATCCCATCCGATACTCCGAACAAAATTCGGTCTCTTACTCATCATTCCATAACTACTCAACAACATCGAATCCTTAAGTGTGTCTCCCTACGGTTCGTGAATTATGCGGACATGATCAAGACACTTCTCCGATCAATAACCAATGGAGGAATCTGGAAATTCATATGGTTCCCACATATTTCTACGATTACTTTGCGATCGAATGAACCACCTACATACGATACCAATTTCCCTTTGTCTCATGATAGTTTACTCATCCGAGGTTTTGATCGTCGGTATCTCTGCATACCTAGTTCAACCTCGTTACTGATAAGTACTCTTTTCTCGTTCCCGTGATATGTGATCCCTTGTGAGCCATTCACATGCTTGCAAGCCAATTGGATGACATTTCACCGAGAGGGCCTAGAGTATATCTATCCGTCATATGGATGGACAAATCCCACTCTTGATCCATGTGTCTCAACCCATACTTTCCGAACACTCAATGCCACCTTTATAACCACCCAGTTACGGTGTGGTGTTTGATTTCATCAAAGCATCCTTCCGGTGATGGTGATATGCATGATCTCATGGTCGAAGGAATTAGGTTACTATGTATCAGAAAGCATATAGCAATTGAACTATTAAAATGACTTGATCTTTATGCTACGCTTATCTATAGGAGTATGTCCATCATACCATTCTCCTAACGATATGATCTTGTTGTTAATAACATCTCAATGTTCATGATAGGGAAACCACAATCATTTATTAACCAAGAAGCTAGTATTATAAAGAGGCTTTACCAGGGACTCTAATTTAGTTTACAAATCACACAATTATTAATGTTTCCTTGTTAATACTGTTATAACATGAATGTAAACATTTATCATAAACACAAAGATATAATAATAATTACATTTATTATTGCCTCTAGGGCATATCTCCAACAGTCTCCCACTTGCACTAGAGTCAACTAATCTAGATTACATGGTAATATACCGAATACCCATGGCAGTTTGGTGTTGGTCATGTTTTGCCCTCGGGAGAGGTTTAGTCAACGGATCCGCCACATTCAGATCTGTCTGTACTTTGCAAATCTTTATGTCACCATCTTGGACAAGTTCTCGAATAGCGTGAAAACGTAGCTTGATGTGCTTCAGCTTCTTGTGTGACCTTGGTTCTTGCGCATTGGCTATGGCGCCCATGTTATCACAGTAGATAGACATTGGGTCCAGCGTACTTGGAACCACACTGAGCTCTGTAATGAACTCCTTCATCCATATCGCTTCTTGTGAAGCCTCCGAACCAGCTATGTATTCCGATTCAGTTGAAGATCTCGCCACAACGCTTTGCTTTGCACTCCTCCAGCTAACTGTTGCACCATTCAAAGTAAATACGTATCCAGATTGAGATTTAGAATCATCCGGATCAGTGTTCCAACTAGCATCGGTGTAACCATTAACAACGAGATGTTCATCACCTCCATAAGAAAGAACCATATCCTTAGTTCTTCTCAAGTACTTAAGGATGTTTTTGACCGCTTTCCAAGGATCCACTCCTGGATCACTTTGATATCTGCTAGTCAAACTAACAGCATATGCAATGTCGGGTCTAGTACATAGCATGGCGTATATTAGAGATCCTATGGCTGAGGCATAGGGAGTCTTACTCATCCTTTCTCTATCTTCTTCTGTTGTTGGACTTTGAGTTTTACTCAAGGTCGTATTGGGCAACATGGGCAAGAATCCTTTCTTGCTATCCTCCATTCCAAACCTCTTTAGAACTTTGTCCAAATATGTACTTTGTGACAATGATATTAGGCGTCTCGATCTATCTCTATAAATCTTTATGCCTAATATGTAAGCTGCTTCGCCAAGATCTTTCATTGAAAAACTATTATTCAAATATTCCTTGACACTATTAAGAAGGTCTACATCATTCCCAATCAACAATATGTCATCTACATATAGTATTAAGAATGCTACAGAGCTCCCACTCACTTTCTTGTAAATACAAGCTTCTCTATAAGTTTGTATAAAACCAAAACTTTTGATTACCTTATCAAACGTTGATTCCAACTTTGGGATGCTTGCTTCAATCCATAAATGGACCGTTGAAGTTTGCATACCTTGTTAGCATCTTTAGGATCGACAAAACCTTTGGGTTGCATCATATACAACTCTTCATCAATGTCTCCATTGAGGAACGCTGTTTTGACATCCATCTACCATATATCATAATCGTAATATGCAGCGATTGCTAACAAAATCCTCACAGACTTTAGCTTCGCTACTGGTGAGAAAGTCTCATCGTAGTCAACTCCTTGAATTTGTCGAAACCCTTTTGCGACAAGTCGAGCTTTATAGACAGTAACATTACCATCAGCATCTATTTTCTTCTTGAAAATCCATTTGTTCTCGACAGCCTTCCGGCCATCCGGTAAGTCCACCAAAGTCCATACTTGGTTTTCGTACATGGATCCAATCTCGGATTTCATGGCTTCTTGCCATTTATTGGAATCTGGCCTCATCATCGCTTCCTCATATGTCGCAGGGTCATCGGTGTTGTCCACCAACATGACACTCATAACGGGATCATACCAATCAGGAGTGGTACGAGTTCTTGTTGACCTGTGAGGTTCTGTAGCAACTACAACCGAAGTTTCATGATCATCATCATTAGCTTCCTCTCTTATTGGTCCAGGCACCACAGGAACTTCTTCCGGTGCTGCGCTACTCACAAGTTCGAGAGAAGGTTCGACAACCTCGTCGAGTTCTACTTTCCTTCCAGTCACTTCTTTCGAGAGAAATTCCTTCTGTAGAAAGGATCCATTCTTGGCAACGAAGATTTTGCCTTCGGATCTATGATAGAAGGTATACCCAATAGTTTCCTTCGGGTATCCTATGAAGACGCATTTTTCCGCTTTGGGTTCAAGCTTGTCCGGCTGTAACTTCTTTACATAGGCTTCGCAACCCCAAACTTTAAGGAACGACAATTTAGGTTTCTTCCCAAACCATAATTCATATGGTGTCGTTTCAACGGATTTAGATGGTGCCCTATTTAAAGTAAATGCGGCCGTTTCTAATGCATAACCCCAAAATGATAGCGGTAAATATGTAAGTGACATCATAGAACGAACCATATCTAAGAGAGTTCGATTACGACGTTCGGACACACCATTACGCCGTGGTGTTCCCGGTGGTGTCAATTGTGAAAGTATTCCGCATTTCTTCAAATGCTCGCCAAACTCGTAACTTAGATATTCACCTCCACGATCAGAACATAGAAATTTAATCTTCTTGTTACGTTGATTCTCCACCTCACTTTGAAATTCCTTAAACTTCTCGAAAGTTTCGGACTTATGTTTCATGAAATAGATATACCCATATCTACTTAAGTCATCCGTGAAGGTAAGAACATAACGATAACCACCGCGCGATGCTACACTCATTGGACCACACACATCAGTATGTATGATTTCCAATAAGTCCGTAGCTCGCTCCATCATACCAGAAAATGGAGTCTTAGTTATTTTACCCATCAGACATGATTCGCATCTTTCAAGTGATTCGAAATCAAGTGATTCAAGAAGCCCATCGGAATGAGTTTCTTCATACGCTTCACTCCAATGTGACCAAGACGACAGTGCCACATATAGGTCGAGTTATCGCTCAATTTCAAACGTTTAGCTTCAATGTTATTAATATGTGTATTTCCACTATCGAGATTCAATAAGAATAGACCATCTATCAAAGGTGCATGTACATAAAACATATTACTCATATAAATCGAACAACCATTATTCTTGGACTTAAACAAGTAACCGTCTCGCAATAAACAAGATCCCGATATAATGTTCATGCTTAACGCAGGCACCAAATAACAATTATTTAAGTATAAAACTAATCCCGATGGTAGATGAAGAGGTAGCGTGCCAACCGAGATCACATCAACTTTTGATCCATTTCCTACGCGCATCGTCACCTTGTTCTTCGCTAGCTTCCGTTTATTCTGCAGCACCTGTTTCGAGTTACAAATATGAGCAACCGAACCAGTATCAAATACCCAGACACTAGTACGAGTACTAGTGAGATACACATCAATAACATGTATATCGGATATACCTTTCTTCTTGATGTTGTCGTTCTTCAAATCCGCCAAGTACTTTGGGCAATTCCGCTTCTAGTGACCTTCTCCCTTGCAGTAAAAGCACTCAGTATCAGGCTTAGGTCCATCCTTGGTCTTCTTCGTCGGTGCGGAAACTTTCTTACCACCCTTCTTGAAGTGTCCCTTTTTCTTAGACTTGCCTTTCTTGAATTTGGTGGTCTTATTGACCATCAACACTTGGTGCTCTTTCTTGATCTCCACTTCTGCAGATTTTAACATGGAGAAGAGTTCTTGCAACTGCTTGTTCATGCTTTGCATATTGTAGTTCATCACAAAGTTCTTGTAACTTGGTGGTAGTGATTGGAGGACACGGTAAATCCCCAAAGCATTAGGAATCACTATACCCAAGCTTTGGAGTTTGTTTGCGTGCCCAGACATCTTAAGCACATGCTCACTGACGGAGTTGCCCTCTTCCATCTTGTAGTTAAAGAACTTTTCAGAAGCCTCATAGCTCTCAACTGCCGTGTGAGTCTCAAATATCAATTTGAGTTCACGGACAATATCATGTGGGTCTGAATTCTCAAACCTTTTCTGAAGCTCCGATTCCAAACCATACAAGATAGCACACTGAACTATGGAGTACTGATTCTTCCAAGCGAGGTAAACATTCTTTACTTCATCGGTACCATCAGCTGCAGGCGGGTCACCCAGCGGTGCATCCAGCACATAGGTCAAATTACCAGCATTGAGGACAATCCTCAAATTGCGGAACCAATCCGTGAAGTTGCTTCCATTGTTTTTCAACTTTTCTTTCTCTAGGAACGCATTAAAATTGATGGTAGGGGCCGCCATTGATCTACAACATATTTGCAATAGTTTAGACTAAGTTTATGACAAATTGAGTTCTCATTAATAGTTAAATTAATCTAGGTGAACTCCAACTCAAAACAATATCCCTCACATTGTTTTAGTGATCACACGAACCAAATCCACCACATCAACACTGATCATCACGAGAGTTGATGTAGTTTCAATGGCGAACAATTGACATGTTCATCATATCTACTATATGATTCATGCTTTACCTTTCAGTGATCCGTGTTCCGAGACCATGCTGTACATGCTAGGCTCGTCAAGATCAAACCTTAGCTTCCGCATGAGCAAATCTGGCTTGCTCACGTTGTATACACTTGCAGAATCTAACACACCCGATCATCACGTGGTGCTTTGAAACAACAAGCTTTAGCAACGGTGCTTACTAAGGATGAACACTTTAGAACTTGAAGTTCATGTGCATGAGGGATCATCTTATAATGCTACCATCGTTAACTAAGCAATACAAGATGCATAAAGGATTAACATCACATGCAATTCATAATATGTGATATGATATGGCCTTTCTTCTTTGTGCTTCCGATCTCCATCTTCAAGCACGAACATGATATCCATCATCACCGGCATTGCATCAAGGTCAATGACGCTGCTCCATGATTGTCGTCCACCAGCTTCAACTATTACAACTACTTTGAATAGACACGCGGGTCTTAACAGAAATTTAAAGACAACCATATGGCTCCTGCCGGTTGCCAACTTACAATAAGGAACATTGCATACATCAAATATAATCACAATCATGGCCATATCACATCACAACACACCCCTTCAAAACAAAGTTAGACGCCTCTAATTTTCTTTGCATATTTTACGTGGTTTGGGGCTTTCAATAAGTGTCGATCTAACTTACAAACAAGAACCACAACGTTGATGTTTGAACTATCAAGTGCCCGTTGTAAATTGGATCTATACTATAATGGGAGATACAAACACCCACAAAGCCACTTATGCAATACAAGTTGCATGTTGAGCGTGGAGCAAGCCTCATGAACGATGTCATGTAAGGTTAGCCCGGGCCGCTTCATCACATCATACCGCAAGATGCAAAGTACAAACGAATCAATTGATAATAAAAGCACCACCGCCCACAATGACCATTGTGTTCTACTTGTGCAACAGATCTACATATAGACACGGCTCTGATACCACTGTAGGGGTTCGTAGCATGGAAAACAAAAAATTCTACCGCATACAAACAAACAAGCCAATATCTATCTACTAGATTGTAGCAACGAGTCGATGGAATAACTCACCCTCGAAGATTCCAAAGTGTTTAACGAGAGCGGATTCTCGTGGGTGATGTTGTCGTACTCTTGCCGATCTCAAGATCGTTTAGACGATCCTTCCGGCGCTGCGTTCCGGCAGTGCTTGCGCAGTCGGTCACACGTTCGGTACTCGATGAAGACCTTCCTCTCCCTTGTTCCAGCAGGCAGTGGAGGTTGTAGCACTCTCCTTGCTATTCCGGCAGCACGACGGCGTGGTACCGGAAGTAGAGGGGAGATCTCGCAGGGCTTCGCCTTAAGCCGGAGCGAGTATGGTGGACTATGAGAGAGGCCTCGGTGATCTAGGGTTTAGACACACCAAGGAGATAGGGCTAGGCCGGCGGATAGGGCTTGGGGAAAGCCCCAAGTCGGTGGCTAGGGTTTTCCCTAGGGCGGCGGCGGCTGCAGGAGGGACGACGGCTAGGGCTAGGGTTTTGGGTGGTGGAGGTGTAGGTCTAGAGGGGCAGCCCTGCCCCTCCTTTTATAGGTGGAGGGCACCGGCCAAGGGGGAGGGAGTCCTCCCCCAACTCGGCCTCCAAGGCCGGCGGTGGAGGGATAGGAACTCCTCCCCAAGTAGGTTTCCTACTCTCCCTCCACCAAGCAAACTTGCCGTTTGACTTTTCAAATTGGCGTTTGACTTTTCAAACTAGGATTTGATTTATCCCTTTATTTTGCTCAGAGATGACACCTAGTACATGATGCAACCATTCCAACTTGTTATGACACATTCATGTACCCTTCCCCTCCGGAGTGCCGGACCTTCCGGAACCTTCTAAAACATTCCCGATGAAAACACCGGAATCATTCTCCAACCCCAAAACAAGACTTTCCTTATATGAATCTTATTATCCGGACCATTCTGGATCTCCTCGTGATATCCCGGATCCCACCCGAGACTCCGAAAAAAATGCGGTCTCTTACTCATCATTCCATAACTACTCAACAACATCGAATCCTTAAGTGTGTCTCCCTACGGTTCGTGAATTATGCGGACATGATCGAGACACTTCTCCGATCAATAACCAATAGAGGAATCTGGAAATTCATATGGTTCCCACATATTTCTACGATTACTTTGCGATCAAATGAACCACTTACATACGATACCAATTTCCCTTTGTCTCATGATAGTTTACTCATCCGAGGTTTTGATCGTCGGTATCTCTGCATACCTAGTTCAACCTCGTTACTGATAAGTACTCTTTTCTCGTTCCCATGATATGTGATCCCTTGTGAGCCAGTCACATGCTTGCAAGCCAATTGGATGACATTTCACCGAGAGGGCCCAGAGTATATCTATCTGTCATATGGATGGACAAATCCCACTCTTGATCCATGTGTCTCAGCCCATACTTTCCGAACACTCAATGCCACCTTTATAACCACCCAATTACGGTGTGGTGTTTGATGTCATCAAAGCATCCTTCCAGTGATGGTGATATGCATGATATCATGGTCGAAGGAATTAGGTTACTATGTATCAGAAAGCATATAGCAATTGAACTATTAAAATGACTTGATCTTTATGCTACGCTTATCTATAGGAGTATGTCCATCATACCATTCTCCTAACGATATGATCTTGTTGTTAATAACATCTCAATATTCATGATAGGGAAACCACAATCATTTATTAACCAACAAGCTAGTATTATAAAGAGGATTTACCAGGGACTCTAATTTAGTTTACAAATCACACAAGTATTAATGTTTCCTTGTTAATACTGTTATAGCATGAATGTAAACATTTATCATAAACACAAAGATATAATAATAATAATTACATTTATTATTGCCTCTAGGGCATATCTCCAACAGTCATGGGTTGGGTAATTTTGCTCATGTTGCTTCAATTGTCGAGATAGATAAGATATAACTTTGCCTTCTTGCATTAGCACACATCCGAGACCGATCTTGGATGCATCGCAATACACATCGAAGGGCTTCGTGATATCCGGCATGATCAAGATTGGGGCTGAAATCAATCTCCTCTTGAGTTCTTGAAAAATCGCTTCAAACTTGTCGGTCCATTCAAACTTCTTGTCCTACTTTAGCAATTGGGTCATAGGTCTGGCGATACTCGAGAATCCTTCTACGAACTTGCGGTAGTATCCCGCCAATCCGAGAAATGCACGAACTTGGGTTTGAGTGGTTGGGGCTTTCCAACCTTCTACATCTTTCACTTTTGCAGGGTCAACGACAATTCCTCCGGCTGATACAATGTGACCGAGGAATCCTACCTCCTGTAACCAGAATTCACATTTGCTAAACTTGGCATACAACTGATGCTCTCTAAGGGTTGCAAGAATGGTCCTTAGGTGTAGCTCATGTTCTTCTTCTGATTTGATATAAATCAGAATGTCATCGATGAAAACAACGACAAACTTATCCAGGAAGTCCATAAAAATCTTATTCATGAGATTCATGAAATAAGCGGGGGCATTGGTTAATCCAAAAGACATGACTGTATACTCGTATAATCCATATCTGGTGGTAAAGGCAGTCTTTGGAATATCCTCTGCACGAATTTTGAGTTGATGATAGCCAGTCCTAATATCAATCTTAGAAAACACTTTGGCACCGGTCAACTGATCAAACAAATCTTCTATCTTGGGCAAGGGGTACTTGTTCTTGATGGTGACATCATTCAACTTCCGGTAATTCGTACACAAACGGTTACCTCCATCTTTCTTGTCCACAAACAAGACAGGTGATCTCCATGGTGACGTGCTTGGTTGAATCAATCCAATTTCCAGCATGGCATCCAGTTGCTTCTTCTGTTCTACTAGGTCTGACGGGTTCATACTATAGGGTCTCTGGGCTATAGGTCCAGTTCCGGGGATTAGTTCGATGATAAACTCGATATCCCGATCTGGGGGCATACCGGGCAAAATATCTGGAAATACATCGGGGTATTCACAGACTATCCGGACTTGGTCAAGGGTAGGTTGGGCTATACTCTTGTTGCATTTGAATTGACGAGGTAGGGTTTCAGATATATGCTCGACTGATATTCCGGCTGTACTGGTCATGGTTATGGCTTTCTTGGCACAGTCAATCAATCCTTTATGTTTGGACATCCAATCCATTCCTAGTACTACTTCCAAACCTTTAGTTCCGAGTACTATCAGATTAGCATAAAAATCTATGCCATGGATTCGGATAGGGACGACTTTGAAAATTTGCCAAGCCTTGGTGGTTGATCCAGGAATTTGAACAATCATGACATGCTTCAGTTTGGTTGGTTGAATTTTACTAGTGCATGCAAATTCTTCGGTGACAAATGAATGCGATGCACCAGAATCAAACAACACTCTTGCAAATACTGAATTAATAGAAAACATACCCAGCACGACGTCTGGCGCTTCCTGAGCTTCTTCAACATGCATGAGAAAAAGACGGCCGTTGCGGTTGAGCGAATTCCCTGGGGCAAATCTTCTTCCTGGCTGAACACGACGCTGCTGCTGAGCTGGGGCATTGGTATTGGGGGCTGCGGCATTCTTCTTGTTGGGGCACTCGTTGGAGTAGTGACCCTTATTTCCACAGTCATAACAAGTTACCTGCGACTTGTCCTTTGCTGCTACAGGCACCGCATTGCTTCCAGTCCTAGGGGCAGTGTTGGTGTTGGTGGCAGCATTGTTGGTGTTGAAGTTTGGTGGGGCACGGTTGAAATTGCTAGAGTTGCCGGGGTTGTTGTGATTTCCTCCGGGTCTAGGGTTTCCACGGTTGGGATAGGTTGGACGGTTCATCGGGGGTCTGTTTGTTCTTGGGGCAAATCCTGGAGATGGGTTAGGGCGATACTTTGGGGTCTGATGGGTTCCTGGCTGATGCATCATGCGATGCTTGCGGTTCTCGTTGGCTTGGTTGATCTTTCCTTCCATTTGGATAGCAGAGTCTACAAGGGCTTCAATATCGGCAAAGGGGATATTGACTAACACCGTCTGCATCTCATCATGCAGACCATTCAAGAATCTCTCTTTCTTCTTGGCTTCGGTGTCAATCTTATCCGGGGCATGACATGGTTATACCCCGCGGGTACATGATCTCAGCATACCTGGTCCAGCCCAAGGAAGGCCCACGACAAATATACGCCGGCCCATGAAGACTTTCGGGTGGCCAATGCCCCTGACACCTTCGGATCCTTGGAGAGCAAGACTAGAGTAGATAGGAAATTCAAAGGGGTAAAAACCCTAGAACCTGTAACCGACTAGGTCTACGTCCGGGACCTGCCTAAGTCTATATAAAGGCCAGGAGGGCACTACCTAGATCTCTCTCTCACTCATACTTCCGCATACACACCTCCACGCCATATTGCATCTGCGCACCCCTGTAATCACCGGTTCCGCCGTAATCAAGAGCAGACAAGCAGGAGTAGGGTTTTCCCTCCGGGGGCCTGAACCTGGGTAAACCTCGTGTCCCCGTGTTGCTTGTTTGTTAATCGTTCCGCGATCTCCAGCATCCCCATCTTCTCCAAAACTCAAGTCCATAACAATGGGCATTGACGAGTCGAAACCTCCTCAATTGGCGCCGTCTGTGGGAATCGGGGACGCTGATTGTGCGATCGTGACGGTCCCAACCCGATCGATATACAACTCTGCGGCGACGGAGAGTCACCTCCTCTTCGGCTCTTTCGACTTCACCGCCCACTCACCGTCCACCATGAAGGACTTCGATCCCATAGGCGACGGACTCGAGATCCTGTTCGGGAGTTTCTGCTTCCAGGCGGGGCAGACCGGCACCCTCCGTCTCCCTGAGAGGGTGCCCCTACCATCAATCAGGCCCGCTTCATGGGCCCCACACCCTGTGCTACGCACAACATCATCAACAGATGAGTCCTACGACAGCAGCAGCTGCAACTCCGATCTGTGCGATCCGCCATCGGATGAAGGGACCTACGGTTCTGGATCCGAAAGCTGCGGCAGCAGCGGACCAATCTACGAGCGTTACCAATGCGCCGTAGTCATCCAGGGCGACGTGGATCAGCAAACACCCAACCCGCCGCCCAACCCGACACCTAAACCGCCAGATCGAAACGGCAGGAACAGAAGAAGCCAGTCCCCCCCACCTAAAGGGGACAACAACGACCATGTCATCCGCCTTAGCAAAGAAGGATGGGCCCAGGCATGCGCCGCCATGGCCGACAGCATAGTCCTGCTTGCAGACTCCTCACGGGATCTGCTGATGGCCTACCATCTGCTCCTGATCGAGGAGCACAAGAAGCAGGTCAAGATGCAAGAAGTTCTCGACAAACGCAAGCAAGCAGCCTCGGAGTCCAGCGCGCGACGAGCTGCGTTCTCCGCCATGGGCATCGGCTCCAGCTCGAACGGCAACCACGACAACAAGCACCGCTCTCGAACGGAGAACATGGACCCCAAGGAGCGCCGTGAGGTGACCCAAACCCTCAACGCATCCTTCATGGAGATGGATGCCGACGGCAACATCATCCCGAAGACACCGCAAGCTGCGATCATAGCAGCCACTACGTACTTCGCAGCCCACCCACCTCCGGAGGGGGACCCGAAGAGAGCCATGCACAAATCCGCACTCACCGGACTCGGACTCGTCGGAGCTGCGCTCCATCAAGAAACTCCAACGGAGCCGAAAAAGAAAGCTACGGTCAGGTTCAACCGCAGCCCCACTCCTTCATCCGAAGAAGAGGACCATGACCTTCTTCGAAGGCACAAGAGCTCGCGTCATCGCAGCTGCGATTACAACGCCAGAGATGTGCTAACACAACGCAAAATCGACAAAGCGCGAGCTAAGCGCGCATGCTCATCTGAATCCGAGATGGACGAAGACGAAGGAGAACTCTGCGGAGCCCGGTGCTTCAGCAGATCTATCCGACGGACACGGATGCCGCGAAATTTCAAGCTTCCTTCGGATACTCCGAAGTTCGACGGCACACAAGACCAAAAGGCATGGCTCAGTGACCACCTGTCATCCGTCAAATTGCACGGCGGAAACAAGGAAACCTCCATGCAATGCCTTCAGCTGCAGCTGACAGGTGCAGCCCGGATCTGGCTTAGCAGCCTATCTTCAGGGTCCATCAGAAGCTGGGAGGAGCTAGCTTAAAGCTTCATCCGGAACTTCAAAGGCACCAGCAAGAGGCCCGCCTCAATCGAGGAGTTGCGGGCCTGCACTCAACGAACGGGCGAATCCATTCGCTCGTACATACTATGCTGGTCCAACACCAAGAACTCCACAGCGCACATCTCCTAAGAGAGAGCCATCGACGCCTTGAAGGACGGTGTCAAGCACCAAGACTTCAAGGAGGAACTCGGGCGTGTCAAGCCCAAGACACTCGACCACCTCATGGACATCGCCAACAGGTGGGCTGACGGCGAAGATTTCGTCCACCGAGCGCAATCGGAAGAAGAGGACGACTACGACCGACGACGAGAGAGCCGTAGCAAGAAAAGATCGCGCTTCTACGACGATCGCGATGGACCCAACATGGTCGCGGCCGGCTACGCCGACCACCGCAATGACGCCAACCACAACAGCGGAGGATACCGTGGAGGAAACTTCCGCGATGGAGGGCGCCCAACACATTCATGGCAGCGCCGCGATCGCGACAACAGACCCTCAGCATACGAAAAACTTTCAGGTCCATGCACCATCCACTTCTACATCGACAAGCAGGATGGCAAGAAGAAGGCAAGCCACATGCTCAAGGACTGCCGCGAGTTCCAGAAGCTCAGCGAAAGCATGGTCCAGATGAGGCAGCAAGCTCCACTTCCTGGATTCGGGAACGCACCCGCGCCAGGTGAGATAGCGCATGGAGCTCCTCCACCGCCACCTGTAGGAGGCCCGAACCAACCAGTCGCACCAGCACAAAACAACGCTGGGAACGGGTATCCCCCGCCGAAAGGAGCACTGATGATCCAGAAGGGGCGCCCCACGAATATGGTGCAGAAGAAAATCACCCGTCAGATCAACCTGGCCGTGGAAACTCCACCCGCCATCCCTGAGTACCTCAGCGGATCGGAGTCCTGCATCACGTTCAGCCGTTCGGATCACCCTTGCTAGATCCCTTGCCCAGGTCATGCTGCCCTGGTGCTGGAGGCGCAGATCGGAGGTTTCGAGATGAGCCGCGTCTTCATGGACGGCGGCAGCGGCATCAACCTGATGTTCGCAAGTACTCTAGCAGCAATGCGGATCCCGCAGTGCTGCCTGGAACAGTCAGACACAACGTTCCACGACATCGTCCCAAGAAAGGGCATATTCCCCCGGGCAAAATATGGCTCGACATCATCTTCGGCAAGCTGGACAACTTCCGACTCGAGCGGCTCGAATTCAAAGTGGTGGACTGGCCATCACAATACCACGCCATCCTCGGGCGTGTAGCATTCGCAAGGTTCTTGGTTGTCCCACATTACGCATACCTGCTACTCAAGATGCCAGGACCAAAGGGCGTCATCACAGTCCACGGGAGCTTCACCCGATCGGACCAATGCGACAGGGACTTCAACAGAATCTCCCAGTCATCCGGCATGCAGGAGGAGCTCGTAAGGCTCCACGAAGTGACGGACAATGGGGCACCCCCAGTCGCACGACAAAACGCACCTGACATGTCCTTCGACTCCACCGTCAACACAAAGAAGGTGCAGGTCCATCCGACGGATGCCTCAAAGACGGCGCTGATCGCCAACGACCTTAGCCTCGCATAGGAAAGCGCGCTCGTCGAATTCCTCCGTGAGCGCTGGGAAATCTTTGCCTGGTGTCCTGCGGACATGCCAGGAGTTCCCAGGGAATTCGCCGAGCATGCACTCAACGTCTTTCCAGACACCAAGCCCGTCAAGTAGTCCATACGGAGACTGTCCGAGCCACGGGCCGAAGCCATCGGGATGGAAATAAACAGGCTACTCGCTGCAGACTTCATCAGGGAGATCAAAGAAAGCGAGTGGCTCGCAAATACAGTGATGGTTCCCAAGAAGGACACGAATATCCTGCGGATGTGCGTGGACTTCACGTCGCTGAACAAGAACTGCCCAAAGGACCTCTTCCTCGGATCGACCAGATCATCGATTCGACAGCAGGATGCGAGAAACTCTCCTTCCTCGACGCCTACTCAGGCTACAATCAGATTCGACTCAAGGTCGAAGATCAAGAGAAAACGGTGTTTATCACACCGTTCGGAGTGTTCTGCTACAACACAATGCCCTTCGGTCTAAAGAACGCAGGTGCCACGTACCGGCGATGCATGCAGGCATGCCTGAAGGACCAGATCGGTCGCAACGTCCAAGTCTATGTCGACGACATAGTCATCAAAACCAGGGAGGCGAAAACGCTCATCGACGATCTTAGCGAGACGTTCGATAATCTCGACCGCTACAGGATCAAGCTCAATCCCGAAAAGTGCGCCTTCGGCGTCCCATCAGGACAGCTCCTTGGCTACTTCATCTCCCAGCGAGGGATCGAGGAGAACCCGAAGAAAATCCGGGCCATCATGGCGATGGAGAATCCGAAGAATCTCAAGGGCGTCCAGCAGCTCGCAGGACGAATAGCGACATTGAGCAGATTCATCAGCCGCATGGGCGAGAAGGCCCTGCCATTCTACGAGCTGCTACGCAAGGCAGATAAATTTGAGTGGACGCCCGAAGCCGACGATGCGTTCGAAAGTCTAAAACGACTACTCTCCACCTCGCCTGTTTTGGTCACGCCAAAGGAGCGCGAGCCTCTGCTCCTGTACATAGCAGCCACACACCAGGTGGTCAGCACCGTGCTAGTGGTCGAACGACCCGAAGAGGGCAAGACCCATGGGGTCCAACGCCCAATTTACTACCTCAGCGAGGTATTGACGCCAACAAAACAAAGGTACCCTCACTACCAAAAACTCGCCTACGGCGTGTTCATGACGGCTCGTCGGTTGAGTCATTACTTCTAGGAGCACCAGGTGATGGTCGTCAATGAGGCACCCCTGAACAGCATCCTGAATAACCCAGAGGCCACAGGACGCGTGGCCCTATGGGGCATCGAGCTGTCACCCCTAGACATCGTCTACGAGAAGCGACTCGCAATCAAGTCTCAAGTCCTCCCGGACTTCCTTGTACACTGGATGGAGCTGCAGCTGCCAGACACCCCAGACATGTCGCAGTCATGGACGATGCACTTCTACGGATCCAAGCGTGAAGCTGGAACAGGAGCCGGGGTCATACTGACCTCCCCGCAGGGCGACAATATGAAGTACGTCCTTCGGATGAAATTCCGAGCTTCTAACAACGAGGACGAATACGAATCCCTCATTCATGGCATGAGGATGGCGAAGATCTGCGGCGCAACACGCCTGGTCATCTACGGTGACTCCAACCTCGTCGTCCAGCAGACGATGAACGAGTGCGACGCACACACCAAAAACATGATCGCGTACCGCGCACTCTACAACGCACTCGAAGGAGAATTTGACGGCTGTGAGCTTCGGCACGTTGGAAGAGAAAGCAACGAGGAGGCCGACAGACTCGCCAACATCGGCTCCACCTGCGCAAAGGTACCACCAGGTGTGTTCCTCGAATAGATCTGCGTGCCATCCATCAAGCAGAAATTCCCCAAGGGATCACCCGAAGAAGCAGAACACTCGGGGCCTACGCTACCCGAAGGTCATGAAGGACCCGAAAAACTAGACACAGAGGTCGCCACGGTCAACCTTATGCAGGTCATGGCAGTTGAAGAAACCTGGACACGACCGTACCTCCAGTTCTTAATAGACGGAGAACTGCCTGAAAGCCCGACGGATGCCCGGCGCATATCTCGCCGGTCAAAAGCCTTCACTATCATCAATGGCGAGTTGTACAAGCGCAGCATTACGGGTGTACTACAAAGGTGCGTCACCATCAGTGACGGGAAAACCATCCTCCAAGACATCCACGAGGGCATCTGCGGCCATCACGCAAGTAGCCGCTCCCTTGTCGCCAAAGCTCTACGAGCTGGATTCTACTGGACAACGGCCATGAGCGACGCAAAGGACATCGTCCGAAGATGCAAGGGGTGCCAAAGGTTCACCGACAAACCACACGCACCCGGGTCAGAGCTCAGGCCCATACCTATAGCCCGGCCCTTCGCTCAATGGGGCCTCGACATGATTGGCAAACTGCCAAGGTCCTCGAAAGGGCGGCACGTCTACCTCCTGGTCGCAGTCGAAAAATTCACCAAGTGGATCGAGGCCATGCCGGTCACTAACCAAAAGGGCAAAACTTCCGTCAAATTCTTTGAATCCATTGTCTACAGGTTCGGCGTACCGCATAGCATCATCACCGACAATGGATCGAA
Source organism: Avena atlantica (assembly GCA_910589765.1). Classification (NCBI taxonomy): domain Eukaryota; kingdom Viridiplantae; phylum Streptophyta; class Magnoliopsida; order Poales; family Poaceae; genus Avena; species Avena atlantica. Next base: position 500,889,068 of record OU342736.1, on the reverse strand, counting down.
CTTCATCTCCAAAGAATTCCAAGACTTCTGCGAAGGCCTCGGAATCAACATCACATACGCCTCGGTGGCACACCCGCAAACGAACGGGCAGGTGGAAAAGGCCAACGGCCTAATCGGCGCTGGCATCAAGAAGCGCCTCATGATCCCACTCGAGCGAAAAGCTGGAGCCTGGACGAAAGAGCTACCATCCGTCCTATGGAGCTTGCGTACCACACCAAACAGCTCCACAGGCTACACGCCATTCTTCATGGTGCACGGAGCCGAAGTCGTGCTGCCTGCCGAAGTACGCCACTAGGCCCCCCGGGTCGTCGCTTACAGCGAAGCTGAACCCACGACTGCACTCGAAGACGCCGTCGACACACTCGACGAGGCACGAGACATAGCAGCAGCTCGATCAGCGGTGTACCAGCAGAGTCTCCGCAACTACCACAGCCGACGGTTGCGTCCAAGGTCCTTCGTCGAAGGAGACCTCGTCTTGCGACTCAAGCAAGAGCGACCGAAGAAATTCGAGTCACCATGGGAAGGACCCTACTTCGTCACCGAAGTCATCCCAGGTGTCGCCTATCGCCTCAAGCACGGGGATTCTGGAGTCGCATACTCCAACCCATGGAACGCTGCACAGCTGCGACGATTCTACCCCTAGCTACCTACCCCTTTACTTTCAATAAGGCTTTTCAGCCAAGGCTACTCAGCCGAACAATGTACTTCCTCCATTATGATATAAATAAAGCTAAGTGTCTCGCCCCAAAATTTCGTTTCGCTATTCGCACCTTTACTTCATGATACAAACACACTCGGGGGCTCCCCCCACCTCACGATTTCATCGACTGAGGATAACATGTGTACACCTGAGTAGCTGACCACGTCAGGATAAAGAAAAGGACACGTACGCAAACAAAGCACTGCGTGCTCAAACAACAACCAAACCTTTATAACAAAGGGCACAACATGCCCAGTCAAAAATATACAAATTTTACATCCATCTCTTTTACAGGTACTACCTATTCTGAAGAATAACCCGAGCACGCTGCTCAAATAGATCTACGATCTCTTCGGCATACTGCCCTACAGCCGCGTAATGAGGACGCATATCCCACACACCACCATCTGGTCGAGGGGGTGGTCCAGCCGCTACAACAGACAGATCTACATCAGGGCGATGCAGCCTCACAAGAGACAATGCAGCCTTCACCCCCGCGACGAGCTGATGCCGCACCAACTCCTTGACATGATTCACGTTCCGAAACTTTGACAGAATACCAGAAAGGGTCGTCGGTGCAGCATCCAACGGAAACATCACATGCAGAACCGACGCGAGCGACGTCTACACCTGACGAAGCACCCGCGATACTTGGTGAATGCGATCCTGCACCGTGGCCAGAACCATGGCACGATCATGATCCATCCAGAAGAACCCGCCAGCTTCCATGTCCTGTTGAGTCAAGCAATTGACCCGAACAACAACACACTCCTTCTCCTCCCTTGGAGCAAGGTTCGCACCTGCGATACTCGCACAAAAGTAAGATGCAAGGCCGGCAGGCGCATCCGAAGAAATGAGCAACAGCTCGAAAAACTTACATTGAAGCTTCTCGGACAATCTAATCAATTTCTCCATCAAGTACTCCTATATGGCAGCACCGCGATCCGCCTTGGACTTCCAAACGTCGGCATGGCCACGGATCCCAAGCAACTCTTTTTCAAGACTACGAACACGGTCTCGAAGAAAAGCAAGCTGCGATGAATCATCCAAGGATGGCCGCAACCGCGTGGCAGGCCAGGTGTCAACGGGATCAGCACCCGAAGGACCCTAGAGCAGCAGAAAGGCAACAGACATGAACACTCAGACGGAGAAGAACACAACTCAAAAAATTCATTAAGTGCATAAAAAGCCACTACGTGGCACAGGGATTTGTTCATCAACATAATTACAACAAAAGAGACTACAACTACCCTACAGGTACAGCGCCTACGGTACGGCACCCCGAGTAGCCTCGGAGCCGGATTGCCTCGCCTTGGCTTCCCCCTGCTGGCGTAGCGCGTACTCGGCCAACAGATCAATCAGCTTTGGCCCATATCGCTTACATCGAGCAGAATAGGTAGCGAAGGCTACCTCGGATCCATCCGCAGTTGTCGGCATCCGGGAAGTGATCTGGGGCAGGTCCAGCTCCGCTCCAGCCGCCAAAGCCATCGCCAGCCCGACGGATGCGCCGATGCCCTTCTGCTTGCGCTTGTACGCCGTAGGTTCTTCGGATGACATTGCCTCCGCCAGAGCGTCGACATCATCAAGGGCCGTGCCCTTGGGGACAAGCTCCTTGTAGAAGCGCCCAAGGACCTCCTTGGCCTTAGCAAGCGAGCTGACGATGGTGCTGCAACGATCTTTGACCGATGCAGTTGCATCATCTAGAGCACTTCCGTGCTCCAGAGCACCGCGATCAAACTCGATGCCCGCGGCATCTGAGACAATAAATAGAAGGAATGAACAAAGCACCGCAGAAGAAAAACAAGAAAACCAAAAAAGATGCAAGTGAAGATACTCACCCGAAACAGCCTTGGCAGCCGCCATGAGCTTGCCAACCACCTCTCTTTCACGAGCAGTCGCAGCAGTGGAAATCTGCTCCTCGCGGTCCGTGGCCTCCCGTTGCAGGCGCTCCTTAGCCTCGGCCGCAGTAGCCAGCTCCAGCTCGAGGCGCTCCTTCGCACCAACGACGACCTCGGCCTTCTTCTCCGCTTGACCGAGGCTCTTTTTGAGAGCATCAATCTCACGAAGGGAGGTGTTATGATCCTCTACATTCAAAAAATACAAGCGTCAGATAACAGGACAAGAATACACGAAGAAGAAAACATCAAAGGCATAAAAGCACCTTGAAGGTGTTTGAGGCTGGCCTCCAGCACCAGGTGCTCCTGCACCAGTCGCTTAGCATCATGCACAAAAGGCTGCAGGAAGAAGACCTACTAGTCAGGAAAAGGACTCGGGGGCTACGCCCAACAGAAAAGAACAGAAGCAAAATACACACACGAAAATGCTCGGGGGCTCCCCCCGAGACTCGAAGGAAGAACAAAACAAGAAAACTCTTTTACAGATGCTCGGGGGCTCCCCCGTGGCAGGAGATAGAACTACTTACATGATCCGATGGCGACGCCGAAGGTCCGCTAGCAAAATTCTGAGGCGCAACCACCTGAACCTCCCGCGGAGGAGGGTTCGGAGCAGCGCCCTCAGAGGTAGCCACCGTCTAAGGAGGAGGAGACGCGAATTTCGACTCCCCCATCATCTCCCGAGCACCATCGTTGGAGGAGTCATTGGAAGAGTGCCTGCACACGGACAAATTAGTACAAGTACAAAGTAAACAGTAAAGAAAACGCAGTGCAGATGAAACTTACGAGTCAAGCTCGCTCAAGTTGAAGACAGGAGGGGTGCTCCGGACCTTCTTCTCCTCTTTCTTCTCTTCCTTCTTTTCTTCCTTCTCCCGCTTCGCTGGCGGGTGCGGCGCTACAGCCCGCACGGGAAGGGCAGGAATCAGAGAGGAAGAGCCTTCATGCCCACCACTGTGACGTTCAAGACACAGTGGGTTCCTAGGAGTCGGAGGAGTCGAAGCATCCGAAGACTCGCTGGAGCTCCGTGATCGACTCGTTGGCCTCTTCAGCCGGAGACCATGCCGATGGCAGCTCGGACATGGAATCCACCACATCATTATCTGGAGCATCCAGATATACTTCGGGTAGTGGAGGAGACATACAAGACACTTTGAAGCTCTGCATAAGAGAAGAATATTTTGATAGCAAACAAACACAAATACAATGCAGTCGAAAAATAGCGCTACGCACACGGATCTACACCTGTGGAACAGGAAGCGGAGAAGAAAACAGAGGAGTCAGCGACTTCCCCGGGATATCCTCTCCAGCATTGAACTTCAGCAGCGAACGAAGGGCCCTGTCAAGATCTCCCTGGGAGATTTTCTCAGTCGAAACCCTCGTCGGATCACGTCGGCCCGCATAAAGGAACATCGGGTGCGCCCTAGCCTGGAGTGGCTGCACCCGACGCTCGAGAAAAGTGCGGATGATATCCACACCGTTCACTTCCTTGTCCGGAATCAACTGGAGATCCTCCACCCGACGATAGAGAGCCTCTATCTCCGCCACCTCGCCATCCAAGATCTTGTTTTTCCAGGACCTTTTCGGCTCGATCTTTTGGGAGGGTTCGAAAGGAACAAGACCAAAATCCTGCCCAGGCACTACGGAGTCGCGGATATAAAACCATCGCCTCCGCCAGTACTGGACAGATTCGGACATGGAAAAAGAAAAGAAAAGCAGATTGGGCTTGAGGGAGATGATGCAACCCCGAATGGGATAAAGACCATCCGAACCGGATTGCCTCTTCACGGAATAAAGTTTCCGGAAGAGGCCAAAGTGTGGCTCAATACCGAGCCAGCACTCGCAGAACGTGATAAAACAAGCAATGTGAAGAAGAGAATTGGGGGAAAGATGGTGCAATTGGACACCATACAGAAAAAGCAGTCCACGAAGGAAGTCGTGGACTAGGAAGGAAAATCCACGAATGACAAAGGCAAGGAACATAACCCGATACCGAGCGGGGGGACAGGGGATTACCTCATTGCCTGGGAGTTTGACGGCCTCCCTATCCTGCGGGATCAGGCCCCGCTCGCGAAGCTTGCGGAGATCACTCTCCTGCGTCTCCGGTCGCCGCCAGCCACCATCGGTGACACGGGTAGCGGCGGCATTCTTCTTCCCTCCAGCAGCGCTGGTACCAACCGCAGATGAATCCTTCTTCGACTTCCCCATCATGGTACGGCGGCGCCGGAAGCGAGAGCGCAGGATGGAAGATGGAAATGTGAAGGGATATTCCAGCACGCAGCAAGAACTCTCAGAGAACAAGGAAGCAGTGAAAACGAGAATAGATGCGGTGAAAACAAACTGAAGTTTTCCCCAATGATTATAAAGACGAAGACGATGCACGACAACCGTCCATCGAGAAGACCTAACGCCAACGGCAGAATCTGGCCATACACGTGTCAGCATAGCAACGAACCATCGCCAACACGCCGTCCACTACGCGCGGAAATCGAGGCGATGCCGTAATTATCTCCACGCCACGCGTGACCAGTCAATTCAAGGTCAGACAGTGGGACCCATGTTCGTCCAGTCAAGTCATCTCTAGCGTAGCAGGCGTTTGAGGTCATTAATCGTCAGCACTGACGTCATCAAAAGCTACACTAGCACTAGCTACAATTTCTTCGGCTTCAAAGCTAAGAGTACTCACTCGAATCTACGATTCGACCAATTACTCGGGGGCTACTCCTATCAGGAGCGCTAGCCGCGCACCCAAAGAATGAACAACATGCTCCAGCATTGAACTATTTCTTCGAGTCCTACGTCGAGACTGTGACTCCACTACGGACTTGGGGGCTACTCCCACAGGGAGGATGGATTTAAGCATCCGAAAAAATTTGTGTCCTACGGACCCGATACTGAACAACGGCTGAATTAAAAGTCTCCGCTCGAGTCTATGACTCGAACAGACACTCGGGGGCTACTCCCATAGGGAGCGCTGGTCACGCACCCTATGAATTCTTCGACTGCGGTCCTTCGGATCAGTATGCAAAACTTTTCGGCAACTCTGCCCTAATTAACGCTAAGTGAGCAATGTCCTGCTTGGCCACCCGAAACACCTCCGCGGTGATAAACATTCGGATGCTATGTCTACGACACAAAGATAAGACCTACAGATATCATCTGATGGCCTGGCAACGTACATGACTGCGCTCTGCTAGTAAAAATCTGTGCCAACAGGCGTGACGAAAAATCCCGACGGACGCGTTGGGTACATCAATTAAATTCACTGGAATTCCACTCCTGTAAGTCCTCCGCGGCCTGAGTCGAATTACGCCAGCATATGTTCCAGGTTCGAGTTGAGGGACTCGAGCCTGAAGAAGATCGTGTTGTTTCGTCCTAAGACAGTTAACTGACCCTGATCCGTCGGATGAGTCAGACACACGCATCAACAATCCCTACACATGAACTATTGAAATACATAGTCGTACCCGAAGGATTTAAGAGTCCTCAGCCGAATCTACGATTCGACTGATCACTCGGGGGCTACTGACATGGTTATACCCCGCGGGTACATGATCTCAGCATACCTGGTCCAGCCCAAGGAAGGCCCACGGCAAATATACGCCGGCCCATGAAGACTTTCGGGTGGCCAAGGCCCATGACGCCTTCGGATCCTTGGAGAGCAAGACTAGAGTAGATAGGAAATTCAAAGGGGTAAAAACCCTAGAACCTGTAACCGACTAGGTCTACGTCCGGGACCTGCCTAAGTCTATATAAAGGCCAGGAGGGCACGACCTAGATCGCTCTCTCAACTCATACTTCCGCATACACACCTCCACGCCATATTGCATCTGCGCACCCCTGTAATCACCGGTTCCGCCGTAATCAAGAGCAGACAAGCAGGAGTAGGGTTTTCCCTCTGGGGGCCTGAACCTGGGTAAACCTCGTGTCCCCGTGTTACTTGTTTGTTAACCGTTCCGCGATCTCCAGCATCCCCATCTTCTCCAAAACCCAAGTCCATAACAATGGGCATTGACGAGTCGAAACCTCGTCAGGGCATACCTAGCTAATGACAAGAATTTGTCACGGTATTCCACTATAGTCATCCTTCCTTGCTTCAGTTCTCTGAACTCGTCTCTCATCCTCTTGATCAAACCCGGTGTCACATGGGTTCTGCTGAACCTGACCTTGAATTCCTCCCAGGTCATCATCTGGCCTCCGATCATTGCGCGAACACTGTTCCACCATGCCCTGGCATCTCCGGCTAGATATGGGTTCTATAAGTCACTTAAGTCAACTCTAAGTTAAAGTTTTGATAAAGGAAATAAAGTAGAAAGCTTGCAAATAAAACTAGGATTGGGTTATCAAGTGGGTATGATCACATATGCTTAAGGCATATAGTTGGCATGGTAACAAGTAAGGGTTTGTTTGCATCAGTAGAGTATCTTGCAAGTGTTAGCTTGCACATTCACTAGTAGTATTAGGCTTGCCAGTATGGGCTTGCACAATATCAGTATAAGCTTGCCTTGTGCAGAGCAGTGGTTGAAGTTCTCCTCGGCTTCTTCTTCGTAGTATCCTCCTTCCTCCTTGTATCCTTGGTCGGTACTACCGTCTATAAATAAACACGATGTACACAATCACCAAACAATACTTAACTACTTGCAATCATCAGACAAAAGGGTCCTATAGATGATCTAGCATCATCACTAACATTACAAGATTAAAGCTTGGTTTAATTCCTTTTTATTTTTAGAAAAGTAATTTCTTGTGGCATCCCGCAAAAACCACTACTAGAAAATCGCGTTGTTTTTGTGCATTGCATCACCATGACATCATCATGCATCTTTGGCTCTCAGAATATTGTAGCTAAAAACTATTTTGTCTGATACAATACCTCTTCTCTTATTTCAAAACAAGTCTTATAATTATCTGTTAAATTAATTGCCTAAAAATTATTTTGCTAAAAAGATTTAAAACAAGACAACACCATAAATATTTTACAAACTAATAATACCCCAAACCCTAATCTATTCCTACCCAAACCTAGTCTACCCACCAACCATAGCTTGCCACATCATCTTGTCCTCCACCTCACCCCCAGCCACCTCACCAATCCACACCCCATCCCCTCTCTCTCTTCCTCACAGCCAACCCCACCCCCCTTCTCTCTCTCTCCCCGATAGCCTGGCCCCACCCCTTTCCAGCCCCACTCCCCACCCCACCTCTCACACACGCGGTCAACCCAAGCCCACCCGCTGGCCCCACTCCCACTCTCCCCCGGCCCCACCCCGCAGCACCCAACGCACACACACGCACGCCCCACGCCCCCTCCCCAACCCTCTCTCTCTCTCTGCCACCCAGACCCAGCCGGCCCCACTGGCCCACCACCTGCCTCTCTTCCTCCCCCACCTTCTCCAACCTCTCTCCCCACCACCCGCACGCGCCGGCCTCCGCCCCGCCTCCCCTGCGTCCTCCCCCCCCCCGACCGCTCCTCCGCCGGCCTCAGCCGCCCACCGACCAGCCCCTGCAGGGCGCCGCTTGGGCCCCGTCTCCGCCGTTCGCCCGTCTCCTCCACGCGCGGCCGCCCCCCCTCCGTCCCGCCCGTCGCTCTTCCGCACCGGCCCTGCCCTGCCGCCTGACGGCGCCCCTCCGCAGCCATCGGCCTCCGCCACCAGCGCCTCCCCGGCGAGCTCCGCCTCCCTCGCCCGAGCTCCTCCGTCCGAGCCCGCCGGCGCGTCCTCCCCGTTGCCGCTCGCCGGTGCCCCCCCTCTCATCAGCGACGCCTCCACCCTCTGCAAGCGCCTCACCTTCACAGCTCCCCGGCCGCCAAGCGCCCCGTCTCGACCCCACCTTCCTCTCCTCGTCGCTCTCCTCCGCCACCCTCCGGCTCGCCGTCCCCGCGAGCTCCGTCGACCCCGCCGTTCGCCTCCTCTCTCGACGCCGTCCACGTCCTCTGCCCCGCCGCCGCCAGAGGTCCTTCCCACCTCCGGCCGCGTCTCCTGCCGCCTCGCCGCCTTTTCCCCTGCAGGAGCCTGCCCGAGCCCCACCGGTGCCCCGCTGCGGCCGACGTCGAGCCGCACCTCCTCTCCCTGGCTCTCCCTCCTCGGCCTCCTCTGTTTCCTGCGCAGTACCAGGTGCATCTCGACGACCCCGCCGGCGGCAGACCCTCCCGTCCGTGTTGCCACGCAAGCAGCCCCGCTGCGGTTCCTCCCTGCCATGTTCGTTTGTCTGTCGCAGTCGCGCGTGCATGCTATGCTGTTAAATCTTGTCGCGAGTACATCCAACACCAAGGACTTCCGAAGAGGAACCAACATCAATTTGGGATCCGACAAGTTCTTGCCGACAAAACCCCCGCCAAGATCTTCATCGAAACCCCGAGAATTCCGCCGCGGTACCCGGGAATCTCCTACTTGGAACCATCGGGCCACGTAAGACCATCGACGCCACACCCGAGTCCGGCACCGACACCCGACAACCTCAACATATGACGCCAAGGTCTTCTCCTCGGAACGACGAGTGCTCCCTCCAGGCTTCGAAGCCCGACCCCCGTGGACCGACATGATCTCCTTCACGGATACGACAAGTACTCCCTCGAGGACGCCGAGTACTTCACCCCGGACACCGAGACCCTGGACGACAAGTTCTCCTTCCCGGAAGCATTGACGCTCGTGCGACAAGATCTACTTCCCAGATTCGAAGACCCTAAATCCCGGAGTCCGAACCTCGTTCCCATCAAACCCTAATCCCTGAGACAGAATCCCGAAACCCTCGGAACACCAAGATCGCCGAACCCTAATGTGTGAACCTTTTCCCGAGCCCCTATTTTATAAATGCCATCTATATAAATTATTGCATATTAAATTGTCATACTCGCATGCATATTGTCATGTGGGTTGGGGGCCTTATGCCGATTCACCTTATAATTAAATATGGGGCCCATATGCGGGCAAATCCAGTCGTATATTGGCCTCATTTAAATTTGTGTAGCGAACCGGTAACTTATCTTGCCCTTTTATTACAACATTTAAATTGCGGGTATCTAGAACAACTGTAACCATATACTTAATTGTCGGGACCCCGATTCCGCTTAATATTGCCTAATTGCATCGCACCTTTGCCATGTCATGCATCATGCCCGATCTTTTGCCGTAGTATTAAATAGTGCATCCGGTGTTTATTCTAGTGTTTTGCTTCTTCGTGGATAAGGCCGTTGAGTTGATGCGAGTATCGACCCGATCTTCAGTTGAACCTTCGGCAATGTTTCAGGCGAGCATCTTCCCCTTTCTACCTATCTTACTTTTATAGTATTTATTCCCTCCTGTTGATCTATTGCTATCTGTGTTGCGCTGCTCTAGTTTTCGTACCCGTGATTTCCTTGCAGCCTTATATTGCCTTGGACACATCCTATTACCTGTTGTTTGGTAGATAGCTGGACTTGCGCGTCGTAGTCGCTTGCTCGAGTGCTGTTGCGTGTCGTCGAGTACCACAGTTGTTGGAGTATTGCCGTGTGTTTATTGTTGGAGATGATCAAGACTTTAATTACTGTTTAACAACTAAAATTGAAGTAAGTAAGCAGAGGCACAAGTGGGCAATAGATGTTATTTGGTTGTTAACCGTCCACTTGTGTCCCGTAGGATCCCGAGTACTTGATACCTGTTCCTTGAATATTCGCGCTATCCACATCCGGGAGGATTATGGGACCCCCCTGAGCCAGAGCTTGATTCATTCTTATTTCTTGGGGCCACAAACTAGTTCGAGGTTTTATTTACTATCCTGTACCTATGCCATGCTTTACTGCTTTATTACGATTGTGCGAGGAGCACCTGTACTGTTTAGGTAAGCGGAGTGTTTTCGCGGTATCGACAAGCCCAGTTTTGGGTTCCCAGTCGTTTACAGCCACTGGCGCAAACCTTGAGTCCGTCTCGGAGTCAGCTAACTTCGTTGCAGGTGTACTCAATGGGGTGGCCCCCTGAAATATTTCTGAATCCTGTGATTGCTTTGTCGTGAAAGCCTCGTTGGGTTTTGATTTGGTTTTTCCGAGGTTGATCGAGTGTGTGTTGCTATTTGTGCATCCCTGCAGGGTAAAACTTTCTGAAAGCCGTGTCCGCGGTTATGGATGACTTGGAGCACAGTATCTCGATCATAGACAACTATAACTAAAGTAGTGTTATAAATTTGACTTCATAATGACTAGTAATCAGCTTCACTATAATGGAATGGCTAAATAAAACTGCCAACAATTGCTTGTTTGGGTTGTCGCTTGCGACCATTGTACCTGACTAGTAAGTATTGTAACTACAACGGAATGGCTAAATAAAAGTACCAACAACTGCTGGGTTTGGGATATCTCATGCTAATTGTATTTGACTAGTAAGTGTCGCAACTACAACGGAATGGTTAACTAAAATTGCCCACTGCTTATTTTATCAGGATGATTGTCTATACCTGACTAGTAATTGCTGCAACGATAACTGAATAAATAAAACTGCCAACGGTGTGAGTTCCTCGGTTGACTTCCTCGTTTGGTCTCGAGGGGGAAACACCAGGATGGGTTTGTTTGATGGTAGCATCAGGTTGGTTCCGCATAGGTCTTTCTTATCCCCCTCTGGTAGCCGACAGTTATACCGAGTCTCTATAGGTTGTTTAGTGCATGCTGCCGTTGCCGCTTCAGTCCACCATACCTATGTAGGCGAGGACCGCCGAAATTCTAGCCTCGCCGTGTACTGGCCTCAGTACTGACGCTCCTCTTTTTCCTTTGACCTTTGTCGGCACCCCTTTTGTTTAAGCAGGTTTTGAGATCGACGTCGTTAGCAGGGTTACCCTTCCGGCTTGGCCTGGGCAGGGTTATGGACGCCATTGGTTATTCTTCAGGGCTCTTAGCCCCATTTGCATCTTGTCCGTAGTTGGACGCTGTATCGTTTTCAAGGTGATTTGGATCTTTGTATTGTATATCTGTATTCTTGACTCTTGGAGTCGTGTTGTATATATATATCTGTTCTGTGGGTCCCATCGAGGACTGTTGTGTAATGTTATTACTTCGTTTTCCACCCGCACGAAAGTGCCTGGTGGGCACCTTTGAATCGTTTCTATGCGGGTTTGGCGGGTTTCGCTAAAACTTGCATAGGACCGATTCTGAGGGTGTTACATTTCTACTCATTGAAAAACTACTTAAGATTTAATATTCTCCAAACCAAACATGGGATCATGTTGACACATGTCATCACCACATATTTTAGTCCATGGGAATGTGATTTAAAGTGGTGTCACAATTTAATAAGGTTTTACCCTTTTATTTTAATTAATTAAAGTGGCTAGAAATGCCTATGTGGCATTCTTTTATTACTTGGTCACTATTTCTGTAAGTAAACCTATATATTTTTATATATTCTGAAAGGTATGGTTAAATGTGATTTTTGAGAGTTGGAGTCAACTCAAAAGCTATTATGGTTTTAATTTGAAAAATGTTTGAATGCAGAAAAGCTTCTGCCTTGTTATTTTTGCCAAGGGTGATCTACAGATCCAAATGACTTGAATCCAACGGGATTGGATTCAGCATTTCAATACCTTTATAACAAAATTGGTTTCATTCAAATTGGTGCACTGAGTCGATCTGGGTTGATTTTTGAAACTGGATGCAGAAGTGTGTTTGAAATAAAATGGAAAAGGTTTAATTCAAATAACTGGGCTGCATGGGAAAGGTTAACGGGCCGGCCTGCTAAGCACAGCACTCCCGCGGGCTGTGTAAGTGGCTGTCCCCACGCGTCAGTGAGACAGGGGGTGCGAAGCGGTATGGGGCGATGTGGTGCGTTCGATCTGGTTCTAATCCAACGACTAAGGGTCATCGTCGACGTTGGGCAACACCGGCGAGACAGAAACCTAGCACGACCAGTGGGGGTCGTTGGGGGCTCACCGGGGTTCAGGCGAGGGTCGCGAGGCGGGCGAACGACGAAGTCGACGACGACGAACCTCCTGGTACTGGCAGCTTCTCCTGGGGCGGCTCCAATCGCTGGCTCCCTTCTTCTCCAGCAGCGGCGGGCTCCGGTGAAATTCCGGCGTTGCGCTGCTCGCCTTGCTCCGGGAACGGGGTGGAATGATCAGTGAGGAGAGGGGAGTGAGATGGTGTGCTCAATTCGGCTGGGGGTGGCCTCTATTTATAGTGGCGAGAGGGGACCGACGGGGCGCAAGTTGAGCTCGTCGGGGTCGATGGTACAGACGGATATTGGCATGGAGACGATAGGGGGCGGTGCGGTGCTCCCTGGCGATGCCCAACGACACGGTGGCGAGACGTGGGGCGGTGCGGCTTGGTCGGAACGCGACGGTGCTCTGCGCGTGTCCGACGGAGAATTTAATGGCGCACAGCTCGCCTGGTCCGCGCGGCGGCGAACGAGCGTGTCTGCGGGGTTGCTGGGACGGTGGTGATCACGTATGCACGCGGCGAGGGCGGCGCGCGGTTTGTGGGCGTCGGTCGAGCGTGGCGCACGGGGCGTGCTCTCGGCATGGTTGCTGGCGAGGTTGGCATGGTTCATGCGTGTGGTCCAGTGGCTGGCAACGTTCGAGCGCTGGACAGGGAGTGGCGGTGGGGTGTTGGCTTGCTCCCATACATGCTGGCTAGGATTGTTTCTCCTCCTAGCTTGCTGTCGACATGGGGGGTGACAAGGGTGCATTCGGCCTGCTCACCATTGATGGCGATGCCAAGTTTACAGTGATGCTAAGGGTGTGCAATTGAGTTAGATGATCTACTAAAACAAGCCAATAGTGTTTGGATTTTGTTTGATTTGTGTTTGCCAAGTGTTTGATGAAATGGCCGCAAGAACTCAAGTTTTGAATTTTCAAAAGATTTTTGGTGGGTGTGCTAGGTTGGTGCTGGTGAGTCTGCAGATGCTTGGGTTTTGAAAGTTGAGCTTGTTTGAGTGGTTTTTGAAAAAGTGGGATCTTCCCATATGATAAAGATTCAATTTTGAATTGTCATTTAAACTATGCATTTGAAAGTTTCTGGATGATCACAAAGTGGGCCTTGATACTTTGTTATGAGTACAATCAAGGGGTGCAAAGATCCAGAAAATTTTCGGTTAGGTTCTGAAAGTTTGAGACAGCCAAAGTAGGCATGGGAGTTAAATTGGTCAAAATGACCATTCCCTTATTTTACTTGTTTTGATTTACTTGTCTTTGGGAAAAGTGTGGGAAATTTTTAGATGATGTTTATTTCACCTAAGCATCCATTTACAAGCAATGGAACACACAAACAAGGTGGTTCAAAAGAATTCAAAATGAAATGCATACTCACATGCATGCTTCCATAATTTTATTTAGAAATTTTTTTGTTAACCCTAATTTTGATGATTAGAGTTTGATGATCCAATTTTAGTATTTTTGGGATGTTACAGCAGGCGAGGAGGAAGATGGACCGAACTCGTCGCCCGCTGACGTTGATAGGGGTCGAGACCAGCTGTTTTGTGCGCCTTCTTCTCCACTCCTTTTCACCATATGGCGCCCCTGCTAGCCCCCGCTTGGGTTAGGTCCAGTCTGGATTAGAAAGGCCGCGCCGACACTAAATAAAATGGTGTGTGGGGGGGGGGGTGGGATGGGGTGGGGGGGCTAGGCGTGGATTCGACCGCCGGCACCCCGATAGCCCTTTAGGGGGGCTTTAGGGCCCCGGGTGGATATGCTCTAAGAATACATTGTTGGCTGTCATGACAAGTGGTTGTGATACAAATTCTAGGAAAGCCAATGTAAAGAGGATGTGATTTTGGCTTTGGCGAGGAGCATGTATTCCTGGGATCCATTTTGAATTTCTGCATTTACAAAACAATGTCTTGCTCAAGTATGGTAGAAAATTCACATGTTTTCAGTAGTCTAAACTTAGAGCATCTCCACTCGCCTACCCAGGAGGCCGGTCCGGACACCGAAATTACGTCTGGACGCCAAAAATCGGCCCAGTCGTGTACCCAGGGACCTCTTTTCGGCCGGATTTGGGCCAACTTTGGTCCGGACTATCCAGGCCGAACCCAGGATCCCGGGTACGCCCTGGGAACGCCGGACGTAGCGAATTGGCCGAGTGGACCAGTCTGTCAGCGACAGAAGATGACTCGCCGCCATTCTTCCCGCTGTTTTCTCCTTCCCGCCGTTTTCCTTTTCCCGCCCTTGCCGCTACACCCTTCCCGCCCTCGTTGCTGAACTCCGCCTACAAAAGGCGTGCATCTCACCGTCTTTCTTCACAGTCTCTCACACCACCACAACTCCGGTGAACTTCGGACGTTCGCACCTTTCTTCCTCCTCAACTCCGTCGAGAAGCCATGGCCGAGGGATTTTCCGGCCGACGCACGACCTCGCCGGAGAGATTCTGGTGGCTATCGCCGACATGCAAGACCCGGGTCTCGCCGGGGAGTTCCAGGAGGCTATCGCCGACAAGCAAGACGCGGATCCTGGCAACCTGGTCTTGTGGAGGCAGTTCTTCGCCGATAGGCGCCTCGCGGGACTCGCCCGACACAACGGTCTGCCGGGCTCGCCGCCACCGCAGCGCCACAATATGGCTTTTCGCCGCCGCTTCTGAAGCGTTCCAGGGCGAACTCTCGCCGGCTTCATGGAGCACATCCAGGCCGGCAACCACCCCCGCCTCGGCCTGTAGTTGCGGCGTTCGGCGTCGACCACGGCGGCGGAGGCCTTTTCCTAGTTTTTAACTCGATGTAATGTGTGCTCACCCTACTTAATAAAATCCGCCTATATTGCCCATATTTCGCCGAGTTTGACTGAATTTCGCTGAACCTGGGACTCGGCCTGGGCTGGGTACGCGAGTGGGTGATTGGGCGTACCCAGACCGAAAACTTGTTCCGTCCGTCCAAAAAAAGTCCCTTTTCGGCCTAGATTCGCCCAACAAGTGGAGATGCTCTTACGCAGTGAGATATATAATACTTGCAGCTCAAGAGAAAAATGTACCGGTCTCGGGATTTCAATTGCTTACCATGTTTGACACGGTCAGACATACTTCCTTCGACCCATATTAGTTGACTCAAATTTGGCTAGATTTGGATAAATCTAGACACTATTTACTATATAAGTTCATCCAAATTTTAATAAATCTAAATCAACTAATATGGATCGAAGTGAGTAATAAATCTGAAAATTGAAATTCCCTTGGGCCAAAGATTCGTGCCCATATGCGACCGTCCAAACCTCGAGTCGGTCACTCCTTTTCACGAAGCCTTCACTGCAGAGTTGAGTGCACGCTACTTCTGAATTTGATACTGACAGTTGCACCTCCATTTGGATACCTCCTGGAGCCGCAGCCAGAATTCTAAGCTGAAGCCTTTAACCTCCAGGTTTTCAGTGAAGTTTTCTTCTTGTTTTTTTTTTCAGTGACAGGCAGCTACATACATACACTAAGCCAAGATGAAAATTGAGGTTCAGTGAAGTTTTCTAACAGTCGGCGAGAAGCAGATACATGCATACATACACTTGGCCAAGATGAAATATCATACATGCTCAGCTTGCTCTCAACTCCGAACCCTATGTCTCTGGACTAGACTGTAATATTTACATCATCAGAGTTGCAGAAATACCACAACACTGATTTATGCTGTTTAAACAAGAGGTGGCGACACAAAAACTGGCAGGCTCTTTGCTGCCACACAAAAATGAACTCATGTAATGTGCCAGTGATATGATAAAATACAATACAAAGATCAGGAAGTCTTATACTGCAGCATAATAGAAAGTTGAGAGCAATATGGGTGCTAAATAAAAATATTAGTGAATTGTACTACTGTAACAGCAATACAGATTCCCTCGCAAAATAAATAAATAAATAAATAAGAGATTAAATATGGCACCTGAAACATTGGCCGGAAGAAAATAAAATGAAGAAGACATGAAGTAGAACGAAAACATTGCAACTAATGGAAGAAGTCAAGGAAGCTGATACTACAAACTCTTCACAAAATTACTGGAAACGATAGTTGAGGATACCACCCTTATTGAGCTAGGGGTAAAGGAGAAGCTGTACAGCTCCACCACATACATACTCTGTCTACACCAGAGGCTGCAGATCTACCTATACTTCAGAACCCATCAGAAAGGATCTCCTCCAGCTCAGAATCCTCCTGCCTGACAAATGAATCGTCGTCAATTGAGTCAGGCTCGGTGTCAACTGCGTCTCCTGTCACAGCGGAATCATCTCTGCCTTTTGACGGTTTAAGTTCAGATATAATGTATCATGTCAACTGTGAATGTCTCCTTCCAAAAAATGATATCTTGCTGGGAGCAAATCTTTGTGCTTATGGTATATCCCTTTCCTTGAAAAGAGAGATATCAACAGAGAAATACTTGAAGTTTCAAGCGACATGCTTTTCTCATCAAGTCTCGACATATAATTTATGGCCCTGACTATTTCACCTTTTTCAAATAACTTTCTGATAATAGTATTTAACATACGAGAGTCGCAAGCACAGCCACACGTCTCCATTGATGAAAATGTATTGTCAGCTTCTTCTACCAATCCTTTTTCTATAAGATTTGACATCATCACTGTGTAGATTATAACATCAGGTACCAACCCATTGGCTGGTATTGCGGCAAACAAATTCTTAGCTTGCTCTATTCTCCCAACATTAAACATTGCATCAATTATGATAGTGAGAGTTCTAATATCAAACTTAAGGTTCATTCCTTGCAATTTCTCGAACTGCACGATTCCTTCATTGGCACAACCATTTTTAGAAAGCCCGCCGAGAAGTATATTGTATGTATCAACGGACAATCTCACTCCACTTTTGATCATCTCATGGAACATTTCCTTTGCAGCCACAGTTCTACCAGCTTTAAATAACCCATCCATTATGATGCTATAGGTAAGAGTATCCGGTTTAGCTGCCATACCTGACATTTCTTCGAATAGAGTCAACGCAGCATCCACCATTCCATCTTTAAAGTATCCATTCATAAGTGTATTGTACGTACATACATCAGGCTCAATGCCAAACGAAGCCATATCATCATGTACCCTGGATGCTTCCTGCATCTTGCCAACTAAGCAGTATCCATCAATCAGTGTATTGAATGTGATAACATTAGGCTTCTCACCTACATGTATCATAAAGTCAAAGACATCCTGTGCATCTGTGACCCTTCCTTCTTTGCATAGGCTGTTTATAATTGAGCTAAAGAACGCCACACCAGGAGAAGGGATACCTTTTTCCATCATTTCATAAACCAATTCTTCAGCTCTCACTAAATCACCATGTGTACAATAACCCTGAATCAGGCAGCCGTAAGTCTGTAAATCCGGTGGTAGCCCCATATGAATCATCTGGTTGAATTTTTCAATAGCATCATTCATCCTACCCTTTCTGCAAAACGCATATATCATGGTTGAATAGGTCACAACATCCGGTTTCACTCCCTGCTTCTGCATGTCTTCAAAGATAAGAAAAGCCTCGTCCACCGATCCAGACTTAGCATATGCATTTATCAATATGTTGAAAACATATTGGTCAGGTACAATACCTTCTCCTACCATCAAGTTGTACAGATTACTCATATCAACAAGGCATCCTTCTATAGCGTACCCATGAAGCATGGTAGAGTATGTGACGATATTGGGTTTAAGGCCCTTCACAATCGCGCAATCCAGAATTTGTCTAGCTCCTTTGCTTCTTCCACGCTTGCATAACCCATCAATAATGGAGTTAAATGTCATGGTATTAGGAACAACACCCTGTTGTACCATTTCATGGAATAGGTTGCATGCTATGCTGAAATTACCCTCCTTTAAAAAGCCACGGATGACCGTGGTATATGATATCACGTCAGGGGAGCAGCCACCTTCTTGTTTCGCCATTACCTGGAACAGGTCCAGCGCACGCTGGCTACTGACATCATCGCATAAGCCCTTGATAACTGTGTTGTATGAGAAGGCATCGGGCATGCAGCCCAGATCCGGCATCCTGTGAAGCAGCACGTCCACAGCCTCATTTATCCGCTTTGCGTGACAGAGGACCTTGAGGACGGTGTTGGCGGTAACGCGATCTGCCTTGAGGCCCACCCTGAGGAAGCGGCCGAAGAAGGCGAGCGCCAGGTCTGGTTGCCGTGCGCGGCAGCAGCAGTCGAGCAGGATGTTGTACGTGTAGACTGTGGGCGGGGCCACCGCGGGCATGCGGTCGAAGAGGTCCACGGCGAGCGAGAGGCCGTCGCTGCAGGTGGATGATGGTGGCGCGCGGGCGAGGGCGGCGAAGAAGCTGTTCAGGGAGCGCACGGGGACCGGAGTGGCCTGCCGTAGCAATTCGTCGAACAGGTGGTGTGCGTCCTCAGGGCTGAGCGTCCCGGAGCGGACGCGCTCCGTGGCGGCGGCAAGGGCGACGTGGGGATCCCGGCGAGAGGGTGGAGAGGTGGAGGTGGAGGAGGAGCGGCGGCGGAGGAGAGACGTCGGAGTGGTCGAGTAGAGGCGAGACATGGGGTTTTCGCTGGTTCGCCGTGCGGCATGGGGAAATCTTAGAGCAAGCTGCATGGGGAAATTCTGCATCTTGTTCTTGTACGACTTAGAGCAAGCTGCTTGGGCGACTGGTTTGTAGTGGGGCCAAACTCTGCATCTTGTTCCTGTACGAACGACTTATACCATGCCTTGCATAAGTATTATCCAATTCCAAATAGTCCCTTAAAAAATTATTAGCCAAATATTTTGGTTGACAAAGAATGAGTTAAAATCAGTACTTCTCACTCATTCGCAAAAAAAAAGGTGCTTCTCGTTAATCAATTCCAAGTTTTTCTTAACCGGATTGATTTCAATATTAACTTCAACAATAAAAGGAGCCTGTACAAAATCACTTTGAAAAGTTTAAATTTTTGAAATTTGTGCAAATACTAAATTACTGACGAATTCACATGCATTTCAACATATTTGTATAATATTTAAATAAACAAAAAACTAAACTACTGGTGGCCACGGCCATGCCTGCCTAGGCCAAGGCGACTTTACATCGCCGCCGCGTAGTGGTCCCGTCGCCAGGATCCTGATTCGGGTGGTGGCATGGTGTTGCAGCCTTGGCCTCGATCACCACCGCCGCTGCTCTAGCCCGAGTAGCCGGCCGCGTCGTTGTCGCCCTCCAGGTCGATGAACATGCCGAGGTGGCGCGCGCGCTCGGCATGCTCCCGCCGGTACTCCACGCGGACCAAACCTCGGCGAACGCGTCCATCGCGGACGACATGGTCTTGAAGGAGACGTGCTGACCCGGAAACTCCTCCAGGTCCTCCTTGATCTTTAGTTGGAGGGCAGCCACCTTATACTCCGGCGGGCAGTGTTCACTTCTTCTTCACCTGGCATTCGGGCCTGGCGCGGCACAGACAGCCACGGGGAGGGGAAGGTGCACGACAGTCTCGAATGGAGACGCTGCCTCACCGCCTGCGTGAAAGCTATGGCGGCGGGCTCCCCTCATAGTCGTCCTACACTAGGGCAAGAAGCGTCGTGACGTCGTTGAGTAGGGGGAGAATCATGCTGACGGCAACGAAGACCTCGACAAGGAAGATCTCGAGAAGAAGAGGGCGGCATGTCGGTGCGGCGCCCACTGCTGGCCCGGATAACACGGCTATTGCCACGACTGCTGCAGTGGAGGCATAGTTAGCGGCGGGTTGTTGCCGCCGGTGATGTGCGCTAGGACCCAGGAGAGTGTCCTGCCTGGAGCACTCCACGACCGAATCCGCCCTTCGATGTTGCAGTCCTCCGGTGGGGGACCGTCACCGTCGTAGGCTTCGATGTGTGACTGCTGCTGGTCCATGAAGAATGCGTCCCACGCTTCGTCGTTGTCTGGATCCCAGGCAGGATCGTTCCGCTCCTCCGCCGTGAGGGCGCCCTAATAGTGTCGGTAGGTCTCCACCATGCGCGCCTGACCACGGGGGATCGGCGGGACGGGAAGGCCGCCGGCTCTAAATAACCAGTTCTTTGGGAAGCGCATGTTCGACGGTGCTGCATAGCCCGCTTCCCATAGCGTCCGAGCCTCGGCTACGCGTAGCGAGCGCCGTCGAAACCGTTCGCGGCGGCGCCATTTCTGGAGTACCTCTCCAGGGCGGCGCTTGGGAAGGAGACGGGGAGGAGGGAATGTGTCGAAGGAGCGGAGGGAAAAGGGTTTTTAAACATTAGATGTCCATTGAATGCGCAGGCTGGGTGTGAGACCTTAGCGCATGGATTAATAGGATTGGCAATATACTCATACCAATAAGTTGCAACTTCTTTTTCGGAAGCTCTGAAAAGAACTCTGAGGTTAAGCGTGCTTGGCCTAGAGCAATTTGAGGATGGGTGACCGACCGGGAAGTGGGTATCGGGTGCACACAAGTGAGGACAAAGTGTGCAGAAAAGACTAGTGTTGGTCTATGGGGTTAGTCTAGAGATCCTATTGAGCTGACATGAGTGACAGACGCTGGCCCAGAGAGGCCGGGATGTTACACGGGGCGCGTCATGTGACGAGGGAGTGGCGGACAGGACGCATCGACTACTCTCCTGCAAAAGGCTGACCGACTACTCTCCTGCAAAAGGCTGACCCAGGGACCTGTTTTCGTCCGGATTTCGGCACGCTTTGGTCCGGCCTACTGTGGCATCCCGCAAAACCACTACTAGAAAATCGCGTTGAATTTGTGCATTGCATCGTCATCATCATGTGTTGTTGTCTAAAACTATTTTTCGCAACGCCCGTTTTGTTTTCTAAAACGTCCCATCTTTATTCAAACGCCAAACCCGGGTCTCCGGATTATTTTGTTTTGTTGCTATCGTTTTGCAAACGGTCCAATTAAAGAAATAAAATATTAAGTTATTTTTAGTGGGGGCAGTCGAACGGGCCGACCCGACCCGAACGACCACCCCCATGTTCAAAACGGTCCACCCACAAACCCTTTTCCTACCCATCCTAATCTACCCACAGCCCCTCCACCTCACCCCAGCCACTCGCGGCTCGCCACCTCAGCTATCTCTCCCCCTCACCCTATCCCACATCGCCACCTGCCTACCCCTGGGCCCCACCCAGCCCAGCACCCACTCTCCCCATCCCTCCAACCAGCCCCACCCCCCACCCACACACATGCAACGCACGCACGCCTCAACACACGCAGCACTCACGCTGCACCCACGCGCTACACGCCCCCGCGCCCCACACCCGACCTAGCCCCCTGCCCCTGGCCCCACGCCTGGGACCCACCCCCACCGCGCGGCCCCGTCTCTCTCTCCTCCCCGCGTCCCTTCTTCCTCCTCCCGACCGGCTCTCCCTGGGCCTCTGCGCCGCTCCACCTAGCCGCTCGCCCTCCCCGCCGGTAGCCGCTCCCCCCTCCTTCCTCTAGCCCACCGGACCCCCCTCGCCGGAACCCCCTCGCTCGCCTCATCGGCCTCGCCCCGTCGCCCCGCTCCACCACCCGCCCCACCTCTCCTCCCGCCAACCACCGCTCCCTCCCGCCGCTGCGCGCGCACCGCTGCCCCTCGCCTCGCTCCGCCGCCGCTCGCCGCTCACCTCGCCGCCAACCACGCATCCCTCTCCCGCGCGGCCGCGTCGAGCTCCCCTCCGCCTCTCCGCTCTCCGCGCCTCCTCCGCCTCAGCGCGCGCCGCCGCGTCCTCTGCCTCGCCGCGGCGCTCCTCCTCCCGCTCGCCTCCGCTCCGCACCGGCGAGCTCGCTCCCTCCCCTCCGCGCGACGCCGCCCCTGCTCTCCTCCGCCGCCTGCCGGAGCCGCCCCTCGCCCGCGACCTGCCCCTCGCCGGAGCAGCGCCCTCCCTCGCCACGCTCCGCCGGCCCGCGCTCCGGTCGTCGCCACCCTCCTGCCTTCTCAAGCAGCCGCCGCCAGTAGAGCCCCGCCGCCCTCGGCCGCTCGCCTCCCGCGCCGCCGCGCCGGGCCCGCCTCGCCGGCGCCTTCCTCGCCCGCCCCTTCGCCTTCCCTGTCCGCGCGCAGTAGCTGGCCCCGCCTGGACCCACCTGCCCGCGGGACCACCCCGTCGTCGCCGATGCCATCCGCCTCCACCGTGCCAGTTCCCTGTGTAGTACCAAGTTGGTGGGTGTGGAAACAACAAGCTCGACACCGACAAACGAGTGGAACCCCGAGTACTTCGTCGTGGAAATTAGGGGCGATGACGCCGAATCGACAAGATCTCCTTCACGGAATTCGAGAAGCATGTTCGGATGCCTGAAGACCAAACTCCGTCGAGACCCTGAAGACCCCGAAGCCGAAGGTCACCTACAAGGGACGCCAAGGACTCCCCCTGAAGCCGCCACGACCGTCTACATGAGGCCGCTGCCCTGAAGACCGATCTAGAGCGCCAAGGCCTTCGACACGGAACACCGAACCCCGATGAACTCCCCGGACGCCAAGACCGACTCGACGGCGCGGACCCGACAAGAGCTTCACGACGACAAGACCGACAACATGGCCGACCACCGCGGATGCGACAAGATCTACCCCGATATCCGAAGACCCTAACCCCGGAGCCCGAGAACGTTCCCGTCGGACCCCGAACCCCAGATCCGAACCCCGAGACCAACCCCGAACCCCGGAACCCAAGATCTGCCGAACCCTAATGTGTGACCCTTTTCCTCGATACCCTATTTTTATAAATGATATCAACTTGTTGCATTAAATCATTCATCTCGCATGCATATCTATGGTTTGGGGGCCTTATGCCGATTCACCTCTAATTAAATATGGGGCCCATATGTGGGCAAATCTAGCCTTATATTGGCCTCATTTAAACTTGTGTAGCGAACCGGTGATATATTCTGCCTTGTTAAACAACAGTTAAATTGCGGGGTAGCTAAACAACATTAACCACCTAATTAATTGTCGGGACCCCGGTTCCACTTAATATTGCCCAATTGCACCGCACCTTGCCATGACATGCATCATACATGCATCATGCCGATCTTCTGCCGTTGTATTAAATATTGCATCCGGTGTTCCTTCTAGTGTTTTGCTTCTTCGCGGATAAGGCCGTTGAGTTGATGTGAGCTCCGCCCCGATCTTCGGATGAACCTTTCGACAATGTTTTCAGGCGAGCATCTCCCCCTTTCTACCTATCTTACTTTTATAGTATTTACTTCCCTCATGTTGATCTATTGCTATCTGTGTTGCGTTGCTCTAGTTTCGTACCCGTGATATTCCTTGCAGCCATATATAGCCTTGGACACATCCTATTACCTGTTGTTTGGTAGATAGTTGGACCCGCGTGTCGTAGTCGCTTGCTCAAGTGTTTTGCTTGTCGTCAAGTACCACCATTGTTGGAGGATTGCCGCATGTTGATGTTGGAGACGATCATGTCTTTAATTATTGTTTCACTTTAATTCCTGTTTAACAACTAAAATTGAATTAAGCAGAGGCATCGGTGGGTGATAGGTAAGATTTGGTTTCCGACCGCCCACTTGTGTCCCGTAGGACCCGAGTTCTTGACACCTGTTCCGAGATCGAGCGCGCTAACCACAGGTGGGGAGATATGGGCCCCCCATTGATTATTACCTGATTTCAAAGTATTGTACTGGGGGCCACAAACTAGTTTGAGGTTTTATTTACTATCCTGTACTTATGCCATGTTTACCGCTTTATTTACGTTTGTGCGAGGAGCACACTGTACTGTTTAGGTAAGCGGAATGTTTTCGCGGTATCGACAGTCCCCGATTGGGGATCTGCTGTCGTTTACAGCCATTGACGCAAACCCTAAGTCCGTCTCGGAGACCGGCCGACTTCGTTGCGGGTGTACTTAGTGGGGTGGCCCCCCGTGCTTGCTTTGGGTCTGGGAACGTCGTGACTTAGGCCCCGCCGACATACCGATGGGTGTATGTTAACTGATCTGGCAAAAAGGGTCGAAGTGCCTGTGGATACTTTGGTGCACCCCTGCAGGGTTAAATCTTTTCGAGAAGCCGTGTCCGCGGTTATGGACGACTTGGAGCACAGTGCTTGATCATAGACAACTATAACTAAAGTTTACTGTTATAAATTGACTTGTATCCGATTTGACTAGTAATCAGCTTCATCACAACGGAATGGCTAAATAAAAGTACCAACAACTGCTGGGTTTTGGGGTTATCTCATGCTAAATGTATCTGACTAGTAAGTGTCGCCTCTATAACGGAATGGTTAATTAAAAGTGCCTACTGCTTACTTTATCAGGATGATTATCTAAACCTGACTAGTAAAGTGCCGCAACTATAACTGAATAAGTAAAACTGCCAACTGTGTGAGTTCCTCGGTTGACTTCCTCGTTGGTCTCGAGGGGGAAACGCCAGGATGGGTTTGTTTGATGCTAGTATCAGGTTGGATCCGAATAGGTCTTCCTTACCCCTCTCTGATAGCCGCTAGTTTCTTCGAGTCTCTATAGGTTGTTTAGTGCATGCTGCCGCTGCCGCTCAGTCCACCACACCTATGTAGGCGAGGACCGCCGAATTCTAGCCTCGCCGTGTACTGGCCTCAGTACTGACGCTCCTCTTTTTCCTTTGCCCTTTGTCGGCACCCCTTTTGTTTAAGCAGGTTTTGAGATCGACGCCGTTAGCAGGGTTACCCTTCCGGCTTGGCCTGGGCAGGGTTATGGACGCCATTGGTTATTCTTCAGGGCTCTTAGCCCCATTTGCATCTTGTCTGTAGTCGTACGCTGTATCATTTTCAAGGTGATTTGGATCTTTGTACATTATCTCTGTATTCTTGACTCTTTGAGTCGCTGTTGTATATATATATCTGTTCTGTGGGTCCCATCGAGGACTGTTGTGTAATGTTATTACTTCGTTTTCCACCCGCACGAAAGTGCCTGGTGGGCACCTTTGAATCGTTTCTATGCGGGTTTGGCGGATTTCGCTAAAACTTGCATAGGGCCGATTCTGAGGGTGTTACAGAGTGGTATCAGAGCCCAGCAGTTGCGATACCCCACAAGTCCAGCCTGTAGGATAACCTAGCTAACGGCCGAAGTAGAGTGTCAAAACTATTTTGCAAAATCGGTTGGATAGTTCTGATTAGGTCTGATTTTACTCCTTACCCCTCTGCTGCTCTCCTCTCACCTCTGCGAATTTTGAAGCCGCTCTCTTCTCTCTCTTCGAGTCCAGGATTTCTCGTGGTTGGGTTTCCGTCGTACCTTCAGGGTCTCGCTTCCTCCTTTGATAACGATGTTGCTACATCCGGTCTTCATGCCATCCGAGGAATCCTTCGTCTGTGGTACCATTCTTTGTTCCTTGTTTGTGCCTTCCGGTGTTGGCCGACGCGACGACAGCATCTACGCCAGATCCGATGCAGAGTCTGCATCACTCCTTTGATCCGAACCTCGCTTGTCGAGATCTTCAGTCTGAATCCGAGGGTTGGTTGCATAATCTGTCTATTCGTGTACAGAGTAATGCTTTGAGTGCGGGATGGAGTCGCGACCATACCACTACTCTTATCATTTGCTCGGTATATTGAATAGTGGATCGATGCAATTTTACTCCTTCCATGGAAGTTAGAGGTGGCCTTACCTTTAACTTCGTCCGTTGTTTATCCGGAGTGTTCTCTTGACGAACGGGATCAACGACCTCTTGTTAGTGGTGTCGCCAGGATCTACACGAAGCGAGAAGACGCAGATCGCCGACCTTCCTTCCGGTACCATGAGGCGGATCTCGAGGGCGAGATCCCTTGTTAGTGGTGTCGAATTGTGGCATCCCGCAAAACCACTACTAGAAAATCGCGTTGAATTTGTGCATTGCATCGTCATCATCATGTGTTGTTTGTCTAAAACTATTTTTCGCAACGCCCGTTTTGTTTTCTAAAACGTCCCATCTTTATTCAAACGCCAAACCCGGGTCTCCGGATTATTTTGTTTTGTTGCTATCGTTTTGCAAACGGTCCAATTAAAGAAATAAAATATTAAGTTATTTTTAGTGGGGGCAGTCGAACGGGCCGACCCGACCCGAACGACCACCCCCATGTTCAAAACGGTCCACCCACAAACCCTTTTCCTACCCATCCTAATCTACCCACAGCCCCTCCACCTCACCCCAGCCACTCGCGGCTCGCCACCTCAGCTATCTCTCCCCCTCACCCTATCCCACATCGCCACCTGCCTACCCCTGGGCCCCACCCAGCCCAGCACCCACTCTCCCCATCCCTCCAACCAGCCCCACCCCCCCACACATGCAACGCACGCACGCCTCAACACACGCAGCACTCACGCTGCACCCACGCGCTACACGCCCCCGCGCCCCACACCCGACCCAGCCCCCTGCCCCTGGCCCCACGCCTGGGACCCACCCCCACCGCGCGGCCCCGTCTCTCTCTCCTCCCCGCGTCCCTTCTTCCTCCTCCCGACCGGCTCTCCCTGGGCCTCTGCGCCGCTCCACCTAGCCGCTCGCCCTCCCCGCCGGTAGCCGCTCCCCCCTCCTTCCTCTAGCCCACCGGACCCCCCTCGCCGGAACCCCCTCGCTCGCCTCACCGGCCTCGCCCCGTCGCCCCGCTCCACCACCCGCCCCACCTCTCCTCCCGCCAACCACCGCTTCCTCCCGCCGCTGCGCGCGCACCACTGCCCCTCGCCTCGCTCCGCCGCCGCTCGCCGCTCACCTCGCCGCCAACCACGCATCCCTCTCCCGCGCGGCCGCGTCGAGCTCCCCTCCGCCTCTCCGCTCTCCGCGCCTCCTCCGCCTCAGCGCGCGCCGCCGCGTCCTCTGCCTCGCCGCGGCGCTCCTCCTCCCGCTCGCCTCCGCTCCGCACCGGCGAGCTCGCTCCCTCCCATCCGCGCGACGCCGCCCCTGCTCTCCTCCGCCGCCTGCCGGAGCCGCCCCTCGCCCGCGACCTGCCCCTCGCCGGAGTAGCGCCCTCCCTCGCCTCGCTCCGCCGGCCCGCGCTCCGGTCGTCGCCGCCCTCCTGCCTTCTCAAGCAGCCGCCGCCAGCAGAGCCCCGCCGCCCTCGGCCGCTCGCCTCCCGCGCCGCCACGCCGGGCCCGCCTCGCCGGCGCCTTCCTCGCCCGCCCCTTCGCCTTCCCTGTCCGCGCGCAGCAGCTGGCCCCGCCTGGACCCACCTGCCCGCGGGACCACCCCGTCGTCGCCGATGCCATCCGCCTCCACCGTGCCGGTTCCCTGTGTAGTACCAAGTTGGAGCCAAGTTGGTGGGTGTGGAAACAACAAGCTTGACACCGACAAACGAGTGGAACCCTGAGTACTTCGTCGTGGAAATTAGGGGCGATGACGCCGAATCGACAAGATCTCCTTCACGGAATTCGAGAAGCCTGTTCGGATGCCTGAAGACCAAACTCCGTCGAGACCCTGAAGACCCCGAAGCCGAAGGTCACCTACAAGGGACGCCAAGGACTCCCCCTGAAGCCGCCACGACCGTCTACATGAGGCCGCTGCCCTGAAGACCGATCTAGAGCGCCAAGGCCTTCGACACGGAACACCGAACCCCGACGAACTCCCCGGACGCCAAGACCGACTCGACGGCGCGGACCCGACAAGAGATTCACGACGACAAGACCGACAACATGGCCGACCACCGCGGATGCGACAAGATCTACCCCGATATCCGAAGACCCTAACCCCGGAGCCCGAGAACGTTCCCGTCGGACCCCGAACCCCAGATCCGAACCCCGAGACCAACCCCGAACCCCGGAACC
Source organism: Avena atlantica (assembly GCA_910589765.1). Lineage (NCBI taxonomy): Eukaryota > Viridiplantae > Streptophyta > Magnoliopsida > Poales > Poaceae > Avena > Avena atlantica. Next base: position 500,860,932 of record OU342736.1, on the reverse strand, counting down.
CAAGATCTGCCGAACCCTAATGTGTGACCCTTTTCCTCGATACCCTATTTTTATAAATGATATCAACTTGTTGCATTAAATCATTCATCTCGCATGCATATCTGTGGTTTGGGGGCCTTATGTCGATTCACCTCTAATTAAATATGGGGCCCATATGTGGGCAAATCTAGCCTTATATTGGCCTCATTTAAACTTGTGTAGCGAACCGGTGATATATTCTGCCTTGTTAACAAACAGTTAAATTGCGGGGTAGCTAAACAACATGAACCACCTAATTAATTGTCGGGACCCCGGTTCCACTTAATATTGCCCAATTGCACCGCACCTTGCCATGACATGCATCATACATGCATCATGCCGATCTTCTGCCATTGTATTAAATATTGCATCCGGTGTTCCTTCTAGTGTTTTGCTTCTTCGCGGATAAGGCCGTTGAGTTGATGCGAGCTCCGCCCCGATCTTCGGATGAACCTTTCGGCAATGTTTTCAGGCGAGCATCTCCCCCTTTCTACCTATCTTACTTTTATAGTATTTACTTCCCTCATGTTGATCTATTGCTATCTGTGTTGCGTTGCTCTAGTTTCGTACCCGTGATATTCCTTGCAGCCATATATAGCCTTGGACACATCCTATTACCTGTTGTTTGGTAGATAGTTGGACCCGCGTGTCGTAGTCGCTTGCTCAAGTGTTTTGCTTGTCGTCAAGTACCACCATTGTTGGAGGATTGCCGCATGTTGATGTTGGAGACGATCATGTCTTTAATTATTGTTTCACTTTAATTCCTGTTTAACAACTAAAATTGAATTAAGCAGAGGCATCGGTGGGTGATAGGTAAGATTTGGTTTCCGACCGCCCACTTGTGTCCCGTAGGACCCGAGTTCTTGACACCTGTTCCGAGATCGAGCGCGCTAACCACAGGTGGGGAGATATGGGCCCCCCATTGATTATTACCTGATTTCAAAGTATTGTACTGGGGGCCACAAACTAGTTTGAGGTTTTATTTACTATCCTGTACTTATGCCATGTTTACCGCTTTATTTACGTTTGTGCGAGGAGCACACTGTACTGTTTAGGTAAGCGGAATGTTTTCGCGGTATCGACAGTCCCCGATTGGGGATCTGCTGTCGTTTACAGCCATTGACGCAAACCCTAAGTCCGTCTCGGAGACCGGCCGACTTCGTTGCGGGTGTACTTAGTGGGGTGGCCCCCCGTGCTTGCTTTGGGTCTGGGAACGTCGTGACTTAGGCCCCGCCGACATACCGATGGGTGTATGTTAACTGATCTGGCAAAAAGGGTCGAAGTGCCTGTGGATACTTTGGTGCACCCCTGCAGGGTTAAATCTTTTCGAGAAGCTGTGTCCGCGGTTATGGACGACTTGGAGCACAGTGCTTGATCATAGACAACTATAATTAAAGTTTACTGTTATAAATTGACTTGTATCCGATTTGACTAGTAATCAGCTTCATCACAACAGAATGGCTAAATAAAAGTACCAACAACTGCTGGATTTTGGGGTTATCTCATGCTAAATGTATCTGACTAGTAAGTGTCGCCTCTATAACGGAATGGTTAATTAAAAGTGCCTACTGCTTACTTTATCAGGATGATTATCTAAACCTGACTAGTAAAGTGCCGCAACTATAACTGAATAAGTAAAACTGCCAACTGTGTGAGTTCCTCGGTTGACTTCCTCGTTGGTCTCGAGGGGGAAACGCCAGGATGGGTTTGTTTGATGCTAGTATCAGGTTGGATCCGAATAGGTCTTCCTTACCCCTCTCTGATAGCCACCAGTTTCTTCGAGTCTCTATAGGTTGTTTAGTGCATGCTGCCGCTGCCGCTCAGTCCACCACACCTATGTAGGCGAGGACCGCCGAATTCTAGCCTCGCCGTGTACTGGCCTCCGTACTGACGCTCCTCTTTTTCCTTTGCCCTTTGTCGGCACCCCTTTTGTTTAAGAAGGTTTTGAGATCGACGCCGTTAGCAGGGTTACCCTTCCGGCTTGGCCTGGGCAGGGTTATGGACGCCATTGGTTATTCTTCAGGGCTCTTAGCCCCATTTGCATCTTGTCCGTAGTCGGACGCTGTATCATTTTCAAGGTGATTTGGATCTTTGTACATTATATCTGTATTATTGACTCTTTGAGTCGCTGTTGTATATATATATCTGTTCTGTGGGTCCCATCGAGGACTGTTGTGTAATGTTATTACTTCGTTTTCCACCCGCACGAAAGTGCCTGGTGGGCACCTTTGAATCGTTTCTATGCGGGTTTGGCGGATTTCGCTAAAACTTGCATAGGGCCGATTCTGAGGGTGTTACACCTACCCAGGCCGTACCCAGGATCCCGGGTACGCCCTGGGGACGCCGGACTCAGCGAAAACGGGCGTGGGCCAGCTCTGTCGGCGAGAAAAGGCACCACTCCCGCCAATTCGCCGAGCTCCCCGCCCTTTTCTTCCCCCTCCCGCCTTTCTTTCCCATTCCCCCACGCCCGAAGCTCCGCCGATCACAGCGCCCGACATGGCGCCCAAGAGTTTCGTCCAACCTAGATCGATCCTTGGCGAGGGTCCGGCGGAGAAGAAGGCGAGGAAGCCGAGAGCGCCGCCGACCAAGCCGGAGGGAATGTCCTCGGCGGAGTAGGAGAAGAGGGAGCACACCAGGCAGATCTCGTCGGCTGAGCGGAAGGACAGGAAGGAGAGGGCGAAGCTCCGGCAGCAGCAAGCGGAGGAGGAGAAGGCGATGGTGAAGGCGGCGGCGGAAGAACAGGCGATGGTGAAGGCGAAGCAGGCTGCGGCGACGCGTTCGGCTTTGATGGTCGCGCCGTACGCACCACACTGGGGGAGCCAGGCTAGCGTCGGCTCGCCCGCCGGCTTCTCGCCGATCTCTCCGGCCAACTTTCAGGAGAGCCAGGCGGCTGCTCGGCAGAGGTACTCCCCTTCGCCGGAGTTCGACGACGGCTTCAACCCGAACTTGATCTTCCCTTTCCAGGCGCCACGCCACCCTTCGCCCTTCGACGTCGACATCAACATCCCCTACTCGGCCTCTCCGGCATACGCAAGCCCCGCTTTGCGCCGCGGACCACTGCCCTTCGGCGGAAGCTCGGCGCCCTTCGGCGAGGCCGACGCGCGCAACCTATTCGGCGGAATGCCGCGCGCTCTTCCGGTCGGCATGACGGCCGAGGCCTACATGGAGGATCTGATCGCAACAGGCTCGGCCTCCAACCACCCCTCCTTCTTTACGGAAGAGCAGACCCGTGCCGACGCCGAGCACGGCATCGAGTCCCAGGACCTCGTCGATGTCGATGCCGAGGAGACCCAGACCGAGCAGACACAGCTAGAGGACGCCGAGACTGAGGCGAAAAGCAAGAAGGGGAAGGAGAAGCCGGGAACTTCGGCGGATGCTTGGCTCAAATGACAAATTGAAAAGGGCCACTCATCAAGGCCAACCTCGCCGAGAAGAAGGCCAACTATGCCGCCAAGAAGCGCCACACAGACCTCAATTTCCTCATGGGCGGCGAGGACACGTCGAAGATGAGCTCGCCGGTCAAGGCCTGGTACATGGCGCAACGTCAGGCCATCCTGGAGGGCATGACCACGGCTTCCCCTGCCCCTTCCACTGCGCCGAACGTGCCAGCACCGAACGCTCCCACGCCGAGCTCTGCTTCGACTTCCTCCAATCCGGGGGCCTTCACCGACGAGATGGACGATAACGCCGCGTCGGCCACGCCGCAGGAGCCCATCCCCATCGACGACTGAGCGTTGTTTCCCCTGTTATGTAATAAAAATATGCCGCCGAACTTATAGGCGCATTTGTCGAACACCTTGTGGCCGAGCACTCGCCGACAGGAACTTGCAGATTCAAATATATAGCCGTTTTGTGTCCGCCTGGGTACTCGACCTGGGTAGCCGAGTGGAAACTGGGCGTATCCAGACCGAAAACTTGCGCCGTCCGATCAGAAAAAGGTCCAATTTCGGCCTGGGTTCGGCCAACGAGTGAAAATGCTCTAAGAGGTTGTAGAGGGAAGGCAGAATAGTCAGGGACGGGGCTGTCTTGGGTTTTTTTATGCTTGCACCGGTTCGTCCTTGCCGCTCGATTACTATCTAACGCGCGCGAAGCATAAGCACCGTGTAAGACAAGGACGTGTCCAGGCAATAATTAGAAATTGGGTTTTCTTAATACTTCCTTCGTTTTAAAATATAAATATTTTAGATTTATGAAGAAAATGAATCTAGACTTCTTTTAGTATATAGATTCATTCTAAAATTGAGTAAACCTACATACTAAAACAAGTTTAGATTTATTTTCTTCATAAACCTAAAACATCTTATGTTTTGAAACGAAGGGAGTAGTACAATAAGATTTGCCGATTAGGTAATGTATAAGTACCAAAATCTAAATCAGTTGCCCATTATCGTTTTCCTTAAAATCGGGGAGTATGTGTAATTTTCGTATAGTATTCCTTTCGATCCAAATTAGTTTGACTCAAATTTATTAAGATATACATAAATTTAATAATATTAAATTATATCTATACAATCGAATCTAAATCAACTATTTTGGATCGAATGGAATAGTAAAATCGGGGTTGTTGTCGCTCTCGGTTCGCCATGTAAAATTAGAGTATATGAAGCGAGTGCAAATTAAGAATCAGCAAGAGATTTCCTAAGAATTGATCTTCTGATGTTATTAGGAAAAAATCGCCGTGACAAATTGTCAAACTGAATATTACTATTCTTTTCTACCCAAATTAGTTGACTTAGATTTATCTAAATTCGATTGTATCTAGACATGATTTTGTATTAGATTCATGTGTATTTTTGACAAATTTAAGTCAACTTAGGAAGTAGTAGTATTACAGTAAGGTCCTAAGAGCATCTCCACTCGGCTTTCCAGCACGCCGATCCCTAGGCGATTTTTTTGGTCCGGACACCGGAAATTGGTCCAGTCATGTTCTTAGGACCCCGGATTATGACCAACTTTGGTTCGGACTTCCCAGGCCATTGCCGGGAACGCCCTGAAAACGTCGGACAAAGCGAAAACGGTCGTGGGCCAGCTCTGTCGGCGACTCTAGGCCGAACTCCCGCCCTTTTCTTCTTCCCCTCCCGCCTTTATTCCCCATTCCCCCTGACTCCCGCTAGTTCGCCGAGCTCCCGCCCGCCCGCCATGCCGCCCAAGGGTTTCGTCAAACCCAGATCCAACCTCGGCGAACCGGGGGAGAAAAAGGCGAGGAACCGAGAGCGCCGACGACGAGGCCGGACGATGTGTCCAACGCCGAGTGGCTGACCATTGTGCAGAACATGAGGGTCGAGTCGGGCGGCCGCAAGGAGAGGAAGGACATGGCGAAGCTTAGGCAGGAGCTCGCCGAAGAGCAGACGATGAGGGCGAAGCAAGCGGTGGCTTCCCACGCGGCGATGGCGTGCCCGAGGCCGGTCGTTCTGTCGCCGTACGCCGCCCATAGGGGGAGCTAGCCAAGCATTGGTTCGCCGGTCGGATTCTCGCCGATCTCGCCGACCGGCTTCCAGGAAAGCCAGGCGAACCCTCGGCAGAGGTACTCCTCGTCCCCCGAGTTCTACGACAGGTTCAATCCAAACGTGGTCTTCCCCTTCCCCGCACCTCGCCCTCCTTCGGCCTTCAACATCGACATGATCTCCCAAGGTTAGGCGCCCGCCGTGAACCCCTCCTTCTTCACTCAAGAATAGTCTCGGGCTTATACTATGCCTTGCATAAGTACATTATCCAAATATTTTGGTTGACAAAGAAATGAGTTAAAATCAGTACTTCTCGCTCATTCGCAAAAAAACAGGTGCTTCTCGTTAATCAATTCCAAGTTTTTCTTAACCGGATTGATTTCAATATTAACTTCAACCAGTGGCGGACCCAGAAATTTATGTTAGCCGGGGCGAATATCTATGGTATAATTTTTTTAGACATGATACAAGTATATTCACAAAATAAATTGTATTCATTTTTAGCTATCCATGAATTACAAGTGCCAAGAGCATGAAAAAACATAAAGTACATGCAAATTACTAACATAAATTCAGTCGCTTGAAACGGTCACAGACTGCCACAATACGACCCAACAATTTTTATGAAGCTAAATCTTACCACAAGCGTGGTAATTGATTTTTTAGGAAATAATTATAGATTTTTACAAGATAGCATTAGATAATACTTTCCAAGGCATGAATACAAGCATACTCTGTGTCCATTAAATTTAGCAAATATCTGCTGATCAATACAGCAAAGCATCAAGAAATGGTGATTAATATACTGCCCCTTTAGGGCTTGTTTGATTCATAGGATAGGAAAAGTATAGGAATAGGAAAAACATAGGATTGAGATGTCATGCCAATGTGAATCTTATAGGAAGAGGGATTTTGTTTGATGTGGCAAAGGAATTTTTCCATGAGGTGTGATCTAATGTTATTTTTCTATAGGAATTGCACTACAAGATTCCTATAGGATTAATTCCTATGAGATGTGTTCCTATGAATCAAACACTAACATAGGAAAAAATCCCATAGGATTCAAATCCTACACAATTCCTATGTAATTCCTATGAATCAAACAAGCCCTTACTCTAAATAAAAACCTGAACAATGAAATGGTGTTTTTCCCTGATGGGATCGACTATGGACGTGCGGGCTGTGTTTTTTTGTTGGGTCCGTTTAGATACCCAGCTCCACCATGGATGACCCGGGGCGGCCGCCCCTGCTCGCCCCTATGGTGGGTCCGCCACTGACTTCAACAATAAAAGGAGCTCGTACAAAACACTTTGAAAAAAAATATTATTAGTATCTGGTCAAATAAATCTACCAAATACTCCCTCTGTTTAGGATTATTGGGCCGAAGAGCATTTTCAGATATTTCTAAATTATAAGTCCGGAGCATTAACTTTCCTAATTCCCAGCGCCCACTAACGGCCGGTGCATGCGCTGCAAAAAGGTTATTGATTGGCTGGTTCTTTCCTTGAACGGTGTGAGAGAAAAAGAAAATAAAGAGAGGCAATTAACAAGGTGTTAATGATGGGAGTTAATACAATGCTGAGAATTTTCTTGGTCACAGCGACATGGCTTAAGGGCTTAAGGCGTTTCCGTTTTGCGTGTTTTTTTCTTTGACCAAGAATTACTCTAAATACGTAAAAAGTTTTAGTATAAAACTAGTATCATTGAAAAGTATTTTTCAATATGAATCCAACGATACTAATTATATACAATATAATCAAGATTTTATTGATCAATTCTTTCGGTCAAACTTTGCTTTGGAAAGCGTGTGCGTCTTAAGCACTGAAACGGAGGTAGTAGGAGTATCAAAAATATGTGTGATTTTCATACTACTCCCTTCGATCCATATACAGTCGCGCACTTCTTTGTTTCCATATGCGACCGTCCAAACCTCGAGTCGGGCACTCCTTCTCATGAACAGATACAGTCGCGGTCGCAGCATCGGGCAAGAGTACCAAGATTTGTTGGTTCCACGAAGCCTACGCTGCAGAGTGAGTGCACGCTACTTGTGAATTTGATCCTGCAAGCTGAAAAGGTTGCACCTCCATTTGGATACCTCCTGGAGCCGCAGCCAGAATTCTAAGCTGAAGCCTGTAACCTCCAGGTTTTCAGTGAAGTTTTCTTCTTGTTTTTTTCAGTGACAGGCAGCTACATACATACACTAAGCCAAGATGAAAATGGAGATTCAGTGAAGTTTTCTACTAGTCGGCGAGAAGCAGATACATGCATACATACACTTGGCAAAGATGAAATATCATACATGCTCAGCTTGCTCTCAACTCCGAACCCTTTCTCTCTGGACTGGACTGTAATATTTACATCATCAGAGTTGCAGAAATACCATAACACTGATCTATCTATGCTATTTAAACAAGACGTGCCAGCACAAAAACTGGCAGGCTCTTTGCTGCCACACAAAAATGAACTCATGTAATGTGCCAGTGATAAAATACAATACAAACATCAGGAAGTCTTATACTGCAGCATAATAGTAAGTTGAGAGCAATATGGGTGCTAAATAAAAATATTAGTGAATTGTACTACTGTAACAGGCTAACAGCAATAGAGATTCCCTCGCAAAATAAATAAATAAGAGATTAAATATGGAACCTGAAACACTGGCCAGAAGAAAATGAAATGTCTTCTTCATTTTTATTTTCTTCTAGGGAGAAAATGAAATGTCTTCGTCATTTTTATTTTCTTCTACCCTAGAAGAAAATAAAATGAAGAAGACATGAAGTAGAACGAAAACATTGCAACTACTAGAAGAAGGCAAGGAATCTGATACTACAAACTCTTCACAAAACTACTGGAAGCGATAGTTGAGGATACCAACCTTATTGAGCTAGGGGTAAAGGAGAAGCTGTACAGCTCCACCACAGACATACTCTGTCTACACCAGAGGCTGCAGATCTACCTATACTTCAGAACCCATCAGAAAGGATCTCCTCCAGCTCAGAATCCTCCTGCCCGACAAATGAATCGTCGTCAACTGAGTCAAGCTCGGTGTCAACTGCGTCTCCTGTCACAGCGGAATCATCTCTGCCTTTTGGCGGTTTAAGTTCAGATATAATGTATCATGTCAACTATGAATGTCTCCTTCGAAAAACCGATACCTTGCTGGGAGCAAATCTTTGTGCTTATGGTATATCCCTTTCCTTGAAAAAAGAGATATCAGCAAAGAAATAGTTGAAGCTTCTAGTGACTTGTTCTTCCCATCAACTATGGACATATACTTTATGGCCCTGTCTATTTCACCTTTATTCAATAACTTTCTGATGATTATATTTAACATATGAGAGTTGGGAGGACAGCCACTCATCCCCATTGATGAAAATGTACTGTCAGCTTCATCTACCAATCCTTTTTCTACAAGGTTTGACATCATGATAGTGTAGGTTATAACAGTAGGTACCAATCCCTTGGATGGTATTGAAGCAAACAAATCCTTAGCTTGCTCTATTCTTCCAACATAGAACATTGCAGCAATTATAGTATTGAGAGTTATGATATCAAACTTAAGGTTCATTGCTCGCAACTTGTCGAACAGCATGACTGCTTCATTGGCACAACCGTTTTTACAAAGCCCGTCAAGAATTATATTGTATGTATCAATGGACAATCTCACTCCACTTTTGATCATCTCATGGAACTTCTCCTTTGCAGCAACGGTTTTACCAGCCTTAAATAATCCATCCAGTATGATGCCATAAGTAATAGTATCCGGTTTAGCTGCCATACCTGACATTTCGAATAGAGTCAATGCAGCATCCACCATTCCAGCTTTAAAGTATCCACCAATAAGTGTATTGTATGTATATACATCAGGCTCAATGCCAACCGATACCATATCATCATGTACCCTGGATGCTTTCTGCATCTTGCCAACTAAGCAGTATCCATCAATCAGTGTATTGAATGTGATAACATCAGGTTTCTGACCTATATGTATCATAAAGTCAAAGACATCCTGTGCATCTGTGACCCTTCCTTCTTTGCATAGGTTGTTTATAATTGAGCTAAAGAACGCCACACCAGGAGAAGGGATACCTTTTTCCATCATTTCATAAACCAATTCTTCAGCTCTCACTAAATCACCATGTGTACAATAACCCTGAATCAGGCAGCCGTAAGTCTGTAAATTCGGTGGTAGCCCCATATGAATCATCTGGTTGAATTTTTCAATAGCATCAGTCATCCTACCATTTCTGCAAAACGCATATATCATGGTTGAATAGGTCACAACATTCGGTTTCACTCCCTGCTTCTGCATGTCTTCAAAGATAAGAACAGCCTCGTCGAGCCATCCACATTTTGCATATGCATTTATCAATATGCTGAAAACATATTGCTCAGGTACAATACCTTCTCCTACCATCAAGTTGTAGAGATTTCTCATATCAACAAGACATCCTTCTGCAGCGTACCCATGAAGCATGGTAGAGTATGTGACGATATTGGGTTTAAGGCCCTTCACAATCGCGCAATCCAGAATTTGTCTAGCTTCTTTGCTTCTTCCACGCTTGCATAACCCATCAATAATGGAGTTATACGTCACGGCATCAGGAACAACACCATGCTGTACCATTTCATGGAATAGGTTGCATGCTATGCTGAAATTACCCTCCTTTAAAAAGCCACGGATGAGCGTGTTATATGATACCACGTCAGGGGAGCAGCCACCTTCTTGTCTCGCCATCACCTGGAACAGGTCGAGCGCACGCTGGCTCCTGTGATCATCACATAAGCCCTTGAGAACTGTGCTGTATGAGAAGGCATCGGGCATGCAGCCCAGATCCGGCATCCTGTGAAGCAGCAAGTCCACAGCCTCATCCGTTCGCTTTGCGTGACAGAGGACCTTGAGTAGGGTGTTGACAATAACGCGATCTGCCTTGAGGCCCACCCTGAGGAAGCGGCCGAAGAAGGCAAGCGCTAGGTCTGGCTGCCGCGCGCGGCAGCAGCAGTCGAGCAGGATGCTGTATGTGTAGACTGTGGGCGGGGCCACCGCGGGCATGCGGTCGAAGAGGGCGACGGCGAGCGAGAGGCCGTCGCCACAGGCGGCGGAGGCCGGCGCACGGGCGAGGGCTGCAAGGAAGCCGTTCAGGGCTCGCTCGGGGACTGGGTTGGCCTGCCTTAGCAATTCGTCGAACAGGTGGTGTGCATCATCGGGGCTGAGCGTCCCGGAGCGTACTTTCTCCCTGGCGGCGACAAGGGCGACGTGGGGAGAGCGGTGTGAGGGCGGCGAGGTGGAGGTGGAGGTGGAGGAGGAGCGGCGGCGGAGGAGGGACGTCGGAGCGGACGAGTAGAGGCGAGACATGGGGTCCGGGCGCTGGTTTGGCCCGCGGTGAACAATAAGATTTGCCCAAGGTAATACAGTAAAATCGAGTACAATAAGATTTGCCCATTAGGTAATGTATATACCTCCTCCGTTTTAGAGCTTAAGGCGCACACGTTTTCCAAAGCAAAGTTTGACCAAAAGAATTGAACAACAAAATCTTGATTATATTGTATATAATTAGTACCGTTGGATTCGTATTGAAAAATATTTTCTTGTGATACTAGTTTAATACTAAAACACTTTACGTATTTAGAGTAATTTTTGGTCAAAGAAAAAACACGCAAAACGAGGACGTCTTGAACGCTGAAACGGAGGGAGTAAGTACCAAAATCTAAATCAGTTGCCCATTATCGTTTTACTTAAAATCGGGGAGTATGTGTAATTTTCATATAGTACTCCTTCCCGATCCAAATTAGTTTGACTCAAATTTATTAAGATATGGATAAATTTAATCTAAATTATGTCTATACAATCGAAATCTATACAAATCTAAATAACTCGGGGAGTCTATACAAATCTATACAATTGAAATCTATACAAATTTATAAGATCGAATGAAGTTGTAAAGTCGGGGCTGTTGGTCGCTCTCGGTCCGCCCTGTAAAATTGGAGTACATGAAGCGAGTGCAAATTAAGAATCAACAAGAGATTTCCTAGGAATTGATCTTCTGATGTTATTTGAAAAAAAATCGCCGTGACAAGTTGTCAAACTGAATAGTATTGTTCTCTTTCATCCAAATTAGTTGACTTAGATTTGTTTAAATTTGATTATAGATTCATTCTTATTTTGCAAATTTGAGTCAACTTGGAGAGTAGTAGTATTATAGTAAGGTCCTAAGAGCATCTTCACTCGCCTTCCCAGGATGCTGATCCCAGTGCGATTTTTTGTTTTGGTCCGGACTTTCCAGGCCATTCCCGGGTTGCTGGGAACGTCCTGGGAACGCCGGAAGAAGCGAAAAAGGGGGTGGGCAAGCTCTGTTGGCGACTCTAGGCCGCACTCCCGCCCTTTTATTCTTCCCCTCCCGTCTTTCTTCCCCATTCCCCAGACTCCCGCTAGTTCGCCGAGCTCCTTCCCGCCTGCCATGCCGCCCAAGGGTTTCGTCAAACCTAGATCCAACCTCGACGAACCGGGGGAGAAAAAGGCGAGAAAACCGAGAGTGCCGACGGTGAGGCCGGACGGCGTGTCCAACGCCGAGTGGCTGACCATTATGCAAAAGAGGAGGGTCGAGTCGGGCGGCCGCAAGGAGAGGAAGGACAGGGCGAAGCTCAGGGAGGAGCTCGTCGAAGAGCAGGCGATGAGGGGGCGAAGCAGGCGGTGGCGTCCCGCGCGGCGATGGCATGCCCGAGGCCGGTCGTTCCATCGTCGTACGCCGCCCACTAGGGGAGCCAGCCAAGCATTGGCTCGCCGGCCGGATTCTCGCCGATCTCGCCGACCGGCTTTCAGGAGAGCAAGGCGAACCCTCGACAGAGGTACTCCTCGTCCCCCCGAGTTCGACGACGGGTTCAACCCGAACATGGTTTTCCCCTGCCCTGCGCCTCGCCCTCCTTCGTCCTTCAACGTCGACATGGTCGCCCAAGGTTCGGTGCTCGCCGTCAACCCCTCCTTCTTCACTCAAGAACAGTTCCTGGCCGATGCCGAACACGGCATCACGTCTTAGGATTTCGTCGAAGGCTAGGCCGAACCAACGCAGGCCGAAGATGTGGAGCACGCCGAGGGGTCTACCTTGGCTCCGGCAAAAGGAAGAGGCAAAAGGAAGCCTGGCACGTCGGTGCCGGAGCCAAGAATCAAGTGGATGGTGCCTGAGGACCTTTGCCTCGCTGACGCCTAGAACCATCACCGGTGCCAACCAGAACTCCGACAACTCTAAAAGCGCATGAAGCTAGCGTTCGACGAGCGTAGCCTTTGCGACCCGAAGTATAACAAAATTCATATGGAGCGAGGGAGAAATCCATGACCAACCATTGGGGGCTCATCAGCACGCGTGTAGCAAGTGGCACATCTGTATGGAGGAGGTCAAACGCACACACGTCAACGATGAAAACATGGACAACTAGGTACTTCGCCGAACACTAGCCGAAGGTATGATAAGCTCAAGCCTATTTTGACACACTTTGTCTTGCATTTGCAGCTCCTTCGTGCACTCGGCCTGTACCGAGACGACTCGAAGACGGAGTTTAAGTTTCACCATGTGTTCACCGATATTGAGCACTGCGAGAAATGGTTGGACCCTCGCAAGACCCTCGCGAAGACCAAGGACCACGTGTACAACCCAGAGGCTCCTCCTCCTGCTGCTGCCGGCGAAGGAAGGCCGGAGATCGGCCAGAAGAAGGCGAAGATTCTCAAGGCCGCAGGACCTCTCGCTGAGTGCCTCCAAGCTTCTATCGAGAAGTGCATCGCCGATAGGAAGGCCCATGCCGAGAAGAGGGCGGAGAAGACCGACGAGAGGTAGGCGCAGCTGTTCCAGAACCAAGACCGGAAGATCGACCTCCTCAAGGCCAACTATGCCTCCAAGAAGAGGAACACGGATCTCTAGTTCCTCATGGGCGGCGAGAACACATCGGCGATGAGCTCGCCGGTCAAGGACTGGTACATGGTGCGTCGCAACGCCATCCTCCAGGAGGACAACGCCGACATCACGCCAACTCCTGCGCCGAAGGCTACTGCTACGCCGAGCTCTGCTTCTACCTCCTCCAACCAGTCTGTGTCCGCCGGCGAGGCGCCTAATCCCGCCGCATCGGCCAGGCCGGAGGAGCCCATCCCCGTCGACGACTGATCTCCGAGCTTTTTATATAGTTCTGTAATAATTTTTCGCCAAGCTTGTTGGCCGTACTTCTGTTGAACACGTTTGGCCGAGCTTTCGCCGGCGGGAACCATAAAATTCGAATATTTTGTCGTTTTTGCTTCGTCTGGGAACACGTCCTAGAAACGCGAGTGGGAAACTCCGCGTTCTCACGCCGAAATCTTGCTTCGTCCGGCCGTACTTAGGTCTGGATTTCGGCCTAAGAACACCTGTAAGCACAAACGAAGAAATGTAACTGACGACACTTGACCACACAATACATTGTTGTTTTCGGTGTGAAGCAGATACATACGTCTACTTATATACTTAGCCAAGATGAACTCGGAACCATTTGTTTCGTTAAAAACAAACTCGGAAACATTTGTCTCTGGATTGGACTGCAACATTTTACATCAACAGAGTTGCAAGACGTGGCAACACAGGAACTGGCGCTGGCGGCCTATCCACAGCCAAAAGATAGTCGCGTCAAATATGCCAGTGATAAAATGTCATACAAAGATCAGGAAACCTTATACTGCACAATATTAGTCTAGTATAAGTTGAGAGCAATTTGGCGTTAACGAATGTATTAGTGAATTGTAGTACTACTACTGAAGAGATCCCCTCACAAAATAAATAAACAAGAGATTAAAGATGGCACATAAAAACATTGGCCAGAAGGAAAGAAGACAGGGATGACAAGCATAACAAACATATTCCCACGAACTGCGGGCAAGGAAACTGAACTCCTACAAAACTCTAAAAAACTACTGGAGACGCCATTTGGCGCCACACCCTTATTGAGCTAGGGGTAGAGGAGAAGGCTGTACAGCTCCACCGCAAGATCTATGTACACCAGAGGCTGCAGATCTACCTATCTCTGGAGGGGTCAGAAACTCAGAATCCATCAACTGCTACCACATACAACACTTGTAAAGCCAAGTCAGATCAGATCTGCATAACTTGACTAATTTGTTCCGCCTGCAAAATAACTCTGCTAATCTGAAAGGATCTCCTCCAGCTCGGAATCCTCCTGCCTGGCCAGCGAATCGTCGTCGGCCTCTGTTTCAGTCAACTCTTCTGTCGCAGCTGGGTCATCTTCAGCAATCATCTCTTCTCTCGCAATAAGATCATCTTCAGTAATCATTTCTTCTCCTGTCCCTGTGGGATCGTCTTCAGAGTCTGACCCATCCGCCTCTTCGTCGGTATAAATAGGATATGCTGGTTCTCCAATGGCTTTCTTTATTCCGGTGCTATCTACTGATTCCTGATTACCACCAGAACTCGATTTGACTACTGAGATTTGGTCGGTCTTTTCACATATACAAGCAGCAGGGTTGGCATGGAACTCGCCTCGTCCCAGCATGACTTCCATGGGATCTCCCATAAATCCTTTCTGGATTATTCGCATCTGCGAGGAGAATTTGTCCCATGACATGTTCCCCCGGTTCATGAATAACGGGTAGAGCTGTTTAGCATTCGGCCGGATCGTTCTCTTGTGGCCAAAGTATCTCCTGCGAAGAGCACCAATAGATGGTCAGAAGTTGGAACCAACTTCAGATGAACAAAAGTACAAAAAGCCAACAGACATATATAGCAGAAACAACAGAAACACGCCATTACCTCCGGCCAGCAAGTATTTTTGCCATGTTTCCATTGTTGTTAGTCACAAAAGCATCGCTTTCATCACAGACAATGAAATCAATTGCAGCCATGCGAGATGAATGTGTCAAGAACGGAGTCAACTCGTCTTTGCTTGCCAATGATTCCTTTGTATGGAAATTTGGGAAGAATGCTTTGAGCGGTGCTAACGTATCTTCCCCTCCATATATCTCACCAGAAGCAGCATAGATATGTACATCACTTCCATAGCCTAATGCCCTCAACAGAAGCCCTACCTCCTCAGGAGTTAGTGGGCACCTGCCTTGCCTTCTTCCTTTTTCTGGGTTACTTGTCTGAAATTTAAGAATGCAACAAGTTAGCAATAGGCAGCTTTAGGTCACTATCTAAGTAACTGAGACATGATACTGTTCATACATGCAAGGTTTTCCATCTCTTGCGGATGGCACCTAGATCTCTCCTCTCCTTTTCTCCGCCACCATAGTAACACCCAGAAAAGGCAAGCATATCACTTTCAAATCTGCCAGAAAAACAGAAAACCTATTTTGATCAAGAAACCAAAGCATAATGATGCATGCTGCACATTTTGCAAATAAAATATTCTTTCATCTTCTCTTTTCCTTTGAAGTCCACCTTTATTTTTTGCAAAAGAATAGATGAGGGGAATATCCTAAAACTCTAGAATTGTTGAAAGAATGGTTGTCAGGGAGAAAGACTTGGGAATGTCAAAGGGATGAAGATTGAGATCAATTTTTCATTACACTTTCATATTTGAGTAGTCTAATGTACGTCGTCTATTGTCACGAAAACTGGAAGGTCACATATGCCGATGTGTCATATTTTGAGAGAGTTCAGTAAAAGCAATATACTTTAAGCATGGGCTGAAAACTGTAGTTCATAGAAACAAAATATCACACAAAGGGTAATTACATGTACTTGCAAGTCAAAACCAAAAAGTTGATGGGTGAACTGAAATTGGTAATTATGAAGAAAGGACATATGCAGATCGAGGCATCAACCAGGTGTACCTTAAGTGAAGAGCAATAAAATATTTGCTCTTCTCTCGCATACGTTGTACTAGCTTTTCACCCAGTTTTTGTATTGGATCAGTAAATCTTAAAGCATGATAATTTACTCTGCAACGTAGTTTTTGCAGGTCAGTGTCCAATTTATTCGAGAGCCTGTAGTCATATTTTGTCATCCGAATAACCTGCAACACAAGAAAGAAAATAAAAATAAGCTTGTGATTTCTGAGTGACAGCTTTTATGTACTCCCGCCGATCCAAATTAATTGACTCAGAGTGCAAGCATCATTGAAAAATCTCCCAAAAAGGAAATTTTGGTAAAGGTTGTCTACAAAAATGCATGATTGGATTTAATCTGCTGATAGGTTGTGGGTGGCAAGAAAATAAGAATAATTCATACAGAACTAATATGTCCCAGTAACAAAGGCTCCCACTAAGCTACAGGGTCAATAACTTACATGTTTCTTCATAAGTGCAGGCAAGACACGCTTCAAGTAACATTGTGGGGTACACTTCCGGGGGACACGCATTTTATAAGGTCGCACAGCTTTGCCTCCTTTTTCTGGAGGTTCTTTGATAATTTTCACATCCTTCGCAAGAAATGAAATGAACCAGTCGATATCAAAGATTTCGGAAAAATTGCTGCAGCAGATATTGCATTAATATAGAATAAGCACAATTTGCTCAACTTAATCACTTAAACAGTCATAGAAGACCGTGAGTTGAGATCTGGAAGTGCTCACAACTTGCATACCTTGAATCTTTCCAGAAAGATGTCTGGTCTAATTTGGGGACAACAAGTGTAGCATCTAAAATACGTGCAGCAACTACAGCATCAACAATCTGTAAGAAAAGCAGATGTCATGATTTGTTTGATATACACAGTTCAATTATACAGGACAGAAAAAAAGTACATGTAAATGAGGATGCATAGTTGCAAAATATCAACTCTAAAGTCCTAATGAGAACAAAAAGTAAGGCTCAAGAAACGAAGGAAGTTGATGTGGTTTAGCACAGGCAAATGAATATCGCATGCTTCTAGTGTATAGGTCTGGTCCATGAGCTTCCAAATGTATTAGTACTGTATTTTACAAGAAAGGATGGTATTTTGATACTTTCTTGGGTAAATAAACTCAAAATGTCCACAAATTGGTGGCACACCAATTTATGTACTTCCTCGAGTATTTAAGAAAATCCTAATGAAATATCATAGACAATCAGTGAAGCTGATGTTAGTGTTCTTGTCATATGTCAATTCGCACACATGAGAGTGAATTCATACAAGGGGGGAGGGAGGGAGGTTGAGACTGGTGCACCTCACCCCGGTTCTTTGCTGATTCAAACCTCCACTTGTAAAAATAATCAAATATCGATCTGATTGTGTGGTAACACTTGAATCTGCAAGATTTTGAAAAGGCTTTAGCAGAATGTAGTAAAGGTATCATGCTAGCACTGATAAACCCAGGCATGCATCAACCAACATCCAACACACAAGTGCACACCGTATTCAAGAATTACGATGCATTGTACACAACATTAGTAGTAAGTTTGTGCAGAGCGATGGCTCACCAAGGAATTTACTGCTAGCATTACTGCATCCATAGAAGTTGCTAGCAAGCTCTGAACCCCACAGATCGTCCGACGCAGTCCATCCACTTCTCTACATTTGGGTAACATAACTCACTGAATCAGTTATGTACGGGAGCTAAACATCTCATATGCCTTCATCTAAAAAACATCTCCCCTGTGCACAAAAAACTACCACTCCACCAAACCTTGAAACAGTGGATGACTCTACAACAAGATCATCAAACCATGTCACAATTAGAATTTCATTTGTGACAAGAGCTATATGCACTATCCAATTTAAGACATTTACTCACAAGAAATCCAATAAAGGAGACGGAAGGAGCTGGTGCATTCAGAATTTCAGAACTAAACTCTCCACGGATCAAACAAGCTACGTTAGGCCTAAACCAAGTCACGGAACAATCGAATACTTGAACCACAATCAAATCCTCGCACCGTGATCTAACAGGAATGCTCTGGAGGATCCCGCCAGCCTCGGAGGAGGCCCCCGTTTCGGCACCGAGCTATTCGGCTGTGCATTCACACAGATAGAGCGAGACGAGGCATCGAATCGAACCGCGTGGACGGGGGAGGGGAGAGCCGGAGCTGGTGTCCGTACCGAAGGGTGGCGGAGGGATCGGCGAGAGGAATCGCCGAGGCCCGGGTGGCGGTCAGCGAGCCGCGGCGCGGAGATGGCGATGGAGAGGAGCGAGACGGCGAGGAAGACCAGGAGGAGCGCCGCCACCGCCGGCAGCGCGCCGCGGCGCGGGCAGCCGCGCGGGTGCGAGTGGGGCTGGCCTCGGCGCCTCGGCTGGCCCATTTCCAATCGGGGAATACGGGGAACGGGATGGACGCGGCGGGGCGGGGCGGGGCGGTCGCCGGGACGGCGGCGACATAGATCAGGCTCGGCGCGAGGGGGCTCGCGACATTTTTGTCTCGGTGTGTAGTGCAGGTGCACCTTACCCGAATCCGATATTTCGATTTGAATATTGACACGACGCGTTTTGTAATATAGCACCTTTTTAGGTGAAAAAAATAGCAATGGAGATTTTTGCCTCCCTAGCGCCAGTGTGATCTTGCTATTTTAAATAATAAAATCATATTAGTGAGTTCTAGAAAATGGAAAAAAGAGGATGTAACCAATATTTTTTTACAAACATGCAAAATATGAATTTGAAATATATTATATTTTGAGCTACGCAAAAGTGGCAAAATTGTGAATCTGTTCATGCTTTTTTAAATCCTCAAACTTTATTAGATATTTTCATTTTCATGTAGCTCACAATACAAAGATTCTCATGTTACGTTTTTTGCATGACACGTGTCCAGCACTGGACGCATAGAGGTGTGCCAAGAGGGACGTTCGCCGGCGGTAGACCATTTTGGTTAGCCGGTGGTAGAGTTTTACCTACTAGTGTTCGTCTGGGCCACACCATTTTTTGAGGGGTGTATACGGCGGAATATTCATGTCTTATCCCTTCTTCACTAAAAAAATCATTTGAGGTGTAATTTTTTAACTTGGAGCTGTTGTCACTTCTTATGGACAATATAGAAACATTGTGTTAACGCTGAACTTCATTGACAAAGTCGATGACGGTCTTTTGAGTCTCACTCTTGAACTTGAAGAAATAAACCAAAGTTTATCTTGAATAGTCATCAACAATCACGAAACGATATTTCTTTCCACCAAGACTTGCATGAGATGGAGGATCAAAGAGATCCATATGAAGGAGCTCTGAGATCCTCTTCGATGAAATAATGGTCTTCCTTTGATGGGGAAAATCACGCATCTTTCCTTCAACACAATCCCTGCAAACATGATCTTTGGCAAAGAAAACATCTTTTTGTCTAAGAATGTGGTCACCCTTGTGAAGACTTTGCAAATTCTCTTATTGACATGGACTAGTCAGCGATGCCACAACCAACCCCGCATCGGCCTTTCCGAATAAGCACATCGCACTTATAGTGGTATTCTCGCCAAAGTCCAACACATACAAGTTATTTTCGACGTACCCAACAAAAGTGACCTTAAGAGTCTTGCTCCACAAGAGTATCACAATATCATCATCAATAAAAGACGGCAAAACTCATCTTTTCCAAGTACACAAATTGAAAATAAATTATAACCAAGGGTGTCTCAACAAGCATGACATCCACAAGAGATATATCGTGGGCGACTACAACCTTTCCAAGACCTAATACCTTAGATTTTGACTTATCACCATAGGAGACGGTTATTTGATTGTGATTTAGCCTCATCTTCATGATGATCTCCTTGATCCCAGTCATATGACGTATGCATCCACTATGAAGCACCTATTTTGACCCATCGAAAACATAGCCCTACACAAATTCAAGACTTGATCTTAGATACCCATTTTTTAATGGATCCATTTTTGTTAGTCCATAATCAGCCCCTTCGCCACTAGTGAATACCTCCGATTAATAATCTTGTTAATTCATCACTAGAAACTCTTGCATACCCTCGTAAGTATGTATGTATGTGCGTCGGTGCATATGCATTCATGCGTTGAAAGTTATTAATACACGGTACTTTGTCATCCGGACGATGCCTTGGCTGACGGAGTAATGGAATGCATCCAAGCGTGTGCTTCTAGTTTGATCGATGGGTAATACTACCGAACAGTGGTAGTCTATTTATTTATTTATTATGCGCCGATATTGATCATGTGTCTAATTGCTTAATCTGTTACCACTAGAGGAAAAAGGACCATCCGTTCGCGACCCCTCGGAGCATTAGTCCCGGTTGCGCCACCAACCGGGACTAATGCTGGCACGCGTCCCGATTGGAGCGGGCACGGGCCAGGGGGCATGGGTCCCGGTTGGTAAGGGGGCATGCGTCCCGGTTGGAGCCACCAACCGGGACTAAAGGTTTGACCACAGCCACGTGGCCTGGCACGCACCTTTAGTCCCGGTTGCTGGCTTCAACCGGGACTAAAGGCCCCTTGCCTTCTATAAATGCAACGCCCCAGCCCCCTCTGCCTCCACTCTGTTTTTTCGAATGGTGTAAGGTGTGAGGGTGTGTGCTAGTTTTTTTTCATGCATGCATTGAAGGTGTTTGTTGAAATGTTTGAGTGAAAATTCCCGTTGAATTTCTCATAGAACAAAAATATAGAAGGTGTTCGAGACGCACTTGAGCTTTCTCCTCTTTATTTCCCTCGATCGAGGTTAGCAATCTTATCTTTTCTAGGTCATTGATACAATTCATGTGTCGGTGTGAATTGGTTATTTCACTATTTATGATGTCCTGTTTTTTGATAAACTTACTTATATGATGCAAATGAACGGTCGGGAATGGATGTACGGTGACCGGCGGGTAGCCGGGTATATCAAAGGCGTGGATAAATTTATCGATGTGGCTACGGCAAACAAAGAGAATGGATTTATACGTTGTCCATGTGTTCAATGTCGGAACAACAAGGAGTACTCTTCCTCGAAAATCATTCGCGGCCACCTGATTATGAAAGGTTTCATGCCCAACTATAATTGCTGGACCAAGCACGGGGAAAGAGGGGTTATGATGGAAGATGGTGAAGAAGAAGATGATGATAACAACTATCATCATATGTTTCCTGAATACAGTGATACTGCAATGGAAGACAATGGAGAGGAAAAAGGTGAAGAACGGGCATCAGATGAGCCGGCTGATGAACTTGATAGGGTCATTTCTGATGCAAAGCGAGACTGTGAAACAGAAAATGAGAAGTTGAAGTTAGAGGGCATGTTAGAAGATCACAAGAAATTGTTGTACCCAAATTGTGAAGATGGCAGCACAAAGCTCGGTACCACACTGGAATTGTTGCGATGGAAGGCAGAGTGTGGTCTAACTGACTCCTCATTTGAAAAGATGCTGAAAATAATGAAGCCGAAGTTTCCAAAACATAACGAACTTCCCGAGAGTACCTACGAAGCAAAGAAGACTCTCTGTCCTCTGGGATTAGATGTGCAAAAGATACATGCATGCATTAATGACTGCATCCTCTACCGCGGTAAGGAGTATGAGAATTTAGATAAATTCCCGGTATACAACGCGTTGCGGTATAAGATCAGACGAGATGACCCTGGTGATGTTGAGGGAGAGCCCCTCCGGAAGAGGGTTCCTGCTAAGGTTATGTGGTATGCTCCTATAATACCAAGGTTGAAACGCATGTTCAGAAACAAAGAGCATGCCAGGTTGTTGCGATGGCACAAAGAAGACCGTAAGAAAGACGGGGAGTTGAGACACCCTGCTGATGGGTCACAGTGGAGAAAAATCGAGAGAGACTTCCCAGACTTTGCAGGTGACGCAAGGAACTTATGGTTTGGTCTAAGTACGGATGGCATGAATCCTTTTGGGGAGCAGAGCTGCAGTCACAGCACCTGGCCCGTGACTCTATGTATCTACAACCTGCCTCCTTGGTTGTGCATGAAGCATAAGTTCATTATGATGCCAGTGCTCATCCAAGGCCCGAAGCAACCGGGCAACGACATTGATGTGTACCTTAGGCCATTAGTTGAAGAACTCTTACAGTTGTGGGGCAAACCAGGTGTACGTGCGTGGGATGAGAACAAACAGGAGCCATTTAATCTACGAGGGTTGTTATTCGTAACCATCAATGATTGGCCTGCTCTTAGTAACCTTTCAGGACAGACAAACAAAGGATATAAGGCATGCACCCACTGTTTAGATAAGACCGAAGGTACATATTTGCATAAATGCAAGAAGGTTGTGTACCTAGCGAATCGACGATTTCTTCCGACCAATCATCCCGTAAGAAAGAAAGGCAAGCATTTCAAAGGTGAGGCAGATCACCGGAAGAAGCCTGAACTCCCTGCCGGTGATGATGTATTTGGTATGGTCAAGGACATAGAAGTAATCTTTGGAAAGGGTCCCGGCGGTCAATCAGTTCCGAACGACGTCGCTACAGGACACGCACCCATGTGGAAGAAGAAATCTATATTTTGGGAGCTGCCATATTGGAAAGTCCTGCGTGTCCGCTCTTCAATCGACGTGATGCACGTGACGAAGAATCTCTGCGTGAACCTGCTAGGATTCCTAGGCGTGTATGGGAAGACAAAAGATACACCTGAAGCACAGGAGGACCAACAAATTATGAAAGACCCAAAGAACATGCATACAGATAACAAGACGGATAAAGGGCGTCACTTAAGTCGTGCCAGCTATGCTCTTACCAAAGCAGAGAAGGAAATCTTTTTTGAAGTCCTTTACAGTATCAAGGTGCCGTCGGGCTTCTCATATAATATAAAGGGGATAATAAATATGGCAGAGAAAAAGTTCCAAAACCTGAAGTCTCATGACTGTCACGTGATTATGACGCAGTTGCTTCCGATTGCATTGAGGGGGCTTCTACCAGAAAATGTTCGAGTACCCATTGTGAAGCTGTGTGCATTCCTTAATGCAATATCTCAGAAGGTAATCAATCCAGATATTCTGCCAAGGTTACAGAAGGATGTGGTACAATGTCTTGTTAGTTTTGAATTGGTGTTCCCACCATCCTTCTTCAATATTATGACGCATCTCCTGGTTCATCTAGTGGAAGAGATTGCCATTCTCGGTCCGGTATTTCTGCACAATATGTTCCCCTTTGAGAGGTTCATGGGAGTCTTAAAGAAATATGTTCATAACCGTGCTAGACCAGAAGGAAGCATCTCCAAGGGATATGGAACAGAGGAGGTCATTGAGTTTTGTGTTGACTTTATTCCTGACCTTAAGCCGATTGGTGTTTCTGACTCGCGGCATGAGGGAAGACTAAGTGGAAAAGGCACGCTGGGAAAGAAAGCAATGATATGTAGGGACGGGGATTCTTTCACTAATGCACACTACACAGTTCTACATAATTCCACCTTGGCAGCTCCGTATATGGAGGAACACAAGAATATTGTACGCTCCAAAAACCCGAGGAAGCCTGAATCATGGATTACAGATGAACACATGAAGTCTGTCGGTGGTTGGATGCGGACACATCTCTTGAATGACACCACTGTTGGAGATCAGCTATACTTGTTGGCCGCGTCACCATCTTCTACTGTATTGAATTTCCAAGGGTACGAAATAAATGGGAATACATTCTACACGATCGCCCAAGATAAAAAGAGCACCAACCAAAATAGTGGTGTCCGCTTTGATGCAATAGACGAGAATGGACAAAAGGACACATATTATGGTTACATAGAGGAGATATGGGAACTAGACTATGGAGTCTCTTTTAAGGTCCCTTTGTTTCGCTGCAAATGGGTCAACCTGAATGGGGAAGGGGTAAAGATAGACTAGTTGTACGGAATGACAACAGTGGATCTCAACAATCTTGGTTATAGAGATGAACCATTCGTCCTAGCCAATGATGTGTCTCAGGTTTTCTATGTGAAGGACATGTCCTCCAGACCGAAAAAAAGAAAAAATATGCAAACGAATACATCATATGATGAGCCAAAGCGTCACATAGTTCTTTCAGGGAAAAGAAACATCGTGGGAATCGAGGACAAGACAGACATGTCAGAAGATTATAATAAGTTTGATGAAATTCCGCCCTTCACAGTGAAAACTGACCCAAGCATTCCGTTAAGTAAAGAAGATGCTCCATGGTTACGTCTGAAGCGGTCATAAGGAATGACATATGCCAAGAAGTTCATGCTCATATTATGTAACTCTAGTTCATGTCTTTCGCGGTTTGTGGCTTGACCGAAGGATATCTTTCGCGGTTTGTGGCCTTTAGTCCCGGTTTTGTAGTCTCAGTTTTTAATATTAATAAATGTCTTGAGTGTTAGTCCCATTTTGTGGCTGGACCGGGAGTGCCTCTATGACCAGTTTCTCGGAGATGCCGGAGGACTGGGCTCCGTCGGCATCTCCCTGAAACTGGCCGCAGTGGTGTCCCTGCTCTCGAAAACCATCTTGCAGCTTGTAACTTCACTAACTAGATCAATACGCCTCGGAGCTAACTAATTTCACATATTAGGGAGTGCCTCTATGACCAGTTTCTCGGAGATGCCGGAGGACTGGGCTCCGTCGGCATCTCCCTGAAACTGGCCGCAGTGGTGTCCCTGCTCTCGAAAACCATCTTGCAGCTTGTAACTTCACTAACTAGATCAATACGCCTCGGAGCTAACTAATTTCACATATTAGGGAGTGCCTCTATGACCAGTTTCTCGGAGATGCCGGAGGACTGGGCTCCGTCGGCATCTCCCTGAAACTGGCCGCAGTGGTGTCCCTGCTCTCGAAAACCATCTTGCAGCTTGTAACTTCACTAACTAGATCAATACGCCTCGGAGCTAACTAATTTCACATATTAGGGAGTGCCTCTATGACCAGTTTCTCGGAGATGCCGGAGGACTTGGCTCCGTCAGCATCTCCCTGAAACTGGCCGTAGTGGTGTCCCTGCTCTCTAAAACCATCTTGGAGATGCCTCAAACTGGCTGGAGGACTGGACTCACAAGGATGCATATTTATAGTACAAGCAGCTCGGCATAATGTCGACACTCACGACATAATGTCGACACTCACCCCTATTATTAGTGCTGACTCATCTTTAGTCCCGGTTGGTGTCTCCAACCGGGACTAAAGGTTCATCTTTAGTCCCGGTTGGTGACACCATCCGGGACAAGGTACAAGCCGCACGACATAATGTCGACACTCACCCCTATTATTAGTGTTGTATGGCCCACTCTGCCGCAATCCCTTCAGTCGCGGTTGGTTTCTCCAACCGAGACTAAATATGAACCCTCTCTTTATATAGGCATTTCCCTCTATTTATTAGGTAACACTTAAGACATTTATTAATATTAAAAACCGGGACAAATCGGGACTAGCTAACACTCAGGCCTAAAGCCGCCCCCTTTAGTCATAATCATGCCTAGTCCTATAGTACGCAGCTTCAGGGTCTTCATCGTCGTCGTCATCATCATCGTCATCGTCACCTGCCACTCCGGGGATCCTCAGCCCATCCATGGCATATACCAGGGGCCATTCCAGCCTCGGATTCACGGCGGGTGGGAGAGGGGTCTCCTGGAAGACGATGCCGCTACCGCCGGGACAGTGTGGGGCCTGTGGCGGGTGGACTCGTGGGCACCGTAGGCGAGGATGGTCTCCCCCGGCGATGTAGCGCATCACTTCGATGATAGTACGGTTCTCCCACCACAGACGACGGCCGACTTCGTTGTGGTTCACCGGTGGCGGGCCATCACCCTCGTACCTGGCGAGCTCCCTTTCACGCCTATTAGCGAAGAAGGCATTCCAGGTGTCATAGTTGTCGGGATCCCACTTGGGATCCATCCGCTGCTCCGACGTGAGCTCGTGGTAGAAGTGGTTTGTGATGGCCGCCTGACGTGCGGAACCTTGAGGGACAGGAGGGACAGGAACCCCTCCAGCGCTCAGCATCCAGCCGGCGGTACCCCGGTGGACAAGGGTAGTTGGAGGCGCACAGCGCCTCGGTCTCCTCGAGGGTCAGAATGGCCCAGTAGGCGTTGTCCATTGTTCTAAGAGAGGAAGGTGTGGATGTGTGGATAGCCATGACACGATCACCCTAAATATAGAGGGAAAGGGCGGGAAAACTTGGCGTGAAGCTTTGGGAAATGGCGGGAAATATCTTTAGTCCCGGTTAGTGACTACATCCGGGACTAAAAGCTCTAGTAGAAAGGAAAGGGCGGGAAAACTTGGCGGGAAGAGGTGGGAAATGGCGGAAAATATTTTTAGTCCCGGTTTCAGAAGTGGGTCCGGTTTGTACTACAGGTACATGATCTATCGCCCGTGATTTTTTGAAAAAATCATTTTTAGACTCGCAATATGTGGTTTCTTCAGAGATCCAATGCAAGTTCTAACGATGCCCGTCCCCTATCTTCATGCACACCGGTTCGACCATAGTTAGAAATTCAGATAATTCAAAACGGGCATAATAAATTCAAAAAAAATCCGAACAATGAAAATCCTTCGCGTGGTGTCATATTATGTTACATAGTTGAAAGGAAAAATACCAGACTTGGTATATTGATCATGTTTCGAAAAAACCTTCACAAAATGACCTATCATGTTCGAGGTTTCATGGCTTTCGGTCCAAATGACCGATGTTATGTGCTGAATCACGGCATAGTTTGTGATGTTGTGCCCATATTATGCATGTGTGTGGACATTGGTATGGAGAACAATGTTGCAGGAGGAAGTTTTCCTTTTTGTCGCACGAAAAAGCCCTTTTCCATTTTCCGAGCGCAAAAAACGGGTCGTTTTGTGAAGTAACCACCAAAATGCCGTTTCACAATGCTACCGTCCCATTTTACTAAAATACTAGACCACCTTACATGGACTATCTCCCAACCGGTACATCTCAAACCTTTTCGTCCATCCCGGGTAAAAAGGACAAATGTCTGCCGAATCGGTAGGAAGTGGGTCCGGTTTGTACTACAGGTACATGATCTATCGCCCGTGATTTTTTGAAAAAATCATTTTTAGACTCGCAATATGTGGTTTCTTCAGAGATCCAATGCAAGTTCTAACGATGCCCGTCCCCTATCTTCATGCACACCGGTTCGACCATAGTTAGAAATTCAGATAATTCAAAACGGGCATAATAAATTCAAAAAAAATCCAAACAATGAAAATCCTTCGCGTGGTGTCATATTATGTTACATAGTTGAAAGGAAAAATACCATACTTGGTATATTGATCATGTTTCGAAAAAACCTTCACAAAATGACCTATCATGTTCGAGGTTTCATGGCTTTCGGTCCAAATGACTGATGTTATATGTTGAATCACGGCATAGTTTGTGATGTTGTGCCCATATTATGCATGTGTGTGGACATTGGTATGGAGAACAATGTTGCAGGAGGAAGTTTTCCTTTTTGTCACACGGAAAAGCCCTTTTCCATTTTCCGAGCGCAAAAAACGGGTCGTTTTAAAAATTAATATTCAAAAATAGAATATAAGTTAATTCATTTTAAAAGGTTACATTAATTATTTTTTAAAAATAGAATATGTTTTTGAATTATTTATTCAAATCCATACACTTCTTATGTTTAAAGTTTTTCTAAATTCCAAATTGATATTAAAAAAATATAAGTTAATTCATTTTAATTGTAAATGGTTCATATTTTAAATGGTTACATTAATTATTTTTTAAAACAGAAAATGTTTTTGAATTATTTATTTAAATCCAAACACTTTTTATGTTTAAATTTTTTCTAAATTCCAAATTGATATTAAAAAAATATAAGTTAATTCATTTTTAATTGTAAATGGTTCATATTTTAAATGGTTACATTAATTATTTTTTAAAACAGAAAATGGTTTTGAATTATTTATTCAAATCCAAACACTTTTTATGTTTAAAGTTTTTCTAAATTCCAAATTAATTATCATTTAAAAAACAATACAAATTTAAACCCCAAAATAAAAAATAAGGCGGGAACAGAGAGAAAATACCTGAAAAAATTTGAAATCAGGGGAATATGTCCCGGTTGGAGCCACCAACCGGGACTAAAGACCCCCTGCGCGCCAACGCTTGGGCTGCTGAAAATATTGGAGTATAGGTCCCGGTTGGTGGCTCCAACCGGGACGTATGCCCCTTTAGTCCCGGTTGGAGCCACCAACCGGGACTAAAGGGCCCCTACTAGTTAACCATGCCCCTTCTCCTTCTTCCCCGTTCCTCTTTCTCACTCACCCGCAACAGAGATCGCCGCCGCCGTGAGGACAACCGCTCGGACGCCGTCAGGCTGCCCAACCGTCACGCCGCCGTCGGCCTCCACGCGCTGCCTCGCTGTGCTTATCCTCCTCGCCGAAGGAATCGAAGCCGCGCGACTGGAATCGACCGCGTCTTCCCCATCACCGACGAGCTCCGCCTTGCCATCACCGTTGCCGCCGATCTCCTCCGTCCCCGCCAAGGCTACACACGCGTCGAGGGTGAGCTTGTGACTCTCTGGGACCCCTTCTTTCCTCCCCTAGCGCTCTGTCCTTCTCTCGCGCCGTCCGCCGCCATCCGCCGCCGCTGCATGTCGTCGCGTGCCCTATTCCGGTGACCAAATCCGGGCGGTGCCCTACTAGTTAGGTTCGCCTCGACGCCCTCTTTCGAACAAACCCACGCACGCCCCCTCCCGAGCCCTCTAGCAACGTCGCCGGCCACCGCACAGTGCTCACCGGCGATGTGACTGTGCTGGGTGGGGCCTGCTTGCTTGCGTGGAGGCTGAGTTGGCACTAGGGTCCATCTGTCAGTCTCACTGGCTAGGGGTCGCCCCGGTGTAAAAACTATTTGCCTTTTTCTTTTTTAATTCCAGAAAATGATTTAATATTGTAAAATCAATAACTTATTGTTTATAAGTCAGAAAAATACAAATAATATATCAAATTGTTCAGAAAAATGAAACCTATCTATTTAACATATAATCATGCATTGTTAAACAACTTAAATGACAAGTATAATTAGAAGAACAAATGCACCCCTCTCTTATGTTCCGGAGTTTCTCCGAGTTAGGGTTTTCACCCCTCGGAACCCCGATTAAATCATCGAGCATGTCTTAGGGTTACATTCCAATGCAAATTAACTTGTCATATCATCATACTTGCTTGAGCATTGCATCGATGCCATGTGTTGATTGTTTCCCTTTCTTTTCGGTGTTTCGATTATTAGGTTTATTATTAGTTAGGTATTATTAGGTTTATTAATTACTTTGGTATTATTGGTCTTCGGCCCCACTGGTCAGTCACTGTGGGTAGCCCCAGACCCGATTCACATTGTCAAGCAACTTAGGTGCATGTGGGTTCGACGATGTGCCTATCTACTACACGGTTTCCCTTTCTCTTCATTTTTATTATTGTGTATGTATATATTAGGGTTTCTCTGAATTAGGGTTTATATCTCTCA
Organism: Avena atlantica; assembly: GCA_910589765.1. NCBI lineage: Eukaryota > Viridiplantae > Streptophyta > Magnoliopsida > Poales > Poaceae > Avena > Avena atlantica. The sequence continues at coordinate 500,831,236 of OU342736.1, read as the reverse complement.
ACACCGTACTTAACTTTCTCCTTTAGCCGCTTTGACTTATTCGTTTTTCCACCTATGCAGAAAATATGGACCCACACGTCAGAGACGAAGAAAAGGAAGAGTTGATCCAAGGTGTGATCCGTGGGGAAGATAATTTAGACGTATCAACGTTTCTGAACAACTCCGGTGAGGGTGATCCTCTTTTTACTGGAGTAGACAACTTGTTTGAGGTTGAAGGTGTTGCCTTCCGCGAGGGAGAAGGCGATGCCTTGTGTAATCGAGAAGACGACCGCTCCGGCAAGGTGCATGTAATATAAATCAATTCATTAATTAATCATCTGCTATCTATATAGAAATAGTAACGGCGATCTATCTTCTTTTAGCACTCCGGATCGAAGGAATCTACTGAAAAGAGCAGACGAGGCCCAACCAAAAAGTTGCAAGACCATGAGAGGTTCACGATCGAAGATGTCGCTGTAGACGGCAGACCGACAGCTTCCGAAGTTGTCGCAACCAAATTTGTGGCACAATGCGGAGTAATCGTTAGGGACTTAATCCCGATCACCATTAGAAATTGGAATAGGCCTGCTAATGCGGATGAAGAGGGAACATGTTTATTTGTCCCTAACCACGCCAAAGATTTATTGTGGAAGAGGCTCATGGTTAATTTCAAACTACCGAAGATAGAGCTGGATCCAAATGCGGAGGATCCAGTTGAGGACGCCTTACAACATGGGAGAGCCATGGAGGCTAAGGTCAGGGAGTGGGCTTTGAAGAAGATGGCCCAGTGTTTCACCAACTGGAAGAAAAGATTGCACCTTGACTATGTCGTGAAAGAGAAGACTCCCGATTTCAAGAATATTCAGTTTGAGAAGATAAAACCATTCTGGGATGAGTTTGTGGAATACAAGAAATCAGAAAAAGCTAAGAAAATGTCTGAAACGAATAAGCTGAATGCTGCTAAGAAGAAGTATCACCATACTATGGGGCAAGGTGGCTACAAGGTTGGCATTCCTAAGTGGGAGAAACTTGAGCAGGAACTGCGTGATAAAAATATCACCCCAGAGACAGACGATTGGGTAGAACGTGCAAGGAATTGGTTTTACGGGCATGGGGGCACGTTGGACTCGGAAGGGAGGTGTATATATAACATACGACATAAAGAAGACCCCTTGCCAATCGAGAGGATGAGAAAAGCAGTAAAGGCTGTTAAAGATGGGGACTTCATTCCCGATAGAGAGAATGATGAGCTCACACTCGCCCTTGGAAATAAGGAACATGATGGACGAACACGAGGCACAATAGGCTCCCAATCATGGAGGACTGGGTTTCCCGAAGAGAGGAAGAAATATCCTGATAGAAGCCGTCAGAGGAGTAAGGACAGGGCGGCAGTTGAAGCAGAAAGTCATAAAGAGCGAATGCGTTTAATTGAAGAACGATTAAAGCAACAACAAGATGAAATTAACTCACTTAAAGAGCAAAGTACTACCGGCCCATCTCAGCAGCACACTGCATTCGATGCTACCGGCCTATCGAATAATCGAAAAAGCAGTGTGGCTTCCACCAAGGTCCCGGGTGATGACAATGGCGATGCCGATGATGCACCGACGATGGCTCCTGTTGGCTACCCAGTGGATGATATCACAGAGATGACACACTGCGAGCTACATGTCAAAGTTGTGAACATATCAATGAAGGTGGCGGTCGGCTATGCCTTACCAATTGGACCCACACCAACTTACCACAGTCGTCCGGTTCCAGAGGGCTACGCTGTTGTCGGCGTGGATGAAATCATGCCCACCTTTGAGGTTTTGGATCTTCACTACCCTGCTGGTGAAGGGGATGTGACTGTGCTGGGTGACGCAAAAAACGTCACCATTCTATGGCCGAAGGATTGTATCGTGCTTCGAAATCACACGCCAAGGCCATCTTCGCCGCCGCCTCACCCGTCTCCAGCGAGGTCGTCGCCGCCGCGGCAGCCGTCTTCGTCGCCTCACCCGGCTCCGTCGCCTCACCAATCTCCAGTGCAGCCATCGCCGCGGGAGCCATCGCCGGCGCCTCAGGATAAAAAGCGTAAGCGTACCGCTACTGTGCGTCGTAAGCGATCGCTGAAACGTAAACAAGAGCCTCTTCCAAAAGTACCAACGGTTCCTCCCAAGAGAGCTTATGACTGTACTGAAGAGGAGACTGCGGCGATCGTTGATGCGGAAACGACAGCGTTTTTCGCTAAGCTGAGGCGGCCGAAAGAGCCAGAGTTCCCCAGCACCAAAGAAGAAAAAGCCAAAGTGTTGAAAATGCTAAAGACTCTTCATCAACCCGAGCCAAAGCTGTCATCAGACTATGAGCGTTCTATTCTCAAGTCACATGCAGCACAAAAAGCCTCGAAGAGCAGTACTGATGCAAGCGGGAAATCTGTTGCCCAGCTCGGAGAACAAGCAAAACAGACTTGCGCCCCTCTCAAGGTGATTTCTCAAACCAATGTGGGGTCGAGCAAATATGGGGCCGAAGAGCAGTATGATCCAGAGGTAGTTGCACAATACGGAGAAGCTGCCGCTGCTCAAGGTATGAGTATTGCCCAGTACTTATCCCAGTTAGAGTTCTTCCCCGTGAGTGAAGTAGCATACCAATACCAGTACGGAAAACCTCTCGTCAAACCTGAGGAGGTAAACAATCTTCCAACAAAGATGCGAAGATTGCATAACTGGTACATGCATGCCACAAGGGCCGGGGCTAACTGGATAGTGCTGAGGGTTACAAAAAAGCATCATGGGAAAGAAAACGATGACATGATATCCATTGAATTTGATGAACTATTTCAATTATTCAATCAAGACGCCTTGGACAAATCTCTCATGAGTGCCTATTGTCTGTAAGTACTAATTCTGTAATTAATTTAGTCTCCATCTATAATATTTTGTTTATTGCATGTATATAATCATACTTTAATATGCAGAATGAAGATTCTCGAATGCAGCAGAGGACAAATCTATGACATTGGCTTCATTGACCCATATTGGGTTCGTGAAGCTAATGTCAAAATAAGCCCCCAGGATACGGAGGATAATATAGTACACGCGTTAAGGTTTCAAGAAACCAAAAGGGAAATACTATTTCCTTACAACTTCCAGTGAGTGTTATTGTCTTGTATACACTTTCTTTTTCGCTTACTCGATGTTAAGTATATAATTGATTAGTTTTGCATTCGCAGGTACCACTATATTCTGTTAATCATTCAACTTGACAAAGGGCGTGTACTAGTCATGGACTCGAAACATAAACCCCTTGAGACGTGGAAGGACATGCAGATACTTCTCCAGCGGTAATTCTAATCATTACAACACTATATCGGCAACGTTCGTGAATTTTATGATATCAAGTACTTAATAACTTATTTTATTCGTTTTCTACGCCGGGCAGCGCTTGGAAACGGTTCACCAAGAAGGCTAGGGGTGTTTGGAAAGAGGAGCTTACATTTCAACCACTAGATGTAAGCACCACTAGCTATATCCGCGCATCTCTTTGATTCTAGTTTTGATACAGTTATTATCATGCTTGATTATTATTTTGATTGAACTCTGTTGTCGTAAAGTGCCTGACGCAGGGACCAGGTAACAATCTGTGTGGATACTATGTATGCGAGTTCATCCGACAGACGTGCGATGAGAAGGGCAGGAATTTAGAGCAACTCCACGTACGTAAACAATTTCTATAGTTTTTAATTACAATCAAATTGTGTTTAGTTTCATATTCATATAGGCTGACTCCTTTTTTAAATCAGATCGAACGTCTACGAGACGGTCTTCTGCCAAAGGATCGCATACGAGCAATACAGGAGGAATTGGCGGGATTCTTGGATGTAGAAGTACTAAACACACAAGGGGAATACTACTCGGCTGTGTATAGACAATAGGAATTGTAAAAATAGCAACTTTCAAGAAATTGGCCGGTAGCATCGAATAGCAACTTTTGTATGTAGTGCATGAACTCGATCTGTGTATTGAATGTAATGTTGTCATGATGATCTTGTGTAATATATGGTTCCTTCATTGATAAGTGCAAAACACTAAATAAACAATAAAACAACCTAAATGAATTCTCTGCCGCGGCACAAAAAGTGACGAAAATGCTGCCACGGCAACAAAATGTGCCAAAATGAATTCTCTGCCGCGGCAGAGAAATGGGCCAAATCTCTGCCGCGGCAGCAGGTTATTAGTCCCGGTTCGTGTTACGAACCGGGACTAATGCTCCACCCCCCTCGCGCTCTGATGCCGCCACGTGTGCCCCCATTTGTCCCGGTTGGTGGGGCAACCGGGACTAATGGTTGGAGCTTTAGTCCCGATGCCCCTGTCCCGGTTGGGCAACCGGGACTAATGGCCCTTACCAACTGGGACGCATGGGGCGTTTTCTACCAGTGTACACGCGCGGACGGTCGACACACAAGAGTGTTGCGACATGCACGTATTTTTTTTTGGAGCAACCGGCAGGAGCTCTGCCTTTTCAAATAGATAGAGGGAAAACGAAACACACGGTACATGGGAGCATGTTTTGGTTAAGGTGAAAACATGCGGAAAAACACTGCAGAACAAAAACCCCAAAAAAAACGCCTAATCAGGCTCCGCGGGAATGGCAGGCCCGAAGGCCACAAAAGCCTGGGCGCGTTGCCTGATATCCTCCCTAGCGATCTCAGCCACCTCGACATAAGTCAGCCGCCGTCCGGTGAAGATTCGTCTGTTTCTCTCTTTCCAAGCGTTCCAGAGGACATATAAGAGTCGACCACTTAGAGTTCTTTTTGCGTTCGATGGTATTCCGACAATCAGATTGTCCCAACATTCAGTGAGGGAATGGAAGTCGTGGCCATGAAGCACCCCTGCAGCGTTGTCCCAAAGTTGGGTGAGGGTCCAGACTGCTGTAGTAAAAGGACAATCTTTGCAGAGGTGATTGGCCGTCTCGGGCGCGCTAAGGCAAAGAGCGCAGATAGGGTCGTGCGTCCACCCCCTAGCGGCTAAGTTATCAGCCGTAAGGAGCTTGCCATGCATGGCCAGCCAACCAAAAATATTGCATTTTGGTTCGGCATGGGCAGTCCACAACTTTTGGGCAATGAACTTGGGGTGACTGCCGTGGAATTGCGCAAGGTAAGCAGAGGTAGCACTATAGTTTCCATCCGCCGTCAAAGTCCAAACTATACCATCTTTTTGTCCTGGAGTCAGCTGCGTGCTCGCAACCACGTCCCAAACTTTGATGAACTGGGCAAGCTGCACCGGAGTGGTCAGGCTAGAAATGGCGCGTATCCAGTTTCCGTCAGCTAATTCTTTGGCCACGCTTCTGGTTTTTCTCGAAGCAATCTTGAAAAGGTCCGGCGCCCAAAGGCGTATGGGGCCATGCTGAGACCAGCTGTCGTGCCAGAATGAGGCCGTCTCACCATCACCTAGGGAGATTTTCGTGGAAGCTCTGAAGAGATCCATGTCGGCATCGTCACAGGGGAGCTTAGAACCCGCCCAGGTGCGTTGGGGGTCAGTCCACTGTAGCCAAGGCCATCGGAGTTTGAGGGCCCGTCCCGTTCGTTGCAGGTGAGGCATCCCAAGCCCGCCCAGATCTTTCGGTCTACAGAGCGTCGTCCAGCTAACTAAAGCTCTTCCTCTTGCCGCGTGCTCGCCTTCGTCGCCGGCCCAGACGAAGTTCCTTGTGTAACACCCTCAGAATCGGACCTATGCAAGTTTTAGCGAAACCCGCCAAACCCGCATAGAAACGATTCAAAGGTGCCCACCAGGCACTTTCGTGCGGGTGGAATACGAAGTAATAACATTACACAACAGCCCTCGATGGGACCCACATAACAGATATATATATAACAACGACTCAAAGAGTCAAGAATACAGATATACGGTACAAAGATCCAAATCACCTTGAAAACGATATAGCGTCCAGCTACGGACAAGATGCAAATGGGGCTAAGAGCCCTGAAGAATAACCAATGGCGTCCATAACCCTGCTCAGGCCAAGCCGGAAGGGTAACCCTGCTAACGACGCCGATCTCAAAACCTGCTTAAACAAAAGGGGTGCCGACAAAGGGCAAAGGAAAAAGAGGAGCGTCAGTACTGAGGCCAGTACACGGCGAGGCTAGAATTCGGCGGTCCTCGCCTACATAGGTATGGTGGACTGAAGCGGCAGCGGCAGCATGCACTAAACAATCTATAGAGACTCGATACAACTGGCGGTTATCAGAGAGGGATGAGAATGACCTATCCGGATCCAACCTGAAGCTAACACCAAACAAACCCATCCTGGTGTTTCCCCCTCGAGACCAAACGAGGAAGTCAACCGAGGAACTCACACAGTTGGCAGTTTTACTTATTCAGTTATCGTTGCAGCAGTTACTAATCAGATTTAGTTAATCATCCTGATAAAGTAAGCAGTGGGTACTTTTAGTTAACCATTCCATTATAGTTGCAACACTTACTAGTCAGATACAATTATCATGAGATAACCCTTAAACCCAGCAGTTGTTGGTACTTTTATTCAGCCATTTCGTTGTAGTTGCAATACTTACTAGTCAGGTACAATGGTCGCAAGCGACACTCCAAACAAGCAATTGTGGCAGTATTAATTAGCCATTCCATTATAGTGAAGCTGATTACTAGTCATTATAAAGTCAAATTTATAGCAATAAACTTTAGTTATGCTTGTCTATGATCGAGATACTGTGCTCCAAGTCGTCCATATCCGCGGACACGGCTTTCAGAAAGTTTTACCCGGCCGGGGTGCACCAATAGCAACACACGCTCGATCAACCTCGGAAAAACCAAATCAAAACCCAACGAGGCTTTCACGACTGAACAATCACAGGATTCAGAAATATTTCAGGGGGCCACCCCTTGGAGTCTACCCGCAACGAAGTAAGCAAGCTCCGAGACGGAATCAAGGTTTGGGTGGACGGCTGTGAACGACTGGGAACCCAAAACTGGGCTTGTCGACACCGCGGAATCGTGTCCCGATCCTAAACAGTACAGTGTGCTGCTCGCACAATTTAAATACAGAAAGTAGCATGGCATAAGTACAGGATCGTAAGTAAAACCTCAAACTAGTTTGTGGCCCCAAGAAATAAGACGGAATCAAGCTCTGGCTCAGGGGGGTCCCATATACCTCCCGGATGTGGATAGCGCGATAAATCAAGGAACAGGTATCAAGTACTCGGGGTCTTACGGGACACAAGTGGGCGTTCGGAAACCAAATATTTTCTATCACCCACCGATGCCTCTGCTTATTTCAATTTTAGTTGTTAAACAGAAATTAAAGTGACGATAAGTAAAACTAGAATCATCTCCAACATCAACATGCGGCAACACATCAGCAACTGTGGCATATGACGACACACATCAGCACTTGAGCAAGCAACTACGACGCGCAAGTCCAACTATCTACCAATCAACAAGTAATAGGAGGTGGCCAAGGCAATATATGGCTGCAAGGGATATCAAGGGTACGGAATCTAGAGCATCGCAACACAGATAGCAATAGATCAACAGGAGGGAATAAATACTATAAAAGTAAGATAGGTAGAAAGGGGGAGATGCTCGCCTGAAAACATTGCCGAAGGTTCAACCAAGATCGGGCGAAGCTCACACCAACTCAACGGCCTTATCCGCGAAGAAGCAAAACACTAGAAGGAACACCGGATACACTATTTAATACAACGGCAGAAGATCGGCATGATGCATGCATGATGTATGACGTGGCAAAGGTGCGACGCAATTAGGTCATGTTAAGTGGAACCGGGGTCCCGACAATTAGTTAAATGGTTCAAGTTATTTAGAACCCCCGCAATTAAATGTTGTATTAACATGGCAGGATAATACGGGTTCGCTATACAAGTTTAAATGAGGCCAATATAAGACTAGATTTGCCCGCATATGGGTCCCATATTTAATTATTAGGTGAATCGGCATAAGGCCCCCAAACCACAGATATGCATGCTAGATGAATGATTTAATGCAACCAGTTTTATGTTTGGCATTTATAAAAATAGGGGTTCGGATAAGGGTCACACTTTAGGGGTCTCGGCGATCTTGGGGTTCCGGGATTCGGGGTCGGTCTCAGGGTTCAGGGTTCGGCGAGGTCGTTCTCGGACTCAGGGGTAGGTCTTGGCGCATCCGGGGTCTTCGGATCCGTGAAGTAGACCTTGTCGCATGGTGCCCGGGGTAGACGAACTTGGCGTACCCGAGGAGGTACTTGTCGTATCCGCGAGGAAGCTCATGTCGGTCCACGGGGTTCGGTCTTCGGGGTTCGACCTGTGTCTTGGCGTCCCATGAAGGAGAGCTTGGAGTATCCGGGGGGATCTTGATTCGGCTTCGGTCGAAGTGTTCGGAAGCGGATCTTGGTGTAGGAACGGTACTTGTCGGCGATTCTTCGGGTTCGGGGTGTCGAGGTACCAAGAAGAAGGTCTTATTGATCTGCGACGGAGAGCTTAGCGGCATCGGGGTCCGAGAAGGAGATCTTGGGGGTACGCGTCGATGGTCTTCGGAAATATTTGCACTCGATTACACATGCGATAGCACACTGTCACGCTGGAACGAGATGTGCACCATCACAGACAGAAACACATACGGAACAACACGGCTCTGACAACAGATAACCCACAAGAAAACGGGCCGCTGCGGCGACGTGTGCGGCCAAGGGGTAAGCAGCAGCGCGCGCTGCAGAGATGGTGATGGCCGGCGAGGAGCGTTGCTCGCGCCGGGAGACGAGGCAGCAGGCGGGGCGCCGGGGGATGGGGGATGCACGGTTGCGGACGGGGCGAGCAGCCGCGGGCGGCCGGTGGCGGGCTCGGGCAGAGAAAGGAGCAGCTCCGGAGAGGGCGATGCTGGGCCGGCGAGGAGCTCGCGGCCGGCGGCAGCGACTGCGGAGGAGGGCAGAGCCGGGGAGAGGCGGAGGACGTGGGCCGGCAGGCGCGGAGGCGAGTGGCCGGCGGAGGTGCTGCGGGCGAGCGCGGGGGCGGACGAGTCCGGCGGCGCGCGCGGGCGGCCTGGGAGGAGCTGGGCGGCGCGGACGGTGACGGGTCCGAGCGACGGCGACCGGTGGCGTGAGGGCCGGCGAGGGGATGCGGTGGGGCGACGGCGCGCTGGTAGGCGAGGCCGGTGATGCGGGAGAGGGTGAGCTGCGGGGAGGCGCGCCGACGGCGGTGAGGTGGGGAGAACGGCGGTGCGGAGGCGGGGCAGGCGCAGATGGGGGAGGTCGCCGGTGAGCGCGGGCGGAGGACGGCGCTGCGCAGGCGGAGGTCCGGTGGCGGGGCTCGGCAGGGCGACAGCGCTGCGCACTTGCAGAGAGGGGGCGGCGCTGGGGACAGCGAGCGCGGCGGGAACGCAGGCGAGCAGGGGCGGGGAGCAGCGCCGGCGGCGGGGCGACGCGCGGAGAGAGGAGGACGGTGGCGGCGACGAGCCAGGCAGAGGGCGAGCGAGCGCCGGCGGGCGGCCGGAGGACTGTGCGCGGGGGGAGGGGAGCGTGGGGAAGGAGACGGTGGGAGTGGCGGGCCCGGGGTGGGTCCCGCGGTTGGTGGGATCGGTGCAGGGTGTGCGTGTGTCGCATGTGTGTGCTGGGGGCTGGGTGTGGCGTGCGTTGAGAGAGAGAGGTGGAGAGAGGGATTGGGGGTGAGGGGTGACGTGGCGGTGTGTGAGTGGTTGAGGGAGAGGGAGGGGTGAGGTGGCAGCAGCCTATTGGTTGGGGTGAGGTGGAGGGTTGGGCTGGGTAGGTTAGTTGGTAGGTTTAGGAAATAGGGTGGACCGTTTGTAAATTCCAGGGGGGGTGGTCGTTCGGGTCGGAACGGCCCGTTCGACTGCCCCCGCTAAAATAAATATAAATTTTATTTAATTTAAATGCAACTTTTGCAGACCGATAGCATTCAAACAAAAATAATCCGGAGACCGGGCTTTGCATTTGAATTAAGATGGGGCGTTTGGAAAACAACTCTGGCTTTGCGACATAGTTTTTAAGCAAACAATGCATGATGATGACGATGCAATGCACAAATTCAACGCGATTTTCTAGTAGTGGTTTTGCGGGATGCCACAATTCGACACCACTAACAAAGGATCTCGCCCTCGAGATCCGCCTCATGGTACCGGAAGGAAGGTCGGCGATCCTCGTCTTCCCACTTCGTGTAGATCCTCGCGACACCACTAACGAGGGTTCATCCTCCATCTTGAAATCGGCGACACCACCAACAAAGGGTCGTTGTTCCTGATCGTCGAGAGAACGCTCCGGAGAAACAAAGGACGAAGGTAGAGGTATCAAACGATAAGGCCACCTCTAACTTCCATTAGAAGAGGGAGAAGTTACATTGATCCACCAGTTCGATGTACAGAGCGAACAGTAAGAGTCGGGTAGGGTGATCAGTCCATCCCGGACCCAACTATCAACTCTATACATGGGTAGGAGAATCAGGCAACTCAACTCTCGAGATTTGGACTGAAGATCTTCATAGGTGGTATCCGGAACAAAGGAATGTTGCCAGCAGAAATCGTATGAAAGACACAATGATTAGGTTTCACGGTGGTTCCATTGGCATGAACAACACATGCTCAAGGTTAACCCCAACTTCACCAATGCTCGTCCTTCTCATATGTTTTTCAACGACACTGACATCCGGCAAGGAACACATATGGATCAAGAGCTCAAGAACAAAAGATTGGATGAAGGGCACACAGACAAGTTGCAGATTGATGATCGTAGCACCTCCATTACAAAAGGGAGAATTCGAAACCCTGAAGGTACGACGGAAACCCAACCACGAGAAATCCTGGACTCGAAGAAAGAGAAGAGAGCGGATTTAAAACACGTCGAGATAAGAGGAGAATAACAGAGGGGTAAGGAGTAAAATCAGACCTAATCAGAACTATCCAACCGATTTTCGAAAATAGTTTTGACTCTCTACTTCGGCCGTTAGCTAGGTTATCCTACAGGCTGGACTTGTGGGGTATCGCAACTGCTGAGCTCTGATACCACTCTGTAACACCCTCAGAATCGGACCTATGCAAGTTTTAGCGAAACCCGCCAAACCCGCATAGAAACGATTCAAAGGTGCCCACCAGGCACTTTCGTGCGGGTGGAATACGAAGTAATAACATTACACAACAGCCCTCGATGGGACCCACAGAACAGATATATATATATATATAACAGCGACTCAAAGAGTCAAGAATACAGATATACGGTACAAAGATCCAAATCACCTTGAAAACGATATAGCGTCCAGCTACGGACAAGATGCAAATGGGGCTAAGAGCCCTGAAGAATAACCAATGGCGTCCATAACCCTGCCCAGGCCAAGCCGGAAGGGTAACCCTGCTAACGACGCCGATCTCAAAACCTGCTTAAACAAAAGGGGTGCCGACAAAGGGCAAAGGAAAAAGAGGAGCGTCAGTACTGAGGCCAGTACACGGCGATGCTAGAATTCGGCGGTCCTCACCTACATAGGTATGGTGGACTGAAGCGGCAGCGGCAGCATGCACTAAACAATCTATAGAGACTCGATACAACTGGCGGTTATCAGAGAGGGATGAGAATGACCTATCCAGATCCAACCTGAAGCTAACACCAAACAAACCCATCCTGGTGTTTCCCCCTCGAGACCAAACGAGGAAGTCAACCGAGGAACTCACACAGTTGGCAGTTTTACTTATTCAGTTATCGTTGCAGCAGTTACTAATCAGATTTAGTTAATCATCCTGATAAAGTAAGCAGTGGGTACTTTTAGTTAACCATTCCATTATAGTTGCAACACTTACTAGTCAGATACAATTAGCATGAGATAACCCTTAAACCCAGCAGTTGTTGGTACTTTTATTCAGCCATTTCGTTGTAGTTGCAATACTTACTAGTCAGGTACAATGGTCGCAAGCGACACTCCAAACAAGCAATTGTGGCAGTATTAATTAGCCATTCCATTATAGTGAAGCTGATTACTAGTCATTATAAAGTCAAATTTATAGCAATAAACTTTAGTTATGCTTGTCTATGATCGAGATACTATGCTCCAAGTCGTCCATATCCACGGACACGGCTTTCAGAAAGTCTTACCCGGCCGGGGTGCACCAATAGCAACACACGCTCGATCAACCTCGGAAAAACCAAATCAAAACCCAACGAGGCTTTCACGACTGAACAATCACAGGATTCAGAAATATTTCAGGGGGCCACCCCTTGGAGTCTACCCGCAACGAAGTAAGCAAGCTCCGAGACGGACTCAAGGTTTGGGTGGACGGCTGTGAACGACTGGGAACCCAAAACTGGGCTTGTCGACACCGCGGAATCGTGTCCCGATCCTAAACAGTACAGTGTGCTCCTCGCACAATTTAAATACAGAAAGTAGCAGGACATAAGTACAGGATCGTAAATAAAACCTCAAACTAGTTTGTGGCCCCAAGAAATAAGACGGAATCAAGCTCTGGCTCAGGGGGGTCCCATATACCTCCCGGATGTGGATAGCGCGATAAATCAAGGAACAGGTATCAAGTACTCGGGGTCTTACGGGACACAAGTGGGCGTTCGGAAACCAAATATTTTCTATCACCCACCGATGCCTCTGCTTATTTCAATTTTAGTTGTTAAACAGAAATTAAAGTGACGATAAGTAAAACTAGAATCATCTCCAACATCAACATGCGGCAACACATCAGCAACTGTGGCATATGACGACACACATCAGCACTTGAGCAAGCAACTACGACGCGCAAGTCCAACTATCTACCAATCAACAAGTAATAGGAGGTGGCCAAGGCAATATATGGCTGCAAGGGATATCAAGGGTACGGAATCTAGAGCATCGCAACACAGATAGCAATAGATCAACAGGAGGGAATAAATACTATAAAAGTAAGATAGGTAGAAAGGGGGAGATGCTCGCCTGAAAACATTGCCGAAGGTTCAACCAAGATCGGGCGAAGCTCACACCAACTCAACGGCCTTATCCGCGAAGAAGCAAAACACTAGAAGGAACACCGGATACACTATTTAATACAACGGCAGAAGATCGGCATGATGCATGCATGATGTATGACGTGGCAAAGGTGCGACGCAATTAGGTCATGTTAAGTGGAACCGGGGTCCCGACAATTAGTTAAATGGTTCAAGTTATTTAGAACCCCCGCAATTAAATGTTGTATTAACATGGCAGGATAATACGGGTTCGCTATACAAGTTTAAATGAGGCCAATATAAGACTAGATTTGCCCGCATATGGGCCCCATATTTAATTATTAGGTGAATCGGCATAAGGCCCCCAAACCACAGATATGCATGCTAGATGAATGATTTAATGCAACCAGTTTTATGTTTGGCATTTATAAAAATAGGGGTTCGGATAAGGGTCACACTTTAGGGGTCTCGGCGATCTTGGGGTTCCGGGATTCGGGGTCGGTCTCAGGGTTCAGGGTTCGGCGAGGTCGTTCTCGGACTCAGGGGTAGGTCTTGGCGCATCCGGGGTCTTCGGATCCGTGAAGTAGACCTTGTCGCATGGTGCCCGGGGTAGACGAACTTGGCGTACCCGAGGAGGTACTTGTCGTATCCGCGAGGAAGCTCATGTCGGTCCACGGGGTTCGGTCTTCGGGGTTCGACCTGTGTCTTGGCGTCCCATGAAGGAGAGCTTGGCGTATCCAGGAGGATCTTGATTCGGCTTCGGTCGAAGTGTTCGGAAGCGGATCTTGGTGTAGGAACGGTACTTGTCGGCGATTCTTCGGGTTCGGGGTGTCGAGGTACCAAGAAGAAGGTCTTATTGATCTGCGACGGAGAGCTTAGCGGCATCGGGGTCCGAGAAGGAGATCTTGGGGGTACGCGTCGATGGTCTTCGGAAATATTTGCACTCGATTACACATGCGATAGCACACTGTCACGCTGGAACGAGATGTGCACCATCACAGACAGAAACACATACGGAACAACACGGCTCTAACAACAGATAACCCACAAGAAAACGGGCCGTTGCGGCGACGTGTGCGGCCAAGGGGTAAGCAGCAGCGCGCGCTGCAGAGATGGTGATGGCCGGCGAGGAGCGTTGCTCGCGCCAGGAGACGAGGCAGCAGGCGGGGCGCCGGGGGATGGGGGATGCACAGTTGCGGACGGGGCGAGCAGCCGCGGGCGGCCGGTGGCGGGCTCGGGCAGAGAAAGGAGCAGCTACGGAGAGGGCGATGCTGGGCCGGCGAGGAGCTCGCGGCCGGCGGCAGCGACTGCGGAGGAGGGCAGAGCCGGGGAGAGGCGGAGGACGTGGGCCGGCAGGCGCGGAGGCGAGTGGCCGGCGGAGGTGCTGCGGGCGAGCGCGGGGGCGGCCGAGTCCGGCGGCGCGCGCGGGCGGCCTGGGAGGAGCTGGGCGGCGCGGACGGTGACGGGTCCGAGCGGCGGCGACCGGTGGCGTGAGGGCCGGCGAGGGGATGCGGTGGGGCGACGGCGCGCTGGTAGGCGAGGCCGGCGATGCGGGAGAGGGTGAGCTGCGGGGAGGCGCGCCGACGGCGGTGAGGTGGGGAGCACGACGGTGCGGAGGCGGGGCAGGCGCAGATGGGGGAGGTCGCCGGTGAGCGCGGGCGGAGGACGGCGCTGCGCAGGCGGAGGTCCGGTGGCGGGGCTCGGCAGGGCGACGGCGCGGCGCACTTGCAGAGAGAGGGCGGCGCTGGGGACAGCGAGCGCGGCGGGAACGCAGGCGAGCAGGGGCGGGGAGCAGCGCCGGCGGCGGGGCGGCGCGCGGAGAGAGGAGGACGGTGGCGGCGACGAGTCAGGCGGAGGGCGAGCGAGCGCCGGCAGGCGGCCGGAGGACTGTGCGCGGGGGAAGGGGAGCGTGGGGAAGGAGACGGTGGGAGTGGCGGGCCCGGGGTGGGTCCCGCGGTTGGTGGGATCGGTGCAGGGTGTGCGTGTGTCGCATGTGTGTGCTGGGGCTGGGTGTGGCGTGCGTTGAGAGAGAGAGGTGGAGAGAGGGATTGGGGGTGAGGGGTGACGTGGCGGTGTGTGAGTGGTTGAGGGAGAGGGAGGGGTGAGGTGGCAGCAGCCTATTGGTTGGGGTGAGGTGGAGGGTTGGGCTGGGTAGGTTAGTTGGTAGGTTTAGGAAATAGGGTGGGCCGTTTGTAAATTCCAGGGGGGTGGTCGTTCGGGTCGGAACGGCCCGTTCGACTGCCCCCGCTAAAATAAATATAAATTTTATTTAATTTAAATGCAACTTTTGCAGACCGATAGCATTCAAACAAAAATAATCCGGAGACCGGGCTTTGCATTTGAATTAAGATGGGGCGTTTGGAAAACAACTCTGGCTTTGCGACATAGTTTTTAAGCAAACAATGCATGATGATGACGATGCAATGCACAAATTCAACGCGATTTTCTAGTAGTGGTTTTGCGGGATGCCACACCTTGCAATACGAGTAATCTTATCTCTAGCCCATTTGGATAAGGGGATGACTGTAGCATGGTAGACTGCGATGGCCATGAGGACGGACTTGGCAAGGGCAATTCTTCCAGGTCGAGCAAGAAACTTCCCTTTCCACCCAGGAAGCTTTCCTGCAATCTTGTCAATGAGGGGATGTAGATCTACTTTACGGAGTCGCCTGAAGTGCAGTGGCAGACCCAAGTATTTTCTTGGGAACGTAGTGATCTTTGCCGGGAAGGCAGAGAGGACATTCCGAAGGTCGAAATTGTCACATCTAATGGGGAAGACCTCCGTCTTAATTAGGTTGGTGATGAGGCCACTGGCCTTTCCGAAGCAGTCTAGAATGTCAGAGATAGCCTGGAGCTCTTCTTTCACAGGGTTGACAAAAATTCCGGCATCATCCGCATAGATGGAGATTCTGCAACGAGGCTTGTGTGATCGGATTGGACTGAGGATACCGTGTTGACTTGCAATCGAGAGGATGCGCTGTAATGGGTCAATGGCGAGGATGAATAGCATGGGAGAGAGAGGATCACCCTGTCTGAGGCCCTTGGCGTGCTGAAATGGCCTTCCCGGATCTCCATTAAGAAGCACCCTGGAGGAAGCCGAAGATAAAGACATGCATACCCAGTCTCGCCAAAGTTGCCCGAAGCCCAGGGCCGTCATTACCTCGATGAGATAAGCCCACCCCACGGAGTCGAAGGCTTTAGAGATGTCCAGCTTTAGGAAAAGGCTAGGTGTTCTTGAAGAATGTAACTCTTTGATGAGGTTTTGCACGTGCAAGAAGTTGTCATGGATGCTCCTTTTCTTCACGAAGGCGCTTTGGCATTGGGAAACAATTTCAGGCAGGATTGGAGCCAGCCGGTTTGCAAGTAGCTTGGAGAAAATCTTTGACAAACTATGGATGAGACTAATAGGCCTGTAGTCGCATATAGACGCAGCATCTTGCTTCTTGGGGATTAAGATGATGTTTGCAGAGTTTATCAAGCTCGTGCAGCCACCCTTCAAGCTAGCCATATGGGATATAGTGGCCACAATGTCATTTTTGATAATATCCCAACAGCTCTTGAAGAAAGCGCCGATGAAGCCGTCCGGACCCGGCGCCTTGACGGAAGGCAATGAGAAAACGGCCTCCTTTATTTCATTCTCATCAAACGGGGCTTCGAGGTCGGAGAGGTCGCGTTGTACATACTGCAAGGCGTCCCAATCAAGGCTAAGAAGCCGCTGGGCTTTTGATCCGAGTGCGCCCTTGAAGTGCTGGAGGATCACCTCCTCCTTGTCCTCTTTCGTGATGGCGGCTCCCGAGACAGTGGCGAGAGTCTGGATGTGGACCTTCCTACGACGCCCATTGGCTCGAACGTGAAACAGCTTGGTATTAGCATCACCTAAACGGATCCAAGTCAGACGGGATCTTTGGCGGAGTTTGATCTTCTGAATCGCAAGGAGGCCAAGATAGGAAGACTTTAGCTGACGTCTAAGGTCTCGCTCTTCATCCGAAGTGCGCCAGATTAAGAAGGCACATATAGGAAGACTTTAGCCGACATGCACGTATACAGATTAAGAAGGCACAGATCGGAGTGCGCCACGTACATGCACAGACCTACACTTTACGGATGCTGTTTTTGCATGGGAATGTACGGATGCGCTGGACACGGGAATAATAGTACACGGAACCTGCAAACTACTGTACTAATGTTGTGCTAATGGGCATCACTATATCGCAGGCCAAAGCATTTGCTACCAAAGTAAATATGTCTCTTCGTCAATATTTAGGCTATGAAGATACGCCAGTGGGTCAGATAGTACGAAAGTACGTTCAAGGGGACCCTTTAGTCAGTAATGAGGAGCTCACGCATCTATCCAGACATATGCGAAATCTGCACGAATGGTACATGTCACAAGCAGAAAAAAAGCATCAGAAAGATTGTTTTTGGTGGACGTTAGAAAAGAGCATCACTTCAAACCATACTCGATACAGGTTCAAATGACCGAACTGTTTCAGTTATACAACCAACGCGCCCTCAATAAATCTATCATTGGTTGCTACTGTCTATAAGTGATTTATTTTTATAATTAAGTTTGTAGCTCAGCTCGTTCATTGCATTTAATATATTATCCAACTATATATCCTTTTATATGATCGGTATTATATTCTGCAGAATAAAGATGCTTGAATACAAAAGAGCTAGAATATATGGCGTTGGGTTTATTGACCTATATATTGTTAATGAATATACGTTAAAGAATCACCCCAAGGACGTGGAGGAAGACCTGTGCAGATTCTTAATCGAGAATAATTTTGTTAAGAAAATACTATTTCCTTACAACTTTAAGTGAGTGTTTCTATCTTGTACACATTTTTTTGCTTACTCGATGAGCTATGCATGTATGCTTATCTAAACGTCCGTAGATTCCACTGGATCTTGCTAAACATTCAAGTTGACAAGTCCCTAGTTGAAGTCCACGACTCATTAAGTTGGGACCAAGAGCAGTGGAGCGACATGAAAGAAATGCTCCATAAGTAATTTCAATTATTATCGCATTATATCGGCCTCTTTCGTTCATTTTCTGATATCAAGTAACTAATAACTCCTTTGTTTATTTTGTTCGCCGAGCAGGTGTTGGACACGGTTCAGACAGAAAATACCAGGTCCATTCAAAGAGGAGCTAACTTATAAAATGGTGAAGAGCACTACAGGAGAGAAGTTCTTTGCCCCAGGAACTCATTTATATGGATACTACGTCTACGAGTACATCCTAAACTACTCGAGTTTACAGCAGCCATCGGGAACTCATTTATATGGATACTACGTCTACGAGTACATCCGCGAGTTGACTAGTGAGCAGAAATTTGACTCACATTATATTTATGGTTTGCAGGAGAAACTAGAGCCAGACCAGCGCATAAGAGCAATTCAAGAGGAGCTGACGGGATTTATAATGAAGGAAGTCCTTGATGTACATGGAGAGCATTATGCGGATGACGTGGAACTCAATTTGTCTTAATGATCTCCATGTAGTTGATATGATATATATATTCATCAATGACCATGTAATTTTGAAACATTTCTTTCTTTTGATATATATATCATCAATGTATGTTTGCAAGGGATCGATTAATTATATAGATGCATCAACGTGTATTGTATGTACTAGCGTAGAATATGTGTACTTAAATATATGTTTGAAATTATAGTGAAACACAAAACGAAAAAGGAACAAAATGGCAAAAAAAAAAGGAAATACACAATCTCTGCCGCGGCAGGAAATCTTATAGTCCGGGGTGGTGTTACGGCCCGGGACTAGAGGGTTCCCCCCCCCCCCCCCCCCGCAGCGATAAAACGGCTGTTATCAGTCGCGGGCCGTAGCGAGCCGGGACTAGAGGGGGGGAGGGGGCTCTAGTCCCGTTTTCGCAGTCCCGGCCCAAAACCGGGACTAGAGCCAGTTGCGGTCCAGGACTGGAGGCCCTTTTTCCACCAGTGCTGGTTCGATAACCTCGGTCTCAACTGAGGGAAAACTTGCTGCTTGCTCTTCACACCTTACGCTTGGGGTTACCAACGAAGTGTCACGTCGAGCATCATCAATGACGCGTGGCGCGGGGAAGAGGTGAATCGAAGTGGTGGAACTTTCCGTGGCGATTGGATGCGCGGGCACGCGGCGCTTTATAGTGCACGCGCGAAGCGACGCGATAGATTTGGCGTCCGAGATGTCGCGATAGCGCGCGCGGGAAAATTTTTCTTTCGCACGCGTGCTTGACGCGTCTCCTGGAGACGCGCGGGAAGGTGCACGTGGCAAAAAGCAGTTGAAACGCCATGGCGCGCCGTTTTGGTCTTTGTTGAAGATGAAGGCACGGATCGGAGTGCGCCACATAGCTAGCGTACATACATGCACAGACCTACACTTTAGGGATGCTGCTTTTGCATGTACGGATGCGCTGGACACAGGAATAGCAGTACACGGAACGTACCTACAAACTACTGTAGTAGGTGTTGCCATATCCGAGTCCAGTAATAATGGGTGTTGCATGGAGCGTCCGCTAGGTACGTACGTACAAACTGATCAACGTGGTGCTTCATTTCGGGCAAAGAATTCGGGCTTCCCGCGTTACTTCTTCCGGCGCCGGCGCCAAGCTGCCTCTGGCTGCCTGCTTCCAGGGCCGGGTCTCTTTACTCGTTTACTGCCGCTCTATGGCGCACGCCAGGCCGACCTGTGCAGCTACAGCTAGCTAGCCACGTACTCCGTACGTACGTACGCCATTATGCATGTTGCTACTGCTACAGTATATGCCTAGCAACTAGCGGCCGGTCACAGTGTAGAGTAACTTGGACCAGTAATATGCAATGCCATGTTACTAGTCTAGATTACTATCTTTATAGTGGAAAATAATTTAAATTTATTAACATGCAATGTCACATTAATTAGGTTGTAGATTCACTTTAGCTTGATATGTGTGATGTTACAGTAACATAGTTAGTTACTCTATCTATCTTTTTTCTCGTTAACTCATTGTCACATAAGCAAAAGTGCTAAGTTAAACTCTTAGTTACTACTGAAATTACCCACACTATAATCAGCCTTACGACCTTGCATTGCTACGTAATCCATGTATTGATTCCCACCGGTTGATCGAGCTCGATCAACGTCAATCGACTAATTAAATTACTACAACCGGTGCAATGGTGATATATACTAGCAGGAGGAGTAGCATGCAGCATGCACGCAAGAGAGACGGATGATGATGGCTTGAAGAAGCTCTGAATTACTAATCGTTGTACTCCCTCTGTTCTGAAATACCTGTATTCTGGATTTAGTTAAAGTTAAATTTTATAAAATTTGGTAAAATATATAGAAAAATTATAAATATCTATAGCATTGAATATATATATTATAAAAATATATTTTATAACGATTCTAATGATACTTATATTGTATTATAGGTGTATATAAATTTTTCAATATGTTTGACCTTAACTAAAACCAGAATACAGGATATTTATGACAGAGGGAGTACTACCTAGCAGCCTAGGACTACCTAGGAGGAGGCTAGGCATAGGTAGACCTGCTGTACGTGCCACGACTCCATGAGAGCAACCAGAACTGGCCAGCTCAATGCTCAGTTGTGGTTTCAATATTCCGCCTTAATAACTAATGTGACAGGCAACAGCTAGCATTGATCGATCGGCTCCTGCCTAAGCTAGACTATGTTAAGTTTCTGCAGACCCTAGCAGCTTAGTACTCATCCATCGTCGACTAGTACTGTCCGCAACGAAAAGGGAGTTAAGAACATAAAGCGCTTACGTACGTACGGTTTGTTTCTCTTTCTCGCATGCATGCGATGATGCACGGGAGACGGGACCAGATTAACTGTCGCAGTTAAGATCTAATCTGAACATTGCTACTCGCATGCATGCAGCATGCAGGATAGATCGTACCACAAGTTAACCTAGCTTTTTTTTTGGCAGGGGAACCCTAGCAAAGCTAAATGGACGTGATGCCTATCTAGCCCTAATATTTGGCGTTATTCCCCCTCTTACTTGTACATATCTCAATAATGGATGTAACAAATTGTTGAAATAAATTGTCTAGCTCTTTTTATTATTTTGGACTTTTGGTTGCGTTGCCTAGCGTATGCAATTTAATATGGTACCAGAGCAGTAGGTCCTAGGATCAAATTCTGCACAACGCAAGAATTAAAAATAAATATTGCGACTCCCCAAACACACGTCACAATAGGCCAAAGGGCAAAGAGTAGGATGAGTGTTGAAATAAATTGCCCTTTTCATCACTTTGGGCTTTTAGTTAGGTTGGCTAGTGCATGCAATTCAATACAAATTACAAATATCGGTAAATCCAACGCATCCATCTTTTCGCCGCTACCTGCGTGTATGTATGAATACACCTAGAAACCAGGGATGGATACAGGATTCACAAAACAACAATGGTTCGATTGGAAAAAGTCAAGTGGTTCAATTGGAAAAAGTACAATGTGTGTTGTAGGGATAATATATTAGGAGTCTTTTTTAGATAAATATCTTAAAACATGACAAAGGTAACAAAACACTAATGCATTTCTACCAACTCTACTACTTTAATACCACCCAGCCCTCCCGTGTGCTACGTGTTTTTCAGAGAGCTAGCTAGCAAGGACAGGTCGCCGTTGATGAGGCACTAGTGGTAGCTTTAAAGTACCGTACGTTATGTCTTAGGTGATCTTCAACGGGTCGATCCAGATTATCCTTGTGTGTCTGCGCGAACTGGAGAATAGCTGCAGCACGGTCCAACGAGACGATCGACTCGTACGGATCGATCCATCCGTGCACTAAATTTGGGTCACGGTTGTGTCAACCTGGATAGCACGCGTCCTTCCTTTCACCTTGCTGGTTCCTCACATCGGTGGCACACAAACCACACCATTCTCCCTCCAAAACCCTCTTCCAAAATTTGGCTGGCGGGAGGGGGAGAGGAAGCGATGTATCCCACCACCACAAACGCTGCTGCACCTACTGACGGTCTTGCCACCAAGAGTCAAACCAAGCCGAAGAAGCTGTTCAAGGATATCACCTAGGAGGAGTGGCGGGTCGAGTCGAAGAAGCGCGCATGCCAGAGATAAGCCACCAAATATCGCTTGCTCGATGTCCAACTCGACGAGGAGCAGTGGAAAGAGAACTACCACATCCTCGTAGCGTAGGCCGTGGCCAACAACGAGGTGCTGGCCGAAAAAGGTGTCGAGCGGGCTGTCATGAAGTTGAAGCAAGAGGTGCTGAACGTCGCTTTCGGCGCCGACGTTGCCCTACTTGGACAGGCCATGGACGACGCGTCGTCTACCAGCTCGGTCACGTCGCTACCGAGTGGCCAGTCGCCTCTTAAACCCAGGATGCCAGGCCCGTGGACACCATTGTTAGACGGCCATATGAGGAACGGTGGTGCGCTCTTCCTGTACGGCGATCCCCGGTCGACGTCGCTGGAGATGGATGGTCATGCCATCGACCTCAACAGAACTCCCACGGCTGCATACACAAACCCGGTGGCGCAAAAGAAGTGATGTCACATCTTTGCTACAACCATCCTGTGACGCCTCGTTGGGAGACCCCAAGAGGAAGGTGTGATGAGCACAGCAACAAGTTTTCCCTTAGTAAGAAACCGAGGTTATCGAACTAGTAGGAGGAAGGAAACGACTCAAAGGTGTTACTAGCAACTTGGAGACCTACACAACACAAACTCAAGACTTTGCCCCAACGAACAGTGAGGTTGTCAATCTCACTGGTTTGCTGAAAACAAAGGATTAACTATATGGTGTGGAAGGTAATGGTAGCTTGCACAAATTAAACAATAACAGTGGAAGATGTATCAATGGTAAAGATTGGATTGGGGTCCATAATTCACTAGAGGTGTTCTCCTCAAGATAAACAACACAACATGCTGGGGAAACAAATTACAGCGGGGCAATTGACAGGACAAAGCAAGACATAACAATGCGATACTATATATTCATGATCCTATGAGATTTGATTGGGCACTACAACAATATACATAGACATCCATCCAACTACATCTATGACTAGAAATACACCTACGAGTTATCATCCGAACCCCCTCTAGTATTAATTTGCAAGCAACAAATAACTGCTTTAAGCAAAGTGTGTAAGATAAACAATCCACTTGTTCCATGAACAAGAGACCGTTGTTTTCTCCCTAGTGGCAACAACACATCTACAACCTTAGATATTTCGGTCACTTCCCTTAGATTAAATAGAGTCATGAACTCACTATCGAGCATAAATACCCCCTCTTGGAGTTACTAGCATCTACTTGGCCAAGATAGCTACTAGAAACGGAGAGCATGCAAGATCTCAAACAACAAAGACATGATAGAATCAATAAGACAAAACCATTAATCAATCTGACATAGTAATATCAATATCCATCGGATCCCCGCAAACACAACATGCATGATTACAAATAGATATGATCTTGATCATGAATGGAGCTCACAAGATCTAAACATGATAGCACAAAGGAGGAGATACAACCATCTAGCTATTACATGGACCCGTAGTCCAAGGTGGAACTACTCACGCTTCATACCGGAGGCTGGCATGATGAAGAAGAAGGCCTCCAGGACGATCTCCCCTCTAGCAAGGTGTCGGGAAGAGATCCATATCCCCCGATCTAGGGACGATGGTGGCGGCGGCTACAGACGATTTCGTAGAATATTGATCGGGTACTTAGGGTTTAGGCATCGGGGGGGGGGGGGGGGTCTTTATAGGCGAAGAGGCGAGGCAGGGGGGTCGCCAGGGCGGCCGCCCCCCAGGCGTGGTCCCACCTTGGCCGCGTGGCCAGGGGTGTGGCCCCCTGGTGGATATCCTCCGTCTCGTATTCAGGCTTCGTGTTCCCCACGATAAAATATTGACTTTGGCTTTTGTCCCGTCCAATTCCGAGGATATTGATTTTCTTCTTTTCTGGAACCAAAAACAGAAGAAAACATGCAAATGGCACTATGGCATCTTGTTAATAGTTAGTACCAGAAAATATGTAAAACACCTCAAAGTGTAGACAAAGCAAAACAAAGTAGATACTAAACAAGCATGGAACATAAAAAATTATAGATACGGTTCCGACGTATCAAGCATCCCCAAGCTTAACTCCTGCTCGTCCTCGAGTAGGTAAGTGATAAAAAGAATAATTTTTGAGGTGACATGCACCATCAAAATCAAGATCAAACCATTTGCAAGCATTGAAAGCTGGGATCAAAGAACTCTAAACATGAGCATGAAAGATGGAGTTCTAACAGTAAGACAAAGTAACTATGCATGCAACATGAAAGGCTACAAACAAAGATCATGAATAACATGCATTGAAAAACGTTTGTTTGTTTCACTTACAGAAAACATGGCATAATAGCATTCATCTTGTCCCTCATGGAGTAGCAAATAGATGCATAGGACACCTTCAAAGTTCATAAGAGTGACTAGATATAAATAGCACAAGAACAAATAATATCAACAATATGCATCAATCAATAAGTTTTGGGACAATGTACATAGAACTAAGAATGGCAACTATGCTCTCTTAACTGGTGCCTAAGGATAGAAGGTGGAGACTCAATATAATGGTGGAAGAAAGGCCCTTCACAAAGGGAAGCAGGGATTTCAAGTTTCAAAAGTGCTTCCGAAAATTATGGTACTTGTTAGCTTTCAGCTCTCATTGCCCCTATCTTGAAGTGATTACGGTTAAACTGAACAAATTATGGAGTATATGTTTGGCAAAGTATAAGTTGGCAATCTCATGTCCCTTGAATATGAGGGCCTCACCTCATGCTACTCAACTTTAGTCACCTGTAAGTTCTTGTCATAGTAAGTACATGTGTATCATAGAGAACCGCCAACGGGGTACCCCTTACACATGATACATGAGCTATCCCATAATCAAAATGACAAGGCAAGCAGACAATGAGCATCTCAGCAATCTTCTTATTTACCATGGGAATATGGTGCTTTTTTCTCTCTTTTATTTCACACCGATGATGACCCACAAGTGTAGGGGATCACAACAGTCTTCGCGGGTAGTATTACCCAATTTATTGATTCGACACAAGGGGAGCCAAAGAATACTTGCAAGACTTAACAACTGAGTTGTCAATTCAGCTGCACCTAGAAATCGTTCTTGCTCACAGAAGTTTATCAGTAGCAACAACAAAGCAACAGCAACAACGACATCAACAACAACATCAATAGTGAAACATGAGCAATAGTAACGGTAACAGTGGGATTTGAGTGCGGTAGGCATAGGGATGGATGGTCGGGCATTGCATGGACAAGTCTAAACATGTAACTTCAAGATCTAGGGAATTGTAGATAAATAATAACAAGCGTCCAAGTACTAAACAATCCTAGGCATGTGCTCCAAATATAGTCATACGTGCTCGCAATGAGAACTTGCACAACATCTTCTGTCCAGCCAGCCCGTGGCAGCGGGGCCTCTAGGGAACTACTGACAATTAAGGTGCTCCTTTTAATAGAGCACCGGAGCAAAGCATTAACACTCCGTGAACACATGCGATCCTCACACGACATCCACCCCCTCCGGTTGTCCCAATTATTGTCACTTTGTGGCCTTTGGATCCAGACAATGATATGTGTACACAACCTGTAGATAAGACCATAAACAATACTATCATAATGATTCAATAATAAGTTCAGATCTGAGATCATGGCACTCGATCCCTAGTGACAAGCATTAAGAACAACAAGTTGCAACAAAGTCAAATAGCACTAATAGAGATACTAGGCACTATGCCCTAACAACCTTATTCGATTACATGATAGAACTCATCCAATCCCTACCATCCCTAAGCCTACAGCGGGGGGTTACTCACTCGTGGATGAGGGAAATATTGATGGTTGATGGAGATGCGTTGGTGCTGACGATGGCGATGATCCTCTCCAAATCCCCCGTCCTGGTAGGGTGCCAGAACGGAGTTTCCTGATCCAAATCTTGGTTTCTGGTGGCGGCGGCGGAGCATAACTCTTTCTAGAAAACTATCGACCCCCCTCGGTTTTTAGGTCGAGAGGCAACTTATAGGTGTAGAGGAAGGCCGAGGGGGTGCCTGGGGTGGCTGCACCCCTCCTAGGGCGGCCAGAGGTGGCCCCGCGCCTGGCAGGGGTGTGGGCCCCTAGGCCCCTTCTCCGTCTCGTCTTCTGGCTCCTGGGTCTTCTGGTGAAATATAATTTTTGGCATTTTATTGATGCCTCGTTGGGAGACCCCAAGAGCAAGGTGTGATGAGCACAACAACAAGTTTTCCCTCAGTAATAAACTAAGGTTATCGAACCAGTAGGAGGAAGGAAACGACTCAAAGGTGTTGCTAGCAACTTGGAGACCTGCACAACACAAACTCAAGACTTTGCCCCAATGAACAGTGAGGTTGTCAATCTCACTGGTTTGTTGAAAACAAAGGATTAACTGTATGGTGTGGAAGGTAATGGTAGATTTCACAAAGTAAACAGTAACAGTGGAATATGTATCAATGGTAAACATTGGATCGGGGTCCATAGTTCACTAGAGGTTTTATCCTCAAGATAAACAACACAACATGCTGGGTAAACAAATTACAGCGGGGCAATTGACAGGACAAAGAAAATCATAACAATGCAATACTAGACTGTCATGATCCTATGAGATTTGATTGGGCACTACAACAAGATACATAGACCGCCATCCAACTGCATCTATGACTAGTAATCCACCATCAAGGTTATCATCCGACCCCCCTCGGGTATTAAGTTGCAAGCAATGGATAACTGCTTTAAGCAATGTGTGTAAAGTAAACAATACAATTGTTCCATGAACAAGAGATTGTTGTTTTATCTCTAGTAGCAACAGCACATCTACAACCTTAGAGATTTCTGTCACTTCCTCAGATTCAATAGATGCATGAAACCACTATCGAGCATAAATTGTCCCTCTTGGAGTCACTAGCATCTACTTGTCCAAGATAGCTACTAGAAACGGAGAGCACGCAAGATCTCAAACAACATAGACATGATAGAATCAATAATCAAGAAGACAAGATAGAATCATTTATCAATCTGACATAGTAATCTCAATATCCATTAGATCCCCGCAAACACAACATGCATGATTACAAATAGATGATGTTGATCATGAACAGAGCTCACAAGATCTAAACATGGTAGAACAAAGGAGGAGATACAACCATCTAGCTACTGTATGAACCCATAGTCCAAGGTGGGAGGGGAGAGATCATTCCGGAGGCCTTCTTCATCACCATGCCAGCCTACGGTATGATGCGTGAGTAGTTCTACCTTGGACTATGGGTCCATACAGTAGCTAGATGGTTGTATCTCCTCCTTTGTTCTACCATGTTTAGATCTTGTGAGCTCTGTTCATGATCAACATCATCTATTTGTAATCATGCATGTTGTGTTTGTGGGGATCTAATGGATATTGAGATTAATTTGTCATATTGATTAATGATTCCATCTTGTCTTCTTGATTATTGATTCTATCATGTCTGTGTTGTTTGAGATCTTGCATGCTCTCTGTTTCTAGTAGCTATCTTGGCTAAGTAGATGCTAGTGACTCCAAGAGGGACTATTTATGCTCGATAGTGGGTTCATGCCTCTTAAATCTAGGGAAGTGATAGAAATCTCTAAGGTTGTAGATGTGTTGTTGCTACTAGGGAGAAAACAACAATCTCTTGCTCATGGAACAATTGTATTGTTTACTTTACACACATTGCTTAAAGCAGTTATCCATTGCTTGCAACTTAATACCGTAGGGGGTTCGGATGATAACCTGATGGTGGACTACTATTCATAGATACATTTGTTGTAATGCCCAATCAAATCTCATAGGATCATGAATGTCTAGTATTGCATTGTTATGTCTTGCTCTGTCCTGTCAATTGTCCCGCTGTAATTTGTTTACCCAGCATGTTGTGTTGCTTATCTTAAGGAGAACACCTCTAGTCACTACTGCAGAAAGGCTTATAGCCTCCAGGTGGTTAGTGATAGGCAAAATTGTGCCTGTCACTAGTAAGTATTACTAGCGACAGACAGAGATAAGACTGTCACTAGTACAGAACACTAGCGACAGGCGTATAAAAGTGACTGTCACTAGTATTTTTTGTGAAGGCAGACTGAATGGAAAAATTACTTAGTGACGGGCAGCTATAAATGTCTGTCACTGATAATGCTATGATTAGTGATGACCTCAAAATATGTTCGTCACTAGTATTTTTTATATAGTATGGCTGAAAGGGAAATTTGTTAGTGACGAGCATCTTTAAAGGCATGTCATCGATAACATGGACATTTTCCCCGGCTCATGCCAACCAAACCGGTGTCACCCGCCCTTCTTTGGGCTAGACCATCTAGTTAAATAAAAAAATCTATTTAGTGACAGACGTCTTTAAAAGCCTGTCACGTTATACATCTCAAACCCCCTATACCAACGCCCATCCAACGGGAGCTAATATCCGTTGCACTCGCATGTCCACGCCTTTGCCAATAAACGCTCATCCGTTGCACTCGCATGTCCACCCTTATGTACAAAACAAAAGAATTTTGGAAAAAGAAAGACGTGGCTTATAACTTCCCCCATCCTAGTCGTATATGAGGAAAAAAAATCCCGAGTTATCGCTCCACGTCTCCACCTCCAGGACGCACATCGTTGCGCTGCCGCCGCTACCAGCACGAGCCTGCGATACTGCCGCAGCGCAGATCTCCTTCTCCAGGACAACTCGCCTCCTATCCTTGTAACCATATTGCGGCCGCCAGCACCAAGACGTGCCCGCAATGCTGTTGCAGATGATTCCCCATTGATCTCGGAATGAACCTGATGATGATGGTTCACTTGCGATCGCGATCTCACCGGAAAGTATGGTGATCTCTTCAATCAGCTATTGAGGTTTCTTAAATTTTCGATGTTTGTAGGCTCGATTCACCTATTTTTCGTTTTTCTACAGATCTGGTTCGGTACTTCCTGGGCTGTCTAGTTTCTTATTGATTCTTGTGATGTCGGTCGCACCTCAACTGCGGCTACCTATTCTCACCAAAAGCTCCTCAAACGCCCATCGGCCACGCCACCGCAAAGTTCTCACTAACTTCCAAATATTGGTATGTGCCTATTTCCTCTCAATCAGTTGAAATTTCTATGTATGTGTGTTTTAGCGGTGGAACATTATCACTTTTCTAATCTTTTTTTTGGCAGTGAGGCCCTCTTCTGATTCTGTAAATCTGAATTTCTACCCGAGCTCATAGGATTTTCTTATTTGTCAGGAGTGTGAATATCCAGTATGTGCATTACTCGCATGTTTAGATGGATTAGCCTCTCTAAATGTTGGTACTAATGGTATGACTTATCCAGATTTTTCGAATCTTAACTGTGTTTTTTCTTGTGATTTTTTTATCAATTTTATATTACCAAAATTTCATACATATCAGTTTCCAGCAGTTGATTGTGCACGTGCAGCTAGAAGAAATTTACCAAATTACTTTCCTCGGCTAATTGTGTTGGAGCATAATTTATTCTTATGGCTTTGTATGCCAATGCATTCAGCTCCCAGAAAGATCAACTACAGGAACTTGAACAACAATGTGATGTCAACACGAGTGTTCTTGTTAAGGTATGCATCTTAGAAAGGTTAAAAAAATTTGATGTCATTTTAGTAAATATGATCTTACTCTTATTTGCTTTTCAATCAGCAGTGTACAGTGATACTCATAGTTCGGAACATGGTATGTCATTTTAGTAAATATGATCTTAATCTTATTTGCTTTTCAATCAGCAGTGTACAGTGATAGTCATAGTTAGGAACATGGTACCGTTCAGAAGCAGAATAACATGACGAATTAATTATTTCCTCTTTGTGTTAATTAAGAAATATTCATCTCTTTCCTTCCACGTTGCAAATAAAGCTTTCTCAATGAGATGGACAAGCAATCATGGAAAAAGAGACCCGCTATGGATCAGCTATGTAATAGGTTAAAACGACTATATATATTATATTTTTGAAGAGCTAACAAAGTCTGAGCAAGAATGTTACTCTTGCTACACTCTGCAGTACTCTAAAATATAATATTCATGGTGCTAAGTAGATCCAAGAAATTAAACCTTGGTAGTTGGTAATGTTATATTATACAAACTTATTTTTTAAAGATATGTTCATAAAAGAGGAGTATTTATCGCATGACCATCAACCTTTCTATGTTGCTCCTCTTTAAAAGTTACTATCTTATTATTAACTTAATTTTTCTCTCTAATGGTGCATCACTTATATAATTCCTTTTGTGGTTGTAGGTTGATAAAATGATGATGCCGGGCTGAGATGCTGACAACAAGTGGGGAAATGTTGATATTAGAAGATAGTTTTACGATATGTTTTAGAATATTTAGTTCATAGTCAATTATTAGAACAAAACATGTATATTCTCTGGATCCACTATGAAACATTCGTAAAAATGTATTAATTTTTTTATAACATCTTATTGTGCTATCTGGAATGTTTGTGGAAAACACAATTAATTTTTTTTATTACTGAAATTCAAACCAGCGACCGGCTTTTATCACAACTAGTGACATACATCTCTTTAGCCTGTCACTGCTATACACATACTAGTGACGGGCACATGTAAATGCATGTCGCTGGTACACATACTAGTGATAGGCTAGTGACTAGTTATTAGTGACAGATGCTTTGCCCGTCACTAATGGGTGTTTTGTGGCTGTCACTGATAGGCTATTTTGCAGTAGTGAGTGAACTGTCGACCCCGATCCAATCTTAACCATTGATACATCTTCCACTGTTACTGTTTACTTTATGCAAGCTACCATTACCTTTCACACCATATGTTTAATCCTTTGTTTTCAGCAAACCGGTGAGATTGACAACCTCACTGTTCGTTGGGGCAAAGTCTTGAGTTTGTGTTGCGCAGGTTTCAAGTTTTTAGCAACACCTTGGGGTCGTTTCCTTCCTCCTACTGGTTCGATAACCTTGGTTTCATACTGAGGGAAAATTTACTGATGTGCTCATCATACCTTCCTCTCGGGGTCTTCCAAATCTTACTTGGGGGCCCTACTTTTAGGTTGATTTTGGTTATGTATTTTTATATGACCGATAAATACAATGTGAGGATGCAATATTGGGGGTGGTGTGAGTGAGCCTTGTGATATGCATAAATAAGTAATTTATGCATCCTACTTGGCTCACTCACTCCGTCCCTGTAATTATTTTGCATCTAATGCAAATATGAGGCCTTACTTTTAGGTTGATTTTCGTTTTGTACTTTCATATGTCCCATGATTACAATGCGAGTGTGCAATATCGGGGGTGATATGAGTGAGCCTTGTGATATGCACAAATAAATAATGTGTTCATCCTACTTGGCTCACTCACTCCGACCTTGTAATTATTTTGCGTCTAATGTAAATACGAGGCTCTACTTTTAGGTTGATTTTGGTTTTGTACTTTCATATGGTCGATGATTACAATGTGAGGATGCAATGCCGGGGGCGGTGTGAGTGAGCCTTGTGATATGCACAAATAAATAATTGTGCATCCTACTTGGCTCACTCACTCCGTCCCTGTAATTATTTTGCGTCTAATGCAAATATGAGGCCCTACTTTTAGGATGATTTTGGTTTTGTACTTTTATATGACCGATGATTACAATATGAGGATGCAATATCAGGGGCGGTGTGAGTGAGCCTTGTGATATGCACAAATAAATAATTTGTGCATCCTAATTAGCTCACTCACTCTGTTCCTGTAATTATTTTGCGTCTAATTCAAATATAAGGCCCTACTTTTAGGCTGATTTTGGTTTTGTACTTTCATATGGCCGATAATTACAATATGAGGATGCAATGTCGGGGGAGGTGTGAGTGAGCCTTGTGATATGCAACAAATAAATAATATGTGCACCCTACTTGGTCACTCATTCCGTCCCTATAATTATTTTGCATCTATTACAAATACGAGGCCCTACTCTTTGGCTGATTTTGGTTGTGTATTTTCATATGGTCGATGATTAAAATATGAGGATGCAATGTCAGGGGCGGTGTGAGTGAGCTTTGTCATTAATTTTCTTATGATTATTTAGTTTAGGGATAAGTTGTTGACATCAATTTGGAGCAACCACACACTTACTTAGCTACTTTAGGATGCCCATCCCGCATCCTCGTCGTTGACTTGGCAGCAACGACGGAAGACTACTAGGCTCTGCCGGGCATGTGCGAAACTGGTCTCCGCCGAGCCGGCACTTGGAGGTGCTACCTTTCAAGACGCGTAGCTTGGTGAGTGCGGTGACCCAGCATACCACTGCATGATGTAGTATACTATAGTCGTTGACATAACACCAATGAAACACCGTTTACTAGTATTACATCCCTCAGAATGGCACAACAGAAACACAACGAGTCCAATACATGGCTAAAGGTTACAACTCACTCTTTACACAAGATCCAGAGAACACTCTAGGTTAAAGAGAGAGAAAGAACTTCTTACAGAGAATAATCAAAGATAAACAACACAAGAACTATTATACTATTAAAACTAGTATCTTAACTAAGGGATTGGCATTGCTGCTATTGCAATATACTACATAATTAGGTTCTTTGGCTAGAGATTATATTCCTATCTAATCAGTAACTTCGTCTTCACTTGAGTTGATGTATATGTTGACTTCCTTGACTTCATTGAAAAGCTTTAGCTTTTGATGATTCCTGGAGCATAACTTGGTGTAGACATCGTCTTAATGGCTTCAGAATCTAGCAAGGGTTAAGAAGATACTTTGAGTACGAGCGTACTCAACAAGTTCACTAGAAAAGGAGTGTTTGATGCACTATAACTATAGCCATAGACTTTAGGTCGTAGGCAATACAAGTTTTCATAAACATTACTTCAAAGGTTGCTTTTATTCTGAAAAGCTATGTCCGTCAGCCTTCACGGGTTTACCAGAACTTTCATAGAGTTCCTTTCACGCCGTGTTCGCAGCTCCTTCCTGGAACAGGGAGTAACAAGTTACAGTTCTTACACTCTGCAGAGGTGCGTCACTTTACCCATGAGAGATCAACTCTTTGTTGCACAATCATGCAGCTTATTCCCGTCCACAATTCCATGATGTGGGGCCCAGAAGATGATCCAAGCCAATCACTGCCCCCTTCGCGACCTCGCATGCCTCCTGTAACACCCTCAGAATCGGCCCTATGCAAGTTTTAGCGAAACCCGCCAAACCCGCATAGAAACGATTCGAAGGTGCCCACCAGGCACTTGCGTGCGGGTGGGAAACAAAGTAATAACATTACACAACAGTCCTCGATGGGACCCAC
This sequence comes from Avena atlantica, assembly GCA_910589765.1. Taxonomy (NCBI): domain Eukaryota; kingdom Viridiplantae; phylum Streptophyta; class Magnoliopsida; order Poales; family Poaceae; genus Avena; species Avena atlantica. The sequence continues at coordinate 500,798,010 of OU342736.1, read as the reverse complement.
AGAACAGATATATATAACAGCGACTCCATGAGTCAAGAATACAGAGATAATATACAAGATCCAAATCACCTTGAAAACGGTAGAGCGTCCGACTACGGACAAGAAGCAAATGGGGCTAAGAGCCCTGAAGAATAACCAATGGCGTCCATAACCCTGCCCAGGCCAAGCCGGAAGGGTAACCCTGCTAACGACGTCGATCTCAAACCTGCTTAAACAAAAGGGGTGCCGACAAAGGGCAAAGGAAAAAGAAGGAGCGTCAGTACTGAGGCCAGTACACGGCGAGGCTAGAATTCAGCGGTCCTCGCCTACAAAGGTATGGTGGACTGAGCGGCAGCATGCACTAAACAACCTATAGAGACTCGATACAACTGGCGGCTATCAGAGAGGGGTAAGGAAGACCTATTCGGATCCAACCGGATACTATCATCAAACAAACCCATCCTGGCGTTTCCCCCTCGAGACCAAACGAGGAAGTCAGCCGAGGAACTCACATAGTTGGCAGTTTTACTTATTCAGTTATAGTTGCGGCGCTTTACTAGTCAGGTTTAGATAATCATCCTGATAAAAATAAGCAGTGGGCACTTTTAGTTAACCATTCCGTGATAGTTGCAACACTTACTAGTCAGATACAGATAGCAGGAGATAAACCCTAAACCCAGCAGTTGTTGGTACTTTTATTCAGCCATTTCGTTGTAGTTGCAGTACTTACTAGTCAGGTACAATGGTCGCAAGCGACACTCCAAACAAGCAGTTGTGGGCAGTATTAATTAGCCATTCCATTATAGTGAAGCTGATTACTAGTCATTATAAAGTCAAATTTATAGCAATAAACTTTAGTTATGCTTGTCTATGGTCGAGATACTGTGCTCCAAGTCGTCCATATCCGCGGACACGGCTTTCAGAAAGTTTTACCCGGCCGGGGTGCACCAATAGCAACACACGCTCGATCAACCTCGGAAAAACCAAATCAAAACCCAACGAGGCTTTCACGACTGAACAATCACAGGATTCAGAAATATTTCAGGGGGCCACCCCATTCAGTAGACCCGCAACGAAGTAAGCAAGCTTCGAGACGGACTCAAGGTTTGCGTCAATGGCTGTAAGCGACTGGGAACCCGAAAACTCGGGGTGTCGATACCGCGTAATCACTCCGCTTACCTAAACAGTACAGTGTGTTATCTGTCGCACAATTTAAATACATAAGTAGCATGGCATAAGTACAGGATAGTAAATAAAACCTCAAACTAGTTTTGTGGCCCCAAGAAATAAGACTGAATCAAGCTCTGGCTCAGGGGGGTCCCATATACCTCCCGGATGTGGATAGCGCGATAAATCAAGGAACAGGTATCAAGTACTCGGGGTCCTACGGGACACAAGTGGGCGTTCGGAAACCAAATGTTATCTATCACCCACCGATGCCTCTGCTTATTTCAATTTTAGTTGTTAAACAATAATTAAAGTGAACGATAAGTAAAGCTATGATCATCTCCAACATCAACATGCGGCAATACATCAACAACTGTGGCACTTGACAACACGCAACATCACTTAAGCAAGCGACTACGACGCGCAAGTCCAACTATCTACCAAACAACAGGTAATAGGATGTGTCCAAGGCAATATAAGGCTGCAAGGGATATCACAGGTACGGAAACTAAAGCATCGCAACACAGATAGCAATAGATCAACATGAGGGAATAAATACTATAAAAGTAAGATAGGAAGAGAGGGGGAGATGCTCGCCTGAAAACATTGTCGAAGGTTCAACCGAAGATCGGGTCGAAGCTCACATCAACTCAACGGCCCAATCCGCGAAGAAGCAAAACACTAGCAGAAGCACCGGATGCAATATTTAATACTACGGCAAAAGATTGGGCATGATGCATGAATGATGTATGACATGGCAAGGTGCGATGCAATTAGGTCATATTAAGTGGAACCGGGGTCCCGACAATTAATTAGATGGTTCAAGTTATTTATCTACCCCGCAATTTAAATGTTGTTTTACATGGCAAAAGATAATACGGGTTCGCTACACAAGTTTAAATTAGGCCAATATGAGACTAGATTTGCCCGCATATGGGCCCCATATTTAATTAGAGGTGAATCGGCATAAGGCCCCCAAACCACACAAATATACATGCGAGATGAATGATTAATATGCAACAGGTTTTATATTTAGCATTTATAAAATAGGGGCTTGGGAAGAGGTTCACACATTATAGGGTCTCGACGAACTTGGGGTTCCGGGGTTCGGGGTTGGTCTCCGGGACCAGGGTTCGACGGATTCGGTCTCAGCGGGATCGGTCTTGACGGAAACGTTCTCGGACTCCGGGGTTAAGGTCTTCGGATCGGGGTAGATCTTGGCGTTCCGTGGTCTTTGGGTCATGTCGACGGCCTTGGTGTCCTCGTTGGAGAACTCGGTGTATCCATGTAGGAGAACTCGAGGTCAATGGCGAACTTGTCCGGTACCGGGGTTTTCGAATCCGTGAAGTAGATCTTGTCGCACGGGCGTCGATGCTTCCGGAGGAGAACTTGACGATCCCGGGTCTCGGTGTCCGGGGCGAAGAACTTGGCGTCCTCGAGGAAGTACTTGCCGTATCCGTGTCGACGAACTGGGCGTTCCGGGGAGTCCTCGGTGTTCGGGGTCTCGACGTCCGGGGTCTTCCGGGGGTTCCGTGTCGGAGGTCTCGGGGTTCGCCGTCGGTTCGGGTTCGGCTTTCGACCCGTGATGTCGATCTTGTCGGTTCCACCCCCCAAAGGCCTTGTGGTTACGCATCGTTGGTCTTTGGAAGATCTTGTCCACGACATTGATGATCTTGTCCAACATCTCGTTCGCATCTGCCGGAAGGTCTTGACGTAGCAGATCAACTCCAGGCACGCCCACGCAAGCACGGGACAACTGCCACGCCGGAAGGATCCACCAGGACAAGGAAAAGAGTCCAGGGCCCGGCTTCATGCGCCTCTCCACACGCGGGATGGTCACCGGGGCGCACGGAGCTCCTGCGGAAGATGCCAAGGGGACGCGGGCGCTCGACCGGCAGCGGGGCTTGGGGAGGCCGTGGACGTCGGAGTCAACGCCGGCGGCGCGGCGACGCGACGGGGCTCGGTCGGAGACAGGGCTACGCGGGGTCGCGCGCGCTGGCGTGCGGCGGAGGCTGCGCCGCGGACGGAGGCGGCGGGGAGGCTCGGAGCGGGGCGCGGAGCCGGCGACGGGGCGAGGCGGGCGCTGCGACGGGGCGCGCACGGGCCGGGGCGGCGCGGTCAGGCGGCGGAGGGGAGCAGAGGCCGGGGCCGCGCAGGCGCGCAGAGGCGACGCGGACGCAGAGGGGACACCGACGGCTTCCTGGCGGGTTGAGGCCGGGGCTCGGGGTGGTACTGGGCGGCGCCGGAGCGGCGGAGACGGGCGGTTGCAGCGGAAGGGTCGCCGGCAGGAGGCTCGCGGGGTCGCGGCAGGTGGTTGGGGCGGACGGGCGGCGCTGCAGGGCGACGAGGGGGCCGCGGGGCGGGCCCTGGGCACACGGCGGACCGGCGGTGGCGGGGGCAGACGCCGGTGAGGGAGGGGCGAGCGCGAGGCAGAGCGGCGGCAGAGAGCGTGCGGCGGGGTTGGTGGAAGAGCGGGCGGCGGCGCGCTGGATGGAACGGGGGAGAGATGTGGACGGAGGAGGGCGGCTCCGGCGAGGCCCTGCCAGGGGGAGGATCCACGGGGAAGAGGAGCGCGTCGGGCGTGGGGGAGGCTGCGTCGGTGCGGGTGGGAGAACGTGGGCGTGTGGGCCGGAGGGGACAGGTGGGGCCCAGGGATCGGGTGAGTGGTGGGACTGGCGTGCGTGCGTTGTGTGGGTCGTGTGGCGCGTGTGTGTGTGAGAGGGTTGGGGAGAGTGGGGAGAGAGAGAGAGAGGGGTTGGCTGGCTGAGTTGGCAGAGTGTGAGTGGTGGAGGTTTTGGAGAGGGGTGAGGTGGCAGCAGGTTATTGGTGGGGGTGAGGTGGAGGGGAGGGCTGGGTAGGTAGGTTGGTAGGTTTAGGAATTAGGTGGACCGTTTTAATTTCTGGGGTGGTCGTTCGGGTCATTCGGCCCGTTCGACTGCCCCACTAAAAAATAATTCAATCCTTTATTTATTTTGCAATAGTTTTTAGACAAACAAAAATATCCGGCAACACCCGGGGTGTAATTTGAAATAGAAGGAGGGTAAATTTTAGAAAACGATTGTCTTTCGCAAATAGTTTTTAGGCAAATTAATATGCATGATGATGACGATGCTCAAATGCAATGTGGCATGATGACATGAGCATGCGGTCACGATGATGCAATGCACGAAAACAACGCGATTTTCTAGTAGTGGTTTTTGCGGGATGCCACACCTCCATGCCCACATATTGGATTACGGCAATGGTTTGTACAAACCGTTAGATGTCAGAACTATCGTGGGACGTTGATGGTTTCCATCCATATGCTGCATATCCTTTATGAATTACCAATTAATATGCACGCTACGAGGATAACAACCACGACCTGCACATCCGGCTTCATGCGAGAGGAAGAAGATACAGCTGACTTCTCCGTGCCATTCCAAATCTCATGGTTAACGCGTATTATACGGCGCAAGAATCACTGACGACATTGGTTGTTAAGTCCTAGGTGATATAGTTCTAAACAGTGGTATTCCAACTGTCAGATTTAATAGATTAGCTGATCACCCTGGATCAGTAATCAATATCTCACATTATTATCGAAAATAGTGTTTGTTGAGATTTTCAAATGCAGGTGATGACAACACTGGATTTATAAAATACTTTACATAAAATAATCAAAGGACATGAGCAAGTGTGAACTTGCCTTTTGTGATTGCAAGATTATGCACTCACGGTCTTCGAGTCAGTATAAGATCCAAAATATGAAATCAGCATCATTGGTCCAGTAAGGACTAATGTTTAAAGAAGCAATATAATTTTATGCATAAGTAATGTGATGCATGTTATAAACGCGAATCCCGGGGATAATGTTGTTCTAGGGTTTGGATTCTGGAAATGGTTACTTTAGAATATGTTGTTCTTTTAGATAAGTTTCACACATGTGATTCTTATTAGGGCTTGTGAGTGTGTGTGAATAGCACATATTTATGCAGCAATAAAATATATATCTATGAAATGCTATTCAAAATTGTTTACACTTTCATAGTTTATCTCCAAACTTTACTTTATAAGTAGAGTCACTTATAGATAGCTTAAGTGTTATTGCTCCTAGGTATACGAGTGAAGTATGAAGTAATGTGATCTTGATTAATTGTTATATATTGTCTGAAGTGGCAAAACAAATAACTTTTGAAGAAAAGATTCCCTTTTTAAGGTTTAAACAATCTTTGTGGTTAGTTAGTGGTGGTCGATGTTATTTGTGCTTGTTTGAATAGTTTAGGCTTGAGATGCTTTATAACTTACCTATTTCAGACCAAAGTTAACTATAAAACATATAATAATGCTTATAGTGTTATATTTAGATTCTTGTAGACTAAAGTTAACTTTAAAACAAGGGTAGTTTGAAAGTATAATGCTTATGATATTTGTATCTTCTGTACCCGGTAATGTTTCCTTAAGGTTACTTAAGAATGGTTATACTTTTACTTGGTGTAGTGGTTTATTGATTTTATAATGGAGTAGTATCATTTACCTTTTTATAGATGAGTGGTTATAGTTTATAAACCAAGATATAATATTATTTAACTACTTATGGATTTACTATAGTATGGTGATAGTTTTTGTAAGCTGGTGGTTAAAGTAGATAGAAAGGATTTGATTTATTTATAAATTGTTCTTTAAGGTTTTTTATTATGAATAGGAATCCTTTTAGAATATAATCTTCACTTAAGGTTGAAGATAATTTAATAAAAAGGTATTAATAATGTTTTAAACTATTATGGCTTCATATTATTAAGGACATGACTAACGCGCGGCGCCGCACCAAACCTATCCCTGTGCGGCGGCTGATGTCAGTTCTTGCATGTTAAAGCGCGTGTATTACCATCAAACTGCAAAAGTTTTTAAGGCGGGCCCACGCATGCATCTAGCCAAAAAACAGAAAGACTACCCAGGAGTAGCTCGTTAAAATAAAAAAACTTAGCCACATGGTTTCACACTGCTTCGCTGCACTACCATACATGTTTTCCTATGTTGCAAATCACATACCTGATTAATTAGAGCCAAGATATCGCAATACTAATCATGCGATTAATTAGCTCTAGTTGCCAGATTAGATTGTCCTAATTGCTGAGGTTAATTAGACACAATTGCCAGATTTATTAGTTCTTATTTCTATGGTCTCTTTGTTATCAATTGCCACGTAATTAGTTCTGAGTTGCCAGATTAATTATTTTTAATTGCCAGATTAAATGTATATTTGCAAATACCAAATCCACATTAACCGCCAGATTATTCCTAGCGAGCTGATTCTAGCGCCTAGCTGCCATGTTAATTAGCAATAAATACCAGATTATTTGAGAGTAGTTATGAGGCTTTTTTGGAACAAAATGCAATTCTCAAATATATAGTCATCTGATTCTAGCATCTAGCTGCCCGATTTCCACAACCCACATGCCTGATTCCCAATGCATGGTTGCCAAATTTATACTGTCTACTTACCTCCAACAAAATGTGATTACTGATTCCATTACGAAAATACCACGAACTTCCATAAATCCACAATAATTAAAGACATATGCAACAATGGAATCCACAGTAGGATAGTTCAATGCAAAAATCTAAGAGTATCTCCACCAAAATCACCAAAGAGAGGATAGAAAAAGGAAAAACTCGGGCCAAAATTTGCTTGGACTACAGCCTCCCCCAGACGTGTGCTAGGCGGCAGTACCTTCCCCAACGCGTCCTTGGTGGCAGAAGCCTCCCCCGACACGTGCTCGTCAGCGTGGCGGCGGCGGAAGCCACGTCCTCACGCTCATCGCCTGATGCCTTCACCAACACGTGCTCGACGGCGCGGCGGCGGAGGAAGCCACGTCCTCACGCTCATCGCCTGATGCCTTCACCAACATGTGCTTGACGGCGCGGCCTCCCCTCGACTCGTGCTAGTCGCCGGTGGCATCCCGCGCAGGATAGAAGCCTCCTCTCGACGCTCGTCGGCAGCAGCCTGGTGCAGCCCTTCCGGCGTCACACCTTCTCCTCCCGCTCGTCAGCGACAACCTCCCTGCTTCGGGCCGCCTCCTTCATGCTGGCCTTCCATGGGAATTTGAGAGAGAAAGATAGATAATGAGTGGACATGAGCAGTCCTCGGGGGATAAGAGATAAGAACAAGACATGATGTCTTTTTGTGAATCACGACGCACCGTCGTACGGAAAGAGACGTGTGCGGCGCCTTTCAATAGATTTTTCCTATTATTAACATTTAAAATTAATACTATTTATTAGACTTAATTGACTCATTTTAGGAATATTAACAAATTTTATTTATCCTTATATGAATTATTAATTAAGTAAATAAGTTTAAATTTGAGTTATTATAATATTTGAATTTTTAATTAACTCAAAAGTGGAATATTATAATTTTAACATGTAGATATTCTTTTTGTGATCATTTTGGTATATTATATTTGTCTTTATGATTTGTAATATTAAGATATGACTTTTATAAGATTTAACACTTTAAAAATACTTAATAAATAATAAATATTTAAGTAAGTGGAATAATAATGCATGATTATAGTTTTAAATTATAGTCTTTATTTTTCTAAGCTTTTTGGTATTTTATTCATATTTCTAATATTTACCATTATTGGAATATGAATTATCTAAGTTTGATTTCTTTTAAAATTCTTATTAAACTATAATTGTTTAAATAATCACCAAAAGAATATTTGATAATAAGTTTAAGTTGTACAAATTTTCATATATTATACACATTTTCCTGAATTATAAATCAAAAGTCATAAATTAAACAAGATTTAAGCATTTATTTGATTTCCGGAATAATAATAATTAAGTTTATAACATTTTATTTATTTCTCAAACAAGAATTAACTTTTTACACCGCACTCATACCTAGCCTGAGTCACTGACCAGTGGGCCTATGTCCACCTCAGCTCTTCAGGTTAGAAAATGTATTTGTTACTGACTGGTTTGCTACCCCCAAACAATGACATATGGGCCCAAGACCATGTCATCAGCCACGCGAGGCAAAGACTGGTCAAACTCGCTGACGTGGTTCGAACCTGACGTAGGCATGACGTCACCTGGGTTGATCCTCACTGGTTGAGGATCGATCGATCGATCTGGTGCGCGCGCGGGGCTGTGACTAGGTGCGTTGGACAGAGGAGATCAAGGCGAACCTATTGGTGGTGGCGCCGCTACCTAATGGTCACCGGAACTGCATCGGCGACGAGCTTCCACGGCGGCCAACGGCGGTGCTCAACGAAACTAGGCCTACGGTAAGGATTAGCAAGCGAAAATAGGGTCCAGAGAGGCGTAAGCTTACCCTGATGACGATAGAGGGGTCGAGGATGTTGGAGATATGCCCTAGAGGCAATAATAAATATAGTTATTATTATATCTTTGTGTTTATGATAAATATTTATATTCATGCTATAATAGTATTAACAAGGAAACATTAATACTTGTGTGATTTGTAAACTTAAATTGAAGTCCCTAGTAATGCCTCTTTATAATACTAGCTTGTTGGTTAACAAATGATTGTGGTTTCCCTATCATGAACATTGAGATGTTATTAACAACAAGATCATATCGTTAGGAGAATGATATGGTGGACATACTCCTATAGATAAGCGTAGCATAAAGATCAAGTCATTTTAATAGTTCAATTGCTATATGCTTTCTGATACATAGTAACCTAATTCCTTCGACCATGAGATCATGCATATCACCTGGATGCTTTGATGACATCAAACACCACACCGTAACTGGGTGGCTATAAAGGTGGCATTGAGTGTTCGGAAAGTATTGGTTGAGACACATGGATCAAGAGTGGGATTTGTCCATCCATATGACGGATAGATATACTCTGGGCCCTCTCGGTGAAATGTCATCCAATTAGCTTGCAAGCATGTGACTGGCTCACAAGGGATCACATATCACGGGAACGAGAAAAGAGTACTTATCAGTAACGAGGTTGAACTAGGTATGCAGAGATACCGACGATCATAACCTCGGATAAGTAAACTATCGTGAGACAAAGGGAAATTGGTATCGTATGTAAGTGGTTCATTCGATCGCAAAGTAATCGTAGAAATATGTGGGAGCCATATGAATTTCCAGATTCCTCTATTGGTTATTGTTCGGAGAAGTGTCTCGATCATGTCCGCATAATTCACGAACCGTAGGGAGACACACTTAAGGATTCGACGTTGTTTGAGTAGTTATGGAATGATGATAAAGAGACCGAATGTTGTTCGGAGTCTCGGATGGGATCCGGGATATCACGAGGAGATCCGAAATGGTCCGGAGAATAAGATTCATATAAGGAAAGTCTTGTTTCGGAGTTGGAGAATGGTTCCTGTGTTTTCATCAGGAATGTTCTAGAAGGTTCCGGAATGTCCGGCACTCCGAAGGGGAAGGGTACATGAATGTGTTATATCAAGTTGGTATGATTGCATCATGTACTAGGTGTCATCGCTGAACAAAATAAAGGGTTTAATCAAATCCTAGTTTGAAAAAGTCAAACGCCAATTTGAAAGTCAAACGGCTATTTTGGAAAGTGGAGAGGGAGGTGGAAACCGAGTTGGGGAGGAGTTCCTCCCCTCCACCGCCGGCCCACCTCCAAGCCGAGTTTGGGAGGGACTCCCCTCCCCTTGGCCGCGCCTCCCACCTATAAAGGGAGGGGCAGGGCTGCCCCTCCTAGTACACAAGTTCCCTACCTCTAAACCCTAGCCCCAAGCCGCCGCCGCCTCCATAGCCGCCGCCGGCCCTAGGGCAAACCGCCGCCGCCGCCTAGCTAACCCTAGCCGCCGGCCAAGCCTCCTCCTCGGCGTTTCTAAACCCTAGATCGTCGAGGGACTCTCTCATACTCCACCATACTCGCTCCGGATTAAGGCGAAGCCCTGCGAGATCTCCCCTCTACTTCCGGTACCACGCCGTTGTGCTGCCGGAATCGCGAGGAGAGTGCTACAACCTCCGCTGCCTGCTGGAACAAGGGATAGGAAGGTCTTCGTCGAGTACCGAACGTGTGACCGACCGCGGGAGCGCTGCCGGAACGCAGCGCCGGAAGGATCGTCTACACGATCTTGAGATCGGGAAGAGTACAACTACATCACCCACGAGAATCCGCTCTCGTTAAACACTTTGGAATCTTCGAGGGTGAGTTATTCCATCAACTCGTTGCTACTATCTAGTAAATAGATCTTGGCTTGTTTGTTTGTATGCGATAGAAAATTTTGTTTTCCATGCTACGAAACCCTACAGAGGAGGCTTGGGGAGGCGTGACGACGGCGAATCGACGATAATGGCCATGGCAGCCGAGGAAAAGGAATGCTCGATTTCAAATGATTCCCGGCGTGCGGGCTTCCGTGCTTGGTCCTAGGTGAGTAAGTCCACGACGGCGCGTACAACGGGGGTTACCACGAGGCGAGGGGTGGTCGGACTTGACCGGAACGATGAACTCCGACGAACTAGGGTTTCGGGTGAGGAAGGAAAATGGTTCTGGAGAGCGAGATAGAAGATGAGATAGGTATGAGAAGATAGAGGAGGACGCGACGATCTTATCTACTCCTCCCAGAGACGGCGGCACGCATCGTAGCGCGACGGTCGATCGACAGCGGAGCTCCGGCCAGCGAGCTGCTTCAAGTAGGCGAGGTAGACGACGAAGTCGATTTTGTAGAAAACCCCCTGGCGTTTCTTTCTTCTCAACCCGCGATCCTTCCCCGGCTCCACTCGTCAGTCACAGGAGAGAATGAGCTAGGCTGGTTATTGGGCCTTTCTGGGGTGCACCTGGGTAACAGGTAAGCAAAGAGAAGTTGGGCCACAGCCAGGTCTTGTTTTTTATTTGTTTTCTATTTTTCTATTTTCTGTTTTCGTTTTCAGATTTGAATTTAATTTATATTTTTAACTTTTCTAATAAAGTTTATTTGCTGAATACTTACAGCAAAAATTTGTATTTATTGTGATTCTTTTTATGAATCTTTCATGATAAATGTTTTTATATTTCTTTTTATTTTCTTTATATGAACCCCTTTTAATATTTTGTAGAAGCTTTTCTTATTATTTTTCTTTCCAATTTTAAACATGGATTTATTAAATGATACTTCCTTATTGGTTTATAAAACTTAACTCTAGTTGGCTCATATTTTGAATAGAAATTTTTATATGTATAATGATCCTATATCATTATTTGATGCATGAAATACAAAAGAAATTAATATAATTAGTACTACTTTCATTAATTGAGGAAATGGTATTGTATATATTCTATTATGATAATCATAGAAGTTTAGGGTTCTTAATTTACTTATATTTCTTTGTTGATGTGAGAAAAGATTTAATAGCTAAGCATATTGTCTTCTGTTTGTGATATTTGATGACATCACCTTTTATAATAGAAAGTTATATCTAGAATGTTTTATAGAAAGGAATTGGTAAAGATACTCTTAAGCACATATAATCATGATAATTAGATTTGAAAAAGATGTGCTTATGTGATCTGTTTATAGGAAAATATTCCTATAAAGTGATATTAACATAAGATGATAAATCAATTCCCTGAAATGGACATTATACTTGGTTTAAGATTTAGAGTTGGTTGTTTCACAAGAATGTCTATTTTTCCATTCTTCACCATCCTTGACCTTTAATTAAAAAATTCCTTTCCTAGATATAATACTTCTTCCTATCCATCATCGTAGTTAGTGTGATGAGCTTTACTTCACTAGAATGTTCTTATTCAACTTTTATTCTTCTAAACTCATGGATAAATATGATGAGCTTTACATTGAAGCTTTTATAGTTTCCTCATATCCATTCTTGGTTAAATCCAATATTCTACTGTTGATAGTCTTTAATCCATCAAGTAGTTCTTTCAACTCCACTCATAATCTTCCTTAATCATCCATCTACCTTTCTTTAGAGCTTACTATCCCTTAAGATGGATTACACTTCTTCCATAACCCTATGCTAAACTATCTTTGATTGTATAATATCATCCTACATTTACTTTACTCCAATAACTCACACTCCAACCCTACATTATATTTATGTGGCTTGTAATGACTACTCTAGGATAACTTATCTCTACTAGGTTTCAATCATGTTCTACCCACCAATATCTTTTATACTAGATATAGGTAGACCATCCTGGTGAGTAAGGCATGATCAATATAATCCTTTAGTCATTTATAGCTTAAGTTCTTACTTGGATAAACAAGGATCAATACTACTTTTCAATTGTATTGAAATTATCTTCTTAGTATCTCATATTGGATTAAGGTTATTCATGGACTATGCCCTATTTAAAAGATTTAAGTAGATGTTATGATAAGATCAAGAAATAGTAGATCAAGGATTGATAGTTAAAGAATTTGTAAATCAATGGTGGATTACTCAACATTGAGGAACAACAGATATTAAGATAAGTTCCATAAAAATTGATATGGAAAGAAAGATATATAGTGAATAATCTTGACTTAGTCTCTTTCCTACTCAATCTTACTTAAGAAGTAGGATTAGGTATTACCATGATACTCATGGTATGTGCAGTTGAGATTAAGACATAGTTGTTAAATCATTATTATTTATGTTATATCCTCAACTTGGTACTCATGAGTGATTATAATGAATACTATAATATGATCACATAAGGATCAAATATAAAACATAATGTACCAGGGTTTAACTTTTATTACATTTGATCTACCCTTAGATCAAATCTCCCTTACCCAAAATAAGGTTTCAGCAAAGGTCATATTGAAACTTATCGCAGTCAACTAGATGATCTACTTCAATTCCATCCAGTTAAGAGAAGCTTCAATCACTTTGACAAGTTTTGTTCAAAAGCACGAAAATTATTCGGATTTTCTATGCATGAATGCAATGCACACATTTGCGTTCAGCTTATTTCTAGGCTCTAATGCTGGGATGTTACAGTGAGGAACCCCGGTCTCGTCATCGATCTGGAGCTTCTTTGGTGACGCTCGTCTGGTCCATAATCAGTGCAGCGGGAGCTGGCCCCCGAAAAGGTGGTATAACATCGTGTCAGGGAGGAGGACGAGCACGCCCGTCGCTATATGGTTGCATTGTACGTCAGGGTCTCCGATACCTGGCAGGTTCTTCGGGTATCTCACCCGAGCTATGCTCATATGATGGTTCCTTCTCTTTGGATGTTCACCGCCCGTGGCTCAGGACCCGGGAAATTGACGTTTAGTTTGATTGCCCTAGATGTTTTAGTTATATTGAACCGCTTGTGATGTGTTGAATCGCTTGTGATATTTTTAACCGCTTATTATATTATGTGTTGTCAATATAAAAATGGACGCACCCGATTTTTTTTTAAAAAAATTCAAATATCAGTTGTGGCGCTCAAAATAAAGGGAATGCCACAAATTTTAATATAATGGTGGCGCTTACCGTAAACGCCACTATTATGACTTCTAGTGGTGGCGTTTACCACTAGACCAACTACTGGTGGCGTTCAGCGTGGACGTCATCACTATCTTCTACCAGTGACGTGAGATTTGTGGTGGGCGCATTCAGCGCCATGAACCTCCTTTTTCGAATGCCTCCACTATGCCTTTTTCTATTAGTGGAAGGGATATCCTATTGGGAAAAGGTGGGAAAATTCTTCCATGAGCATAGAAAGTTCACACTAAACCCCTTGTTTCTTGACCAGAATGATCTCTCCCTTTCCAAGAAATGGGGTACCATCCATGGCGAGTGTATCAAGGTTCAAGGTTCGTTCGAGATGGTGAAGAAAAGGGCAATAAGAGGGCTCACGAGGTTGACATGGTAAAACCCCTCCCTCTCTTGTCGACGTACCTTGCATATGCATTGAGCCATTGTTGTTATCCATATGTGTAGGTTATTAAATCTCTGGAGCACTTCAAGGTGGCCAATGACAACATGGATTTCATATTGAGCCATTGTTGGATGTCGATCAAGGACACCAAAAATTGGGAAGTTAGTTATGCCCTTTGGAGAGAAGTTCATGGGAAAAAGAAGGGCAATGGCAAGGGAAATGCATCAATGGACGGTGTGATCGACCTTGATAACAATGGCGAATGCCTTGGAAACCCTGCAATCGACGACCTGGCGTCTACCGGTCGTGTTCGCCGGTCTGCAGGCCACAAGGCTACGAAGGCTGACATCGTCCATCAAGATGGTTCGTTGGTGTTCCAAGAGACCACCAGGGAGTTGCTAGGCAAGAAGGAAGAGGCCATTGCCGAGAGGGAAGAGAGGTGGTGCAAAAAGAAATAGGCCACAACCAAGAGCTTTCTTGATCTCCAAATGAGATCTATTGTGGTGGACGAGGCCAATGCCAAGGCTAGGCTCATGTAGGCCGATGCCAAGACCAAGATCTTGGAGGCCGAAGCCAAGGTCATGGCCGGGGAGAACAAGGACATGCTCAACGACTTGGAAAGCATCTCCGACTCTGGCCAAAGGGCTTGGATCGAGAAAAAACAGAAGATCATTCGTTCTCGCAATGATTGAAGGGCAATGGAATGGATGATTGTCATTTGGGAGAAACTTGCTACTTTTTGGACAAATTGTATGATATTTGTTTTCTTTTGGACATATGGGATGAACTGACCACTTGTTGGTGGTGCATGGAGGGCAATGACACATGCTTGTCATTTTATTTGCTTGTCAATTTATATGTTTGTCTATGTCTATATGCTGAAATGGAAAACAACTGGCAAAATGGCATGCGCTGGCCAAAATGACAACCGCTGAAAGGATGAGTTACCCCAATGGCGTACTGGCCAAGCAGGCCGGACCGCGACCCAAATTCTATTTATGGCCGACCCACCCGAACATAATCAAACTGTTTGCGTTATAAATTTGGATCGGACCCGCTGGAGATTCCCTTAGTCCTACCACTTGGCTAGGCGACTTAGGTGGCTCGATCGTTTGATCACAAGCTTAACTCTCAATGCATTGATGTCAATGATGCAATTGCGGTAACACATGAGCTAGCTAAAGCTAGGTAAAGCTTCGTGCACTCCCTGATTAGACGGGCGCCCGGGCTATGGCATTTTGGAACGGCCATATGCGTAGCAGTAAATGACCTTTCTCTGGATCGAGTTGGTAGTGTCATTCATCACGAACTCCTGTTCCCTCCATATATTCCTCGTCTGCTTTCCTTGAAGCTTCCTTACCACAACACTCAC
The DNA here is from genome assembly GCA_910589765.1 of Avena atlantica. NCBI lineage: Eukaryota > Viridiplantae > Streptophyta > Magnoliopsida > Poales > Poaceae > Avena > Avena atlantica. The sequence goes on along the minus strand of OU342736.1, from coordinate 500,782,684 downwards.
TATTCCTTCTCCGTCGCACCAACAGTCGTCGCGCGCTCTCCTTCCATCCTCACCACGCGCGCTTTCCTGTGGACGGATGGCGGATGAGATGATGGCCGCAGGCGTCGGCGGTGTAGAGGGCGGCGTGGAGGTGGAGGTGGAGGTGGAGGAGGGTCCTCGGTTCCGGCGGGTTTGCGTGTTCTGCGGGAGCAGCTCCGGGAAGCGCAGCATCTACCGGGACGCCGCCGTCGAGCTCGGCAAGGAGCTGGTAATTATGCCCACACATGCATGCATGAGCTTCCTTCTTTGTTGGTTATCAAGCTGCTGTGTTGGTTTGATTTGAGGAGCATGCAAATGTTCCAGGTTGCTCGGAAGATGGATCTGGTGTACGGCGGGGGCAGCCTGGGCCTCATGGGGGAGGTCTCCGAGGCCGTCCACAGCGCCGGCGGCCACGTCATCGGGTCCGTACATACATCCGATCCTTCTATATATCGTGCATTATTGTCAATCCATCGATGGATCGCCTTTTTTATCTCCAAACTGTAGCTAGTACCTTTTTGTCGACAACGAAATCTCTCCAATTAGCTAACTAGTTCACGGCTGTTGCTTTTCTCTTCTTCTTTGCATGGTCCATCGATCTGCAGGGTCATACCGACCACTCTCATGGGCAAGGAGGTAAGATCGACAGCCATTAATTGTTGGGCACTACCTAGTAGTAACCAGTAGCAGTAATCCATGCTTGTGAAATGGATGGAGCAGATCACCGGGGAGACGGTGGGGGAGTTGGTGGCGGTGTCGGGGATGCACCAGCGGAAGGCGGAGATGGCGCGCAACGCCGACGCCTTCATCGCGCTGCCTGGCGGGTACGGCACCCTCGACGAGCTGCTGGAGGTCATCGCATGGGCGCAGCTCGGCATCCACACCAAGCCAGTAAGTTAAAGGTCCACTTAATCTAATTACCTTAGGTAATATTGTGTTCCTCTGCTAATAATGGCGTTTGGGTGATGGATATCCAGGTGGGTTTGCTGAACGTGGAGGGGTACTACGACTTCCTTCTGGCATTCATCGACAAGGCGGTGGACGACGGCTTCATCAGGCCCGCCCAGCGCCACATCTTCGTCAGCGCGCCCCACGCCGGGGACCTCGTTCACAAGCTCGAGGTAATAATCTCCGTCAATTAGTCGGCGCTTCATGCTCTAAAGTTCTCCCATGGCTTGCATACTAGTGCTAGCTTGTCTGGGTGGGGTGTTCCTTAATTAATTTCCTACGCAGAGCAACACGGCATCTGCTTCTCCTCGGCTCCGTCCGGCCTAGGCTAGCTGCTGCTATGATTGCACCTTTTTGATTAGTGGTCATTGCTACCCACGTGTCGATCGAGTTCAAACTTGAAAGTTCCAACTTTCCATATCGGTCTCGTACGGAACTTGAAAGCTTGAAAGTGTCCGAGAGTTTGAGTACGTACGTACATATACAGTCACTACAGGAAACAGCTCTAATGCAGCCGCGCCGGCAATTTCGGCATCAGAAGTTAAACTACTAGTTAAGCATTTCAATTAACTTTTACGATACGGAGTATGATGTTTTCTACTGTGCACGCATGCAGGAGTACGTTCCAGTAGAGGATGACCCGGCGACGCCGAAGCTACGGTGGGAGAGTATGGAGCAGGTAGGCTCCAGCCCCTGCGGGTCGCCCGCTGATAATCGATCAATCGACCATCTACCAAGTACCAAACTAGTAGTAAGTACTACTAGTAGTGGTCAATTTTAGTTGACCCCTTTCGGTGGCTGACACAGAGTTTGTGTGCTGTCCATTTTCAATGATGTAGTACTACTGGAACAGCAGTTGCATGGTGTACCAGTTATTCGCGAGTTAATTGCAAAAAGTCACCACATATGCGTGACAAGTTTGAAAAACCATCTGGTTACGCGAATTTTGCAAAAATCCACCGGAATTGCACTGATTCGTTGCAATGTGCACCGATTCGGGTTTTTAGCCTTACTAACAAGGTTTCTGACTAGGGAGACCACTGTCAGTTACGAGGAGAAAAAGGTCAAAGGAGCCAAATAATAGAAGGGTTACAAATTTTGAGTTTTTTTTGTAAATTTTTTAGGTGGAGCCCACCCGCCTCACCCCGATCCACACCAGGCTACCAGCACTGTCACCGGAAGCCTCTCCGGCGTGCCCCACCCCCGGGGAGGGGTAGGCGAGCACAGATGGCAGCGAGTACAGCCATGGACCTAGGTCATTGGGATGGCTGGCGTGGGGCGGGACAGGTGAGCTCTGGCGTGGGGTCGTGTGTGGCGGGCGAACTTAGGGGCTTGGCGGCGTGCAGTGGACAAGGGGCAGGTAGACGAGCTCCGATAGGGGTAGCGAGTTTTGGTGCAGGGCGACACACGGAGAGCGAGAGCTTCGGGGCGAGGCGGGATGGGGTGGGCGAGGATGGCGACATGGACCTAGGTCGTTGGGGTGGTTGGCGGCGAAACCTCGTTGCCGGAGTTCCCGATGCCTGCTGTCGATAGTGGATTTTAGGGAGAGACAGAGGAGAGGGAATGGGGATAGGAGATAGGAGCTGACAAGTGGGACTGCAATTGTTTTTTGTAAAAATACCCCAAAAGTCATATCTATCTACTGTTTCTCTTCCATGGCCATCTCCGCTTGCCACGTCACCCCCTGTGGGCCCCTTCCGCCGGGATCGTGGTTATTGTGGCTAAAAACCTAAATCAGTGCACATTGCAACGAATCGGCGCAATCCTGGTGGATTTTTGCAAAATTCGTGTAATCCGGTGGATTTTCGAACTTGTCGCGCATATGTGGTTTTTTTTTTGCAAATAACTCATTATTCGCCAAACAAGCCCTTCTTCTTAACTGATCTTGTGCCTAATTGTACGTTGCTTAATCACAAAGAGTACGTCGAGATGAACGTGTGCTCAAGCAAACAACTTGCTAAAAAGGCTTATATTATACGAGTCTATTGTCCAGAACGCAAGAATAATACATAGACATATATGTGCAAATGTGTACATACTACATACATGCTCGTGCTGCGTGCGTGCGTGTACCCGATCTGGCTCGGGCTTATCCCCACTCACGCTAGCTAAGCTACTCCAACGTGCCATGAGATTCGTGAGTGCGATCGCCCCCGGCAGACGTACTAGCTAGATTGATGTGTGATGCGACCATGCATATGCAAAGTACCTACTGGCTACTGCGCGTGCAAAGCCAGCCCCAATGACTGGGCCGGACTTGCCCGCTCGTCCCAGACCCTTTCGTGCTAGAATTTACACTCTCCATGTTACTTGTTCCGGAGAGCCAGCTAACTGCCTCTATCTCCCTCTCTCTGCCTGCCTCCGCCAGGGACTCTTTAGTTTACTGTCGCTACGGCAGCTGCTGGCTATGTACCTTTCCTTGCGCCGTGCCTCTGGCCCCTTTCTTCACTTCACTCCTACACCAGCAGCCATGCCAACAAGTTTTCATATCAGTTAAGTTTATGTTATACTCTCCCTCCGTCTAGAAATATAAGACATTTAGCTTTGTTAGAATCGAATGTATCTAGTCGACTTTTATATATAGATTCGGAGTAAATTTATACACTAGAAGACATCTAGATATATTCATTTTACAGGACTGAAATGTATTATATTTCTCAACAGAGGAAGTAGTTTCATACTACTCGACACGTAAGATATGGAACGCTGTTCTACACATCTCATCTTTTTTCATGGAGATATCAATGTTAGGTAGAGAGCCGTAGAGGTGGATGTCCGTCTGTGCCTAGCTGATAGCAAGTCTGTCCGGATCCGCCGGTCACCTCCTCTTCTCTAGGTCGGCCCCTCCCGCTAGCAGCACCCACTCTCTTTTCCCATTTTCTCTCTTAGCGTCCATCGTTTTCTAGTAGCCGCTCAAGTCCTAGCGACTCCCATGGAAGACGCGCCGCCTCCCACCATTAACGCCAGCGCACTTGCCCATGTCCCTACACTGTTAGCAAATAAACCGCGTGTGTGCGTGTGTCCTGATGGTGCGCGAGTTGGTGCTTGCGTTTGTGTCCATCGGGTGTGTCTGGACGCCGGTGTGCTGCCGCGTCCGGGTCGGTGCGTGTCGTGTGTGCGGTGGAGCGTGAGTATAGGAGCATGCTGTTTGCACACTGGTAGAAAAGGGCCCATGCGTCCCGGTTGGTAAGGGCCATTAGTCCCGGTTGCCCAACCGGGACGGGGCAATCGGGACTAAAGCTCCAACCATTAGTCCCGGTTGCCCCACCAACCGGGACAAATGGGGGCACACGTGGCGGCATCAGAGCGCGAGGGGGTGGAGCATTAGTCCCGGTTCGTAACACGAACCGGGACTAATAACCTGCCGCGGCAGAGATTTGGCCCATTTCTCTGCCGCGGCAGAGAATTCATTTTGGCACATTTTGTTGCCGCGGCAGCATTTTCGTCACTTTTTGTGCCGCGGCAGAGAATTCATTTAGGTTGTTTTATTGTTTATTTAGTGTTTTGCACTTATCAATGAAGGAACCTTATATTACACAAGATCATCATGACAACATTACATTCAATACACAGATCGAGTTCATGCACTACATACAAAAGTTGCTATTCGATGCTACCGGCCAATTTCTTGAAAGTTGCTATTTTTACAATTCCTATTGTCTATACACAGCCGAGTAGTATTTCCCTTGTGTGTTTAGGACTTCTGCATCCAAGAATCCCGCCAATTCCTCCTGTATTGCTCGTATGCGATCCTTTGGCAGAAGACCGTCCCGTAGACGTTCGATCTGATTTAAAAAAGGAGTCAGCCTATATGAATATGAAACTAAACACAATTTGATTGTAATTAAAAACTATAGAAATTGTTTACGTACGTGGAGTTGCTCTAAATTCCTGCCCTTCTCATCGCACGTCTGCCGGATGAACTCGCATACATAGTATCCACATAGATTGTTACCTGGTCCCTGCGTCAGGCACTTTACGACAACAGAGTTCAATCAAAATAATAATCAAGCATGATAATAACTGTATCAAAACTAGAATCAAAGAGATGCGCGGATATAGCTAGTGGTGCTTACATCTAGTGGTTGAAATGTAAGCTCCTCTTTCCAAACACCCCTAGCCTTCTTGGTGAACCGTTTCCAAGCGCTTCCCGGCGTAGAAAACGAATAAAATAAGTTATTAAGTACTTGATATCATAAAATTCACGAACGTTGCCGATATAGTGTCGTAATGATTAGAATTACCGCTGGAGAAGTATCTGCATGTCCTTCCACGTCTCAAGGGGTTTATGTTTCGAGTCCATGACTAGTACACGCCCTTTGTCAAGTTGAATGATTAACAGAATATAGTGGTACCTGCGAATGCAGAACTAATCAATTATATACTTAACATCGAGTAAGCGAAATAGAAAGTGTATATAAGACAATAACACTCACTGGAAGTTGTAAGGAAATAGTATTTCCTTTTTGGTTTCTTGAAACCTTAACGCGTGTACTATATTATCCTCCGTATCCTGGGGGCTTATTTTGAGATTAGCTTCATGAACCCAATATGGGTCAATGAAGCCAATGTCATAGATTTGTCCTCTTCTACATTCGAGAATCTTCATTCTGCATATTAAAGTATGATTATATACATGCAATAAACAAAATATTATAGATGGAGACTAAATTAATTACAGAATTAGTACTTACAGACAATAGGCACTCATGATCGATTTGTCCAAGGCGTCTTGATTGAATAATTGAAATAGTTCATCAAATTCAATGGATATCATGTCATCGTTTTCTTTTCCCATGATGCTTTTTTGTAACCCTCAGCACTATCCAGTTAGCCCCGGCCCTTGTGGCATGCATGTACCAGTTATGCAATCTTCGCATTTTTGTTGGAAGATTGTTTACCTCCTCAGGTTTGACGAGAGGTTTTCCGTACTGGTATTGGTATGCTACTTCACTCACGGGGAAGAACTCTAACTGGGATAAGTACTGGGCAATACTCATACCTTGAGCAGCGGCAGCTTCTCCGTATTGTGCAACTACCTCTGGATCATACTGCTCTTCTGCCCCATATTTTCTCGACCCCACATTGGTTTGAGAAATCACCTTGAGAGGGGCGCAAGTCTGTTTTGCTTGTTCTCCGAGCTGGGCAACAGATTTCCCGCTTGCATCAGTACTGCTCTTCGAGGCTTTTTGTGCTGCATGTGACTTGAGAATAGAACGCTCATAGTCTGATGACAGCTTTGGCTCGGGTTGATGAAGATCTTTAGCATTTTCAACACTTTGCCTTTTTCTTCTTTGGTGCTGGGGAACTCTGACTCTTTCGGCCGCCTCATCTTAGCGAAAAACGCTGTCGTTTCCGCATCAACGATCGCCGCAGTCTCCTCTTCAGTACAGTCATAAGCTCTCTTGGGAGGAACCGTTGGTACTTTTGGAAGAGGCTCTTGTTTACGTTTCGGCGATCGCTTACGACGCACAGTAGCGGTACGCTTACGCTTTTTATCCTGAGGCGCCGGCGATGGCTGCACCGGAGATTGGTGAGGCGACGGAGCCGGGTGAGGCGACGAAGACGGCTGCCGCGGCGGCGGCGACCTCGCTGGAGATGGGTGAGGCGGCGGCGAAGATGGCCTTGGCGTGTGATTTCGAAGCACGATACAATCCTTTGGCCATAGAATGGTGACGTTTTTTGCGTCACCCAGCACAGTCACATCCCCTTCACCAGCAGGGTAGTGAAGATCCAAAACCTCAAAGGTGGGCATGATTTCATCCACGCCGACAACAGCGTAGCCCTCTGGAACCGGACGACTGTGGTAAGTTGGTGTGGGTCCAATTGGTAAGGCATAGCCGACCGCCACCTTCATTGATATGTTCACAACTTTGACATGTAGCTCGCAGTGTGTCATCTCTGTGATATCATCCACTGGGTAGCCAACAGGAGCCATCGTCGGTGCATCATCGGCATCGCCATTGTCATCACCCGGGACCTCGGTGGAAGCCACACTGCTTTTTCGATTATTCGATAGGCCGGTAGCATCGAATGCAGTGTGCTGCTGAGATGGGGCGCCGGTAGTACTTTGCTCTTTAAGTGAGTTAATTTCATCTTGTTGTTGCTTTAATCGTTCTTCAATTAAACGCATTCGCTCTTTCTGACTTTCTGCTTCAACTGCCGCCCTGTCCTTACTCCTCTGACGGCTTCTATCAGGATATTTCTTCCTCTCTTCGGGAAACCCAGTCCTCCATGATTGGGAGCCTATTGTGCCTCGTGTTCGTCCATCATGTTCCTTATTTCCAAGGGCGAGTGTGAGCTCATCATTCTCTCTATCGGGAATGAAGTCCCCATCTTTAACAGCCTTTACTGCTTTTCTCATCCTCTCGATTGGCAAGGGGTCTTCTTTATGTCGCATGGTATATATACACCTCCCTTCCGAGTCCAACGTGCCCCCATGCCCGTAAAACCAATTCCTTGCACGTTCTACCCAATCGTCTGTCTCTGGGGTGATATTTTTATCACGCAGTTCCTGCTCAATTTCTCCCACTTAAGAATGCCAGCCCTGTAGCCACCTTGCCCCATAGTATGGTGATACTTCTTGTTAGCAGCATTCAGCTTATTCGTTTCAGACATTTTCTTAGCTTTTTCTGATTTCTTGTATTCCACAAACTCATCCCAGAATGGTTTTATCTTCTCAAACTGAATATTCTTGAAATCGGGAGTCTTCTTTTTCACGACATAGTCAAGGTGCAATCTTTTCTTCCAGTTGGTGAAACACTGGGCCATCTTCTTCAAAGCCCACTCCCTGACCTTAGCCTCCATGGCTCTCCCATGTTGTAAGGCGTCCTCAACTGGATCCTCCGCATTTGGATCCAGCTCTATCTTCGGTAGTTTGAAATTAACCATGAGCCTCTTCCACAGTAAATCTTTGGCGTGGTTAGGGACAAATAAACATGTTCCCTCTTCATCCGCATTAGCAGGCCTATTCCAATTTCTAATGGTGATCGGGATTAAGTCCCTAACGATTACTCCGCATTGTGCCACAAATTTGGTTGCGACAACTTCGGGAGCTGTCGGTCTGCCGTCTACAGCGACATCTTCGATCCTGAACCTCTCATGGTCTTGCAACTTTTTGGTTGGGCCTCGTCTGCTCTTTTCAGTAGATTCCTTCGATCCGGAGGGCTAAAAGAAGAAAGTTCGCCGTTACTATTTCTATATAGATAGCAGATGATTAATTAATGAATTGATTTATATTACATGCACCTTGCCGGAGCGGTCGTCTTCTCGATTACACAAGGCATCGCCTTCTCCCTCGCGGAAGGCAACACCTTCAACCTCAAACAAGTTGTCTACTCCGGTAAAAAGAGGATCACCCTCACCGGAGTTGTTCAGAAACGTTGATACGTCTAAATTATCTTCCCCACGGATCACACCTTGGACCAACTCTTCCTTTTCTTCGTCTCTGACGTGTGGGTCCATATTTTCTGCATAGGTGGAAAAACGAATAAGTCAAAGCGGCTAAAGGAGAAAGTTAAGTACGGTGTTGAGAGATATAAACCCTAATTCAGAGAAACCCTAATATATACATACACAATAATAAAAATGAAGAGAAAGGGAAACCGTGTAGTAGATAGGCACATCGTCGAACCCACATGCACCTAAGTTGCTTGACAATGTGAATCGGGTCTGGGGCTACCCACAGTGACTGACTAGTGGGGCCGAAGACCAATAATACCAAAGTAATTAATAAACCTAATAATACCTAACTAATAATAAACCTAATAATCGAAACACCGAAAAGAAAGGGAAACAATCAACACATGGCATCGATGCAATGCTCAAGCAAGTATGATGATATGACAAGTTAATTTGCATTGGAATGTAACCCTAAGACATGCTCGATGATTTAATCAGGGTTCCGAGGGGTGAAAACCCTAACTCGGAGAAACTCCGGAAAATATGAGAGGGGTGCATTTGTTCTTCTAATTATACTTCTCATTTAAGTTGTTTAACAATGCATGATTATATGTTAAATAGATAGGTTTCATTTTTCTGAACAATTTGATATATTATTTGTATTTTTCTGACTTATAAACAATAAGTTATTGATTTTACAATATTAAATCATTTTCTGGAATTAAAAACAAAAAGGCAAATAGTTTTTACACCGGGGCGACCCCTACCCAGTGAGACTGACAGATGGGCCCTAGTGCCAACTCAGCCTCCACGCAAGCAAGCAGGCCCCACCCAGCACAGTCACATCGCCGGTGAGCACTGTGCGGTGGCCGACGACGTTGCTAGAGGGCTCGGGAGGGGGCGTGCGTGGGTTTGTTCGAAAGAGGGCGTCGAGGCGAACCTAACTAGTAGGGCACCGCCCGGATTTGGTCACCTAAATAGGGCACGCGATGACATGCAGCGGCGGCGGATGGCGGCGGACGGCGCGAGAGAAGGACAGAGCGCTAGGGGAGGAAAGAAGGGGTCCCAGAGAGTTACAAGCTCACCCTCGACGCGTGTGTAGCCTTGTCGGGGACGGAGGAGATCGGCAGCAACGGTGATGGCAAGGCGGAGCTCGTCGGTGATGGGGAAGACGCGGTCGATTCCAGTCGCGCGGCTTCGATTCCTTCGGCGAGGAGGATAAGCACAGCGAGGCAGCGCGTGGAGGCCGACGGCGAGACGATGGTTGGGCAGCCTGACGGCGTCCGAGCGGTTGTCCTCGCGGCGGCGGCGGCGATCTCTGTTGCGGGTGAGTGAGAAAGAGGAACGGGGAAGAAGGAGAAGGGGCATGGTTAACTAGTAGAGGACCTTTAGTCCCGGTTGGTGGCTCCAACCGGGACTAAAGGGGCATACGTCCCGGTTGGAGCCACCAACCGGGACCTATACTCCAATATTTTCAGCAGCCCAAGCGTTGGCGCGCAGGGGGTCTTTAGTCCCGGTTGGTGGCTCCAACCGGGACATATTCCCCTGATTTCAAATTTTTTCAGGTATTTTCTCTCTGTTCCCGCCTTATTTTTTATTTTGGGGTTTAAATTTGTATTGTTTTTTAAATGATAATTAATTTGGAATTTAGAAAAACTTTAAACATAAGAAGTGTTTGGATTTGAATAAATAATTCAAAAACATTTTCTGTTTTAAAAAATAATTAATGTAACCATTTAAAATATGAACCATTTACAATTAAAAATGAATTAACTTATATTTTTTTAATATCAATTTGGAATTTAGAAAAACTTTAAACATAAGAAGTGTTTGGATTTGAATAAATAATTCAAAAACATATTCTATTTTTAAAAAATAATTAATGTAACCTTTTAAAATGAATTAACTTATATTTTTGAATATTAATTTGGAATTTAGAAAAAATTTAAACATAAAAAGTGTTTGGATTTAAATAAATAATTCAAAAACATTTTCTGTTTTTAAAAATAATTAATGTAACCATTTAAAATATGAACCATTTACAATTAAAAATGAATTAACTTATATTTTTTTAATATCAATTTGGAATTTAGAAAAAAATTAAACATAAAAAGTGTTTGGATTTAAATAAATAATTCAAAAACATTTTCTGTTTTAAAAAATAATTAATGTAACCATTTAAAATATGAACCATTTACAATTAAAAATGAATTAACTTATATTTTTTTAATATCAATTTGGAATTTAGAAAAACTTTAAACATAAGAAGTGTATGGATTTGAATAAATAATTCAAAAACATATTCTATTTTTAAAAAATAATTAATGTAACCTTTTAAAATGAATTAACTTATATTTTTTAATATTAATTTGGAATTTAGAAAAAGTTTAAACATAAAAAGTGTTTGGATTTAAATAAATAATTCAAAAACATTTTCTGTTTTAAAAAATAATTAATGTAACCATTTAAAATATGAACCATTTACAATTAAAAATGAATTAACTTATATTTTTTTAATATCAATTTGGAATTTAGAAAAAATTTAAACATAAAAAGTGTTTGGATTTAAATAAATAATTCAAAAACAAAGGTTTGGACCCACTTCCTGCCGATTCGGCAGACATTTGTCCTTTTTACCCGGGATGGACGAAAAGGTTTGAGATGTACCGGTTGGGAGATAGTCCATGTAAGGTGGTCTAGTATTTTAGGAAAATGGGACGGTAGCATTGTGAAACGGCATTTTGGTGGTTACTTCACAAAACGACCCGTTTTTTGCGCTCGGAAAATGGAAAAGGGCTTTTCCATGCGACAAAAAGGAAAACTTCCTCCTGCAACATTGTTCTCCATACCAATGTCCACACACATGCATAATATGGGCACAACATCACAAACTATGCCGTGATTCAGCACATAACATCGGTCATTTGGACCGAAAGCCATGAAACCTCGAACATGATAGGTCATTTTGTGAAGGTTTTTTCGAAACATGATCAATATACCAAGTCTGGTATTTTTCCTTTCAACTATGTAACATAATATGACACCACGCGAAGGATTTTCATTGTTCGGATTTTTTTTGAATTTATTATGCCCGTTTTGAATTATCTGAATTTCTAACTATGGTCGAACCGGTGTGCATGAAGATAGGGGACGGGCATCGTTAGAACTTGCATTGGATCTCTGAAGAAACCACATATTGCGAGTCTAAAAATGATTTTTTCAAAAAATCACGGGCGATAGATCATGTACCTGTAGTACAAACCGGACCCACTTCCTTCCGATTCAGCAGACATTTGTCCTTTTTACCCGGGATGGACGAAAAGGTTTGAGATGTATCGGTTGGGAGATAGTCCATGTAAGGTGGTCTAGTATTTTAGGAAAATGGGACGGTATCATTGTGAAACGGCATTTTGGTGGTTACTTCACAAAACGACCCGTTTTTTGCGCTCGGAAAATGGAAAAGGGCTTTTCCGTGCGACAAAAAGGAAAACTTCCTCCTGCAACATTGTTCTCCATACCAATGTCCACACACATGCATAATATGGGCACAACATCACAAACTATGCCGTGATTCAGCACATAACATCGGTCATTTGGACCGAAAGCCATGAAACCTCGAACATGACCGGTCATTTTGTGAAGGTTTTTTCGAAACATGATCAATATACCAAGTCTGGTATTTTTCCTTTCAACTATGTAACATAATATGACACCACGCGAAGGATTTTCATTGTTCGGATTTTTTTGAATTTATTATGCCCGTTTTGAATTATCTGAATTTCTAACTATGGTCGAACCGGTGTGCATGAAGATAGGGGACGGGCATCGTTAGAACTTGCATTGGATCTCTGAAGAAACCACATATTGCGAGTCTAAAAATGATTTTTTCAAAAAATCACGGGCGATAGATCATGTACCTGTAGTACAAACCGGACCCACTTCCTGCCGATTCGGCAGACATTTGTCCTTTTTACCCGGGATGGACGAAAAGGTTTGAGATGTACCGGTTGGGAGATAGTCCATGTAAGGTGGTCTAGTATTTTAGGAAAATGGGACGGTAGCATTGTGAAATGGCATTTTGGTGGTTACTTCACAAAACGACCCGTTTTTTGCGCTCGGAAAATGGAAAAGGGTTTTTTCGAAACATGATCATTGTTCGGCACAAATTTACTCCCGGATGTATTCTGAAACCGGGACTAAAAATATTTTCCGCCATTTCCCACCTCTTCCCGCCAAGTTTTCCCGCCCTTTCCTTTCTACTAGAGCTTTTAGTCCCGGATGTAGTCACTAACCGGGACTAAAGATATTTCCCGCCATTTCCCAAAGCTTCACGCCAAGTTTTCCCGCCCTTTCCCTCTATATTTAGGGTGATCGTGTCATGGCTATCCACACATCCACACCTTCCTCTCTTAGAACAATGGACAACGCCTACTGGGCCATTCTGACCCTCGAGGAGACCGAGGCGCTGTGCGCCTCCAACTACCCTTGTCCACCGGGGTACCGCCCGCCCGCCGGCTGGATGCTGAGCGCTGGAGGGGTTCCTGTCCCTCCTGTCCCTCAAGGTTCCGCACGTCAGGCGGCCATCACAAACCACTTCTACCACGAGCTCACGCCGGAGCAGCGGATGGATCCCCATTGGGATCCCGACAACTATGACACCTGGAATGCCTTCTTCGCTAATAGTCGTGAAAGGGAGCTCGCCAGGTACGAGGGTGATGGCCCGCCACCGGTGAACCACAACGAAGTCGGCTGTCGTCTGTGGTGGGAGAACCGTACTATCATCGAAGTGATGCGCTACATCGCCGGGGGAGACCATCCTCGCCTACGGTGCCCACGAGTCCACCTGCCACAGGCCCCACACTGTCCCGGCGGTAGCGACATCGTCTTCCAGGAGACCCCTCTCCCACCCGCCGTGAACCCGAGGCTGGAATGGCCCCTGGTATATGCCATGGATGAGCTGAGGATCCCCGGAGTGGCAGGTGACGATGACGATGATGATGACGACGACGATGAAGACCCTGAAGCTGCGTACTATAGGACTAGGCATGATTATGACTAAAGGGGGCGGCTTTAGGCCTGAGTGTTAGCTAGTCCCGATTTGTCCCGGTTTTTAATATTAATAAATGTCTTAAGTGTTACCTAATAAATAGAGGGAAATGCCTATATAAAGAGAGGGTTCATATTTAGTCTCGGTTGGAGAAACCAACCGCGACTGAAGGGATTGCGGCAGAGTGGGCCAGACAACACTAATAATAGGGGTGAGTGTCGACATTATGTCGTGCGGCTTGTACCTTGTCCCGGATGGTGTCACCAACCGGGACTAAATATGAACCTTTAGTCCCGGTTGGAGACACCAACCGGGACTAAAGATGAGTCAGCACTAATAATAGGGGTGAGTGTCGACATTATGTCGTGAGTGTCGACATTATGCCGAGCTGCTTGTACTATAAATATGCATCCTTGTGAGTCCAGTCCTCCAGCCAGTTTGAGGCATCGCCAAGATGGTTTTAGAGAGCAGGGACACCACTACGGCCAGTTTCAGGGAGATGCCAACGGAGCCCAGTCCTCCGGCATCTCCGAGAAACTGGTCATAGAGGCACTCCCTAATATGTGAAATTAGTTAGCTCCGAGGCGTATTGATCTAGTTAGTGAAGTTACAAGCTGCAAGATGGTTTTCGAGAGCAGGGACACCACTGCGGCCAGTTTCAGGGAGATGCCGATGGAGCCCAGTCCTCCGGCATCTCCGAGAAACTGGTCATAGAGGCACTCCCTAATATGTGAAATTAGTTAGCTCCGAGGCGTATTGATCTAGTTAGTGAAGTTACAAGCTGCAAGATGGTTTTCGAGAGCAGGGACACCACTGCGGCCAGTTTCAGGGAGATGCCGACGGAGCCCAGTCCTCCGGCATCTCCGAGAAACTGGTCATAGAGGCACTCCCGGTCCAGCTCCCAAAATATAGATTTCTTCTTCCACATGGGTGCGTGTCCTGTAGCGACGTCGTTCGGAACTGATTGACCGCCGGGACCCTTTCCAAAGATTACTTCTATGTCCTTGACCATACCAAATACATCATCACCAGCTGGGAGTTCAGGCTTCTTCCGGTGATCTGCCTCACCTTTGAAATGCTTGCCTTTCTTTCTTACGGGATGATTGGTCGGAAGAAATCGTCGATTCGCTAGGTACACAACCTTCTTGCATTTATGCAAATATGTACCTTCGGTCTTATCTAAACAGTGGGTGCACGCCTTATATCCTTTGTTTGTCTGTCCTGAAAGGTTAATAAGAGCAGGCCAATCATTGATGGTTATGAATAACAACCCTCGTAGATTAAATGGCTCCTGTTTGTTCTCATCCCACGCACGTACACCTGGTTTGCCCCACAACTGTAAGAGTTCTTCAACTAATGGCCTAAGGTACACATCAATGTCGTTGCCCGGTTGCTTCGGGCCTTGGATGAGCACTGGCATCATAATGAACTTACGCTTCATGCACAACCAAGGAGGCAGGTTGTAGACACATAGAGTCACGGGCCAGGTGCTGTGACTGCAGCTCTGCTCCCCAAAAGGATTCATGCCATCCGTACTTAGACCAAACCATAAGTTCCTTGCGTCACCTGCAAAGTCTGGGAAGTCTCTCTCGATTTTTCTCCACTGTGACCCATTAGCAGGGTGTCTCAACTCTCCGTCTTTCTTACGGTCTTCTTTGTGCCATCGCAACAACCTGGCATGCTCTTTGTTTCTGAACATGCGTTTCAACCTTGGTATTATAGGAGCATACCACATAACCTTAGCAGGAACCCTCTTCCGGAGGGGCTCTCCCTCAACATCACCAGGGTCATCTTGTCTGATCTTATACCGCAACGCGTTGCATACCGGGCATTTATCTAAATTCTCATACTCCTTACCGCGGTAGAGGATGCAGTCATTAATGCATGCATGTATCTTTTGCACATCTAATCCCAGAGGACAGAGAGTCTTCTTTGCTTCGTAGGTACTCTCGGGAAGTTCGTTATGTTTTGGAAACTTCGGCTTCATTATTTTCAGCATCTTTTCAAATGAGGAGTCAGTTAGACCACACTCTGCCTTCCATCGCAACAATTCCAGTGTCGTACCGAGCTTTGTGTTGCCATCTTCACAATTTGGGTACAACAATTTCTTGTGATCTTCTAACATGCCCTCTAACTTCAACTTCTCATTTTCTGTTTCACAGTCTCGCTTTGCATCAGAAATGACCCTACCAAGTTCATCAGCCGGCTCATCTGATGCCCGTTCTTCACCTTTTTCCTCTCCATTATCTTCCATTGCAGTATCACTGTATTCAGGAAACATATGATGATAGTTGTTATCATCATCTTCTTCTTCACCATCTTCCATCATAACCCCTCTTTCCCCGTGCTTGGTCCAGCAATTATAGTTGGGCATGAAACCTTTCATAATCAGGTGGCCGCGAATGATTTTCGAGGAAGAGTACTCCTTGTTGTTCCGACATTGAACACATGGACAACGTATAAATCCATTCTCTTTGTTTGCCGTAGCCACATCGATAAATTTATCCACGCCTTTGATATACCCGGCTACCCGCCGGTCACCGTACATCCATTCCCGACCGTTCATCTACATCATATAAGTAAGTTTATCAAAAAACAGGACATCATAAATAGTGAAATAACCAATTCACACCGACACATGAATTGTATCAATGACCTAGAAAAGATAAGATTGCTAACCTCGATCGAGGGAAATAAAGAGGAGAAAGCTCAAGTGCGTCTCGGACACCTTCTATATTTTTGTTCCATGAGAAATTCAACGGGATTTTTCACTCAAACATTTCAACAAACACCTTCAATGCATGCATGAAAAAAAACTAGCACACACCCTCACGCCTTACACCATTTGAAAAAACAGAGTGGAGGCAGAGGGGGCTGGGGCGTTGCATTTATAGAGGGCAAGGGGTCTTTAGTCCCGGTTGAAGCCAGCAACCGGGACTAAAGGTGCGTGCCAGGCCACGTGGCTGTGGCCAAACCTTTAGTCCCGGTTGGTGGCTCCAACCGGGACGCATGCCCCCTTACCAACCGGGACCCATGCCCCCTGGCCCCGTGCCCGCTCCAACCGGGACGCGTGCCAGCATTAGTCCCGGTTGGTGGCGCAACCGGGACTAATGCTCCGAGGGGTCGCGAACAGATGGCCCTTTTTCCTCTAGTGGCATGTAGATCGCGAGCAACGCATGCATACAGAGTCCTGCCGCGTTGAGCGCGTAGGAGCGCGCCGTGCGCGCGGCCTGGATGGGCGTATCGTACGCGTCGTGGGCGCATGGGCAGGAGTGGAGAGTTGGGCGTCGTGTGCGTGCGCGTCGCGTATATAAGCTCCTTCCTGTGTACTGCTTGCAAATTGAGCCAGCCGAAAAGTAATAGAAAAAGGCGTTCGTGCGCTGCAAAAAAATTCTTGCTGTCTTCTTCTTCTACCTTCATCCGTGAGTGAGTGAGAGCAACTAGCAACGGCTAGCGCTGTCATTTGGTATTAGAGCGAGGCGATGGCGTTGGTTCCGCACGGTGGCACTGGGGGGAGCGCGGTGCCGCTCTCCTGTCCGGTGCTCACCGGCGATAACTACACCATCTGGGCGATCAAGGTCGAGGCGAACCTCGATGCACAGGGGCTGTGGGAGGCAGTGGTCCCGGCGGAGGACGCAGCTGCGGCGGTCATCGCGAAGAAGGACAAGCCGGCGAGGGCATACCTCCTTGGAGGCCTCGCGGAGGACATCCTGCTGCAGGTGTCATCGAAGAAGACGGCGGCGGAGGTGTGGGCGAGCCTCAAGGCGCGGTTCGTCGGCGCGGATCGCGTGAGGGCGGCTCGGCTGTCCATGCTCTGCGGCGACTTCGATCGGCTAGTCATGGCGGACGGCGAGGCGCTGGACGTGTACGCGGGGAAGATCAGCGGCATGGCGGCTAAGTACGCGAGCCTCGGCGCGACGCTCGACGACGTCGAGATGGTGAAGAAGCTGCTGGACACGGTGCCTGACGACCTATACACGGCGGTGGCCGGCATCGTGCAGTTCTGCGACGTCGAGACGGTGTGCTTCGACGAGGTGCTCGGGCGGCTGAAGGCGTTCCAGGAACGGTCGGCACGGCGCAAGGTGGCTCTTGGCGGCGAGCCTCGTGAGGACCAGTTGCTGCTCACGGCGGCGCAGTGGGAGGCGCGGCGTCGAGCACGCGGCGGCGGCCACGACCACGACGACGGCGGGAGCAGCGTGGACTCGGGCGCGAGGGGACGTCGACTGCTGGAACTGTGGCGTTCGCGGCCACTTCTCCCGTGACTGCCCGGAGCCGAGGAAGGAGAAGGCGCTGCTCGCCGACGTCGACAACGAGCCGGCCCTCCTATAAGTCGCTGTAACACCCTCAGAATCGACCCTATGCAAGTTTCAGCGATTCCCGCCAAACCCGCATAGAAACGATTCAAAGGTGCCCACCAGGCACTTTCGTGCGGGTGGAAAACGAAGTAATAACATTACACAACAGTCCTCGATGGGACCCACAGAACAGATATATATATACAACATCGACTCAATGAGTCAAGAATACAGATATAATATACAAAGATCCAAATCACCTTGAAAATGATAGAGCGTCCGACTACGGACAAGATGCAAATGGGGCTAAGAGCCCTGAAGAATAACCAATGGCGTCCATAACCCTGCCCAGGCCAAGCCGGAAGGGTAACCCTGCTAACGACGTCGATCTCAAAACCTGCTTAAACAAAAGGGGTGCCGACAAAGGGCAAAGGAAAAAGAGAGCGGTCAGTACTGAGGCCAGTACACGGCGAGGCTAGAATTCGGCGGTCCTCGCCTACATAGGTATGGTGGACTGAGCGGCAGCGCAGCATGCACTAAACAACCTATAGAGACTCGATATAACGGGCGGCTATCAGAGAGGGGTAAGAAAGACCTATTCGGAACCATCCTGATACTACCACCAAACAAACCCATCCTGGTGTTTCCCCCTCGAGAGCAAACGAGGAAGTCAACCGAGGAACTCACACAGTTGGCAGTTTTATTCATTCCGTTATCGTTGCAGCAGTTACTAGTCAGGTGTAGATAGTCGTCCTGATATAATAAGCAGTGGGCAATTTTATTTAACCATTTCATTGTAGTTGCAACAATTACTAGTCAGATACAATTAACATGAGATAACCCCAAAACCCAGCAGTTGTTGGTACTTTTATTTAGCCATTCCGTTGTAGTTGCAATACTTACTAGTTAGATACAATTGTCGCAAGCGACACACCAAACAAGCAATTGTTGGCAGTTTTATTTAGCCATTCCATTGTAGTGAAGCTGATTACTAGTCATTATAAAGTCAAATTTATAGCACTACTTTAGTTATAGTTGTCTATGATCGAGATACTGTGCTCCAAGTCATCCATAACCGCGGACACGGCTTTCAGAAAGTTTTACCCTGCAGGGGTGCACAAATAGCAACACACACTCGATCAACCTCGGAAAAACCAAATCAAAACCCAACGAGGCTTTCACGACAAAGGAATCACAGGATTCAGAAATATTTCAGGGGGCCACCCCATTGAGTACACCCGCAACGAAGCTAGCTGACTCCGAGACGGACTCAAGGTTTGCGTCAGTGGCTGTAAACGACTGGGAACCCAAAACTGGGCTTGTCGATACCGCGAAAACACTCCGCTTACCTAAACAGTACAGGTGCTCCTCACACAATCGTAATAAAGCAGTAAAGCATGGCATAAGTACATGATAGTAAATAAAACCTCAAACTAGTTTGTGGCCCCAAGAAATAAGAATGAATCAAGCTCTGGCTCAGGGGGGTCCCATAATCCTCCCGGATGTGGATAGCGCGAATATTGAAGGAACAGGTATCAAGTACTCGGGGTCCTACGGGACACAAGTGGACGGTTAACAACCAAATAACATCTATTGCCCACCTGTGCCTCTTCTTACCTACTTCAATTTTAGTTGTTAAACAGTAATTAAAGTTATGATCAACTCCAACAATAAACACACGGCAATACTCCAACAACTGTGGTACTGGATGAGACGCAACCGCACTAGAGCAAGAGACTACGACGCGCAAGTCCAACTATCTACCAAACAACAGGTAATAGGAGGTGTCCAAGGCAATATAAGGCTGCAAGGGATATCACGGGTACGAAAACTAGAGCATCGCAACACAGATAGCAATAGATCAACAGGAGGGAATAAATACTATAAAAGTAAGATAGGTAGAAAGGGGGGGTGCTCGCCTGAAAAACATTGCCGAAGGTTCAACCGAAGATCGGGTCGACACTCGCATCAACTCAACGGCCTTATCCGCGAAGAACCAAACACTAGAATAAACACCGGATGCAATATTTAAGATTACGGCAGAAGATCGGGCATGATGCATGTATGATGTATGACATGACAAAGATGCGATGCAATTGGGCAATATTAAGTGGAACCGGGGTCCCGACAATTAATTAGGTGGTTCATGTTGTTTAGCTACCCCGTAAATTAAATGTTGTCTTAACATGGCAAAATATATCACCGGTTCGATGCACAAATTTAAATGAGGCCAATATAAGACTAGATTTGCCCGCATATGGGCCCCATATTTAATTATGAGGTGAATCGGCATAAGTCCCCCAAACCACATGACAATATGCATGCAAGTATGACAATCCAATATGCATCAATTTGTTATTACATTTATAAAATAGGGCTCGAGAAAAGGAGTCACACATTAGGGTCTCGACGATGTTGGTTCCGGGGTTCGAGGTTCGGTCTCAGGGTTCGACGGGGATCAGGTTCGATGGGATCGGATACAAGACGAAGAGCTTGGCGTTCCGGGAAGAAGGACTTGGTGTGGCGTCGGGGGCACATCGGATTCGTCCTGGTCGGTGTCGATCTTGTCGTTGCGAAGACCTTGTCGGGTCCGCGCTTCGGAATCCGTGAGGCGATCTTGATGCTCCGTGTCGAAGTCCTTGAGGTTTTCTCCTTATTCACCGGTGGCGAACTTGGAAACGGCGTCAGGGTCCTCGGGGGGTACGCCAGGTACATTATTCAAAACATCGTTATCGAGACGATCTTGGCGTCCGAGTAGAAGACCTTCGGCCATCGGATCCATGCTTCAAGGGTCCGCGGCGAGCTTGTCTGATGGCAATAGATCTTGGGGTACGCCTTCGATGTTGATGTCGAACTTGAGTTTCGATGCAGTCAATCTTCGGATGGTGCTCTGGTTGAGGTAACAGATCGAGGAGCCTCTGGGTTGCATAGGGGCTATACCACCGAGACACGCACCAACGCCACACTTCTTCCATAGTTGTCGAGTTGAAGGGTCAACCTTGGTCATCGGGTAGCAGCAGCTGCACACACGCGGGCGGAGGAGGCGCTCGAGGGCGTCCTTGGCGAGCTTGCCTCCACGCGGTCGGGAAGACAGGGCCTGCAGCGACTCTGGGCCGGAGAAGGGAGTCCGAGGAGGTTGCGGCCGAGCTCGAGAACCGGGGGGGGAGGGAAATGCAGGGCTGGCAGCGGACAGACGGGCACGGGGCCGCGGTGGCCGACGAGGGAGGCGAGGAAGGCGGGGTCGGTGAGCTTGGGAGGCGCACAGACGAGGGGGTGGGGCAGAGGAGAGCGGCGTTGGGTGGGCGAGGTCAACGGCAGCTGGCGGCGGGGACCGAGCTTGCCGAGGCGAGGAGGGGGCCCTTGGCGAGCCGGCGGTGATGGAGTGGAGGGCGGGGGCGCCGGTGGCCGCGGGCGGAGGGACTCGAGCGGCGGGGCGGGGAGGAACGGTGGAGGGAGGCGGCGAGCTCGGCGCCGGAGCAGAGGCGGGCGGGGGAGCTCGACGGGGGCGCCGGGCGCGGGACCGCGGGCTGAGCGGCGATGGGGGGGGAACGGGTGCTCGGGGAGGGACGGCTTCGAGGTGGTGGAGGCGAGCTCCGGCAGGCGGGGCGCGCGCGGAGGGGCCCGCAGGCGACGGCGGCGGCCCGAGCGGAGGCGGAAGGGGGCGGGGCGAGCCGGCAGAGGGGGACGTCGAGGCGGTGGCGGGCGCCGGAGAGGAGGGAGAAGGAGGTGGGGGCGCGTCGGGGAGAAGAGAGGCCGGGAGAGGAAGGAGGCCGCGGGGTGGGAGAGAGAGACACGGGGTGGGACCCGCGGGTGGGCCAGGAGCGGGCCACACGGTGGGCCAGGCGGGGGGGGAGAGGGGGGGTTGAGGGTCGGCTGGGCGCGCGCGCGTGCTGTGTGTGTGTGCTACGGGCCAGGGAGGGTGTGGGCCAGGGGAAGAGAGAGAGGGAGGGAGTGGGGGTGGATTGATGAGGTGGCAAGGTGGGTGGGGATTGGGGGTCCAGGGGGTGAGGTGGACTGGGGAGGTGAGGTGGAGGGCTGGGAGTGGCTGGGTAGATTAGGATTGGGTGGGAATAGATTTAGGTGGACCTTTTTATTCTGGGGGTGGCCGACTGGGTCGGATCGGCCCGGTTTGTCTGCCCCCACTAAAATAATTAAATATTTTATTTGTTTAAAACAGGGCTTTTGCAAACCGATAGCGGACAAAACAAAATAATCCGGAGACCCGGGTTTTGCGTTTGGAACATAGACGGGGCGTTTAGAAAACAAGAACAGGTTTTTCCGCAAATAGTTTTATGCAAGCAAATGCAAGATGATGACGATGCTCAAATGCAATGTGGCATGATGACATGAGCATGCGGTCATGATGATGCAATGCACAAAAACGACGCGATTTTCTAGTAGTGGGTTTAGCGGGATGCCACAATTCGACACCACTAACAATGGATCTCGCCCTCGAGATCCGCCTCATGGTACCGGGAAGAAGGGCGGCGATCTGCGTCTTCTCGCTTCGTGTAGATCCTCGCGACACCACTAACGAGGGTTCCTTCTTCATCTTGAAATTGGTGACACCACCAACAATGGTCGGGGCTCAAGTCCATTGAGAGAACACTCCGGAGAAACAAAGGACGGAGGTAGAGGTATCAAAAGATAAAGGCCACTTCTAACTTCCGTGGAATGACTGAAATCACATTAATTCGCCAATTCAATGTACAAGAGCGAATGATAAGAGTAGTGGTATGGTAGCTACTCCATCCCGCACTCAAACCATTACCCTGCACGCGAATAGGCGGATTATGCAACCAACTCTCGGAATTCAGACTGAAGATCTCGACCAACGAGGTTCAGAAGCAAAGGAGTGATGCAGGCTCTGCATCGGATCTGGCGTAGATGATGTCGTCGCGTCGGAAAACACTGGAAGGCACAAACAAGGAGCAAGGGATGGTACCACAGTAGACGGATTCCTCGGGCAGCTTGAACACCGGATGGTAGAACACCGTTATCAAAGGAGGAAGCGAAACCCTGAAGGTACGACGGAACCCAACCACGAGAAATCCTAGACTCGAAGAGAGAGAAGAGAGCGGATTCAAAACACGCAGAGGTGAGAGGAGAGCAGCAGGGGGTAAGGAGTAAAATTAGACCTAATCAGAACTATCCAACCGATTTTTCAAAAATAGTTTTGACACTCTACTTCGGCCGTTAGCTAGGTTATCCTACAGGCTGGACTTGTGGGGTATCACAACTGCTGAGCTCTGATACCACTCTGTAACACCCTCAGAATCGACCCTATGCAAGTTTTAGCGATTCCCGCCAAACCCGCATAGAAACGATTCAAAGGTGCCCACCAGGCACTTTCGTGCGGGTGGAAAACGAAGTAATAACATTACACAACAGTCCTCGATGGGACCCACAGAACAGATATATATACAACAGCGACTCAATGAGTCAAGAATACAGATATAATATACAAAGATCCAAATCACCTTGAAAATGATAGAGCGTCCGACTACGTACAAGATGCAAATGGGGCTAAGAGCCCTGAAGAATAACCAATGGCGTCCATAACCCTGCCCAGGCCAAGCCGGAAGGGTAACCCTGCTAACGACGTCGATCTCAAAACCTGCTTAAACAAAAGGGGTGCCGACAAAGGGCAAAGGAAAAAGAGAGCGGTCAGTACTGAGGCCAGTACACGGCGAGGCTAGAATTCGGCGGTCCTCGCCTACATAGGTATGGTGGACTGAGTGGCAGCGCAGCATGCACTAAACAACCTATAGAGACTCGATATAACGGGCGGCTATCAGAGAGGGGTAAGAAAGACCTATTCGGAACCATCCTGATACTACCACCAAACAAACCCATCCTGGTGTTTCCCCCTCGAGAGCAAACGAGTAAGTCAACCGAGGAACTCACACAGTTGGCAGTTTTATTCATTCCGTTATCGTTGCAGCAGTTACTAGTCAGGTGTAGATAGTCGTCCTGATATAATAAGCAGTGGGCAATTTTATTTAACCATTTCATTGTAGTTGCAACAATTACTAGTCAGATACAATTAACATGAGATAACCCCAAAACCCAGCAGTTGTTGGTACTTTTATTTCAGCACTATATCAATTTTAATACTGATTCTTTTTGGAATATACAATGCCCCTGCATAAGTTTTGTATCTACAGATGTTGTTATATTTTCCCAGTTTCTAATTTATATGTTTGCAGTTTCCTTATGGTGAGTAGATTTTCTTCTCTAAAGAGGTTCAACTAAGATAGTAATTGCTCATATGCTCGTCGTGCCGCCGCGGCTTCAGATTTTCTAGGATTGTTGTATAGATGATTGGGCATGGTACTGCATGACTTAGTTAGATTTTCTAGTATTATTGTGTAGATGATTGGGCATGGTACTGCATGACTTACGTTGTGATTGTGAGCTTCAGGTATAGAATAGATGGTGTCTCATGTGCTTTTACTTGTCTTCATCTGACCTTATCATGTGCAATTTCAGGTCTATTTCTCGCAGCAGTTGTAAGGCCAATGTTGGATTCTTGGGTAGTTGAGCAAGTTGCCCCAACAACACTAGGGATATTCACCTTCGCATGTGTCAAGGAGAAAGTGTAGCATCCATCTCGGTGCTGATTATGATGTGATGTGTTCTGTGACCAGCCGCCGCCAAGCATCGCCGGTTTGCTGCTGTTTCGTGGGAGGCTCCTTTTGCCACTAAAACCTGATGTTCCTATGCCATCCAGAGGGAGTGTCAGGTACGCGGTCGAACTAGCAAATCTCAATCGGTTCTTCCTTTGTTGCCTAGTCCAGAGTTAGCGCCTCGACTAAGGGCATTAGTTGGTTTGAAGGCAATTAAACATCTGAAGTTTAAATCGCTTAGTCGTGCTTATGAGAGAATTAATTTGGTATTCAAGTGTTTGGGCATAGTATATATATACTTACACAAACAAAACTATCTGGTATTCAAGTGTTTAGGGGTAGTGTATATATATACTGACACAAACAAAACTATCTGGTATTCAAGTGTTTAGGGGTAGTGTAAATACTTGATATTTGGTGTACACTGTTTCTATTTCTCTCAATGCTGTGTGTTTGTAATATCACATTTAATTGTTGCACTCTCCTGTCAGTGAAGATGTTATGCTTAAACAATGAAAAATGCACTTATTTCTGTTAAATAGTGAACTTCTTGCATTCCATTTATCTGCCCTTTTGATTCTGTTTGTAATTATTTTGTTGGGACTGTTGCAGATACCCTATTGTTTACAGGAGCTGCGGGCTGATCTGGAAGCATGCATAAGTTCGAGAGGATCAAATTGTAGCTAGTTTTTACACTTGCTCAGAGCTTTAGTTGTTGATTTGTAGTACCAGGTCATCGAAGATTTGATTTCTAAACTAGTTGTAATTTGAATGAGTGGAATTTCATGTGTTCCATCTATTCTGACCAGAATATTGTAATAAACTCATATTTGCTGTGATGTGTATTTTGTACTTATTGGTACATTTTTTCTATTAATCTGGTGTGATTTGTTATTAATGTGACCCCCTGTCCAAAATAATCTTATTACTGGGACCCACTGTCTATCTGTACTGACAATTTGGACCCGCATTTTCTAAACGGATCAGTCCAAAATAAAATGGACAGTATAATGGCTATTTACTGGTGTGACCAGCCCAAAATAAGAAGGCCCAAAGTAAGAATCTGTCCATATAAAAGACCAATGCAAAGAAAAACAATCCAGAATAGTTGGGCCGAGCCCATGTGGAACCTAGAAATGGGCTGGGCCGATTTTGATTTAAGACGATTTAATTTCGTCACAATTTTGCCACGTAGGATCGGCCACGTAGGATCTGACTTGGCCAGGCTAGATGGCCCATGACGATATTGGATCGTCATAGACGTTATGACGATCTAATATCGTCATAGACGATTATGACGATTTTAGCAAAAACGTCGTTATAGTTCATTTGCGACGCCCAGCTTTCGACGATCTCAAAATCGTCATAGAATCGTCATAAATGGACTACTATGACGATTTTGTGATGAAAATGGAGGGTCATATATAGCCAGATTCCTTGTAGTGGTTAGATACAATTGTCGCAAGCGACACACCAAACAAGCAATTGTTGGCAGTTTTATTTAGCCATTCCATTGTAGTGAAGCTGATTACTAGTCATTATAAAGTCAAATTTATAGCACTACTTTAGTTATAGTTGTCTATAATCGAGATACTGTGCTCCAAGTCGTCCATAACCGCGGACACGGCTTTCAGAAAGTTTTACCCTGCAGGGGTGCACAAATAGCAACACACACTCGATCAACCTCGGAAAAACCAAATCAAAACCCAACGAGGCTTTCACGACAAAGCAATCATAGGATTCAGAAATATTTCAGGGGGCCACCCCATTGAGTACACCCGCAACGAAGCTAGCTGACTCCGAGACGGATTCAAGGTTTGCGTCAGTGGCTGTAAACGACTGGGAACCCAAAACTGGGCTTGTCGATACCGCGAAAACACTCCGCTTACCTAAACCGTACAGGTGCTCCTCGCACAATTGTAATAAAGCAGTAAAGCATGGCATAAGTACAGGATAGTAAATAAAACCTCAAACTAGTTTGTGGCCCCAAGAAATAAGAATGAATCAAGCTCTGGCTCAGGGGGGTCCCATAATCCTCCCGGATGTGGATAGCGCGAATATTGAAGGAACATGTATCAAGTACTCGGGGTCCTACGGGACACAAGTGGACGGTTAACAACCAAATAACATCTATTGCCCACCTGTGCCTCTGCTTACCAACTTCAATTTTAGTTGTTAAACAGTAATTAAAGTTATGATCAACTCCAACAATAAACACACGGCAATACTCCAACAACTGTGGTACTGGACGAGACGCAACCGCACTAGAGCGAGCGACTACGACGCGCAAGTCCAACTATCTACCAAACAACAGGTAATAGGAGGTGTCCAAGGCAATATAAGGCTGCAAGGGATATCACGGGTACGAAAACTAGAGCATCGCAACACAGATAGCAATAGATCAACAGGAGGGAATAAATACTATAAAAGTAAGATAGGTAGAAAGGGGGGGTGCTCGCCTGAAAAACAAGAACAGGTTTTTCCGCAAATAGTTTTATGCAAGCAAATGCAAGATGATGACGATGCTGAAATGCAATGTGGCATGATGACATGAGCATGCGGTCATGATGATGCAATGCACAAAAACGACGCGATTTTCTAGTAGTGGGTTTAGCGGGATGCCACACCACTTCTCCCGTGACTGCCCGGAGCCGAGGAAGGAGAAGGCGCTGCTCGCCGACGTCGACGACGAGCCGGCCCTCCTATAAGTCGCGGTTTAGGGAGAGATTGTTAGCAAATAAACCGCGTGTGTCCTGATGGTGCGCGAGTTGGTGCTTGCGTTTGTGTCCATCGGGTGTGTCTGGACGCCGGTGTGTTGCCGCGTCCGGGTCGGTGCGTGCCGTGTGTGCGGTGGAGCGTGAGTATAGGAGCAGGCTGTTTGCATGTAGATTGCGGGCAACGCATGCATACAGAGTCCTGCCGCGTTGAGCGCGTAGGAGCGCGCCGTGCGCGCGGCCTGGACGGGCGTATCGTACGCGTCGTGGGCGCGTGGGCAGGAGTGGAGAGTTGGGCGTCGTGTGCGTGCGCGTCGCGTATATAAGCTCCTCCCTGCTTGCAAATTGAGCCAGCTGAAAAGAAATAGAAAAGGGCGTTCGTGCGCTGCAAAAAAAATTCTTGCTGTCTTCTTCTTCTACCTTCATCCGTGAGTGAGTGAGAGCAGCTAGCAAGGGCTAGCGCTGTCATTTGGTATCAGAGCGAGGCGATGGTGTTGGTTCCGCACGGTGGCGCTAGGGGGAGCGCGGTGCCGCTCTCCTGTCCGGTGCTCACCGGCGATAACTACACCATCTGGGCGATCAAGGTCGAGGCGAACCTCGACGCACAGGGGCTGTGGGAGGCAGTGGTCCCGGCGGAGGACGCGGCTGCGGCGGTCATAGCGAAGAAGGACAAGCCGGCGAGGGCATACCTCCTTGGAGGCCTCGCGGAGGACATCCTGCTACAGGTGTCATCGAAGAAGACGGCGGCGGAGGTGTGGGCGAGCCTCAAGGCGCGGTTCGTCGGCGCGGATCGCGTGAGGGCGGCTCGGCTGTCCACGCTCCGCGGCGACTTCGATCGGCTGGTCATGGCGGACGGCGAGGCGCTGGACGTGTACGCGGGGAAGATCAGCGGCATGGCGGCTAAGTACGCGAGCCTCGGCGCGACGCTCGACGACGCCGAGATGGTGAAGAAGCTGCTGGACACGGTGCCTGACGACCTGTACACGGCGGTGGCCGGCATCGAGCAGTTCTGCGACGTCGAGACGGTGTGCTTCGACGAGGTGTTCGGGCGGCTGAAGGCGTTCCAGGAACGGTCGGCACGGCGCAAGGTGGCTCTTGGCGGCGAGCGTCGTGAGGACCAGTTGCTGCTCACGGCGGCGCAGTGGGAGGCGCGGCGTCGAGCACGCGGCGGCGGCCACGACCACGACGACGGCGGGAGCAGCGTGGACTCGGGCGCGAGGGGACATCGCGGCAAGTGCTGGAACTGTGGCGTTCGCGGCCACTTCTCCCGTGACTGCCCGGAGCCGAGGAAGGAGAAGGCGCTGCTCGCCGACGTCGACGACGAGCCGGCCCTCCTATAAGTCGCGGTTTAGGGAGAGATTGTTAGCAAATAAACAGCGTGTCTGCGTGTGTCCTGATGGTGCGCGAGTTGGTGCTTGCGTTTGTCAGCGTCCCGGGCCCAGCTCCACTGTCGTGGTGGTGGCACGGCAGATGCCATAGGTAGGCTAAAGTATGGGGCCAATGGATGCTAGTGGGATCTGGGGAGGGATGATGCAACTGATTCTACGCACAAGTGGTTACGATCAAGATCTTTATTTCTCTTCTTCTGGTTTACAAGTGCTCCTCGAGCTGTATCCAGGGAGACCAGATGAATCTTGCCAGCCTAACGGTACTCAAAAGACTCGATGCCCTTCTCAGGGTCCAAGCCTCCCCTTATAAAGGGGTGCCTTGGGTGCCCTTAGGGCTGACGGGGCAAGCATATTCGTGGAATATGCTTGTCCCAAAATAGTAGTTCGGCGGCCTCCTTTCCCTGCTGCCCTTCTAATGACGGCAAAGCTCCAGCGGCCCCCTCCTGCGTGCCTCGGGCTCCAGGAATGTCACCTCCGTGACCTCCTTCTGCTCCTCTGACCCTGCACATCCTTGTCTCTTGTGCTTGGCCCTGTTCAGATTCCTTCTAGCCTGCAGCTATAGTTTGACCCTGGGCTTCTCCTTCTCCTGCAAGCTTCGTATAACTCGGCCTTAGCTTGCGTTACTCGGCTCGTTCCTCACCTGCATGAAGATCATTTGGGTAACCTGGCCGAGCTTCTCACTAACTCGGCCGGGTAACCACTTGATACCTGTTGATGAGCTTCTTGCCTCCGTTCATCGGCCGACATATCCATGATTCGGCCGACCTAGGCCGTAGCTCGGCAACTAGACGGGGACAGTATCTCTGTCTTTCCCCGTCTCTGACCTACCCGGGGTTAACCCCCCGACATTAGTCCCCGAAGCTGGTGTGGCCCTGTCAATTACTTTGGCCGGGTTATATCAGCTTCATCACTTTCTTCAGTCCTGTCTCCGAGCTATGGCCTCGTCCGAGGCTTCCTCGTTCCTTCCATCATACGCTACGTCCTACGTGTCACCCTATCATTGCTTTTCTAGTTTTTAGGTCTTTCTACAGTGCTTACTGACAAGCTACAGTGAACCCTGTACCTGCTGCGCCGCCGCCACGACGCCTCGTGTGCCGCTCCCCTCGGGATCGTAACAATTTTTCTTTGTCTGTGGCCGTTGGTGTGGCTCCATTCTCCGTCGTGCGTTCGTGTCACTCCCACGATCTACACGGGTAACTGCCACACCCACGATCCCACTCCCCTGCTCATTTCTTGCCTATAAAGTGGGGAAACGCGCCCGCTGGGTTCTTCTTTCCCATTGTCGCTCGCGTCCGCTCTCCTTCTTCCCTTCGCCTGTGCGTCCTCTTGCCGCTCCGCCGCCGCTCACCAGCCAGAGCTTCCGCCGGCGAGGATTCCACTGCGTCGTTCGGCCCTTCTCGCCCGTGCTCTACGGCTGTGGCGCCGCCGCCGGTGAGTCCTCTCTGGCCATCTTGCCCTGTCCTTGCCCTAGATCGATCCGCACTGTTTTCGTGCTCAGGCGACGGTTCCTCCTCCTTTCGCCATTATTTTCGTTCTAAGTTCCGACGGGGCCTTGTAGCTCTAAGCTCTCCTCCGCCGCCAGTTTTTCCTCCGGCGATCTCTCCGGCGGAGCTATGTCTAGTTCGTTTAGCGGTGCTCTAGTTGAGGACGATGACGCTGGCTCCGGGCCCGAGCGTGGATCGTGGCAGGGTTCTTCAGTCACGCGCCGCGAGATTGAATGGCTCATCCGAACTCGGCGGAGTCCTGCCGAGGTTTCCTGTCGTTTACCCGGCAGCGAATCCTCTCCTGTTCTCAGAGAGGGTGAGTATGTGGTTTTCATGTCCCACTTCGCCCGCGGTTTCGGTCTCCCTCTTAGCGATTTCGCTAGAGAATTTCTTGATTACTTCGGCCTTCAGCCGCATCACCTTCCTGCGAACGCCATAGCTTCTCTTTCCGCTTTCATCTCAGCTTCGGAGGGTTACTTCGGCCTGTGGCCATCAGTACATGTCTTGTCGAAGTTCTTCCAGATCCGCTCCAACGTTGTTCCCGACAAATCTCTGCATCCTTCCGAGAAGTTGCTCACCCAATGTGGGGCGGCATCTATTACACCTCGGAGGCAATCCGTGTTCCCCCGCGTCACCGGGTTGGAGTCGTGCAAGAAATGGCACAAGTCATTCTTCTACGTCAAGAACAGAGGGGCGGAAGATAAGATTCGGCTCCCTCCATTCTCAATTGGCCCACCTTCCAAGGTGAATTGGCTCTATAATCCGAAGAAAACTCACGCCCTGGCCGAGGCCTTCGAGATTCGGCTGAAAGAGTTGATTCGGGCCGGATTGTGCGGCGAAGACCTGATGGCAACCTTCATTAGTAGCCGGATCTGCCCCTTCCAGCAACGGACCCACAAGCTATGCTATATGAGTGGTCCTCTGGACCCTAACCGAGTCTCGACCGTGGAGTTGGACAATTACCTCATTCATAAGCGCGTTCGAGCTATCTTCAAGACTGAGATGCCTGAGGATTGGTCCTGGGGGTTAAAACCATTCACCCGCGACCGTCCGCCCCCCGAGGTAAGCCTAATCTCCATTACTCTATTTTTCCCCAGTTTTTAGAGACTGGTTTACATGATTTCCCTCCTTGTCATGCAGAGGTTCGCGGAGCAGAAGAACGAGGATGCCGAAGTTCTGCAGCTCCCTTGGCCCGCAGATAGGAGTACCCCGGATACTGGTGAGCCGGACTCCGAGGAGTTCGTCCCTAAGTCGGATCCCGCTCCTGCTCGAGCTCGCGGCAAAACTTCGGCGCAAGAGGAGGAAGGTGATTCGGACGAGATCCAAATTCTTGAGGTAGTTGCCGCTATGCCTATTTCTTATGCATTTCCGGCTTCTACTTTCCCAGCTAATCCGGCCGGCCAGGTTCATGACGTCGAACCTATTGCTTCCCGGCCTCCCGTTACCTCGGGGAAACGCGGGGCTCCTGCTAGTGCCTCAGAGGCAGTTCCTAAGAAACGAGTAAAGAAATCCGCTTCGAATCCTCCCAGGCGCAAGACTATGCCCGGGGTTGCTGGGTAAGTTCTTTTGCCTATATTTCTTGTTTCTCTCTCTCTGTTTCTCATACCGACGAGTCTTCTTTCTTATTTTTGCAGCGCTCCTCTGTCTGTTAAACCCGGTGGTCCTAGTATGACCAGCTGTCCGATTCGGCCGCCATCTCCTCTTCCCGCTGATGACACCAGAGTTCCTAGTCCCATTCGTCCTGCTTCTCCCCCTGCTCTGAATACTTCGCCTGTTCGCCGCGATGCCCCTGAGATCTCTCCCATTGATCCGGATCCGATCCGGCCCTCCGATGTTTTCGTCGAGCCAGCTGTCCCCTCTATGGGCCCCAGCGTTACCATTGAGCCTCCATCTGCTCCGGCTGTTCCTACGGTCGTCCCGACCTCTGCCGAGAAAGTCGTTGCCCCGGCGCCCTCTGCGAGCTTAACCTCCACTGATCCTAAGGACTCCGTCCCTACTTCGGAGGCGCAACTTCTTGCTGGTGCCTATTCTGCTCAGAAAAGTGTTATTGCCGTCAAGACTTCTTCTCAGAAAGGTCTTGCCGGCACTTCTCAGCCGAGTATTGCAGAGGCGCTGCGCAAAGGAGCTGCATCTGCCAAAGTCACTGCTACCTCGGCCACCGGCAGCCAGCTTGCTCTTCATAAGAGCCCTGCGACTGCCATCGTCGGTCCGCCTGCCCGGGGTAAAGTTTTGACTCGGACAGCTAGTGGGAACAGCCTTGGAGCGCTGGTTGAATATGCCAACAACTGGAATGCTGCTGATCAGTTCGTCGGTAACCCGGCCAACCAGTCCTTTCAGCTTTCTGATATCAGCGGCCGTTTTGACCATGCCGCTAAGTTCATCATTGAAACCAACAAAATGAATGAGGTAATAATTTTTTCCTCTGAGTCTTGAATTATTCTGTCGATGTTACCATATGCTCTAGTCCCCGAAGCTTGCAAGGAAATAACTTGTTCTATACTTGGAAGTTTGATCTAATTTTATTTATAAGGTTTGGTAATTCGGCTGTTTAGATTCGAGTTTAATCGTGCTTTATTCGGATCTAGTCTAGTCTTCAATGTCCGGTTATCTAGATCCGAGTCAAGTTCTGCTTGACTCGGATTTGGTTTAGTTTTGAATTTCCAGCTACCTAAATCTGAGCTAAGTTCTGCTTAACTCGGATCTGGTTTGGTTATGAATATCCAGCCACCTAGATCTGAGTTAAGTTCTGCTTAACTCGGATCTGGTTTGGTTTTGAATATCCAGCCACCTAGATCTGAGTTAAATTCTGCTTAACTCGGATCTGGTTTGGTTTTGAATATCCAGCCACCTAGATCTGAGTTAAGTTCTGCTTAACTTGGATCTGGTTTGGTTTTGAATATTCAGCCACCTAGATCTGAGTTAAGTTCTGCTTAACTCGGATCTGGTTTGGTTTTGAATATTCAGCCACCTAGATCTGAGTTAAGTTCTGCTTAACTCGGATCTGGTTTCGCTTTGAATATCCAGCCACCTAGATCTGAGTTAAATTCTGCTTAACTCGGATCTGGTTTGGTTTTGAATATCCAGCCACCTAGATCTGAGTTAAGTTCTGCTTAACTTGGATCTGGTTTGGTTTTGAATATCCAGCCACCTAGATCTGAGTTAAGTTCTGCTTAACTCGGATCTGGTTTGGTTTTGAATATTCAGCCACCTAGATCTGAGTTAAGTTCTGCTTAACTCGGATCTGGTTTCGCTTTGAATATCCAGCCACCTAGATCTGAGTTAAGTTCTGCTTAACTCGGATCTGGTTTGGTTTTGAATATCCAGCCACCTAGATCTGAGTTAAGTTCTGCTTAACTCGGATCTGGTTTGGTTTTGCTCGTTGACTTATCATTGTGCCTCATTACTCAGGTTGCACATGACCGGCGAACTGCCGAGTTCCAGAGGTTGCTTTTTGCGCATCGCAAACTGGAAGAGAAATACGAGAAAGTCCTGCCCGTGGCAAAGAAGGCCGGTAAGTCAATAGTTTCTTTTCCTTATTCCCAACTTTCTCATATACTTGTCCGTGGAATGCCGGCTTACTTCTTGCTGAATAGGTAAGATCAACAACCTCAATATCCACCTTGAAAAGAAGATCAAGACCTTGGAAGGTTAGTTTCCTTTCTACTTTACTCCTTCTTTTAGTATCTATGCTAAGTTTCCTTATTGCGTTGGGTTGTGGTAAAGCCGAGTTGCAAGACTTTGCAGCGTCGCAACAATATTGCGTGCCCATGCCTGACGTGATGCTTCATTTTTTAGAACAAAGCGCAGTTCATTCGGCGCAACTACAAGAGAAGGATGATGAGATAGCTCGCCTGAGATCCGAGGTGAATACACTCAAGCTCTCTCAGAAATCCGAGCTAGAAAAGGTCGACCAAGAATTTTCTTTGGAAAAGAATCGGCTGACTCTGGATCTAGAGAAGAACAAAGAACTCCTCGAAGCTGCCGAACTTAAAACTCGCGGTTTGAGCGAGGAAATTGCTCGTTTCGAGAAGAGTAAAGCTGCTTGGGCCAAAGACCTTCAGATAATGATGAGCTATATTCATCGTAAGTTATTTGGCCTGGTCGAGCTAAAAATTTTCTTTGTCTTCGCTGCTATCCTTTGACCTGTTGATGTTTTGCGCAGATCACTTTCCCGAGGCCAAACCCGTGAGTTCTTAAGCTGTTCTTGCAGCTCGCGCTCGTCGAGGTGAACCTGATGCTGTTGACTTTGAATATTCAATGGAGGATTTTTTGGTTGCCGTTGGTGCTGCAGTTGGTCCGATGAAAATCATGGGCCGGGACTTGGTGGAGGCCGCTATCAAAGCTTACCATGCACTCTGGCCGAATACCTCAGGGACTCCCGATATCAACGAGGTTAAGTTATTGGTGACCAGGCTGATGGGATCTGAGAGACAGTTGAGTCTTTGGAGAGAATCTGCTGCGCGTGCTGGTGCCGACATGGCCCTTACTGTAATTATGTCATGGTATGAAGACATCTCTCTTGACATTCTGATGAATCTGCGCACTGGCTCCCGCTGGGTTGAAGATCCGACCTTTGTTGCACTCCGGCAAGCTCGGGCTTTCCAGCTCGTCGAGTATGCCGACGTGCACACTTGGAATGAAGGGCCGAGTTTTCTCCCAGATCCAAATCAGGAAGTCGCGGGTGATGATTCAGCTGAGCATGGGGAAAGTGAAGATGATTCGGCCACATCCTATAGCTCCATCTCAAGCTCGGATAGCAACGGCGATGCGCGGTCTTCCTCCAAAGGCACCGGGCATTCTACCGCGCGCACTGACGCTCCTGAACAACCCCGTGATACTGCCGAAGTTACACCTGGGTCGGTGGAGGGCGAGGCGACCTCAGTCGAAGTTCCTCCTACTTCGGAGTGCCCCGCACCTGAGCAAGTGGTTGCCCCTCCAACGAACAACGCCTAGGTTATTCGCGATCCCTGGTATGCCGGGCGTACAATGTAGACGAAAAATTTGTCAACTCGTATGATTCGAGGTTCTTTTGCTATGTGTTGTTGAGATTCTTGGTTAAGTGGATGCTCGTCCGAATTCTTGCCTTGTTGGCTCGTAATTTCTTCATCTTTCAGGGTTCAATTTTTGCCGTTACTTTGATGATCTCATCCAGGCATTGTCGCTGAATATCTACGTTATTGACCTGTTTTGAACATAGGATAATTACTTCGTTGTGGAAGTAAGTGACGATCGCTGGATCGTCGTTTACTATCCAGAACTTCCTTTTACAAATTAAGTTTCGGATATGATTGCGTTTAGCGTAGGTTCGAGATATCATACGGTAGTCTCCGAGTCGTTGGTTTAGATGCCGAAGTTTACGTGTCTACGAACTTGACAGATCCTATGATAATCCTTGAGTCAATGCTTTGGGCACCAAGGTGCATATCCGTAACATTAAATGAACACCACATATGGCGTTCGCCGAGTCACTGCTCTGGTCTCCAATGTTCAAGTATGTAACGCGAAAGAGATAAATATACCATATGGCAGTCCCCGAGCTATTGCTCTGGATGCCGAGGTCTAAACATATAACACCAAATAATCATTGCATATGGTAGTCCCCGAGTAACTGCTCTGAGTGCCGAGGTTCAAATATCAAACATGAAATAACGTCACATATGGCAGTCCCCGAGTAACTGCTCTGGGTGCCGAGGTTCAAATATCAAATACGAAATAACATCATATATGGCAGTCCCCGAGTAACTGCTCTGGGTGCCGAGGTTTGAATACATGATATGAAATAAATATAACCTATGGCAGTCCCCGAGTCACTGCTCTGGGTGCCGAGGTGCAAATACGTCACTGGTTTTTTTTTTTTTGACCTTGAGATACAATCCTATGAGTAAAATGGCCGAAGTAAAGCCACATTCCAGGGGCGCTTCGTTTCTTCACCAGCTTTGCTTGCCTTGCCTTCTCCAGGGGATTGAGCATCAATCAGATAATATGCATCGTTGTGCAATGCTTTGCTCACGATAAATGGTCCTTCCCATGGGGGTGATAACTTGTGCATGCCGGTCGTGCGCTGCACCAGCCGGAGGACTAAATCTCCTTCTTTGAATACTCTGGGATTCACTTTCCTGCTATGATACCGCCGTAAGTTCTGCTGATAAATGGCCGATCGTGATAATGTCAACTCTCTGGCTTCTTCCAACAGGTCTACGGCATCTTGCCGAGCTATTTCATTTGTTTCAGAGGTTGTGTACTGAGCGACTCTTGGCGAGTCATATATTATGTCGGCTGGGAGTACGGCCTCTGCCCCGTATACCAGAAAGAATGGAGTATAACCTGTTGACCTATTCGGAGTAGTTCGAAGGCTCCATAACACGGCTGGGATTTCTTCGATCCAACATCCTGCCGACCGTTGCAAAGGTTCAACAAGTCGTGGTTTTATTCCTGATAACACCAGTCCATTAGATCTTTCAACTTGTCCATTGGATGCTGGGTGGGCCACCAAGGCAACATCTAGTCTTATGTGCTTCTCTTGGCAAAATCTAGCGAAGGTTCCTTCTGCAAAGTTCGTGCCATTATCCGTAATAATGCTATGTGGGTATCCGTATCTTAAGATGATATCCTTGAGGAATTTCACTGTTGTGTGCCCATCACACTTTTTGATTGGTTTTACTTCAATCCATTTTGTGAACTTGTCTACCATAACCAAGATGTGGGTCATTCCTCCTCTTGCCGGCTTGAAAGGTCCTACCATGTCTAAACCCCATACAGAAAATGGCCAAGTGATGGGTATTGTTTTTAACTCGGCCGACGGCATATGTATTTTGGCTGCATATCTCTGACACCCATTGCACTTCTTAACTAATTCTTCTGCCTCTTTTAACGCCGTTGGCCAGTAAAATCCGTGCCTGAATGCCTTGGCTACTAAAACGCGAGATGAGGCATGGTGCCCACATTCTCCTTGGTGTATATCTAGAAGGATTTCCTGACCTACCGCGGGACTCACGCATTTCTGCAATATGTTTGTTACGCTTCTCTTATATAACTCATTGTTTATGATTGTATAGGCCTTTGCTCTTCTGACGGTTTGTCTGGCTAATACTTCATTACTCGGCAGTACCGCGTCTTTCAGGTACGAAAATATGGGTTGTGCCCATATCGGTGTTGCTCTTTCTGCAGTGATTTCACTGTCTATCTCCATGTTTTCTGCCGACGTACATACCTCGGCTCTTTCCATGATTGCTATTACCTCGGCTGTCCCCCTCTTTAGGGGTTCCGAATCTTTCTGCAGATCTACCTCCATTGGCGTATGATTCTCTGCAGAACTTGCTGGGATAAAGATTGATTCGGACTCTGGTGATGGGTTTATTGATGGTTTCCTGAGGTGCTCCAGGGCTATACCTGGCGGAATTGATTGCCGAGTTGATCCTAATTTTGACAATGTGTCAGCAGCGTCATTTTCTGCTCGTGGTATGTGGTGGAATTCACATCCTTCAAAATATCCACTGATCTTTTGCACATGGAATCTGTATAAAGCCATATTAGCATCTAATGCGTCCCAAGTGCCCGATACTTGCTGTACTACTAGATCCGAGTCACCGTAACATAGGACTCGGCGTATTCCAATTTCTTTTGCCACCTTTAATCCATGGACTAGTGCCTCATATTCAGCTACATTGTTGGACGCGGCAAAATGTATTTGCAGTACATATTTCAATTGATCTTTTTTAGGCGAGGTCAGCACTATTCCTGCGCCCAAACCGTTCCTTAGTTTGGAACCATCAAAATGCATTGTCCAGTAATTTGGATCTGGCAGTGGTGGCTCATACTGCCCCTCGGCCCAATCTACGAGAAAGTCGGCGAAAGCCTGAGATTTGATTGCATCTCTTCTATCAAATTGTGCAGCATACGGTGATAACTCGATCGCCCATTTTGCTATTCGGCCACTCGCATCTTTGTTGTTCAATATGTCGGCTATGGGTGCCTCACATATTACTTTGATGGGGTGCTCCTCAAAGTAATGCTTAAGCTTTTTTGCCGACATATATACTCCATAGGCCATCTTCTGATAGTGCGGATAATTCTGCTTTGAAGTGGATAATACTTCACTTAAATAATATACTGGCCTCTGAACTGACTTACCCTCTTCGAGTCGTTCCACTACAATCACAGTACTAACTACTCGATTGGTAGCCGCTATATAAAGTAGCATAGGTTCTTTAGATAATGGAGAAGCTAAAATGGGTGCCGTAACTAGCATCTTTTTCAACTCGTGAAACGCAAGGTCGGCCTGGGGAGTCCAGCCGAATTTGTCCGACTTTCTCATCAGCTGATAAAGTGGCAGTGCCTTTTCTCCTAGCCGACATACAAATCGACTAAGCGAAGCCAGGCAGCCCGTGAATTTTTGTACATCGTTCAGACATCTCGGCAATTCCATTCCTTCTATTGCTCTTATCTTCGTTGGATTAGCCTCGATACCTCGGCTGGACACAAGGAACCCGAGTAGCTTTCCTGCCGGCACGCCAAACGTGCATTTTTCTGGATTAAGTTTCATTCGGAACCTTCTCAGGTTCGCGAAAGTTTGCCGTATATCTTCTAGCAAGGTTCTGCTTTCCTTAGTTTTGATGACTACGTCATCCACATATACTTGTACATTTTTTCCTATCTGATCATGTAGGCATTTTTGCATGCACCTTTGATACGTTGCTCCCGCATTTCTCAGGCCGAATGGCATTGTGCGATAACAATAAGCCCCGTACGGGGTAATAAATGCGGTCTTTATTTGATCGGCCGGATTTAACGGTATCTGGTGGAAACCAGAATACGCGTCTACAAATGATAACAGCTCGCAGCCAGCGGTCGAGTCAATGACTTGGTCTATTCTAGGCAATGGAAAGGGATCTTTCGGACACGCCTTGTTCAGGTTAGTGTAGTCAATACACATTCGCCATACAATGGCTACATTGGGGTCATCCTTTTTCTTTTCTACTAGCACCGGATTTGATAACCAATCCGGGTAAAGCACCTCCATGATGAACCCGGCGGCGAGAAGCCGAGCTATTTCATCCCCTATTACTTTTCTCCTGTCTTCGGCGAAGCGGCGGAGAGGTTGCTTCACCGGCCGTGCTCCTGGCCTGACGTTTAAAGAGTGCTCAGCCAACTCCCTCGGCACACCTTGCAGATCTTGTGTTGACCATGCAAATATGTCCCGATTCTCACGGAGGAAGTTGGTGAGCTCGCCTTCCTATTCAGCGTCAAGACCTGCACCAATAGTAACAGTACGCTCTGGGAATTGCTCATCAATCTGAAATTTCTTCGTCTCTTTGGTTGGTTGAAAAGAAACGCTGCCATGAGGGTTGGCCAGTGCCGGCATGCTTAATTGTGCTGACTGTGCGAGGGCTGCTACCTCCTGAATCCTTTTCTTTTCTCTTGCTATAACCAATGACTCGGCCAGATTTGACCCAGCCGAGGCGCACTCCATTGACTTCTTGTAATCCCCTGCGACTGTTATCACCCCTTGTGGTCCGGGTAACTTCATCTTTAGATAACCTATATGACAGCTGCTCATGAATTTGGCCAGTGCGGGCCGTCCGAGTAGAGCATGATAACAGCTTTCCAGATCGACCACCTCAAATTCCAAATTTTCTGCTCTGCAGTTATCTCTTGTACCGAATAATACGTCCACTCGGACTTTACCGATGGGCTCACATGAAAGCCCTGGCACTATCCCATGGAAAGTTGTCCTCGTGGACTGCAGCATGTTCTGTGATATACCGAGTTTGTGCATGGTATCTTTGTACATGATGTTAATACTGCTTCCATTGTCGATGAGTACTTTTGAGAATTTCACATTGATGCTTGGTCCCACAAATGTTGGATCCAACACAAGTGCGTATGATCCTGGACTCGGCATTATTCTGGGGTGATCTTTCATGCTCCAAGTTATCTCCTGATCAGACCATGGCTGATATCTTGGTACTGCTGGTACAACTGCATTAACTTCCATATGCCGGCGCTGCACACTCTGCTTGTCCTGCTGTTCTGTCGTGAACACACAATAAGACTGGTGATGTTCCCTATAGTCATTACGTCCAGCATTTGCCGGATTTAACCTTCCGTCCTGCCCTTGGTTCATTACTTGATGCACTGCATCCCTCCGATCCGAGTTATCGTACCTCGGGGGAGGGGGCGGAAGCATTAGTTGATGTGCATTTGCTCCAGTCAACTGCGGCTGATGCTGCTGTTGCACCTGATGGGGAGCCTGAACTCCTGCCGGGTTTCCCATCGCATTTTTCATCCAGGCGCATTGCCGGGTTGTATGATTGGCTGGTCTAGATGGGTTTGACGTGTGAAATTTACACGGCTGATCCAACATGGATTCAAACGTATACTTCGGCTTCTCTTGCCATTGCTTCTTTTGCTCTGGGGTCCATTGCCTCTTTCCATCATTTCTCGCGGTCCACTGTTGAGGTCCATTTTTCTGTCGTTGAGTTGCTCCGTGACTCGGCTGATCTTGCGCTATAGCCGCCACCTGGGCCGAATTATACCTATAATCCGGCCTCTCTTCTCTTCTTCTTCCTCTGAAATCACGCCTAGATGACCCGGCCAACTCTCTCGTGTACTGGTCTTGTTGCTCACGATGATCTGCCGACATTAACTCCGGTTGGGTTGGGTCACCCAGTGCATAGGAGTCTGCTATTCTGATAGTTTCTGCCAGTGTGGTCGGCATATCTCTCTGCAGGCGTTGCCACAGCACACTGCCGTAACGGCAGCCTTGCGCGAACCAAGCGATCGCTTGCGACTCAATGACTCCTTCACATGAGTTTCTCAGGTTACACCATCGAGTTAAAAACTCTCTATCTGTTTCATTCGGCCTCTGCTTGCACATGGCTAGTTGCTGTGGTCTATTCGGTCTCTTGTATGTGCTAGTAAAGTTGCTGACGAACATCTCTTCGAAATCTAACCAGCAATTGATACTGCCTGCTGGTTGATTATTCAACCATACCCTGGCTGGTCCTTCCAACATCTGTGGGACATACCGCACTGCCCATCTTAGGTTGCCACCTGCTATCTTCACTGCGGTGGCATAATCAATCAACCAGTCTTGTGGCTTGGTACTTCCATTGTACGTTTTTGTGCCTCTCGCCAATTGAAAATTTGGCACTGGTGGTTCGCCCATGATTCGTGGTCCAAAACATGCCGGACCTGGTGGACCTTGCTCTTCCAATAGCTCGGACCGGTATAACCGATCCAATTTTACTCTTGCATCGTTTGCTGGCAAATCTCTGTACAGGATTCTATCCTGCATCCCATAGTGATTGTCCCCACCCTGGTTTGCGTATTCTACCTCGGAATATCCATCATTATACCTTTCATTCATCTGATTATAGCGAACTGGCCTCACTTCTCTTTCCTGCCGAGGCTCATGTCTTGGTAGCGGGTGAGGCGGCACTTCTCTCCTTATTTCGGCCGGGGCTTGGTTTTCATGATTGTCTCTTGCGGGTTCTTTCCTGCCGTGCTCCCCATTACCTCGGCCGCCGCCATCCTTTTCCATACGGCCGTGGTTTCTCTCCCCACTATTACCTCGGCTTGCATTGCCTCTGTTCTCATTCGCCTTTCCAGCTATGGCCGGGTCATATGGAACAATTTGTTTGTTCCTCTTCCCTTAGGTTACTGCTCTTTCTTTTCTAGCATTGTTTCCGGGTGAAGATGCCGCTGCCGCAGATAATGCAAGTGCTGCCCCTGCCGAATGGACCATCCGTGAAGCCCCTGGTCTTGCCGGGTTAGTTCTGAGCATTTCCTCATTTTGCTGGTTTGCGATGCGCACCAGTTCATTTACTCTTTCTTGTTGCTTCTGTCGAGCTTCCCCTGTTAACCCCTCTAGTTCCAATGCTGCGGCATTTGCCGCTCTTAGGTTTTTTGCCGGGGTACTATACCTTGGCAAACCCAAATCGCCTGATTCGGCTCTGTGAGCTTCATGCTCTTTGTTAATATCACTCATGAGGTTCTTTCCTCTTAATCTCAGTTCGTCCACCCGCTCGGGTGCGATATCGAGCTTATTAGCTTTTGCATATTCTCTCAGGGTCCTGTTCAAGGATTCCCGCAGAGCCGATACCTTTTTGGCCTCTACCAGCACCTTTTGCCTGGTTTCCTCTAACTCTGCCTGAGCATTTGCCGGATCAAGTATCGGCGCTACAGGCGTGGTTAAGTTCTCTATAGTTGCCTGAAGAATGTTCTCCGGTCTCTCCAGAGGTGGCACTCTCACTCTTGGTGCCTTTGGGGTGGCGTCATGTAGCTCGGCCAGGTTTGTCACCGGCGGAATTACCTCGCTGGTCTGCAATGTGATCTGCTTGGGCGGACCCTGGGTGCTTGCAGCGGGTTCTCTGCTTGATCCGGCCAATGTTGCTCCCGCTTGCGTCCCTGCTGCGACCATCACCTCGACGCTGCCTGCCAGATGCTCTCCTGATGGACAGCTCGCCGCGCTTCGAGGTGGTTCCCCTGCAACAATAACCTGGTGAGGATAAACGTCGGTGATGTCGACGCCGACGTAGACCCTGAGCTCGCCCAGGCCGATGAAGATCCCGTTGTGCGGGGGGGTTTTCCCCCTGAAGCTCCCTGCATTGTCTCTGACATAGTCACGGAGACCAAATCTCTGGACCAAGCCAGAAACAACGCGCTCGCCGGTGTTGATGAAGTTTCCCGTCCGGATCACGACTCCTGCTAGCACCGCTGCTGGCCCCACGGTGGGCGCCAACTGTCGTGGTGGTGGCACGGCAGATGCCATAGGTAGGCTAAAGTATGGGGCCAATGGATGCTAGTGGGATCTGGGGAGGGATGATGCAACTGATTCTACGCACAAGTGGTTACGATCAAGATCTTTATTTCTCTTCTTCTGGTTTACAAGTGCTCCTCGAGCTGTATCCAGGGAGACCAGATGAATCTTGCCAGCCTAACGGTACTCAAAAGACTCGATGCCCTTCTCAGGGTCCAAGCCTCCCCTTATAAAGGGGTGCCTTGGGTGCCCTTAGGGCTGACGGGGCAAGCATATTCGTGGAATATGCTTGTCCCAAAATAGTAGTTCGGCGGCCTCCTTTCCCTGCTGCCCTTCTAATGACGGCAAAGCTCCAGCGGCCCCCTCCTGCGTGCCTCGGGCTCCAGGACTGTCACCTCCGTGACCTCCTTCTGCTCCTCTGACCCTGCACATCCT
Organism: Avena atlantica; assembly: GCA_910589765.1. NCBI lineage: Eukaryota > Viridiplantae > Streptophyta > Magnoliopsida > Poales > Poaceae > Avena > Avena atlantica. The sequence goes on along the minus strand of OU342736.1, from coordinate 500,739,565 downwards.
TGTCTCTTGTGCTTGGCCCTGTTCAGATTCCTTCTAGCCTGCAGCTATAGTTTGACCCTGGGCTTCTCCTTCTCCTGCAAGCTTCGTATAACTCGGCCTTAGCTTGCGTTACTCGGCTCGTTCCTCACCTGCATGAAGATCATTTGGGTAACCCGGCCGAGCTTCTCACTAACTCGGCCGGGTAACCACTTGATACCTGTTGATGAGCTTCTTGCCTCCGTTCATCGGCCGACATATCCATGATTCGGCCGACCTAGGCCGTAGCTCGGCAACTAGACGGGGACAGTATCTCTGTCTTTCCCCGTCTCTGACCTACCCGGGGTTAACCCCCCGACATCCACACACTCGTGTTGCGTTTGGACGTTTCCTGGCCCACGGCCGCGCACACGGCCAACATTCAGCGGAGAGCCCACTCCATCCCAAAAGCCCGGACTGAAAGGAGGAGGGAAACTCTCCCTTATAAGCTGGTCGTGGCCTCCTCCCGCTAGTGAGGTGGGACTAAAGTCACCGGCAACGCTTGGTACCTAACACCCCATCCCCCTAGGAAGCCCCCCAGGCGGGCATGGCGGTGCTGGCTCTGATACCAATTGTCAGCGTCCCGGGCCCAGCTCCACACACTCGTGTTGCGTTTGGACGTTTCCTGGCCCACGGCCGCGCACACGGCCCAACATTCAGCGGAGAGCCCACTCCATCCCAAAAGCCCGGACTGATGGGAGGAGGCAAACTCTCCCTTATAAGCTGGTCGTGGCCTCCTCCCGCTAGCGAGGTGGGACTTAAGTCACCGGCAACGCTTGGTACCTAACACCCCATCCCCCTAGGAAGCCCCCCAGGCGGGCATGACGGTGCTGGCTCTGATACCAATTGTCAGCGTCCCGGGCCCAGCTCCACACACTCGTGTTGCGTTTGGACGTTTCCTGGCCCACGGCCGCGCACACGGCCCAACATTCAGCGGAGAGCCCACTCCATCCCAAAAGCCCGGACTGATGGGAGGAGGCAAACTCTCCCTTATAAGCTGGTCGTGGCCTCCTCCCGTTAGCGAGGTGGGACTAAAGTCACCGGCAACGCTTGGTACCTAACAGCGTTTGTGTCCATCGGGTGTGTCTGGACGCCGGTGTGCTGCCGCGTCCGGGTCGGTGCGTGCCGTGTGTGCGGTGGAGCGTGAGTATAGGAGCAGGCTGTTTGCATGTAGATCGCGGGCAACGCATGCATACAGAGTCCTGCCGCGTTGAGCGTGTAGGACCGCGCCATGCGCGCGGCCTGGACGGGCGTATCGTACGCGTCGTGGGCGCGTGGGCAGAAGTGGAGAGTTGGGCGTAGTGTGCGTGCGCGTCGCGTATATAAGCTCCTCCCTGTGTACTGCTTGCAAATTGAGCCAGCTGAAAAGAAATAGAAAAGGACGTTCGTGCGCTGCAAAAAAATTCTTGCTGTCTTCTTCTTCTACCTTCATCCGTGAGTGAGTGAGAGCAGCTAGCAAGGGCTAGCGCTGTCATACACAACCCGAAGAAGTAGATGACGACGGACCAGAGCTCCAAGGAGAGCAAGAATGGGCCGGCTAGAGGGACACCCCAAGCAACGAGTGGCACAACAAAAGTCGACGCCATCGCAAGGGTCGGTGCAGAACAATGCATTCCCCGCACCACAACAAGGTCATCGCTGCCTAGGCACAAGCCCTCACCAACGCCATGATCAAGGATGGGTGTTGAACCAGTCAATCTCCAACGATGGCCTCGCCAATCTGGCCACACTGGAGAGTTTGGCAGTGGAATCCGACCTCTCATCAGCGGCGACCATGTACGGGTACCTGCTCGGGCACGCCCAGCAGACGTCCCACGTCAAGGACTGGTGGGATAGGTCAACGAAAATCAGAGAGACTCGGTGCCGATGGTCGGAATGGAACCCATCGTTGACCTACATCTTTTTCATGTAGAGCTTGTTTTGAATCGGAGATTTTTGTGCTAATTACAAGAGATCAAGGATGAACATATTTAGAGAAGAGAGAAGTTAACATTGGATGCACGCGTGCGATGCGCTCCATCGGGACATGCTCCTCGGAAACACTCGATTCAAGCGTTGTCGCTAGACCAGGTTCTATGCTGATTTAAGAAGCATGGTGGACACAACACGAAAGGGTTGAAGACAATGAACAGGCCTTACCTTGATCCTCATTTCATCAAATTAAACAAATCCAGTAATATATATAGTGTGTGTATATGCTTTTTCTGGAGGAATCAAGATATATGTTAAACAATTTTATTACTTAAAGAAGATATATATATCAACGCAGATTTGCTACCCACCATGCTACCTGCACACATCAGCATGGTCGTCCGATATACCCACCATGTGATCCCGTAATATCCACGTCGTCGCCTGCTGATGTTATTCTGCTAACGACATCTTTTGCCATCCATCCAATTAGCTGAACGTAGGGTGTAAGAAATGTTTTTTGCTCTTTCCCTTTTATCTTGGACACCATAGTCACATGTTTGTGGTTTTTCATGGCTTTTCATTCATCCCCAGGTGTCCATGAATATCACGTCGATGTGTTTGCTCTTTTCCTTGTGTCTTGGACACCATAATCATATGTTTGTGGATTTCCACTTATCCTCCAGGTGCCCATGGATACCACGTCGACGTGGTTGTGGATTGGCAGACCATTTATACTGGGTTGCCGGCATAGAAGCTCGATGCGGGCTACGTCAGGCACACAATTGAAAACAAGAAAATTTGAAGTTAAATGTGTTACTTTACTTTTTTAAGAACTCTTGTTTTGAATAAAATGGACATGGGAGAAAGATTGTATACCTACAATGCTTTTGATGTGTCTTCAAGTCAAACCGGCCGAACGGCGTAGCTGAGGCCGTGGCACGCGCAATGCAAGTTCTTTATTTAGTGTCTTCTCGCGTTGTGTTTCTTGATCCATATGAGGTCGAACATGCCCTCTTTATGTTAGCATAGATGCATCCTTCTCGGGAAGGCGTATTCCCTCTTTACGCTCGGATCCGTCGACGTTGTTCTTGAGCAGCTTCCAAGGGAGCTTGTGCACTCGCCTATACAACTCCAAATTTTGGTACCTATCGAAGACCTTTTCGCACATCCACTAGTGGAAACGAGGGCTTTTGTTGATCCCGAAAATGGGCTTTAACACCGGTTCTTCTACGAACCGGTGTTAAAGGGGGGGCCGTACCAGCGTGGCCTCTGCGGCATTAAAGGAGCCCCCCCTTTAACACCGGTTCGTGGCACGAACCGGTGTTAAAGGTCCCTGCATTAGTGGCCCGCGCACCCCCCCCTTTAACACCGGTTCGTGGCACGAACTGGTGTTAAAAGGGGGGCTATATAAGACACCACCCCAGCCCACACACACCCCACTCTTCCATTCTTTCACATTTTGGAGCCTAGCAAGAGGGTGTGAAGAGTGCTAGTTTGTGTTTTTTTCATATGCACTAGAGGTGTTCGGTGAAATATCCGAGAGCTCAAAATAAGCTTTCTTGTTGCTCTTTCCGTCTCGGTCGAGGTCGGCAACTATAGTTTCATGTGTCATTGATGTACTATATATATAAATGGTCATCTCCCTATTATTTTTTGATATATACTACATATTAATGCAGATGAATCGGCAATGGATGTACGGTGACCGCCGCACTTCCGAGTACATTACGGGCCTCCAAAATTTCATCGTTGTGGCTAATGCAAACCGTGGTCACAATGGTTTTATGTGCTGTCCGTGTGTTCACTGTCAGAACAAGAAAGACTACTCAAATACCAGAACCATTCACGCCCACCTGCTTCGATCCGGTTTCATGCCCAGCTATAATTGTTGGACCAAGCACGGAGAAAAAGGGGTTGTGATGGAAGACAACGAAGAAGAAGAGGATGATGAAAACTATCATAATATGTATCCTGAATATGATGATAATGCAACAGAGGTAGATAATGAAGATCAAGAGGGAGCAGATGGGCCCGCTGATGACGATCTTGGTCGGGCCATTACTGATGCAAAGGAAGAATGTGAAACTGAAAAGGAGAAGGAGAAGCTGGAGCAGATGTTAAAGGATCACAAAACATTGTTGTATCCAACTTGCGAAGATGGCCAAAAAAAGCTAGGTGCCACACTGGATTTGCTGCAATGGAAGGCAGAGAATGGTGTGACTGACAGCGCATTTTCAAAGTTGTTGGTAAAAATGAAGAATCTTCTTCCAAGAAATAATGAGTTGCCTGACAGTACATACCAAGCAAAGAAGGTTGTCTGCCCTCTAGGATTAGACGTGCAGAAGATACATGCCTGCATTAATGACTGCATCCTCTACCGCGGTGAGAAGTACGCGAATTTGGATGCATGCCCGGTATGCACTGCACTGCGATATAAGATCAGACGAGACGATCCTGGCGATGTTGAGGGCGAGGCCCCTAGGAAGAAGGTTCCCGCCAAGGTTATGTGGTATGCTCCTATAATACCACGGTTAAAACGTCTCTTCAGAAATAAAGAGCATGCCAAGTTATTGCGATGGCACATGGAAGACCGTAAGAAAGACGCGATGTTGAGACACCCCGCTGATGGGTCACAGTGGAGAAAAGTCGAGCGAGAGTACCCGGACTTCGCACGTGACGCAAGGAACTTAAGGTTTGGTCTAAGTACAGACGGCATGAATCCTTTTGGTGAGCAGATCTGCAGTCACAGCACCTGGCCTGTGACCCTATGTATCTATAACCTTCCTCCTTGGTTGTGTATGAAGAGGAAGTTCATTATGATGCCAGTGCTCATCCAAGGCCCGAGGCAACCCGGCAACGACATTGATGTGTACCTAAGGCCATTAGTTGAAGAACTTTTACAGCTGTGGGCCAAACCAGGTGTACGTATGTGGGATGAGCACAAAGGGGAGCCATTTGACCTACGAGCATTGCTTTTCGTAACCATCAATGATTGGCCTGCTCTTAGTAACATTTCAGGGCAGACAAACAAGGGATACAATGCATGCACACACTGTTTAGATGATACTGAAAGTGTATATTTGGATAAATGTAAGAAGGTTGTGTACCTAGGGTATCGCCGATTTCTTCCGAACCTGCATCCAGTAAGAAAGAAAGGCAAGCATTTCAAACGTCTGGCAGAACCCCGGAGGAAGCCTGTCCTCCGTACCGGTGAGGAGGTATTTGGTATGGTCAAGGACCTAGAAGTAATCTTTGGAAAAGGTCCTGGCAGTCTATCTGTTCCGAATGACGATGCCGGACACGTGCCCATGTGGAAGAAGCAATCTATATTTTGGGACCTACCCTATTGGAAAGTCTTAGAGGTCCGCTCTTCAATCGACGTGATGCACGTGACGAAGAATGTTTGCGTGAACCTGCTAGGCTTTCTAGGAGTGTATGGGAAGACAAAAGATACACCGGAAGCACGACATGACCAGCAACGTCTGAAGGCCCCTGAAGAGCCTATGCATCCTGAGAACGAGAAGGGTAAACGATGCCACTTAACTCCTGCCAGCTACGCTCTTACCAAAGCAGAGAAGGAAATCTTTTTTGAATGTCTGAGCAGTATCAAGGTCCCGTCTGGCTTCTCGTCGAATATAAAGGGAATAATAAATATGGCAGAGAAAAAATTTCAAAACCTGAAGTCTCATGACTGCCACGTGATTATGACACAATTGCTTCCGATTGCATTGAGGGGGCTTCTACCTGAAAATGTTTGAGTACCCATTGTGAAGCTATGTGCATTCCTCAATGCAATATCTCAGAAGGTAATCGATCCAGAAAGCCTACCAGGGTTACAAACAGATGTGGCCCAATGTCTTGTCAGCTTTGAGTTGGTGTTCCCACCATCCTTCTTCAATATTATGACGCATCTCCTGGTTCACCTAGTAGAAGAGATTGCCATTCTCGGTCCTGTATTTCTACATAATATGTTCCCCTTTGAGAGGTACATGGGAGTCTTAAAGAAATATGTTCATAACCGTGCTAGGCCAGAAGGAAGCATCTCCAAGGGCTATGTAACAGAGGAGGTCATTGAGTTCTGTGTTGATTTTATTCCTGACCTTAAGGCGATTGGTGTTCCAGAATCACGACATGAGGGGAGACTGCGTGGAAAAGGCACCCTAGGATGTAAAGCAATGATATGTAGGGACGGGCATTCTCTCAATCAAGCACACTACACGGTTTTACAAAGATCTATCTTGGTTGCCCCGTATATCAATGAACACAAGAATTTAATACGCCTCAAACACCCGGGGCAGTCTGATGAATGGATTATAAGTGAACACATGGCGAGTTTTGGCGGCTGGCTGCAAAGACTTCTCACGAATAACCCCACTGTTGGGGATCAGCTGTACTTGTTGGCCAGGACACCGTCTTCGACTGTATGTACTTTCCAAGGGTACGAGATAAATGGGAATACATTTTACACGATAGGCCAAGATAAAAAGAGCACCAACCAAAACAGTGGTGTCCGCTTCGATGCAGCAGAAGACAATGGGCAAAAGACCACGTATTATGGGTTCATAGAGGAGATATGGGAACTTGACTATGGACCTAATTTTAAGGTCCCCTTGTTTCGATGCAAATGGGTCAAGCTAACAGGAGGAGGGGTTGAGGTAGACAAGAAGTACGGAATGACAACGGTGGATCTCAACAATCTTATGAAGAACTTAGACGAACCATTCGTCCTAGCCAATGATGTGGCTCAGGTTTTCTATGTGAAGGACATGTCCTCCAGACCAAAAAAAGAAAAAATATGCAAACGAATACATCATATGATGAGCCAAAGCGTCACATAGTTCTTTCAGGGAAAAGAAACATCGTGGGAATCGAGGACAAGACAGACATGTCAGAAGATTATAATAAGTTTGATGAAATTCCGCCCTTCACAGTGAAAACTGACCCCAAGCATTCCGTTAAGTAAAGAAGATGCCCCATGGTTACGTCTGAAGCGATCATAAGGAAGGGCATATGCCAAGAAGTTCATGCTCATATTATGTAACTCTAGTTCATGTTTTTAATATTAATACATGTCTTGAGTGTTAGTCATGTTTTGTGGATGGACCGGGACTATGAGAAGAAGTTGTCCCGATTCGTACTTACCATTAAGATCTGATCTCCAAACGCGCGCGGTCACATATTAGGGAGTGCCTCTATGACCAGTTTCTTGGAGATGCCGGAGGACTAGGCTCCGTCGGCATCTCCCTGAAACTGGCCGTAGTGGTGTCCCTGCTCTCGAAAACCATCTTGCAGCTTTGTAACTTCTCTAACTAGATCAATACACCAGGGAGCTAACTAATTTCACATATTAGGGAGTGCCTCTATGACCAGTTTCTCGGAGATGCCGGAGGACTGGGCTCCGTCGGCATCTCCCTGAAACTGGCCGTAGTGGTGTCCCTGCCTCAAACTGGCTGGAGGACTGGACTCACAAGGATGCCTATTTATAGTACAAGCAACTCGACATAGTGTTGACACTTACAAAATAATGTCGACACTCACCCCTATTATTAGTCCCGGTTGGTGTCTCCAACCGGGACTAAAGGTTCATCTTTAGTCCCGGTTGGTGACACCATCCGGGACAAGGTACACGCCGCACGACATAATGTCGACATGCACTAACCCCTATTATTAGTGCTGACTCGTGTTTTGTCCCGGTTGGTGTCTCCAACCGGGACTAAAGGTTCATATTTAGTCCCGGTTGGTGTCTCCAACCGGGACTAAAGGTTCATCCCGCCATTTTTTCCCGCCATTTTTCTTCCCGCCATTTTTCTTCCCGCCATTTTTCTTCCCGCCAGTTCTTCCCGCTAGTTCACTATATATATATGTAGGGGGTTGGCCTCCATTGTCATTGCACATCTCTAGACTCATATCTGCAACCTCATCACTCTTTCCCATGGCTTCCACTGTAGCACTAACCCCCAGGGAGGCGGAGGCGCTTTGCGCCTCGAACTACCCCTGCCCGCCGGGCTACTGTGTCCCCGTCGGCTGGATGCTGAGCGTCGGAGGCGTGCCGGTTCCTCCTGTCCCTCTAGGTGTGGCGCGCCGGATGGCCATCACGAACCACTACTACTTCGAGCTCACGCCGGAGCAGCGGAGGAATCCCAGATGGCATCCCGACTATTTCCCTACTTGGGAAGCCTTCTTCGTGGATCGGCATGAGAGGGCGCTCGCCAGGCACGAGGAGGACGGCCCACCTCCTCCTAACTTCAAAGAGGCCGGCCGTCGGCTATGGTGGCGCGGTCGGACTCTCCAGAGCGTCATGGCCTATGACACTGCCGCCGACTCTAACCCCCGTCTGCGCTACCCTCAAGTCCAGCCCACGCGTACTCTCCAGAGGTTCAATTACGGCGACCCCGACGACGACAGCGATGACGGCGGCGGCGAGTACGACGACTACAGTGGCGAGTATTACAGGTGTAGGCAGGAGCATGACTGAATCACTCCAACATTCCGAAACAAGTTCGGCCGATTGTTACTTAATCTGGCCATGTATCTTAATTTTCAGTTCTTTTATGTATCTTAATTTTCAGTTCTTCTATGTATCTTAATTTTCAGTTCCATTTCGGCTTTATGTAACTGTCTCAAAATGACCTATCTCATTCGGGTCAAATGACCAATGTTATGGCTAGAATCAAGGCATAGTTTGCAAGAGGATCGGAGTTTTCCTTTTTATCGCACCAAAAAGGCATTTTCCATTTTCCGAGCATAAAAAACGGACGGTTTTGTGAAGCAACCACCAAATGGCTAATTCAAAAAACCACCAACACATTGATCAAAAAACAATGCAAGTTGAGAGAGGCTTGGTGAGATTCAAGTGTATACAAAAGATGCGACATTTAAATATCCAATCAATTCAAAAATGTTAATACAAAAGATGCGGCATTAAAATATGATTTGATCTAATAAAAATCATTTACATGAATGGATAGATATTATTTTTCTGAAAATTATGATATATTATTCATATTTTTCTGAGTTGAAATGAAAAAGATATGAATTTTCTAAATTCATATCATATTTTTTGAATTAAAAAAGCCCCTTTAATGCATGAAATAAGTGTTTTAATTATTTTAAAAAAATTCATGTAAAGTAAATATAAAATGATTTACATGAATGGATAGATATTATTTTTCTGAAAATTATGATATATTATTCATATTTTTCTGAGTTGAAATGAAAAAGATATGAATTTTCTAAATTCATATCATATTTTTTGAATTAAAAAAGCCCCTTTAATGCATGAAATAAATGCCCCCCACTTTAACACCGGTTCCAGACAGGAACCGGTGTTAAAGGGGGGGCATTTATTTCGTTTCTCGCGCGCACCCACGAACCGGTGTTAAAGGGGGGGTATTAAATGCGCCACTTCGCTCCTTTCTTCCCCTAGAGCCAGATCGCGCCCCCTCGTCGTCCTCGCGCGCCACCGAAGACGACGACCGCCACCGCCTCTGTCCGACCGCCGTTGCAGCTGCCCGGCGTCGACGCCGTGGTGAGCATGCTCTGTTTCCTCCCCTTCTCTGTTTCGTCGTCGGCGCCCGCCTTTGCAGGCTGCTCCCGTCCCTGTCCCCGTCGAGGCGCCGTCGCGCCATGGCCGAGGGCTTCCATCCTCCCAGTCCTGTCCCCACCGCCACGTCGCACCGGGCCGACGCCTGGCCGTCTGGCCCTCCTCCCCAGCTCCTTCCCCTCCGTCGTGCACCAGCGACGAGGCACACAGGCGACTTGGTTGGCGTGGACGGAGATGGCTCCGTGCGGCGACGGTTCTTGGCCTCGAACAGGGCGGCGCAACAGCCATGACCCGGCCCCTGCTATAGCTGCCCGCCGCCCCCCTGCTACAGCAGCGCGCCGCCTGCCGGCCGCCCCCTGATCTACCCGCACCGCCGATGATGGGGAGCGGGAGCAACAGCTATCACTACAAGAAATGTGTCAACCTATGACCTTTTGATAGTGACTGTGGACAAAATCGTCATAGAGTTATGACGATTCTGTACTAGATCGTCATGAGCCATTTGGTAGGGCGAAAACCTTATTAAACTATGACGATGTAACTAAAAAACGTCGTTATTTCTGTGGACAAAATCGTCATAACCGCTAGACAAATAGAGATAAAAGCGAAGGGCAATATCGACCGTTGGATGTGATCAAAATGAACGGATCAGATGATGATTTGTGGACACCTGTTGTGGATCGATGACCTGGCAGTCTGGCACCCATCGTGCGCACACCTGGAACCTTATCTAAACCTAACCCATCGTGCACACCCATCTCTTCCCGCCGCCACAACGCGCCCATCTCGGCTCGCCAGATCCAATCCAAGCCGCCGCCGATTCTCTCTTCCCTACACCTCTGTCCGCCTCTATCCCCGCCGCCAACTCCTCTGTTCTTCTCACCCCATCGCCAACCCTCTCCCGTCGCAGCCATCATGCTCTCTTCCCACCCACGAACCTCTCCATCCCTCTGCCTAGGATGACCAGCCCGCAAAACCTAGATCCCGCACCGCCGCGCCGCCACGGCCAAGACGGAGGAGGGGGACGGGATCCTATACACCTCGACCTGCCGTCGGTGCCGAAGCGACAGAGGACGGCGGCGGCGCTGTCACCGGTGAGCTCCTCCATGGGGCAGAACCACAGGAACGCAGGCGCGGGCTGCACGGACGTGGCAGATGCTCTGGATAGGCTTGCGCTGCTGGAGGAGCGGCGCCTAGAGATCAAGCGCATGCGGGTCCTCGTCGACGTCGCCGTCTCCAGCCCCAGAGATCCGGAAACCCCATACGCCGCCGCTCCTGCCGCCCCGCCGGCTTCGACAGCCTATTTGGTGAGTTCTCTCCTGTCGCCTGAGCCCATGCGCAGCGTGTCATGACCTGGTTATGCCAAATTTTTCCTGAGAATGGTTTTAGCATAACCGGTTTGGATGGTTCAGTTCCTCATTTTGGGTTTGATTAGTTCGGTTGGGAATGGCTGAGTCCGTGGGATAGTTTGGTTTAGTTCGGGTACTCAAAACAAACAGTTGGGTATGGTTAGTTATGGTCCTGAATAGTTACGGATGAAACTGACCAAAACTTCAGGTTAAGACCCGGTTTTTCAGGTGGGCCTAAACAGGTTTTCAGCATGTGGACACAAAAGTAGCAGTTCGATTTGGTTTGTGTTACGCTTTACGAACCCTTGCATGTCGATTCCGCAGCTATGCTGCCATAAAGAACGATTACATTGTAGAAACAAGCTAGCTGGGTGCTTTTTTTTACCGTGAGCTTTTGTGCTGTTTCTTGTAGGCCGCCAGGACGTCACTAGCTAGCTTCTTGAAGGCGACAATGGTTTCAACCCAAAACAGAGAACCGGGTTTAACCCATAGTTTGTTAAGTGGTTTAGTTATGGTTTGGGTAGACGATATGTACAGTTTGGTTTAGTTTCAGTTTTACGGGGTGGCCGGGGGTGTAGTTTTGGTTATGGTTATTAATTCCACATTGTTGGGTATGGTCGAGGTGTTGTTTAGTTATAGGACCATTGCCAGGCTTACATACATGTATTCGAGTTAAACAGGTAGTTTCAGGATCAGTTGCTGGCTTGCCGCTAATAATCTAGAATTATTAGGTATGTATGGTGTAGAGAGAAATATTAGGTCATTCAGTCTGAGCCTATGTTGTATTTTTCTGCCTGCTTGTGTAATTTTTTTAGTGTAGGTCATTGAAGAAGTGGTGGATTTCAGTTTTCTGGCTGTGTAAAAAAATTACTGTGTACCATGCTTAGTGTTTACTAAACTGAGGCATTTGGGCAGCAAAACTATTATACAAATGCTCTATTATTGCCAAATTGATGTTTCTTGAGGTGGTATCAGTGTAGCTGAAAATTCAGGTAGGCTAGATATGCGAAGTTTAATCTCTATGCTAGCTAGGATACTTGTTATAGCGAATCCTTTTTAGGTTAGTATTGGCACATTATATATGTTCTGGGTTTACTGCTTGCCATTGCAGAAATGATTTTATTGAATTCTCACTTGCTTCTTTAATCCAGAATTGTAGATAGGGGCTAAAACTTGCCCACAGTATCAGGATGAAATTTTAGAGAACACATTAGTACATTCCCATCTCTGAATTCAGAGGCTTGTGCATTGTTCTTAGATGTTTGTTGTAACAAACAGCTAGGACCATAATATTTGTTTTGCTTGCATGTGAGTACTTGGATGTCTGTCTGCAGATCAATGAAGGAGATGGTTCTTTCTATGGTTCAAAAATTGACATTGGTGTTATTTTTTACTGTTCTAATATGATCTGAAGTATTTTGCTAACTAATTAATTGTTATTGCATGTGTAACTGTACTTTGCTGAACCTTTTGCCTGGGGATCATGCTACTTCTAGTGTCTCCTGATGCAGTTTACCTTGGTGAGTAGTAGGGGTACTACCTGGTATATTCAGTCAGTACCAACACATGATTTTGTAATCAGACGGTGGTACCAGTACTGATATAGAACTTGTTAATTTGGTCAGATGTTTTGTGATCTTTCCTTGTAATCCTGATACAATAGCTGTACACAATTACATTCCTCTTGTACGCAGATTCTACATCTTGTGCATTAAAAAACTATATGATCTAGCTATACATCATTCCATGCCTCTTGTGCAGATTCTGTTTATAATACAATTAAGTATAAAAAAAGTATTTGCTCTAGCTATACCAGATTAAGTTTTCTGTATGCACTTTCTTGCTGCTTGTGTATTGCAAAATATAGTGTTGCATGCTGATCATTTGGACTCATTCTTTCCATATACTGCTTGCTGGCAGTCATGTGCAATTGTCATATTACTTTATTTACCCTTAATTCCGCACCTTAGTTCATCATACTTTGTGGTCCCCATTAAATGTTACAAATCAACTAAATGCTCCAAGTCATGCATGTGAAGTATATGGCCAACTAATGTACGAGCACGGTCAGTTTTGCACACACGCATAATCAAATTAAAATGATATCTGATATAAATGTTTTAAATGAACACAAAATGGTCCACCTTGAAATTACTAGTGCATTAGTTGGTCATGAGAGTGACTTATTTATTCTTAAGGTAAGTGATTACTTTTCCATGTTATCTTCGCCTTTTGTTCTTTTTTTTGTTGATTCGTCTGGAGAATATTGATTTGCTCTATTCCAATTAAATATCGATGTATTGCAACCACACCAGTACTATGTCAAAGATAATGATATATTATTGTTTCGTGGTATACATTGGAGATCCACTATGGAGCATGTTTTCCTCTAGTAGCACTAGTACTACTACTAGTTTATGTATAGTCATATGTAGGTATAAGACCTCTATCATGTATAAGTATCCTCATGTATAATAAATATGTGCTGAAATGTTTGAGCGTACTTTAAGCAGAGAATTAACCATAATGAATCCTGCTTATTATATAATGCCAAAATTATTTTATTCTACCTTTGTCGGAGCCAACTTAACTCTTATTTTATAAAATTCTTTGGGTTATTGTAAAATTTTGTTTAATCGCAGGCCCGAGGGAGATATGATGCTTACCCGTGTGCTGGGGCACATCAACCCCGGCCACGGCACCAGTTTCACATCTTTGAGTTTAGACGCAGCGGCACTTACTTATCTAGATTAGGTAAGTGCTCAACTTAACCTACTCAATACAAATATCCAAACTGCATGTGATGAAAATATACATATTCTAAATTGAATTCAGCTTTCTTCTTTGTTAAATACTTAAATGCACTACCTGAATATGCAAAAGCTTGTTCTAGCCCTGCTTCTGTGGAGAGTTTTGTTCCACTTATGTGATGTAGAGGCCTGTTTGCTGGCATATACATCTATTTGCATAACCAATGTTTGCTTATTTTAGCTTTTGTTTACCAATTCTTTTCATTTCCTTGGCACTTTGTCTACAAAAGATCGTAAAATAAATTCTTCTTAATATTTTCGATACTAGTTTAATTGGTCACTTACAGCAAATCTAGACTGCGCATTAAATCTGTTTATTACAATAGCCACCTGATATTAAGTACTATGGACACCTGATGGTAAGTACAATAGCCACCTGATGTGCACTAGAGTGCGCAGCAGATCTGTTTATCATTTCATTCCCTTTGAGAAAAGAGTCATTTGCAGATCTTTACTAAAACATTACCTAGTTATACGTCATGATACCTTTCAGCTCTCTTATCTAAGGAATGAATCTGTTTGTGTTATATGCCAAGTGCTAAGGATGGATGGTTACTTATCTGTTAGTGTACTGTGTGTGCAAGGATGGGGACTTCCCTTTTTTAGCTCTTTCCGTGTTAACCATTGATGCATTAATGGATGATCTGTTTGATCGATCTGATCCTCCTCTACGGGTTTTATTTTGCATCTATTGTATGCAGATATCGTCATCTTCACCCACGCCAACCTGTCGTAGAAGCTGGCTAGCTCCTACCTCTACAAGGTGAACAATGGATGCGCCTCACAGGGATGCTTTTCTAGGTCGATGCCCATGTTCTTGATCAATGGGAGCATCCTGGTAAAATTTCCTTTTCCCTCCTTTTGTGGATGCGCCTCACAGGCATGGTTTAATATTTCACTATGTACTTGGGATGGTTAATACATGCTGTTCCGTAACTTGAGATATCTTCTGGAACAATTTTCTTTGGTCCCTCATATGAAATATAACCAATTTAGTTTGTATTATGCTATTGACCTTGTGGAATATTTCTAGCATTTCTGACTTCTTTTATTGTTCAAGGTTTATGCTTCTTCTAATCTACACTATTGGCTCTAGTGGACTGTGCTCTTATCTCCTTGTGTCTTGCAACTCAAAAGTTTAAATGTATTCATCTTTGTGGCAGGTATGATAACCAGTGTAGCATATGAGGCTATTAATACCGACAACATTGACAGTCAATCTTCTACTGCACATCAGTAGAAGACAATACATCTTGACAGCATTTCCAAGGTTTATGCTTCTTCTACTCCACGTAAGTAACAATTTGCTGAAACTTTGCAACTACTCCTAGTAACAGTAGTGCACTGTGTTGTTTGAACTATAACCTGTCGAATATTATTAGTAGTGCACTGTTGTTTGAACTAGAACCTGTTCTCATATTCTGTAGTTTGATTTTTTCTACTGTTTAATTCGAGGAAGATTTTTCTATTGTACTAGAAACATGCGTTTAGGTTTCAAAACCATATTCTGAAACATGCACATCAATTATAATTGCACATTTACATATTTTCATGGTTCATAATTGTCGTTCATAATCATGCTCCATCTTATTTTTAGTGTTGATGTGCCAGAACGGGAGGAGATAGCGTTGATTCTGTCGGTCCAGCGAAGTGGGGAAGCCACGACGGAGCTTGACCTTGCACATTGTGGATGTGATCGTAGTGTAATAGAGTTACTTTTATGTTCCTGTGTATGATTTGATGTATTACAATATTGAAAATTGATGTTTTGTTCCTATGTATGTTATAAAATATTGATGTAACTTGTTGAAGTTGTGTAAATGGATCTGAAAAGGTTTTGGACTGGAATAAAATTCAAATTTAAATAAAACACAACTAAATGACTGAATAAAAAAGGAAGAGCCTGTAATAAGGCCGCATCCCATAGAAAAAATAGACCTTAAAAGGCTAGGGCCCAAAACAAAATGCATCGTTAAAAAGCCATGTCTGAGAAAATAAAGGCTACAAATATTGGGTCTAGCCCATCTAAATGAAAAGAAAAAGCCCATCTAATTAAAATGAAAAAGCCAGAATTGTTGGGCTTGGCCTACATAGACGACCGAATGGACTGGGCTGAATTCACACCATGACGATTTAATTTCGTCACAATTTTGCCACGTAGGATCGGCCACGTAGGATCTGACTTGGCCAGGCTACAAGGCTCGTGACGATATTGGATCGTCATAGACGTTATGACGATCCAATATCGTCATAGACGGTTATGACGATTTTGCAAAAAACGTCGTTATAGTTCATTTGCGATGCCCAGCTTTTGACGATCTCAAAATCGTCATAGAATCGTCATAAACGGACTACTATGACGATTCTGTGACGAAAATGGAGGGTCATATATAGCCATATTCCTTGTAGTGTATGGGCCACCGTCGACAGCGCCCGCATCTTCTCAGACCGTCGACGGGGAGAGGATTCTCCGGCCGCCGTGTGTGTGCTCCTGCGCCGGCGGCGTGCTCCGGCCGGCGAGCCAGCAGGTGATGGGCGGCGCTCTGCAGGTGACTATTGGAGGTGGCATCCACGCCGATTCCAGGGATGAGCGGTGGCGCCTCCACAGGGACAGGGACAGAGACGGGGCCTGTGGGCTGTTTTTTTTATTTTTGATAGATTTTTATTTGAGATTTTCTATTTTTAGGATATTTTGATTCTTTAATTTGTGCTGCCATGTGGGACCCGGTGCCACGTCATCTTCCTGGTGGGGTCATCTTGCCAGAAAACGCATCAATTCGTCAACAAATGGAGTTTAGGGCGAATTGGAAAAACAAACCAAAATCCGGTGGTTTTTTGTTCCGAAAACGTAAAGTGGTATGATATGGTAAATTTAGGTAGTAAACTGGTAGTTTTATACTATAAACTCGTTCAGGTTTAGTACGTCGCGCGCGCATGGTCCAGCATCGACAGAGGAGGCGGGTGCCGGGTGGTGGTGACAGCCTTGTTTTAGCGGCGGCGGCTGTGGGTTGAGTTCGCGAAATTTTCGGAAGAGATTACGGGGACGGCCTCCCCTCTCGGCTGTGGGGGCGGCCTAGGTGGGGTGCAAGCTCCGGTGGTGGCCATGGGGTGCGAGCTCGCGATGCGGCCTAGGTGGGGTGCGAGCTCCGATGTGGCATCCCCCCTCCTGGCCTAGGTCGGCGCTGATGAACGTGGAGTTCGCCCTGGCCAGCATGCTCTGCGGCTTCGATTGGGCCACGCCTAAACGCCGACGCCTAAACGCCGACACCTCGGAACGATATAAACACAGTTCTTTGCATAATATATTGACCCTCGGAACGATTCCAGGGTGCCAAAGATGGGCGAGATGAACGTAGTGACATCGACCCCCGACGATCTAAACCTTGCACATGTGAATTAGAAGCATGTGGAGTAAAAATAAAATAGCTTATAGCAAAGATATTATAATAGGCCACGCCTAAACCCTAACTGACCACCTCGATCTCTTCCCCGTGTAGGAGCGTCTCGCCGCCGCCGCTTCGGAGCTCATAGGCCACGCCTAAACGCCGACGCCGCCCGCCGCCCGACGAGCCCGCCGCTAGCACCGCCGCCCGACGAGACCGCCGCATCCGCCCGACGAGCACCGCCGCCCGACGAGACCAACGTCACCCCACCGGTGAGCGCCACGTGTCTGCCACGTGTATGATTGCTGACTCATCCTGATTAAAACTAGTTTGCTCGATAAATTGTACTACATGCATAGATTAAAACTTGTATACAAATTGGACCTCTGACTCATTTGTGTATTTATTTGTGTATTTTGGTATGAATAATATGTATATTTGTGTATGAATCCAAGTCCACTTGAATGTTTACACTCTTACTCTAGATAATATTATTGTTTTAGAAACTATGGATCCACTTAGTAGAAACCTTGAAGAAGAAGAAATAATGGAGAACATTATTCATGAGGACACCTCACAATATCTGAACTTGGAGGGACATGACGACGACAGCTCAAGTACTAGTCATGGAGAAGATGAAGACTCCGGTGAACGCAATTTAATGGTTACAAAGTCCGGCGAGGTATATGCATTGATTAAGCCTCAGCTGACTTCCACCAACAATCTTCTTCTACATGTATTAATTAACGCTTCTTTCTTCTTTTAGCCCTCTGGATCGACCAGCCAGCAACCATCTTCTTCTACGAAAAAGAGCAAGCGAGGCGCGAGCCAGCGGTTGAAAGATCGTGCAAAGTTCACGATCGAAGCAGTCCGTGTTCATGGCAGGCCGATGGAGCCCAAGAAGGCCGCAGACAAATTTATACGTCAGGCTGGAGTTCTTGTTAGGGACCAAATCCCAATCATAATTGAATATTGGAATAAGCCAAAGAAGGGCGACGGTACCTTTGTCGATGACAAGATCCAAAGAAACGCTTTGGAATTCGTTGTTGGTAAATTTCACCCTTCCGCCAGAGGAGGATGAAAACAACCCGGTTATAAAGAAAAAGGTCAAAGAGTGGACTCTAAAGAAGATGGCCGAGGCTTTCCGCAACTGGAAGACAAAATTGAACAAATTTGTCAAAGCTCGCGAGACTCCAGATTTCGAAGACGCATATTATGCGAAGATAAGACCTCACTGGCCCGAATTTGAGACATATAAAAAAGTGCTATAGCTAAAAAGAGGTCAGAAACCAATACGCTTAATGCCCTGAAGAAGGAATATCACCAGAGGACGGGGTCAGGTGGCTACATATCTCAGAGGCCTAAGTGGGAGGAAGCTGAGAGGGCCCTGCGCGAGAGAGGGATCACACCCCAGACAGATGGGTGGGACCTACGTGCAAAGACTTGGTTCTACGGAATCGGGGCAAGGTTGGACCCAGAAACAGGATTGTGTATCTTCCCAACCATCCTTTCCAAACCCGTCACTGAACTCATCACGGCATACGAGGAAACATCCGCCAGGACCTTCCATCCCGACAGAGAGAATGACCAGCTCACACGTGCCATCGGTAAAAAAGAACACCCTGGACATGCACGAGGCACATGGGGTATGACATGGAAAGATGGGTTTGCCGACTGGAGCGACTCTTACAGATGGCGCGGCAAAAAAGAAAAAGAGCGTACAGAGCGGATGACACAGATAGAACATGCACTTGCGGTGCTGCAGGCGCAAGTGAATGCACAACAGAGCCATCAAGCTACCGGCCCATCTCAGCGGCACGAAGAGCCTGCATTGGAAGCTGCCCGCGGCCCAGACTCTGCGCGGAAAAGCAGTGTGGATTCCACGGAGAACGTGCAGCCCACGCTTGAAATGACGGGTCCTCGATACCCCGTTGATGAGATCACGGAGAGCGAACACGCTGAGCTGCATGTGAGATTAATGGGCTTATCCATTAAGGTGGCTGTCGGCTATGCCTTATCTCCTGTAGCTGGTGGAACTTACCACTGCCGACCGATTCCAGATGGCTATGCTATTGTCGGGGTGGATGAGGTTGTGAAGGAATATGAGGAAGCACAGCTTGACCATGCTACAGGTGAAGGGGAAACTCAACTCAAATTTGCAGTGAAAACAACCATTCTTTGGAAGAAGGAACACATTGTGCTTCCAAATTGGAGGTCACTGGCACCCCCGCCGTCTCCGCGGCGTCAGCAGTCTGAGCCGCTTCAGCTATCTCCTGCGCGGCAGCCATCTCCGGCCCGTCAGCCATCTCCTGCGCGGCAGCCATCTCCGGACCGTCAGCCATCTCCTGCGCGGCAGCCATCTCCGGCCCGTCAGCCATCTCCGGTGCTTCAGCCATCTCCTCATCGTAAGCGGAAGAGCACTGCCACGCGGAGCATCAGTAGCACTGCCACAAAGAAATCCGCAAGAAACCGTACGCCAAAGAGTTCAAAAAACTACGTCCCGCAGCCTTCCGCCAAGCCATTGCCGGTTTTACTGTGGAATCGCAGCGACGAGGAGACCAATAGGATCTCGGGAGAACAGGTCAAGAAATTCTTTGCACCTAGACGGGCCGAGCCAAAGGATAAAATAGATCCGGCGGTGGTGGAGAAGTTTTACAAAAATCTTTTAAAACCTGAAACCCCACTTGTGCCGGACTACGAGCGCCAGATTTTGAAGGCGGATGCAAGGCGCCGTAGGGAGACTGAAAGTAGCAGTCGTGAGGCACCCTAGAAAACAGTTCCCATGCTCGGAGAGCAGGAAAACCAATCATGCGCCCCGCTCCAAATGTTTGACAAACGGGACGCTCCTCCCGTAGATGATTACGAGGCAGAGCTACAAAGAAAGGCCAGTGAGATGGGGATGACTTACATTGCATACTTGAACGTCATGGGAGACAACTTGCCTAAATGCGATGTCAACCCCATACAGCCATGGAAGTATGGGAAGAATCTAGTCAAGAAAGAGGAGCTCAAGAATCTACCAACAAAGATGCGAAAATTGCACAAGTGGTACCTTCATTTCTGCAAGACGAGAAAAGAAGAATGGATCACGGCGCATATAAGAGATCAGATTTTCTTGTGCGGAGACGACGCGATCGACTTCAACATTCAAGACTTGCATTTTCTATTCAATCAGAAGGAACTCGACAAATCTGCCATCAGCCTTTATTGTGTGTAAGTACTATTTCTGTAATTTTTATCTCATCTCATTCACTTCATTAATTGCATGTATATATATATGCTCACCATATATGTATATACTATTATGCAGGAAAAAGGTTATGGAATGCATGAAAGGAGGCCCTTTTGACATTGGGTTCGTTGACCCAAATAGAGTTCATGAAGAAGTGGTAAGAGACAAACCCGGGCAAACAGAAGATTACTTGCTAAAGTCTTTACTGAGACAACAAACCAAAAGGGAAATACTATTGCCTTACAACTTCTCGTGAGTACTGTTACCCTCTCTATTGTACACATTCTGTTTCGGCTTACTCGATGTTAAGTGTAACTGATGATGAGTTATGCGTGCGTAGGTTCCACTTTATTCTGCTAGTCATTCAACCCGACTCAGGAAAAGTCCTTGTCATGGACTCATTATGAAAATAAAAAGAGCTATGGGCAGACTTTAGAGAGATGCTCCAGAGGTAATTTCAATCATATTATCGCACTAGATCGGCAACTTTCGTGACAATAAGTAATTAATTAATCCTTTATCCATTTTCTTTGTCGGACAGGGTTTCGAAAATGTTCACGGGCAGGGCCGTGGGTGAATGGTCAGAAGAACTAAAATTTGTAGACCAAAATGTAAGTAATACTAGCTAGCTTCCAATTCCATTATATCATGCTTTATTGATTATTATTTTGATTGAACTCTCTATTCTCGTAAAGTGCGCGCATCAGGGATACGGCAATAACTTATGTGGGTACTATGTTTGCGAGTTCATTCGTAACACGATATGTGCGACGGGCCAAGCCGCACTAGAACAACTTAGAGTAAGTAAACAAAGTCCACAACATTATTTTATTACCATCAATTGTGTTGAGTTTTATTCTTATATATATATATTGACGACCCATTCTTCATATATATTCAGATCGAATGGATACGGGACCAACTCCTACCATTTGAACGCATACGAGCCATTCAAGAGGAATTGGCGGGGTTCATACTTGATGAGGTCGTCACGCCTGGCGGAGAACTCTTTAGATATCCACCAAAATGAACGATGACGATGTATGTGCCGATGACGATGTATGTATCGATGACGATGTTTGTGTATAATAATAGTTGCTTAATTATTCATGTACTCGTATGTACCAATGACGATTTATGTGTATACCGCTCCCGATCGATTCCCCCTCGCTCCCCCCCTCCCGCAGTAATACGCCCAGAACGGGGCAGAGGCAGAAGTCTGCCGCGGCAGAGATTTAGGCCGTTTTCCTGCCGCGGCAGAGTTCTGCTGCGGCAGGAAAACGGCATAAATCTCTGCCGCGGCAGAAGAACCTTTAACACCGGTTCCAGATACGAACCGGTGTTAAAGGGGAGGGCTGAGGCCTGCGGCAGCCCCACGTGCTCCACCCTTTAACACCGGTTCGTATAAGAACCGGTGTTAAAGCCCCCCCCCCTCTAACACCGAACCCTCAACAGCGGTTGGGGAACCGCTGTTAGAGGGCCCTACCAACCGGAGTTAAAGGGGGGGCTCTGCACTAGTGATCCCACATAGGTACGGGTGGGTCGTGGTCAACCTTGTTGGTGACAACGTGACTACCATAACGTCGAGCTAGTACGGATGGGCATGTGTACCAACACCACATCTACACGAGCAATAGTGCAATTGTATAAGACCTCGCAATGCATGTGCATGGTTTTGAATAACAAATATACAAAATAGCTAATTTGGGGGCGTAGAGAAGGGGGGGCATATGCCCCCTCCCATAAAGACCATTTTTTTACAATATGTCTGCACATAAGATGGCCGAAATTTTCTTGTAAATGATATGGATTTCATCTTTAGGGTTCAAACTGCACAAACTCTAGGGGTTCAGAGTTTAAAGTGGCACATTTCTCTCGCCAATGCAGTAGAGCATGTGTGTGTCCACTGGTAGAAAACGCCCCATGCGTCCCGGTTGGTAAGGGCCATTAGTCCCGATTGCCCAACCGGGACGGGGCAATCGGGACTAAAGCTCCAACCTTTAGTCCCGGTTGCCCCATCAACCGGGACAAATGGGGGCACACGTGGCGGCATCAGAGCGCGAGGGGGGTGGAGCATTAGTCCCAGTTCGTAACAAGAACCGGGACTAATAACCTGCTGCCGCGGCAGAGATTTGGCCCATTTCTCTGCCGCGGCAGAGAATTCATTTTGGCACATTTTGTTGCCGCGGCAGCATTTTCGCCACTTTTTGTGCCGCGGCAGAGAATTCATTTAGGTTGTTTTATTGTTTATTTAGTGTTTTGCACTTATCAATGAAGGAACCTTATATTACACAAGATCATCATGACAACATTACATTCAATACACGGATCGAGTTCATGCACTACATACAAAAGTTGCTATTCGATGCTACCGTCCAATTTCTTGAAAGTTGCTATTTTTACAATTCCTATTGTCTATACACAGCCGAGTAGTATTCCCCTTGTGTGTTTAGGACTTCTGCATCTAAGAATCCCGCCAATTCCTCCTGTATTGCTCGTATGCGATCCTTTGGCAGAAGACCGTCCCGTAGACGTTCGATCTGATTTAAAAAAGGAGTCAGCCTATATGAATATGAAACTAAACACAATTTGATTGTAATTAAAAACTATAGAAATTGTTTACGTACGTGGAGTTGCTCTAAATTTCTACCCTTCTCATCGCACGCCTGCCGGATGAACTCGCATACATAGTATCCACATAGATTGTTACCTGGTCCCTGCGTCAGGCACTTTACGACAACAGAGTTCAATCAAAATAATAATCAAGCATGATAATAACTGTATCAAAACTAGAATCAAAGAGATGCGCGGATATAGCTAGTGGTGCTTACATCTAGTGGTTGAAATGTAAGCTCCTCTTTCCAAACACCCCTAGCCTTCTTGGTGAACCGTTTCCAAGCGCTGCCCGGCGTAGAAAACGAATAAAATAAGTTATTAAGTACTTGATATCATAAAATTCACGAACGTTGCCGATATAGTGTCGTAATGATTAGAATTACCGCTGGAGAAGTATCTGCATGTCTTTCCACGTCTCAAGGGGTTTATGTTTCGAGTCCATGACTAGTACACGCCCTTTGTCAAGTTGAATGATTAACAGAATATAGTGGTACCTGCGAATGCAGAACTAATCAATTATATACTTAACATCGAGTAAGCGAAATAGAAAGTGTATACAAGACAATAACACTCACTGGAAGTTGTAAGGAAATAGTATTTCCCTTTTGGTTTCTTGAAACCTTAACGCGTGTACTATATTATCCTCCATATCCTGGGGGCTTATTTTGAGATTAGCTTCATGAACCCAATATGGGTCAATGAAGCCAATGTCATAGATTTGTCCTCTGCTGCATTCGAGAATCTTCATTCTGCATATTAAAGTATGATTATATACATGCAATAAACAAAATATTATAGATGGAGACTAAATTAATTACAGAATTAGTACTTACAGACAATAGGCACTCATGATCGATTTGTCCAAGGCGTCTTGATTGAATAATTGAAATAGTTCATCAAATTCAATGGATATCATGTCATCCTTACTTTCCCATGATGCTTTTTTGTAACCCTCATCACTATCCAGTTAGCCCCGGCCCTTGTGGCATGCATGTACCAGTTATGCAATCTTCGCATTTTTGTTGGAAGATTGTTTACCTCCTCAGGTTTGACGAGAGGTTTTCCGTACTGGTATTGGTATGCTACTTCACTCACGGGGAAGAACTCTAACTGGGATAAGTACTGGGCAATACTCATACCTTGAGCAGCGGCAGCTTCTCCGTATTGTGCAACTACCTCTGGATCATACTGCTCTTCGGCCCCATATTTGCTCGACCCCACATTGGTTTGAGAAATCACCTTGAGAGGGGCGCAAGTTTGTTTTGCTTGTTCTCCGAGCTGGGCAACAGATTTCCCGCTTGCATCAGTACTGATCTTCGAGGCTTTTTGTGCTGCATGTGACTTGAGAATAGAACGCTCATAGTCTGATGACAGCTTTGGCTCGTCGATTCGCTAGGTACACAACCTTCTTGCATTTATGCAAATATGTACCTTCGGTCTTATCTAAACAGTGGGTGCATGCCTTATATCCTTTGTTTGTCTGTCCTGAAAGGTTACTAAGAGCAGGCCAATCATTGATGGTTACGAATAACAACCCTCGTACATTAAATGGCTCCTGTTTGTTCTCATCCCACGCACGTACACCTGGTTTGCCCCACAACTGTAAGAGTTCTTCAACTAATGGCCTAAGGTACACATCAATGTCGTTGCCCGGTTGCTTCGGGCCTTGGATGAGCACTGGCATCATAATGAACTTACGCTTCATGCACAACCAAGGAGGCAGGTTGTAGATACATAGAGTCACGGGCCAGGTGCTGTGACTGCAGCTCTGCTCCCCAAAAGGATTTATGCCATCCGTACTTAGACCAAACCATAAGTTTCTTGCGTCACCTGCAAAGTCTGGGAAGTCTCTCTCGATTTTTCTCCATTGTGACCCATCAGCAGGGTGTCTCAACTCCCCGTCTTTCTTACGGTCTTCTTTGTGCCATCGCAACAACCTGGCATGCTCTTTGTTTCTGAACATGTGTTTCAACCTTGGTATTATAGGAGCATACCACATAACCTTAGCAGGAACCCTCTTCCGGAGGGGCTCTCCCTCAACATCACCAGGGTCATCTCGTCTGATCTTATACCGCAACGCGTTGCATACCGGGCATTTATCTAAATTCTCATACTCCTTACCGCGGTAGAGGATGCAGTCATTAATGCATGCATGTATCTTTTGCACATCTAATCCCAGAGGACAGAGAGTCTTCTTTGCTTCGTAGGTACTCTCGGGAAGTTCGTTATGTTTTGGAAACTTCGGCTTCATTATTTTCAGCATCTTTTCAAATGAGGAGTCAGTTAGACCACACTCTGCCTTCCATCGCAACAATTCCAGTGTGGTACCGAGCTTTGTGCTGCCATCTTCACTCAAACATTTCAACAAACACCTTCAATGCATGCATGAAAAAAAACTAGCACAAACCCTCACACCTTACACCATTCGAAAAAACAGAGTGGAGGCAGAGGGGGCTGGGGCGTTGCATTTATAGACAGCAAGGGATCTTTAGTCCCGGTTGAAGCCAGCAACCGGGACTAAAGGTGCGTGCCAAGCCACGTGGCTGTGGCCAAACCTTTAGTCCCGGTTGGTGGCTCCAACCGGGACGCATGCCCCTTACCAACCGGGACCCATGCTCCCTGGCCCCGTGCCCGCTCCAACCGGGACGCGTGCTAGCATTAGTCCCGGTTGGTGGCGCAACCGGAACTAATGCTCCGAGGGGTCGCGAACGGATGGCCCTTTTTCCTCTAGTGGTCCTACAATGGGTGGTCATTTCTGCTCCAACTCTAGTTCCATTGCCGGTGTACTAATGCATTGGCACATTTGCCATGCCTTCGATCAGATAACATATGGTTTGGTAGGCTTGACGGCAGCCATGCGACTATGGAGTAGTGGCGTAACTCCGGAACACGACGGACCATCCCCGGAAGCAATTCCGTACATGCATGGTAGATGTAGTAGTAGTTATTATGGCGGATCAACGTACATGAACTACAGTGGTGTGACCTGCTCGGTCTTTTTTTTTTGAATGTGATAGGGTGCGGACGCACCCTAAGTGCATTAAAGAAAACATGGCAGGTACAATTTACAAGGAGGCCCATGACAACACTAGCCCTAAGGACCAGAAAATTCGAAGATAAGGCCTCCAAAATTTGAGAAAACCCCCCAGTACAAGAAAAAAGAAAGCAATCAAGTCCTATGAGGTCTCTGCCACCGTCGCCGGCAACCTCGGAGGCGAAGCCAACATCAAGGTCAGAGAACAAGTGCTCGAGCAATCTCATCCGGCGAAAAACCTGCTTATCTGGCCACCTCCCAATCTCCAGGGACGAAACCACTTGGGGAGAGGGAGGCATCAAGCTCCAGCACAGGAAAAGACGAACCTCCAGGCATGGGAGGAAGAGAACAACGACCGCCTTTCGACTAGCAAGGGCAGAGACCCAGCGGCACAGCGCCACCAAATATGAGTCTCTACGAATGAACCACAAGGGTTGCGTATCTCTCCAGCACAGTACAGCAAAGCACAACAAAGCAAGGCCTGCAACCAAGAGAACCGTCTTCCACAACGAGCTGCCACAGCATCAGATCCCTCTACTCCCTCCCCAACGAGGCCGGCCAAGAAGAGGGACCAAGATGCAGAGCTGCCCTGTAGAGGACAGCGGTGCTTATTCCAACCAGGGCTCGCCTGAAGTGAAACCACCGATGACTTCCACCATGGCAGCACATCAGCATCCCCTAGCAGCGACCGACCGGCGTCGCACCAATGCGCCGAGACGGAGGCCCTCTTCTGGTTCAACCATCTATCAGCACCTCCAGCGCATCCCTCCTTCCCCTTGCCACCATGGTCGGCCGATCGAAGAAGATACAACGAGAGAAAGCTTGGTAGAAGGTACAAGGGGACAACGGCTTTATGAGAAGCTGTGGTGGTTCCCACCCTTATCTTCTACTCCGGCCACCGGAGCAGAAGAAAGGGAAGAAGAAACCCTAGGGGGCTCCAGATTTTGCTGCCTAGATCTAAGACCGCACCGTCGACTACGGGCAATAAGCCCAACTCCAACATCACACCAAGAGGACTACCACTAAAATATACAGGGCGAGGCACTCCATCTCCCCTCCCCAAGCGGCAGAGGAGAAGAGGGAGGCCTCGAAGGAAAGGGGGAACTCTCAAGGGGGCGGTTCAGTAGCAGCGGAGACTTGGCTCAGATTACCACCTACCTCAAGGTCCAGCCTTCTCGATCGTGAAAAAAGCATGTATGGACCGATTGATTACCTGCGTGGTATGGACCGCCATCAAGTACACCCGTGCATATGTTACCACACATTTTTTTTTTCCTTTTTGAGCAGGGAAGGACCTGGATACTGCATTAATTAAGAAGCTGCGTGTTACAAAATACAGAAATGACCTTAGAAAGAAAAACAATGTGTACAAGGTCCTTGACCATTACAGTACAGATCCTAAACTGAAAACAGGAAAAGCAAACCGGTCTTCCGACACTGCCACAAGCGACGGTCTTCGCCACCAGTGGCGGGGAGGCGGGGACTAGGCCACTTGGTGCAGTAGGGAAGTGGTGCATGCGCCGCACGTCATCGGTTGGTGCAAGCAGGTACCTGTGGACTGGATGCACCCGAGCGACGACCGATCGGAGTAGTGATCGAGCACTGAGCAGTGAAAGAAAGATGGATCCCGACCGGTGAAATTTAGCTATCCAGTCTGAGGACCAACTCTGGCAGCTGCACGTACGGTGACTGAGCATGTAAATGTCACGTACGATCGGTGAACAGGCCGTCGGCCATGATTGCCGAGGCAGCTAGCTAGCTAGCGCCGGAAGAAGTTATACGGGAAGTGGAAACTGAAGCCCGAAATGAAGCACCGGTGCTTTCTCTAGTCCAAAAAAAATTCCCAGGTCGGGCCGTGTTTACGGTGTCTGATCGGCCAAATTTCACGACCTGATCCAAAAAACCGTCGAAATCTTCTGGGTCTGGCGTTTTTTCGGTATCTGCTAGAAATGTGCTCTTATGCATTGAGGCGGGTCTATCCTGCAGGATAATAGACTAGATCTCATAGTATTAATTTCCCTTGGGCGCTGCTTGTTGATTCGATACTTATGGCTATGATTAAGACACAATCACACAATACCAATTAATTAAGAAGGCAACAGGAGTACAACTAACCAATATAATCACCTAACTATCACAAGCTGGATCGATCGATCGGCTCCGCAAGCACGTGGGAAATGGAAAGGGCAAACTAAACACTAGTAACGTATGCATTGCCTTCCAGCAAAACGTCACGTGATTGTTGCTAAATTAACCACTGTACTAGGTTGGTACAGGCGTAGAGCTGCAAGTGTTGCTCAACGTCCGATCTGCAGGGGCTGGAGCGTGGCGTTGTAGCCGACCTGCTCCATCTCCCACAGCAGCTTTGGCGTCGCCGGGTCACTCTCCTCCTCCACCGGAATGTACTCCTGCATGCAAAGTGGAAACGAACTTATTTTGTACGGTTAAGAGCAAGAACAATAGTATAGCTAGCAAGTTGGCTATACGAGACTGTCATGTCATCAAGAGCTAGCTTATACAATAGTGTTGTCTATAAGAACAAATATAATAAGCTTATGTAAACAGGCTATAAGACTTTAAATAATATATTTGAGATGATGTTGATGATAGAGAAGTGGAGAGAAGATTAGTGAGCTCTCATGCAAGAGCTAGCTATAGCATGTTCTTCTAGGCATTTTGTATGGGTGTAAGGTGGGCCTTAGTCAAATAAAATAATACATAGTTATAGCTAACTATTGTATATATTGACTATTATGTTGGCTATAGATAACGTGGCGACGGCTTATAGCCAACAACTGTCTTTATTATTGACTTGCTCTAAGGTTGGCTATTAGATTAGTACTAGTTGCTATCTTCTCTCTTTCTCTTTCCTCTCATTAATATTTTTGTAGAGCTCTCTTTTGCATAGGAGCCAACAACTTATATTTTTGTTTATCTCTCTTTTCCACATAAACAAACATGCCTAGTCAGCAGGCTTATAACCTATTATTATACGTGCTCTAATCTGAGTAAAAGCTAATTCAAGTGCGTAACCACAAACTGTGGCCAATCCTCAAAGTAGTCTCCAACACTGAATAATCATGGAAGTTCCGTACGAGACAAAAGTGGAAAGCTGAAACTTTCAAGTTTGAACTCGATCGATCGACACGTGGGTAGCAATAACAGGACGACCAATCAAAAAGGAGCAATCATAGAAGCAGCTAGCCGAGGCCGGCCGGACGGAGCTGAGCTAGCGAGGAGAGGAAGCAGATGCCGTTGCTGTGCGTAGGGAGATTAATTAAGCAAGAACCCACCCAGACTGCCAGACAGAGACAAGCTAGCACTAGGATGCACAGGCCAGCCATGGACCAAGCAAGCTATGGGAGAAATTTAGAGCATGAAGCTGACAAAGATTACCTCGAGCTTGTGAACGAGGTCCCCGGCGTGGGGCGCGCTGACGAAGATGTGGCGCTGGGCTGGCCTGATGAAGCCGTCGTCCACCGCCTTGTCGATGAAGGCCAGCAGGAAGTCGTAGTACCCCTCCACGTTCAGCAGCCCAACCTGTAAATCCATCCACATCGATCCAACAGCCATTAGCAAACAAGCTAGCTGATTCTTGGAGTACTATTCAGCCAGGGTCTTCACGTACTGGTTTGGTGTGGATGCCGAGCTGCGCCCATGCGATGACCTCCAGCAGTTCGTCGAGGGTGCCGTACCCGCCGGGGAGCGCGATGAAGGCGTCGGCGTTCCGCGCCATCTCCGCCTTGCGCTGGTGCATCCCTGACACCGCCACCACCTCCCCCACCGTTTCCCCGGTGATCTGCTCCTCCATCCATTTCACAAGCATGGATTACTGCTACTGGTTACTACGGAGTACTAGGTAGTGTCCAACAATGGCTGTGGATCTTACCTCCTTGCCCATAAGAGTGGTCGGTATGACCCTGCAGCAGATGGACCATGCAAAGAAGAAGAGAAAAGCAACGACAGCCGCGCGTGAGCTATCTAGCTAGTTGGAGAGATTTCGTTGTCGACAAAAAGGTGGCCGCTACAGTTTGGAGATAAAAAAAAGGCGATCTGATCCATCGATCGCTTGACACAATAATGCACGATATATAGAAGGATCGGATGTATGTACGGACCCGATGACGTGGCCGCCGGCGCTGTGGACGGCCTCGGAGACCTCCCCCATGAGGCCCAAGCTGCCCCCGCCGTACACCAGATCCATCTTCCGAGCAACCTGGAACATTTGCATGCTCCTCAAATCAAACCAACATACAGCAGCTTAATAACCAACAAATTAAAGAAGCTCATGCATGCATGTGTGGTTAATTACCAGCTCCTTTCCGAGCTCGACGGCGGCGTCCCGGTAGATGCTGCGCTTCCCGGAGCTGCTCCCGCAGAACACGCACACCCGCCGGAACCGAGGTCCCTCCTCCACCACCACCTCCACGCCGCCCTCTACACCGCCGACGCCTGCGGCCGTCATCTCATCCGCCATCCGTCCACAGAAAGCGCGACGACTGTTGGTGCGACGGAGAAGGAATAGTGAGTGTTGTGGTAAGGAAGCTTCAAGGAAAGCAGACGAGGAATATATGGAGGGAACAGGAGTTCGTGATGAATGACACTACCAACTCGATCCAGAGAAAGGTCATTTACTGCTACGCATATGGCCGTTCCAAAATGCCATAGCCCGGGCGCCCGTCTAATCAGGGAGTGCACGAAGCTTTACCTAGCTTTAGCTAGCTCCTGTGTTACCGCAATTGCATCATTGACATCAATGCATTGAGAGTTAAACTTGTGATCAAACGATCGAGCCACCTAAGTTGCCTAGCCAAGTGGTGGGACTAAGGGCATCTCCAGCGGGCCAGATCCAAATTTATAACGCAAACAGTTTGATTATGTTCGGGTGGGTCGGCCACGAATAGAATTTGGGTCGCGGTCCGGCCTGTTTGGCCAGTACGTCATTGGGGTAACTCATCCTTTCAGCGGTTGTCATTTTGGCCAGCGCATGCCATTTTGCCAGTTGTTTTCCATTTCAGCATATAGACATAGACAAACATATAAATTGACAAGCAAATAAAATGACAAGCATGTGTCATTGCCCTCCAGGCATCACCAACAAGTGGTCAGTTCATCCCATATGTCCAAAAGAAAACAAATATCATACAATTTGTCCAAAAAGTAGCAAGTTTCTCCCAAATGACAATCATCCATTCCATTGCCCTTCAATCATTGCGAGAACGAATGATCTTCTGTTTTTTCTCGATCCAAGCCCTTTGGCCAGAGTGGGAGATGCTTTCCAAGTCGTTGAGCATGTCCTTGTTCTCCCCGGCCATGACCTTGTCTTCGGCCTCCAAGATCTTGGTCTTGGCATCGGCCTACATGAGCCTAGCCTTGGCATTGGCCTCGTCCACCACAATAGATCTCATTTGGAGATCAAGAAAGCTCTTGGTTGTGGCCTATTTCTTTTTGCACCACCTCTCTTCCCTCTCGGCAATGGCCTCTTCCTTCTTGCCTAGCAACTCCCTGGTGGTCTCTTGGAACACCAACGAACCATCTTGATGGACGATGTCAGCCTTCGTAGCCTTGTGGCCTGCAGACCGGCGAACATGACCGGTAGACGCCCGGTCGTCGATTGCAGGGTTTCCAAGGCATTCGCCATTGTTATCAAGGTCGATCACACCGTCCATTGATGCATTTCCCTTGCCATTGCCCTTCTTTTTCCCATGAAATTCTCTCCAAAGGGCATAACTAACTTCCCAATTTTTGGTGTCCTTGATCGACATCCAACAATGGCTCAATATGAAATCCATGTTGTCATTGGCCACCTTGAAGTGCTCCAGAGATTACACATATGGATAACAACAATGGCTCAATGCATATACAAGGTACGCCGACAAGAGAGGGAGGGGTTTTACCATGTCAACCGTCGTGAGCCTGCAGACCGGTGGGCACGACCGATAGACTCCATGCCGTCGTTTCCAGGGTTGCCAAGGCATTCGCTATTGTCATCAAGGTCGATGACACCGTCTGTTGACGCATTGCCCTTGCCATTGCCCTTCTTCTTTCCATGAACTTGTCTCCAAAGGGCATAGCTAACTTCTGTTGCCTGCCAAAACCCACCGGCGAGCAGCGACGAGCAACACGAAGAGCCGGGAGGCTCCCAGAACTGCTGGTGGGCCCTGGTCCCTCGGGCAACGGCCCGCAAAACTCCGGCACACGTCCTGGCTTGGTTCAAGGGCGTGCCACCTGACCTATACCTGGTCAGGAAGGTGATGGATTGCTTCGATCAGTTTCCTGCATGGTAAACAAGTATACGTAAAATTCGAGCCGTGACCGGCTCCCAGGTTTCCCTGTGAATCGGCTCCTGGAGCCGATTGTCCCATGGTTCTGCATTAGATCTATGATAACATGGGGTTTTGCTTCATCAATACAAGTTAAATCGATCTACGACAGTTTAACGTTTTCACCACGTAATTGGAACGTCCTACACGTAATTGATCCTGGTAGATACAAAAGATAATGGAAAACTAACCCTAGAGAAGGCCTAACAACCGACGTAAAGTCAATTCCCGGAACAACTCCTCTCGAATTGGCAAACCCTATCCTCACGTACTACTGGATCGTTAAACCCGTTTGCAAGGCCTGACTACGTGGATATCAAACTAAACCTTGGAAAACAAGGCATAACTATAACAGATCAAATCAACTAAATAAAGACCAAGCAAGATGCTACCCTTACACCCGGGAAAAGGTGCAAAGGTAGCGAGGTAACTAGAGGTAGCATAACTAAACAATCATAGCGAAAAGTACCGATGCTAACCCAAACAAATCTATGATAATAGTATTACTCGCCATCAACAAGGCTTCAGTAAGAGTAACACCAAATAACGCATAAGCAGATACTGCCTAGATCGCAAGATGCGACCTAGGCAGCATGACACTTACCCGAAAGAAACCCTAGAAACAAGGGGTGGCGATGCGCCGAGATTGTGTTTGTTGTGAACGTGATTGTCCTCCTTTCTCAATAACCTTAGGTATATATTTATAGTCCGGAGACTTTCTATCTTTGGAATAACTCTACAACTCTATCTCTTACCTAAACCGAAACGGAACCTACTACAATATACAGATACACGGGCAATTTAGCCCAAATCCACGCACAAGGACGATTCAACAACACGTTGCATATATGTATCTTCCAAGCCCATCTTGATTACGGCCCATCTCCTCCTTTGGCCAAAATATGGTGATAACACATGCCCCCCTGGTTTTGGCAATAATAATTCCAAAACCACTCTGTTGATGTTTTTTCTTCCCCTTCTCCTCTTTTTTTTACATCGGGTTACGCGTTGCAGAGCAGAATCGTCACGCCACCCCCTCATCATGATGCCCTGTCTTCTCAACTCCTTCGCAGTGCATGATTTGACAATTTTGGCACCACATTCTGGGAAACCGCTATAGCATTGAACCGCCTCCCACTATTCTCCTTATTTAAATTCATCTGAGCAGTTTGCAGTCCCCATCTTCCTCCAGTAGCCAAAAAACCCTCTTCCTCCGCCGAAAAAACCCTCTTCCTCCGCCATGGCCTCCTCTTCTTCCACCCTTTCCTCCCAATCTTCCAACACGATTAGCGACCGGGAGCCGACACCGGAGCACCCGCCAACGGCGGCGTACGAGACTCTCGCCCCACAATGGTGGGACGAGAGGGATTGGAACTTCGCCGCCTGGTCGGAGGACGACGAGTCCTTGACCGACGGCGAGGAGGGCCTGCAGTTCCTCGTCGACGGGGAACTGGAGGCGGAGAGCACCGACGACGCCTGGTCCTGGGATGGCGTCGAATCCTCCGACGAGGAGGAGGAGTCGGAGGAGGACACCTCCTCCGACGAGTGCCCACCGGTGAAGCGCTTCCGCGCCGGGTCCAGCGAGGACACCGAAGACGACGACGAGGACGAGGAGGCCCCCGCTGGCATCTTCAGCAGCAGTAGCGAAGACGACGCCGGCAGCAGCACTGATGACAGCGAACAAGACGACAGCGAAGACAGCGGCGACGACATCGGCCTCTAGATTAGGAACTAGTAGTAGTAGTAGTAGTAGATTTCCTTTTGTAAGCAATCAGCTCCGTTGTAAACAATCGTCTTTTGAATGAACGAAGATTGCTTTTCCAACTCGCAGATTGCTTTTCCAATTCAATTTTGCCGATAGTCAAAATAGGTCGATGCTCCAGAAGCCGATAATACTGTATCGGCTTTCACCACACTGCGCTCATACAGTCAACCAAGTCAAAGGTCAAAGAGCCAATGGTAAAACATCGGCTTTCCCAAAACGTTGACAAGGTCAAATTTGGTCGCGTACTTAGACAAATCTGAGCGGCCACTTTCCAGTTTCAAACGGTAGCCTGCGACCTTTTTCAAAAAAGGGCGACACAGATCTCCAATTGCTCACCGATCAGATCGAGCCCACAGCGACAAGATCCCTCGATCCCCAACCGCATAGATCCATCTCCGCCGGCAAACTAGATGGCGGAATCGTCCAACACAAACCGAGCGGTCTCTGGTCTGAAGGTACGCCTACTCCTCGCAGTCTGAACACGGTGCTAGAATTAATGGCAAACCCCTGAATTAATGCTTTATTCCACCATTAAATTTTTTAGGTTTCAGACATTCTGCTGCCGCATCCTTCTCTCCCAAATTCTCTCTGTCTTGGCCCCCGTACAGAATCTAGTCCTGCCCATCTGATCTCTTGCGAAGCAAACAGAATCCCCTTCGTAAGCCAAGACCTAGATTTGAACTCTTGGGCCGACTGCTTGCGAGCCTGGCCTAATCCCCCTGAACATTGGGTCTCTTGGTTCAGCAGGGTAGCTAGAGCTTACCAATCCAATGGGAAACCACGGGAATAGCCGATGCCTTGCATTTGTCATTGTCTCCTCTTGAGAAACATGAAAATCTCCTAAAAACCATCGGCTACTTCTGGTCTGACGCTCTGAACTGCTTCATGTTTGGTCATGGCCCCATGTCACCAACTCTGTTAGACGTGGTGATGATTACTGGTCTGGATGTTACATCACCCAGCCCTTCTGCTTTTAAGCTGACCAAGGTCCCCTACAAGCCGTCTTCCAAAACAGACTGCACGAACTGGGGTGCCTACCTCCAACGCCATATGAAAACTAAAGGCCCTGTCACAGAGAAAGAACACACAGCCTTTCTCAACTTCTGGCTGGAACATTTCATATTCTGTGGCCCTTCCCTTGCTCCAACCAAGAATTATCTCTCCTTAGCCTACGAGCTTGCCAAAGGCACTCAACTTGGCATCGGCAAACTGTTCCTTGGAGAGGTCTATCGATATCTCCAGCTGATGTCTGTCAAACTGTTCTCTGGCATAGCAGTCAAAACAGGAGGTCCTTGGTGGTTCATTCAGCTATGGGCTCTGCTGTATTTTCAGAACCACGTCCCAAACTTCCCCCTTTTGGCGAGTTGCACCTTTCCAGATGTCAAAGGGAAGCAGATCCGATGCACCAGCTATGGCCAAGCTTTGTATAGGCTGCCAGGTAGTAAACTGATCCCTCAGGAAGCATCCAAGTGGTTCAGCACTTTCTTTCAAGGCCTGGACAATCCTATCTTCTTTCCCTACATGGAAGAATCGGAACATTTTGAAAATCCAATCTCCTTCAGGCTAGACAACTTTGCCGATGACACCAGCACTCGGCAGCTCTTTTCCACTGTGATCCGTCCCTGTTTCCTTCCAGTTGGCATGAGTACATCCAACAGAATAATCAAGCCTGGGTATGAATTCTACCAGCCGGTCGTAGTGGCTCGGCAATTTGGCCTTGGACAAGTACCTCCCCATTTCTTTCTCCACCACCTTACAGAGAGCAGAGCCGACCTGCCTGATCCTCTCACCAGTCAAAGGTGTTATTCCTTCTTTGATGCTCTGACCATCCCAATTCCTAACGACCTCACCTTCGCCTCATCAACCGATGGCTTTGAAAACTGGTGGTCGATGTGGAAGACTCATGCCTTCAGGAGAGCTCTGGGACCGTTGCTGAAACAGCTCGATGCTGACTATGATATCCCCGTGGAACAGGTACCACTACTTGTACATTTTCCTGATGCAGCTCACAAATAATTCTTCTACTAACCCACTCTCTCTCTTTGCAGCAACAAGATGGCCCTGAACCTACGCACAGTGATGGCTCCCCCTTCGAGTTCTTTCCGCCAGCTCCTGTGGTTCTTTTCTGCAAAAACTCGCCACCTTTGAAAAAGGTCATGATGCAGAACCAGCCGATATCACCACAGTCGGCTTCCAAGAACCAAGCAACTCCTAAGTCAGCTGCCCCTCGAGTTCCAACTAAAACAAGAACGATGGTGAGGAAGGTAGCTGCCAGGAAGACCTTGAGGCACCGGAGCCCTTCTCCAGAAAGCTCGCATGTAGGCTGATCCATGCCTTGGTCGATCTTTTTCACCCTTGCAAATCTGCTCATGCTTACTAGTTCTCCTTTCTTACAGGCTTCCGTCGAAGACACCTCCAGCGAGGACACTCAATCCAATCGAGGAGAATCGGGCCCAACATACTCTGAGAGGACCATCACACCGAGCCAGCCAGATTTACCACCATCGGCTTCCAGAAAAAGGTCGGTACCTGAACCTGCTGCCCCCCGAGCACCAGTCGAGGCGGGGCCAGCTGTGAGCCCTAAGAGGGCTCGCAAGGGACTGCAAACTTCTTCGTCGAGCCAGGAGGTTTCGAAAGTCATCACCCTTCATGCTCTTACCAATTGTTTCCTTTTTATCTGCCGATTCATCATTATTTACATCGGCTAAACACCTTCCATGCAGACGACTGACGCTTCTAGTGGGAAAGCCGGGGCAGTGCCGATGCCTCTAGCCAAGCCTGATCTAGCAATCCCCGAAGGTGTAGATGAAACGGCTACCACTTTGGCCAAACCCCCAGCAACCACACATAATCCGATTCTCTCGTCATCTGCTATCCCCTTGATCTTAGGAGAGGTACGTTAGCTTCTTTCGGCTCATCCTTACATGTTGGACGCATACTGACGCC
Organism: Avena atlantica; assembly: GCA_910589765.1. Classification (NCBI taxonomy): domain Eukaryota; kingdom Viridiplantae; phylum Streptophyta; class Magnoliopsida; order Poales; family Poaceae; genus Avena; species Avena atlantica. The sequence goes on along the minus strand of OU342736.1, from coordinate 500,702,635 downwards.
TTTCTGGGCTGCCAGGGTTGTGATATTTCAGGCTTGCTGACGTTCGACCCTGAATCTATCGAACCAACTCCCTCTGTTGCCCACGATGAACCACGAGCCAGGGCTGTTCTATCTCAATTCCAGCGTCTTAAAGCCTTGCTGTCCTCCCCGATCGAGGAGTTGATCGAGGGTTCTGAGGAGGTGAAGAGCGTTCTTGCTGAGATCAAGGATCAACTCCCAGTAGCATTGCAGGTGAAGCTTTGGCCAGTTGTAACTCTGTCTTTCTACGGGTCAAGGGTGAAGTTAGCTCGTGAAAGGATCAATCTGCGCCGCGCCCAACTTCCGCTGAAGGCCAATATCGCAGACAGATGTCAGCAGCTCAACGAGAAAAAGGCGTCTCTGGATGCCAAAACTGACACCTCTGTCAGTACCGCCGAGCTCGCATCCTTAAAAAAGGAGTTGGAAGATCTTGAAGAGAAGGTCCGGGCGACTAAACAGCTCATTTGTGACAAGGAAGCATCCATCGCCCGCTCCAAAGACGAAGCAGAAGGCCTCAAAGCTCAACTGAAGACCGATCTGGCAGAAATATGTGCCCTGAACAAGCAACTAGTGACGGGCAAGGACGAAGATGACGAAGCCGAGATCGCCGAGGTGGATCGTGTCCGTGCTGACGCCCTCCACGCCTTCGAGGCATTTCTTCAGTAGCTCATTCATGTAAACTGGCACCTGCTTGTAACAGTTTGAACCTCTAGAGTCGATGACTGTGCATCGGCTATATATTTTTTTTTTATTTGGCCGATTTCGTGTATCGGCCCCCACCTTTCACTGTCCATCATCCCACATGCTTGGGAAATATTTCTTGAGATGTTGACCGTTGACAGCCACTGGGAATTTCACGCCGTCCAGCTCCTCAAGTATGTACGTGTTCCCTCTTAAAACTTGATCGACCCTGTATGGCCCGTGCCAATTTGGAGACCATTTACCATATGCTGCATCCTTAGTCCCCAATGACAATACAGATTCCCATACCAGATCGCCAACGTGGAACTCCTTTGGTCTCACCTTCTTATTATATGCACGAGCCACCTTGGCCTTGTTCTCTTTGATTTTCTCGAGCGACCACAGCCTAAGCTCAGTTAAATCCTCAACACTGTCACTCATTAAAGCCGCATATTCTTCAGTTGTTAGATCGTTCTGAAAAGTGACACGTCTCGATTCAGCCGTAATCTCCCAGGGCAATACGGCTTCTTGTCCATAGACTAGATGGTATGGCGAGGTTTTTATCGCTCCATGGCATGACATGCGATAAGCCCATAAAGCCTCTGACAAAACCTCGTGCCAACGCCTAGGGTGCTCATCGGCTTTCCTCTTGATCAGCTTGATAAGGCTCTGGTTGGACGCTTCAGCTTGCCCATTTGCTTGAGCATAGTATGGAGATGATCGAATCAACTTAATCCCCGTGTCCTCGCAGAACTTTCTAAACTCGTGAGAAATGAAGACCGAACCTCCATCGGTCGTGATAGTTTGGGGAATCCCGAATCTATGAATGACATGTTCTTTCACAAAATTGATAACATCCTTTGAGTTCACTGACTTCATAGGGACAGCTTCCACCCATTTAGTGAAATAATCAGTAATGGCCAAAATCCACATATGGCCTTTGCTTGATGGAGGATTGATCTTGCCAATCATATCCATGCCCCAACCTCGGAATGGCCAAGGCTTGATGATGGGGTTCATTGCTGACGCGGGTACCATCTGAATTTTCCCAAATTTCTGACATGCTTGACACCCTTTGTAGTACTTGAAACAGTCCTCAAGCATGGTGGGCCAATAAAACCCTGATCGCCTGATCAACCATTTCATCTTGTGAGTCGATTGGTGAGTTCCACAGGCGCCTTCGTGTACCTCGTGTAGGAGCCGATTGGCCTCGGTTGGCCCCAGACATTTGAGCAGTAACCCCTCCAGAGTCCTGTAAAACATGTCGTCCCCAATAAGCACATACTTCATGGCCTTGTACCTTATCCGTTTAGGTGCCCCCCGAGCCGAATCCTTCAAGTAATTGAAGATATCGGCTCTCCAGTCTTCTGCTTCCAGGAACTGTACCTGAACATCGGCTCCCTCTGCTACGTCCTTGTAGCCCGAAGCGATCTGTGCAAGATTATTCGCCTCGGTATTCTGCGATCGCGGGATCCAGGTGAAATTTATGTACCGGAACTGTGCCATCAGCTCACGGCATTGCAGCCATAATGGGAAGAGTGACCCGCTCTCACACTTTTATTCCTCCGTGAGTTGGGAAATCACCAACTTGGAGTCTCCAAAAATTTCAACTGCTTCTGCTCCAGCTTCGATGAGCAACTCCATTCCCTTGCGTATCGCCTCATACTCAGCGACGTTGTTGGTGCGAGGGGTAGATAACCTGATGGAGAAGGAAAATGTTGCCCCCCGGGGCGACACGAGTAGCATGCCGATGCCGCAACCATCGTCACAAACCGATCCATCGAAAAACATAGCCCATGCTCGTATAGACAGTGCTGCTATATTAGTGTTGATCCTTTCAGCGATAAGGTCGGCCAATGCCTGACCCTTAACCGCTTTCGCGGGTTGATACCGGATGTCAAATTCCGATAATGCAAACATCCATTTGCCCAGTCGGCCTTTCAACATAGGAGCCGACAGCATGTGTTTTATGACATCTGACTTGCAGATAATGATAATCTCCGATGAGAGCAAGATGTGGCGCAGCTTGGTGCAGGTGAAAAACAGGCAGAGGCACAACTTATCGATCTCAGGATACCTTGTCTCTGCATCCAGCATCCTTCTGCTTATGTAAAACACGACTCGCTCCAGCCCATCATAAACTTGCACTACCACAGAGGCGATGGACGTGTCAACTACTGACAAGTAAATGTAGAACGGCCTATCCGGCTGGGGCGGAACCAACACTGGCGGCTTCGTCAGATATTCTTTGATCTCGTCGAAGGCTCGTTGTTGTTCTGCCCCCCAGCGGAATTCCTCGTCAGATTTAATTTTCACCAGTCCCATGAACGGCTCTATTCTTCCTGACAGATTAGAGATGAATCTTCTGACGAAGTTGATCTTGCCGATGAGAGACTGTAGTTCTTTCTTCGTGGTAGGTGGCTTCATTGTTCGCACTGCCTCCTGACTTTTCAGGCCGATCTCGATTCCGCGTTTGTGGACCAAGAAACCCAAGAACTGACCGGCCGTCACCCCGAAGGCACACTTTTTTGGATTCATCAGTAGCCCGAATTTTCTTGTTCGGTCCAGGACGCGTTGCAGATCGTCCAAGTGTTCTTGTACTGAAGCAGACTTGACCACCACGTCATCGATATAAATTTCCACCAGCTTGCCGATCAGATCATGGAAAATGTAATTCATGGCTCTTTGGTACGTGGCGCCGGCATTCTTCAGTCCAAACGTCATGACTACATATTCAAACAACCCCACCGAACCTGGGACTCTGAATGCAGTCTTGTGTATATCTTCTAGAGCCATAAAAATCTGGTTGTAGCCTGCATTGCCATCCATGAAGCTCAAGATCTTATGACCAGCCGCTGCGTTGATTAATGTCTCTGCTACCAGCATCGGATATTCATCCTTTGGAGTAGCTCTATTGAGATCCCGAAAATCTATGGCAACACGCCAGCGGCCATCCTTTTTCTCTACAGGTACGATACTAGAAATCCACTCAGCGTACCTGCATGGCCTGATTAACTTGGCTGTCAACATTTTCTCGACCTCTTTCTTGACTTCTTCCAAAATTTCGGCCTTCATCTGTCGTGCTCGCTGCTGGAATGGCCGAAATCCTTTTTTAAGCGGGAGTCGATGCTAAATGATGCTCCTGTCTAACCCGGGCATCTCTGTATAGTCCCAGGCAAAGCAGTCTGGATATTCTTTTAACAAAGCTATCATTGGACCCCGCAAATTCGGGTCTAACTTCCTGCTGATAAATGTTGGTCGTGGCTTATCCCCAGGACCGATGTCAATCTCCTCTAGCTTATCAGCGGATGTAAACCCATACCCTAGCTTTCCGTCACCTGTTAAATCGATGCTAAACACAGGGCAAACAGTTGGTGAGGACAACAAAAATAATTTGGGCCGATTGCCTGAATCGGCCCCCTTTTTGATTGCATTAGTCAAGGACGGTTTACACCTTATTTGTGCTTTACAATGGCAGGGAATCTCCCTACTACGACTGCATGTCCCGCTTGTCGTAAGATTACTGCTTTTTATTTTTTGTGGCCGATCGCAGGGATCGGCCGTACCACGCATGATCGTGGACTTTGCTACTCTGTCAGGCCAGTGGATAAGACCAGCCTCACCCCGTTTTTTGTAGCTTCAATGCGCTCACAGCCGTCTAGACTGATTCCAGAGATCGGCTCTTGGTCTTCTGCTTCCTAGATGTTCATGCCAGCTATGGAGATCTCGATCGAATCATCTGCATGGATGACCTCCACTTCATCTCCATCCCACTGTATTAGGCACTAGTGCATCGTGGATGGAATGCAGCAGTTGGCGTGAATCCAATCTCTCCCTAGCAAGACAGCGTAGGTGCTTTTGCTGTCCACGACGAAGAATGACGTAGGGATGGTTTTTCTGCCCACGGTCAGATCCACATTCAGTACGCCTTGCATTTCTGAAGGTTGGCCGTTGAAATCGCTTAACGTGACGTTGGTTTTGATCAGATCTGCAGTGGAGCGTCCCAAACGCCGTATGAAGGAGTATGGCATTATATTGATCGCCGCTCCGGTGTCAACCAACATCTTGCTGACAGGCTGCCCATTGATGTAACCTCGCAGGTACAGGGCTTTCAGATGTTTGTAGCCCTTCTCACGTGGCTTTTCAAAGATAACAGGCCGTGGGCCGCAGTCAAACTGTGCCACTGGTAGCTCGTTGGTCCTTGGAGCGCAAAACTCTGACGGAAGTATGAACACCATGTTTGTGCCAGCCGATGTCTTCGCATCGGCTCTTACCGGTTTGGGGCGCCACTCTTTCCTTTTCGGGCGATCTTCCGTTTCCAAGGTCTGCCGGATTTTAACGGCCAGATCGGGCCGTGCTTTCCTTAAAGCATGGAGGTACTGCGCTTCGGCTTCCTCCAAGTTACGCAGCCGCTGAACTCTACGCTTTTGGGTGTGTCTGAGTCCATCGGGACACCACCTTGGACGGTGATATCTGTCTTATTCTTTGTCATCCATTGGCTCCTCGAGATCTTTTGCTCGAGCGGTCTCCCTGTGTCGGCTCTGAGGTGGGAGAGGCCCTAGACGCTTGAAAACTGAAACTGGCCCCGTGTCCTCCTTCTGCTGTCCACATTCCGGGCAGTTATCGATTGTAGGCAATCGGCTCATTCCCGCATCCCAGCAATACTTGAAGAAAGGACAATCCCAATGTTTGTCTACGCCTTCCTTTTCTTTTGACGTTCCCCTAGAGAGGTGCTCATATCCTTCACCGTCTCTATCGCGCCGGCGACGTCGGTCATACTGACGCTCATACTTGTTAAGGAGATGCGTGGAGTGTGGCTTCTGATATCGCACGCTTCTCACCTGCTCCTCAGTTAAATACCGCCTGTCATCGTACCGGGGCCGGTCACGTGGACCGGCCTCCTCTCTTTCTTTGGCCCAAGAGCGACCGCCTTCCTTCTTATATGTGCCATGGTTGTACACAGGCCCTGCCATGTTGACATCGAACGAGAAATCCAACTGACGCCTCGTGGAGTGGCTGTGTTCTACCATGTTGACGTCGGGAAACGGGTTGGTGTCCACTTTCATGGCGAATTGCCCCAGGATCAGACGGCCCTGTTCTATGGCCGTTTGGATCTGGCGACGTAGCTCTTTGCAGTCATTGGTGGTGTGGGTGAACGAGTGATGCCACTTGCAATATGGTATCCCGTTCATCTCTTAAGCCGTAGGGATTTTATGGCCTTCAGGTAACTTCAGCTGTTTTTCCTTCAGCAGTAAATCGAATATCTGCTCAGCTTTGCTCACATCGAAGTCGAACCCTTTTGTAGGCCCTTGCTGCTTCACCCATTTGCAGGACACAGGATCTGCCCCCCGAGCCCATTCAGCCACGGCCACCTCCTGGTCTTGTGTAGGATCCTCTTCTTCTGTATCGACCAGGCCTATCGGACGTTTGAACTTGTCTTGGTACAACTCAGGGTGGCGCTGTTCATACATCGTCAGTTTCTGGGCCATGTGCGCCAATGAATTGTACTCTACTTGGAAAGCCAGATCCTTGATAGGTGCTGAGAGACCCAACACTGCTAGCTCGACTGCTTCTTTCTCAGTTAAACGAGCCGAATAACATCGGTTCTTGACAGTCCTGAAACGCTGGATGTACTCTGCTACAGTTTCTCCCCGCTTTTGCCGCACCTGTGCCAGGTCTGCAATGACAGCCTCGGTAGCCTCTGAATGATACTGAATGTGGAACTGCTATTCCAGTTGCTTCCAGGTCTGGATCGATCAGGTGGCAGCGAGGTGTACCACCCAAAAGCTGGTCCTGTCAGAGATTGCGCAAAGAACCTTACGCGCAACTGATCCGATGCTGAAATCATGCCTAACTGTGTCAGGTATCGGCTCACGTGCTCGACCGAGCTCGACCCTTCTGATCCGCTAAACCTTGAGAACTCAGGGAGCCGATACTTGGGTGGAAGCGGAATCATATCAAACTCGTTGGGGTACGGCTTTGAATAGCCGATTGTCCTTCTCTTCGGCACGAAGCCGAACTGGTCTCTCAAGATGGTACGGATTTGCTCCACTGTTTGAGCTGCAGGGGCTAAATTCTCATGACTCGTTCCGGTGGCATACTTGGCTAGCCACGCCTGTTTGTCAGCGTCCATCCCAGACACCCCTGCTCCAGAAATACCTGCTCCCAAAGCCCCTGCTCCAGGAACTCCTGCTGCAGAAATCCCTGCGGTTGCAATCTGGATCGTGCGTGTCAGGTTATTGCAGTCCGGCACGTAGGTGCACACATATCCATGTGGGATTTCTTTAGGTGGTTCAAACAGGAACTGGCAATCGCCTGGGTCACCTCCGACCTTGTAGACGACGTACGCCGCTGCCCCTGGTGGCTCCGGAGCTGCAAGTGTGAATGGCAGCTGTGGCCTGGCCTGGAGCGGTCTTTCTCCCTGGTGAGTCCCCAGAGTAGGCCCCGACGGAGAGTACTGATGTTTCATGATCTCCTGAACTACGCGAACTGCGATCCGCTCGAAAGCGTTCACCAGGCTCTCAGAATGGCGGTGAAGAGAATGAGCCACCATGTAGTTGACTTCCTGTCGCAGGGCTCTGGTGCGCTCCTCTGAAGGAACAGACAGATCCACCTCATCAAGAGCACCTTCGGGTGAGAAACCTTTCCACCTGATGCCATGCTTACGGGTCCTCTCAAAAGAGCCGATGAGATCGGCTTCAAAGAGAGCTTTGATATCATCATACTTCGCCTTGTGCTCCTCAGGCAGATCGTCGTACGTGACCGGTCTGTCCCCCATCTCAGCGTCGGATGTTGATGCAGATGCTGTTGAAAGTTCCACTGGGCGTGCCAGAATGTGTTGCCTGCCAAAACCCACCGGCGAGCAGCGACGAGCAACACGAAGAGCCGGGAGGCTCCCAGAACTGCTGGTGGGCCCTGGTCCCTCGGGCAACGGCCCGCAAAACTCCGGCACACGTCCTCGCTTGGTTCAAGGGCGTGCCACCTGACCTATACCTGGTCAGGAAGGTGATGGATTGCTTCGATCAGTTTCCTGCATGGTAAACAAGTATACGTAAAATTCGAGCCGTGACCGGCTCCCAGGTTTCCCTGTGAATCGGCTCCTGGAGCCGATTGTCCCATGGTTCTGCATTAGATCTATGATAACATGGGGTTTTGCTTCATCAATACAAGTTAAATCGATCTACGACAGTTTAACGTTTTCACCACGTAATTGGAACGTCCTACACGTAATTGAGCCTGGTAGATACAAAAGATAATGGAAAACTAACCCTAGAGAAGGCCTAACAACCGACGTAAAGTCAATTCCCGGAACAACTCCTCTCGAATTGGCAAACCCTATCCTCACGTACTACTGGATCGTTCAACCCGTTTGCAAGGCCTGACTACGTGGATATCAAACTAAACCTTGGAAAACAAGGCATAACTATAACAGATCAAATCAACTAAATAAAGACCAAGCAAGATGCTACCCTTACACCCGGGAAAAGGTGCAAAGGTAGCGAGGTAACTAGAGGTAGCATAACTAAACAATCATAGCGAAAAGTACCGATGCTAACCCAAACAAATCTATGATAATAGTATTACTCGCCATCAACAAGGCTTCAGTACGAGGAACACCAAATAACGCATAAGCAGATACTGCCTAGATCGCAAGATGCGATCTAGGCAGCATGACACTTACCCGAAAGAAACCCTAGAAACAAGGGGTGGCGATGCGCCGAGATTGTGTTTGTTGTGAACGTGATTGTCCTCCTTTCTCAATAACCTTAGGTACATATTTATAGTCCGGAGACTTTCTATCTTTGGAATAACTCTACAACTCTATCTCTTACCTAAACCGAAACGGAACCTACTACAATATACAGATACACGGGCAATTTAGCCCAAATCCACGCGCAAGGCCGATTCAACAACACGTTGCATATATGTATCTTCCAAGCCCATCTTGATTACGGCCCATCTCCTCCTTTGGCCAAAATATGGTGATAACAACTTCCTAATTTTTTGTGTCCTTGATTAACATCCAACAATGGCTCCATTCAAAAGCCTTATTGTCATCCCGTCGCTGCTTTCTAGGTCTATACGGCGTAAAGATGGGCACGTTAGATTTACCGATATTTGTAATTTTTCCATCAATTGAGCTATGTACAAGTAAGATTGGAAACAACGCCCACTACAGGACGCGCGCGCTACGCCGAGGGCAAAAAGCCGTCGGCGTAGGCTAAAATGCCCTCGGTGTATGGTACGCCGACGGCTGCCCTCAGTGTAGCCTCCTCGGCAAAGGACTCCCTCAGCGGAGCACATAGAGGTCATCGGCGTATGCTACGCCGAGGGCAATGCCCTCGGCGTAGCGGCCGTCGGCATACCTCGTCGATAGGTTGCAAAAAAAAATTTAAAAAATTAATAAATAAAATTTTTAATATTTTTTCTCAATTTTTGAATCTTTGAATTGTTTGACACTTTAATCTCTCATTTTGAATATTTTCTAACACTAATTACACTTAATATTTAATTAAATTGCAGTTTTGGTCGAACTTTCCGCCGGTCACTCATCCTAATACTACTCCATCTCCAGCATGCTTAACTTCCTCGTTCCTTCAAAATCTGTTTTCGCAAAGTAATTCATACATTGTTGTCAATACTATGATATCAATCCTATTAACTCTTATATTATCATGTCATATGTTTATATTTTTTGAAATTACAAACAATTATTCAAGTAAACATTAATGAATAAGTAAAAATATTATTGAATTCAAATAAAAATATAATAATTTTACTTTTTATATTTTTATATGTAATATGGAATAATTAATATCTTTAAACCCGTAAATCGGAATTTGACAAATAATATGTCTAAATGCCCTCGGCGTAGCGGCCGTCGGCATACCTCGTCGACAGGTTGCAAAAAAAATATTTAAAAATAAATAAATATATTTTTTAATATTTTTTCTCAATTTTTGAATCTTTGAATTGTTTGACACTTTAATCTCTCACTTTGAATATTTTCTAACACTAATTACACTTAATATTTAATTAAATTGCAGTTTTGGTCGAACTTTCCGGCCGGTCACTCATCCTAATACTACCCCATCTCCAGCACGCTTAACTTCATCGTTCCTTCAAAATCTGTTTTCGCAAAGTAATTCATACATTGTTGTCAATACTATGATATCAATCCTATTAACTCTTATATTATCATGTCATATGTTTATATTTTTTAAATTACAAACAATTATTCAAGTAAACATTAATGAATAAGTAAAAATATTATTGAATTCAAATAAAAATATAATAATTTTACTTTTTATATTTTTATATTTAATATGGAATAATTAATATTTTTAAACCCGTAAATCGGAATTCGACAAATAATATGTCTAAATTGATCAGAAAAATGAGAGGAATCCAAATATTATATCCATATCAACTAATCATAAACCCACCGTTTTTGAATTAGCTATTTGGTGGTTGCTTCAGAAAATCCCCCTTTTTGCGCTCGAAAAATGAAAAATTTCTTTTGTGTGCGATGACAAGGAAAACTTGCATTGTATCTTTGATAAAATAGCATATTGTGATACTAAAAATTATTTTTACAAAAAAACATAAGCATCAGATCATGTACCTGTAGTTCATATCTGACCCACTTCCTGCCGATTCGGCAGAAATTTGTATTTTTCACCAGAGGTAGACGAAAAGGTTTCAAATCCCCCTATTGGGACATTGTTCATATAAGGTGGTCTAGTATTTTTATAAAATGTGGTGGTAGTATTTTGAATTAGCCATTTGTTGGTTGCTTCACAAAACCGTCCGTTTTTTGTGCTCGGAAAATGGAAAATCGCTTTTTGGTGCGAAGAAAAGGAAAACTTTCTCCTACAACATTGTTCGCCATCCCATGATGCACGTGTATGCACAATATGGGCATATTATCATAAACTATGTCTTGATTCTAGCTATTACATTGGTCATTTGACCCGAAAGCAATGAAACCTCGAATGAGATAGGTCATTTTTGAAGGTTTTTTTTGAGACATAATCAATGTATCAAGTTTGATATTTTTTCTTCTAACTATGTCACATAATATGACACCACGCGAAGGTTTCACATTGTTTTGATCGTTTTTGAATTTTTTTTATGCCCGTTTTAAACTATCGTCAAACTTTGTCGAACGACGGGCATGAAGATCCTTAGCTCGGGGCCGAGCCTCTCTAAACTTGCATTGAATCTTTGATAAAATAGCATATTATGAACCTAAAAATGATTTTTGTCAAAAAACATGGGCATCGGATCATATACATGTAGTTCATATCTGACCCACTTTCTACCGATTCCGCAGGAATTTATCTTTTTCACCAGAGGTGGACGGAAAGGTTTCAGATCCCCATGTTGAGACATTTTTCATATAAGGTGGTCTAGTAATTTTTTTTAAATGTGGTGGTAGTATTTTGAATTAGCTATTTAGTGGTTGCTTCAAAAAACCATCCGTTTTTTGTGCTCGGAAAATGGAAAATGGCTTTTTGGTGTGACAAAAATGAAAACTTCCTCATGTAACAATGTTCGCCATCCCATTATGCACATGAATGCACAATATGGGGACATTATCACAAACTATGCCTTGATTCTAGCTATAACATTGGTCATTTGACCCGTAATCCAGGAAACCTCGAATGAGATAGGTCATTTTGTGAAGGTTTTTTGTGACATAATCAATATACCAAGTTTGATATTTTTCCTTCTAACTATGTCACATAATATAACACCACGCGAAGGTTTCGCTTTGTTTCGATCGTTTGTGAATTTTTATGCCCGTTTTAAACTATATATAATGTTTTATGTTTCACTTAATTTTTATTTACAAATGTGTAATATTTGAGTGTAGATAGATAGATCTTATTTTTCTGCAAATTTTGATATATTATTTGTATTTTTCCAAATTAGAATGATTTAGTTATGATTTTTTAAAGTTTAATAAGGTAAAATAAAAAATAGCTACGCCGATGGTAGCCATCGGCGTATGCTACGCCGAGGGCAGGATATGCCGAGTGTAATTCTACGCCGACGGCTACTTGGCGAAACTGGCCTAAACGATGGCTATGCCGACGGGCCCCGACGTTTGGCAATCGGTATAGCGACCGACCGTCGGCGTAGCATCCTATTTATGTAGTGGCCAAATATTAGCGCTAGCTAGTCATCACGTCCATTTAGCCTTTGCTAGCTCCAACAACTAGGCTCCCCCGCACCCAAAAAAATGCTAGGTTAACTTGCCGTACGTCGATCCTGCATGCTACATGCATGCGTGTAGCTATGTTCAGACCAGATCTTAATTGCGATCATCGCATGCATGCGAGAAACAAACCGTACATAAGCGTTTTATGTTTTTAGACCATGTACTATGTATGTTCGGTTCAAAGAAAAATACGTCATACTTATGAATCGGCAGTGTTCAGCTGCTATGTGTGAATGCGGTTCATAAAAGAGTATGAGACCCATCCACCAAATAATTAGTACTCTCCCTTCACCGCTGGCTACACGTGTTCACTGATAATTGGCTTTGCATGAGATAGGACGGACCAGAAATATTTTTTTAACAGAGGAATCGAATTGGAACCGAACCAAGACAGTGGTTCGCTTCTCTGCAGTGAAGTTGTGAATCGATTCAATGCTATGTACTGAACCGGTTCCCACAGTCCTTTGAATCGCTTTAAGACCACATAGTGGATGGCCTAATCTCTCTTTTCTTTGCTGACTAGTAGTCGACGATGGATGAGTAGTATTAGAAGAAATCGAGAGAGAAGGAGAGAGAGCAAATGATTCAACTGTATTGTTCCATTGATGATTCACAGCTTATATACAAGGGGAAGGGACACCAACAAGGGTCACATCCGTTCGAAGGGGTGTGAGGAAGAGTTGTATCGGTTGACAAACCAACCGACATAGAGAATTGAAAGAGGGAGGATTATCCCTTTAATTAACCTATTAATTAAATCCTAACACTCCCCCTAATCCTTCCTTGTCTTTGTGATCGATCATCTTTGGAATTATCTCCTCTAAAAACCCTGTGGGAAAAATGTGAGGAGAGTAGTGTATGATATGTTGCTAAAACTCCTTTAAACCCAGTGGGAAAATAAGGAGAAAATGGTGCAACATATAATGGTTAGATATGCTGTTAAAACTCCTTCAAACCCAGTAGGAAAATAAGGAGAAAATGATACAGCATATAATGATTATTGCCTCCAAGTTAACTCCATATGAGAAAAACCTTGTAAAGGGGAAAAACCCTAGAGTTTAGAGGACAATATATATGTCGTGTATACTTTCCTAAAAACCCCGATGGGGAAAACAGAAAGTATGACATATGATCTTGTGTTGATATTACCTCATTAAAAACCTTGATGAGAACCTGTATAGTAAACTCATAAAGGGAAAAAGAGTGTAATATGATGCTTTGAATAGGAGTAGTCTAGGGAGATACTCCCCTTGATTCTTGCAAATCCTGAAGCCGTTGAATACCAATTCCATGAAAACATTTCTGGAATGTTAAATTTGGTAGAGACTTCGTGAATAGATCAGCGATGTTATTGTCGCATGACTTGACTCGCAAGACGTTTATTTCCTGAATCTTCTGGAGTTCATGGAGCTAAAACAATTTAGACGCAATATGCTCAGTGATATTGCTCTCGATGTATCCTATTTGCATCTATGCAACACAAGCAACATTATCTGTGTAGATAATGGTCGATGATTTAAGAGAACCAATACCACATGACTCATGTATGTGGTTTATCATTCTGTAAAGCTACATATGTCAATGTGGCTTTGTATTTCAGAATGATTGGTAGGTGTAGTCACCGAAGTCTATATCGAAGACATCAATTGAGTGACACTTCTACCATGTAGGTACACATTATGAGGATCATTCAAGTAGCCAACATCAGTGTATTCTGATGATATTGGAGTTCAGATTTCTCTAAAATTACAAAAACATGTCAAATAATGTGTGGTGCCTTGAAGATATCGAAAGATATTTTTGATTCCCAACCAATTGTGTTGGTGGGTCCAATGGCACCGGGATATGGAACATCAAGTCCCAACATCCCTTCTACATCATTATGTGGTTTGAGTGAATCTTTCTCTATGTCTAGAGATCGAATAACCGACATGGGAGATGGATATGACTTGTGCATTTTAGGTTTCTCCAATATTTATAATATAGGAAACTTGGTGTACCATAAAAATTGAGTGAGGTAGCTCGACTTATAGTATCAAGCATTGTTTGGGTTTAACCAAATCCTTCATCTCAAATTCCGTCATTTAGATGATCACATGCTTTGTCATTGCAGGAGTAATCCTTGTGCATGACAAACACACATGGGTAATCATCATTGCAGGAGTAATCCTTGTGTATAAGGAACTCACTACGTCGGTTGTACCAGAATATACCGACAACAATAAGCCATGTAATGACTTATTGATTTTACACAATGCATGTTGCATTTACATTTCGATTCAGATAGAGATTCCATTGGGAACCATACATGTCCAAATCTAGTGATCCACATGAAATGTCGTCACTACATCTATCAACTGCATAGATAGATGATTTTGCACTGCCAATGATATAATTATCGGAAAATTTTGAGGATTCCAATCATGTCTGGAGAGTAGGTCTCGGATCTCTGCGAAAACCCGACCTTATGCTACAAGCCTTGCGTTCTCACCACCTTGTTGTTCTCACTCCGTTTTTGGAAGCGAACATATGGAATCCCATGTATAGGGAATTCATTTGGAAGAGCGAGGCTAATTCTTTTTGGATTGCATCCTTTGTTTATTTCAGTCCGAGCGAGTGGTTTACACTCTTCCATGGCCATGGTCTTTGGATCTGAATCATTTGAAGGATGTTTGCAATCATACAAGAGAAATGTTTGTCGACAATTGTAGGCTTTTGTAATATGATTCTCCGGAATCGATATTGGTGGAGGAAATCTCATGCACCCATGATGACTCTTCGTGATTTCCCAATACGCGTGAGTCCGGATGTTCCGATGTCCCAGCCAGTGTGTGCAAACTGAAGCTAGGGTTGTGAAGGTTTCCCTTCCACTGGGTGTATACTACCCATAAGGTGTTTTATCAACGCAAGGTTGACTTGCATTTACTGATTTAGAGGATATCTCCTCGATTTCCTTTGTTGCTTGCAGAAAGCTAGATCCTGGTTAGAGGCCGTACTACTCCCCCTCTTTCAGGTACGGGGAGTTGAGTGGTTTTTATTGGTACCTTCACTCTTTCGGGCGTATTTCTAGCCAGACTAAAAGATTTTGTAACACCTTTGAGATCAGTAAATGAATATGGCAGGTTATTTACAATGGGTTGCAAATATTTGAATTCCAGACATACAGTCCAAATTCTTAAATACGTGGATATAAGGTGGAACATGTAGTCCCAATTGATTTCCTGGCATTCTATGTGGTACATGAAGTCTGCCCCTAATGCCTGGAAATAATCCATCCTTTAATATATAACTTTTTTTAGCATACTGGGCTATGAATGTATCCCTAATGAGGGGTTCAAGGTACATGTTGATCGATGGAGATTTGTACCCCACATAGATCCTTAGTCCGTGGGCCCAATGATGTATGCTGCGGTGGTGAGATCGGTATGCGTGAAGCGCATCCGAACTTACGTAGATGGGAAATGCTCAGAGGATTTCCACGTATCAATTGCAGAGGGGAAGTACTGCTATATGCAGCTAGTCAGTCAACAGCGTGTAAAACTGCATGACTCCAACGTAAAGTTGGTAGTGCATTTCATTGACAAAAGTCATGCAATGAGTTTGATACTCTTATTCAGGGATTCAACCAAAACATTATGAGTGTGGATGTATGGGATAGCGTGCTGAACTTCAATCCGCATGGCCATGCAATATTCATTGAAGGCACATGAGGAGAATTCTGCAACATTTTCCTT